>JALBCR010004249.1:0-1200000 GCA_030710515.1 Abscondita cerata
ACAACTTTTCTTCAACTTTTTTGTAAAATTGATATTGGTCACGTGATTGTTATATCCCAGTAATTTCTTATTTGATCAAAAATAGTTTAAACAAAAAATCTGTATTACTAAATTATATACAACTTTTATTTGAAACAAAATGTGTAAAATGAATATTTTCTAAATATTTCAAAATCTGTGTAGGAGATTATCCCAAAACTAATCAAATTTTTGGGAACTATAACAAAGTCTTTGTACAAAGTTTCAAAAATCGGACGGGTGGTTTTTCTATATCTTGTTTACATACGGATGGACGGCGTCGGACATAAAATTTGTTTTTGGCCTCCTGAACTGTAAAGCACATTTATCTGTTGTTCATGATCGTCTTGAAATTTGATTTTACACACAATGCGTAAAGTACAGCTACTATTTCATAAGATGAAATGATATTTTATCATCGCAAGAAAATATGCAAAGATGATCTGAAAATGACCGAGTGGAGAAAACGACAGAGTAGTGAGGGAAAATTCGTCCGCTAGCGCCGTTTGAGGAGACTGCGATTTATATAAGCGCGCTGAGGACGGGTATTCCCACTACTTCTCTAGTTCCTTGTGAGTTATTTATATCGCATTAAATTGAGTCCTATCTCCTCTTCTTTTCCATTTTTTCTTTGTCTTCCTGTTTTTCATTATTTTTGTCTTCCATATCTGCTTTACTGGCGCTTTGTCGTTTATTCATCATGACCCCACCACGACCGTTGCTTCCTTCTCTATAAATGTTATTGTACTTTCCACTTTAAGTTTCTTTCTTATGTCTGTGTACGGTTGCATATCAAGTGATCATCAACTTTCTTATTTTAAATGGATGATATCTTTTTTTTTGTATATTTGGATTCTACACTAAAATCTGAGTTACTTTCATGTAGCACAACCTATATGAAAAATCAATAGTTTTTGAGATATTCTCATTTTTTGAGAAAATTGGTTTTGTAGTATTGTTTTCAAACGCTTGTCAATGATTGAAAAAGAAAGTTATAGTAACAAAATTTGGGCTATACTTACGAGGACTTTCATTTTACAGGGTGTTCAAAATGTTTGGCTAAATCTGACTAACTTCAACTGCCCAAAAGTCAATTTTTAAATGGAACACCCTGTATCTTGTTGCTCTGTGTGATGGAGAATTTAAATATCTATGGAGAACGTGATAATTAATAAAAATTCAAGTGATAAAACCACTAGTGTAAGTAGCATTTGTCACTGAAAAGTTGCAAGTAACTTTCGCCGATGTCAAAGTGGCTTAATTGCACTACAGCATATGAGATTTTTTATACATGAATTAAATTATCATAAAAATTGATGAACATTGACAATCAAATGATGTTTATTAACTGAAGTTATCAAAAACATAGCATCATAGATAAACATAGCATTTATGATTGCTCGGTATTGTAGATATGTAGACACCAACTCATATCCTAGAAAAGAGTTATTATTGCCTCACCCGACTTTCCTTATGGAGAAGAAAACATATCTGCGATTAAAAACAAATTCGCAGAATACTGCAAAAACCCAATAAAGTGTATAAAATTCTTTTCATGTATATGCAGTGGGACAGAGGTAACATCAAATATCTAATAAACCGGTTGATAATGAGTGATTAACTTTATTCAGTCTTCCTATAGTGGCTCGTTGCATACAGGGCGGCTAAACGAAACGAAACGGCGGCCATGTCGGGTTCGTAAAGATTTTGAACAGAAAACGCTTGGACACGTTAATTTAGATTGCCAGGGAAACATTTTCAGAGTATAATACCATCCCTTTCTGTCATCCCTTAGCCAGGGTGGAACTAACCTCAAAATTTTAAATGGAATATTTATTGACTATTTTAACATTTTAAGTGACATTACTATTTATTGTTTATTTGTATTTTGACATTCTTATTTTTTCCCCCGCCTACAGCGATTTGAACAAAATCTGTATTATTGCATGGAAGTGAACAGTCAAGGTTAATAGAATAGAGAACAGGTTGTCTGGTAAGTAAATTGTGCATACTGATGACGTCATAGGTATGCCGAACCTACATGTATCATTTATGGTGGCCATTTTTCAGCATTTGTTGGACTAGTATTCATGTATGATTGTTAATAAGTTAATAGTTTGACAAAAATTGCGGTTTATTTTCCAAAAAACTGTAAAATGTTAAATGGTCAATAGTTTGAGAATCGCTTAAGTAAAATCCTTTAAACTAGGTATATACCGTAAAGAGAATCGAAAAGACCTTTCAAACAAGGTATAACTCGACCTACTATTCTATTTAAAATTTTTGAGGTTGTTCCCACCCTGGCTAAGGGATGACAGATAGGGGTGGTATTATACTCAGAAAATGTTTCCCCCTGGCAATCCTAAATTGGCGTGTCCTAGCGTTTCTGTTTAAAATCTTTACGAACCGACATGGCCGCCGTTTCGTTTTCGTTTAGCCACCCTGTATATAAACTAGGTATACCGTGTGTCCCGGATAATCTGGCATTCTGTCTAACATGGGGAATTTGAAAATTCGATTTATATGTCGTCAAAGTGTTTTAGGATATTTCGACCATCAGAACAAAAGAAATCAATTTGCGATTTCAAATCCCTCGTACGTTTTTAAAATATTAACATACTTTAATATGTTCGGTTAAATTTTAGAAATTATACGCAAAACGTTTTCTGGTACACCTTGTTAAGTGTTCATGATAGTGAAAATATCCTAAAAACATTTGGGGACATATAAATCGGACTTTTCAAATTCTATGTTAAACAGAATGCTTCGATTAACCGGGACACACGGTAGCGCAATTCAGTGCATATTTGAAAAAACGTTAAGTTGGCGGTCCTACGTGATATGGCGTTTACAAAATCGATTGTAATTCACTGACAAAAATGATTGTTTTTGTTGACTTATCCAATCTGCCGTTGCCGTTGTTCGGGTATTAAATTATGCAATAATTTATTGACATACGCGTATTCAGAATACAACAAAATTTTATTTTAGTTTAAAGTCGTTCAGACTTTTTTTTACAATATTCAGTCTGCCTATATTACGAAATGATTAAATTGATCGAATAATTAAAACGATTAGCAACGAGACACATATGATTCAGCTCAAAAACTTCGTCGAATTATTTTTGTCCATGAAAATCGATCGATATTTTTAAAAATTTGTTATGACTATACAATTTGCCTTAAGAAGTATGATAATTAGAAGACGACAAATAAATATCAAAAGCAAGACTAGCAAACGATTAAAATTAATCTTTTCTCTTTCAGAAAAAAAAATTCAAATTTTTTATAACGACTCTCTTAAATTGCGTATTTTGAATGACAGACGAATCTAATCTAATTGTTATAAATAATTTTTTGTTAATTTTAAACTGGAACAAATTTTCGAGCATTTGTTAGTGCCATACACAGGTGTCCCAGAATTGACCATAATTACGAAAGCATTGATTATACCTTGCCTTGCCTTCTACATACTGAGTCGCTAGGAAACAAAAACCCTTTTTTTTTAAATTGTTGCGTATTGCTAGCAGCATAACTTACACCTAAATAAGTAAAAACTTTTATATTTAGACTTTGCTCTAAAATTTTCTATTCAATAATTTTACATGTAAAATTCACTGTGTAAAATCTGATTTGCTACACTCCGGTATTCCTATCGTATATGAACATTAAACCATTAAACGTGTGTTTCAGAAAAACTTTTTTCTTTTATTGATAACCAACATAAATCACTGTTGATCACTTCTAAATCATTCATTTATCGGTATCCTATAAGCTTTAATTACTTAGATATTAGTGAATTTGCAGCAAGCACTTTATGATATTTATACGACAAAAACATCAAGTTGTTTAATTATATCATCTATCTAAAAATTTAATTGACTAAAGTTTTGTCTTTAGAACAAAAGAAATATGTGTTAACGCAAACTCACTATTGTTTGTTTATATTATCCCATTATACTTTACTAAGATTAAAAGCCCGTCGATTGACAGGCAAATTTTAATGCATGAATTTAATAATGCTAGACTTTTTTAATTATTTTTTATTTCAATAGAATTCAATGGCGAAGAACAAAATTAAGAATGTTGAGTGAACTTGTTTATTTACGAAATTCAGTCTATAAATAATGAAAACTCTCTGATTAATGTTAAACCTATTACGGATGGAGACGCCCCTGGACCTGCCCTGAATGGAAATTTCCGGCTTTCGGATTTTCCCGTTGGTTTAAAGGCATGCCGAATTTCAGGTCTCTACGACGTCTGAAGTACTCGTTTAATTTCGGAGAAAGACATGAAAAAATTAGGCTTTATTATATATAGGATTATGATAGAGCTGAATCCACGAACATCAGTTAATTTTAACTGACAATTAACGGGCCTATTCTGTAAGCATTTGGTTAAATTTTGTCATTGTCTTGTCAAACATAATTTATTACAGAAATTACAGAAAATTTAACATGCCACAAAATTAACCCATAGAATACAGGTATAGGTCCCCGTACAATTGTTCAAATTATGACAACGTTGTTTCTAACAAACGAATAAATTGAACTGGGGTTGGTGAATTTGAATATAGCCTCCACTTTATTAGAAAATTTCAAATAGGTAAAGGTACTCCCTCAGTTATTTTAGGTTTCTGCTTTGATTATATTTTTTCAATTAAAGCAAACCAGTATATCATGGATCAGCTTCGTTTTGCGGATAAATTTAATTTACGTTTAATATTAGGTCTAAAAATAAAATAATATATTTTTTTATAATAAAATGTTATACTCCCTATTTGCCATAAAACACAACTCAATAATAGATCTAGTAGTAATTTTTAGTAAATAACTTTAACACTTTAACATAAGATTAACATTAAAATATGTAATACTTATAATAACACGTAGATTTAAAAAAAATCTATAAAAAAATAAAAAGTAAGTTTTACCCACCTACAATCAACGTCATTAGAGGCTAAATCTTGATTCTGTCTCGAATTGTTAGAATTATTAGATTTTTGGATCCACTAAAATTAAATTAATAACGAATAACAACAATATCAGATTAAATTAACAAAAACATCTTTTCCAACAAAACTTTTTTTTTAAGAAGAAGTCTTTTTCTTTTGCACTGAGGCGAAGATGTTTTTCCCTTGGTGGAATATTTGTTATCAATGGCAAAATTTACGTATAATACTTTAATAAAAATACGTAAATTGGGTGAACACTTTAAACGTATCGAAAGATAAATTGACACTAACTAACCAGACCTTTTCTACGTTATGTAAAAAAAATTGTCTTGGGCATACGGCGGTCGCCGATCAGCAATACCTGGCGGCACACGTCAAAGGAAAACGCAAATTCCTGCTTTGGACGCTCTTTTCCATTCAAATCAAAAATACTAAATTGATTCAATGTGTATAAATATAGCTTATTCGTCACTACTCTTGATTACTTTTTTTAATGTTCTTTTTGTTGAGGAAATAAAAATTCAAAAAATTTGACACCAAAAAAATTTAAAAAATCTGAAACGTTGGCGCAAATTCTAATTCGAATACATTGGCGTTTATAAATTAAAAATATTTCTTGGTTTGCCCAAAAAGCAGCTATGTAAATTCCGCGCCATCTACTGAGCCAGAATCTCACTAATCCCAATAAAGTCATAATTAATGCTTTTTGGGAATAATCACATTATTAAATCTATATTACCTTTTTTTCATTAAAATCCAATAATATTATTATTCCTTATCCCGAGCAAGCAAAATCTGGGTATTATAGTTGATAATAGGTTACGTTTTCGGAACATATAAAACATGTGTTAAATAAGTTCTATGGAAAACTGAAATTGCTATACTCACAAAGTCACGTATTAAATAAAAATGTAAAGAGAATGCTTTACGATTCCGTGGAGTTATCTAGTTTTAAGCCTTCGCTTTATATAGTGGAATTAGAAGTCGTCAACATATTAGTGTAAGTTGATAGCAACTGATTGGCTAAGCATGAAACATCGTCGTTATCTACACACTGTGTTTTGTTTCATAAAATTATTGTTAGAGATAAACCACCTTACTTAACAAACAAAATTTAACAACGTAGCGACATACATAATTTAAATTTGAGGCACAGAGGTTTAATTGAACCGCCTTCTTTTAAAACTGAATTTTATAAACGTTCCTTATTCTCTTATAATATTTGTTTCACTTATAATCTTTTACTGGAGCATATGAAAACATTAACAAGTTACTACTTTGAAAACTAGATTATTATCTCAGAGTTTAAAAGCGCAAGTAATTCGTGACCTTATAACTTTTTCTAAAATATTTGTTTTGTTCTTTTTTCTCCTTTATTTTATTATCTATTTTGAAATAAACGCTATTATTATTATAATCGACCCTTCCCATTTCGCCTTAATATGCATGCACTAGTAGCAAAACGAATAGAATATGGGACAGTATACTTTCGTGAAGAAATATACAGTAGAACCCCGATTATCCGCGCGCGGATTATCCAGCTGCGGATTATCCGTGCTATGATTTCCCATCATCGTGTGTGTTTTTGAAGTTCTAACGAAATACCGTTACGTTACCGGAAATCACTCGACCAAAACTCTCTATATGGCGCGCTGCGAGAGAGACCAGAGAGACGCATAAAAACAATATCAATCGGTCGGGTAATCCCAGTAGCCGAACTCGGGGAATCACGCACTTTTGATCTGCCTCTGTGAAGTACAGAATATGTTTCAGGTTTAGTTTTTAGTTTACATATTTAATTGCGTGTTAAAGACGAGTGACTACACTGCTATAATCTTAACGCGTGCGTTTCTTTTCGAGTTCTCTTTTTTCTTGTATTGGTTTTTAAAATGGCAACAACCAGTGTTAAACGCAAAAGAAATGTTTTAACAATTGAACAAAAACTGGAGATTTTAAATAAACTTGATAAGGGCAGAAAGTGTAGCAACATTATCACGAGTCTATGAAGTTGGCAAACAAACAATACGCGATATCAATAAAAACAAATTGAAACTACAAAATTTTATATCGCAGTCCGACTCTTTTAAAACATTTCTACACGAAAATCATTGAAAGGATCAACTTTCAACAACTCGATGAAGCACTTTCAAGTGGTTTTTGCAGAAAAGATCAGAGGGCGTACCAATTTCTGGACCAATGTGTGCTAAACAAGCAGAGATTTTTCACAAACGCTTGAAAATCAAAGAACTTTAATGCATCCAGCGGTTGGTTGCATCGATTCAAAAACGTCGAGGGATCCGTGAGCTGCAATTCAAGGCTGAAAAGCTCAGTGCCGACGGAGAAGCAATGGTAGAATTTTTGCTATGAGCTGGAGACCATATCATAAAAATAATCTACAACCTTCTCAAATTTATAACGCTGACGAAACAGGGTTATACTGGCGAGCAATGCCAACAAAGACTTTAGCTGCCAGTAATGAGATGAGGGCACCTGGATATAAAAGAGTAAAGACCGAATAACAGTGTTGTGTTGTGCTAATGCGTCTGGTGGTCATAGACTAAAGCTGGCTGTGATTGGAAAGTCAAAAATCCTCGCGCTTTTAAAAACATGAAATTGCACAATCTTCCAGTTCTACTATTATAACCAGCAAGCTGCCAGGAAAAAAAGTGATATATTTCAAGATTGGTTTCAAAAAAGTTCATTCCTGAGGTAAAGTCTTATTTGAAGCAGGAAAAGTTGCCACAAAGGCACTTCTTCTTCTGGATAATGCCTGTTCTCATCCCAATGAGGCAGTCCTAAGATCTGACGATGGAAACTTTTTGTTCTTTTTTCCCACCCAATGTCACTTCCATTGCCCAACCAATGGATCAAGGTGTTATTGAGACAATGAAACGCCTCTACCGGAAAGAAGTTATGATGAATTTGTTGGATGAAGTTGATCTAATGAAGTTTTGGAAATCGTTTACGATCAAAGACGCAAACTTTACAGTGGCAAATGCATGGAATGGAGTGAAAGAGCTTTTACAAAATAATGACGCTAGAGGATGAAAGCATCGTGGAATCTGAGGAGGAAGAAGCGACCATAACTGAATTAACTGCATTAGTGCGCAGCGCCGATGAGTTCAAAGAAGTTGACGAAACCGAAGTTGAAAGATGGATTCAGTGTGACAAAAATGAGCCAGGTTATCAACTCTTCAATGACGACGATATTGTCGTACAAGTTTTGAGTCAGCCCGGTACGTCACAACGGGATTCATCCGAAAATGATAGTCAAGACGAAGAAAATGATGGAACGGTATCAATCAAAGAGTTTCTAACCGAGAGGCTGAAGAAGCTGCCAACGTTCTACTAGATTATTTTGAGCAACGAAAATTTTGGACCTTACCGACATTTTGAACTTGCGCAGAATACGTCAGACAATTAAAAAGATCGAACAATTTTAACACAGACCAAGGTGACTAACTTTTTGTTAAACGCATAGCTACATAAAATACCATATCCGCTTTATTTAAACGCAAATTAACATTATGTACCTATGATGGGAGTTTTTATTTTTCTTATTTTGTGTAGTTTACTTTTTACCTTATGTAGAATTATATTTTTGTTCTGTCATCTTTTTATGCAATATATACATATAAACTTAGTTTGAACTTATGGGATCTTTTTTTCTGTCATATTTGAGTACATATATGTATATACATAATATGTATGTACATAACATGTAATAAATTAATGTTCGGATTATCCGTGCTTTCACTTATCCGTGCCTTGTCCGGTCCCGTGGAGCACGGATAATCGGGGTTCTACTGTAATTTGAAATTTTTAAAACCAAGCCGCTGCATGTTCGCATTTCAAAATATAATAAGAGCAATGAAGACAACCCCTAAGTGAAATATAACTAGCAAAAACACGCATGTGCATATTTGCCTAGTCATGTTTTAAATTGAAAAAAAGTAATTAAATTTCAATATTCGAGTGTAAATTTTATTCACTGGTATCGCTAAAATAATCTATAATAATTAATGAATATATACAATCCAAACTATGCTTCACTTTAATTGTCTTATAATGTAACATATCAAATCAGATACCTAGATGCGTTATAATAAAATTTGGTGCGATAAATAAAGAATTATGATCAAATATACAGCGTAATTACTTAGAAACTATTATTTACAATATTCCCTTTAATCTACAATTATAGTGTCTAAGTGTTGCTTTGACTTTGCACCTTACGGTATTAATTATAACAGACATTGAAATGTACAAAAAGAACTGTCACAAAACATTAAATTATCAATAATAAAATATTATGTAAAGAAATTAAAACCAAAAATGAAATTAGTCACAAACAACCTCCTTGAAATTAAAAATATAAACAATTAAAGTATAAAACGAACAATTAAACTTATTTAACTAGTGATGTGCTGTTGTGGGGCTAATTGACTGAGATCCAATCTGTTCGAGATTTCAGAATTTAACATTTGCTTGTCGCAGTCTTCTAAGTATTTGAGTACTTTCTCTGTGGCTTTTATTGCGCAAACACTTGATGCTCCAGCCTGAATAAAACCATAATTGTAATTTGCAATTGGGCAACATATAGTTCATGTCCTTGCACATTTTAAACAATTGTACAAACTAAACACTAAACAATGGCATGTTTATCTAGGATGCGACAAGTTAGCGCATTTCCTGCATAACTCAACAGCAGTACATATATATATACATCTACAAATGTATTAGTTCCACTTCATATAAAAATACATGTGAAAATGTGGTACTAAATTTTTTTGTGGCGCAGGTTAATGCGCGTTGGCTACCATGCAGTGAAACTGGTGAGACTAAAGTTCGAGGCAAAGTTTAAATACTTTAACATCATATTTTCGTGCAATGTGTACCTACATTTTTACTATTTTATACAGATTGTTGTGAGATAACAATTCCTCAGTAAGAAACAAGGATTTCAAGTGGTGAATTACATGACTACAACGAAAACATAAATGTAGGTTAGAGCAGTAACCAGTTGCGGCAACTAAACCCAAATTTTCTTAGGATTTGTATCGATCGGTCGAGTTAAATCAGAATAAGTAATGTGAGAAAAGATTTGTTTCTAATTTTTGTTCAATCACAATAGTATGCGCACTAACTTGCGCGATTAATTTAAGTACAAAATTTCTACTCAGTGCAACTCTTGTATTCGTTACTTATTATATGTAATACTGTGGTATTACATTATGTTATTATTGCAGTTTTGGATTATTTAAATAATTATCAAAATAAATGTTATCCAGTACATTTAGCAAAGTAATTTTTCTGTATATTTTTATTCAATAATTTTATTTACTTATATTTACTACTAAATAAAGTGAATTCCAAGAAAAGCTAATTCGATTTGAAAAAATGATTCTTATTAGGTAGAGTTTAGTTAGGAGCAAGTCAACTACGCGCTGAAAGTTAAAACATTGCGCGAGGAAAATCACACAGAACGATTTACTCATTGAGCAAAAAACGGCATAAAAACAAAACTATCGTAAATATAAATTAGAAATTTTACTTGAAAAAAAAATTAATTTGAAATTAAATAAAAAATTGTCAAATGGTCGACCGCCCATATGTAAACAGGATATCGAGAAAATCCCTGTTCCGTTTTTTAATACCGTAGGTTTGATTAGATTTTAAGTAGAATTTGATTAGTCTGCAGCACTTTTCGTTTATGTAAAATATTTTACTTATACAGGGTGTTCCGGGTATTCTATGTACATAAAGTTACAGTAGTTTTCTGACTCCGTTGCTCGGAGAAAAAAAGGTGTTGTTAAGTGGCGCTCCCTACAATTTACCATAAAAATGAAAAACGGATTTCGAATTCTCATCTCAAAAACCCCCGAGCTATTAGGGGATTATTAAGCTATTAAGAAAATTATCTAAAAAACTAATAAAAAAATAATAACTTTGACGCTTTGTATTTCGGAAACTATCAACTTTTGGATTTAGGTAAATCGTACGAATTCGACATGTTACTTTAATAAAGGCATCAGACTACCTACAGATTTCTACAATTTTATTTTTTGAATCTTCATTTTTTTGTTACGTAGCTGCGAAGTACATTTTGGGTACAACAAATATCAAAAACTTGCTATTTTATCGACACTATTTTGTGATTTCACAATTAATTAAATAATATCTTTTAATTTTTATTTTAATAATTTAAATTTTTAATACAAAACATTACTATTAACTCTAACAATAATAATTATTTATTTTGTACTACTAATGTACATTAAAAGTACTAATGTAGCAGTTAGCTAAATTTATGCTAGATGCAGTGCTGTTAGCTACCGTAGCGTTCACTTTGGGTGTTCAATGAGGCTACTGCTGTAGTTCTTCAACTTTACTGCACACGTTGTACTAGTAGGAACTTCCAAAAGCGGGTCCGTTTGCTCTGCTGTAGATGGTAACAATTTGTTAGAGATTGAAATTTTGTTTTGTATAGAATCTTCAATGTATGACTCGCCACCGTACCAAATCGTCACCCACCATGTAGCTTTATTTTCGTAATATCGGCACCTACGTCGGCTAAAAGAGTTGCAGAAGAGCGCCTAAAGCAGTGTCCAGTATAGTTTCCGGATGAGGCAAATCCAGATAAGTTGCTTTTTTTGGCACACTCTTATTTTGTTGATGTTGATTTACACATTTTTCTTTTTATATGTTTCACATAAAATTTCGACTTATAGTAATTAGCCGGACCTAAGGCACGATATTTGTGATATATCTTCATATGATCTGGACTTGAAATCACGAAACATCTCTGAATATGGGGTTTGGAATCGGGATTTCTTATAATAACAATTGAATACTTGTCTTCTATATCATCGATCGCGATTTTTAGTAACTCAACTCTTCGTAAAGCACCACAAACACCATTATTAAATGACCTGAAAATTAACCAAAATTAGTTTAATCGATGGATTTATATTAATCGAAATTACATTTTCTAGCAAAAATCGATTATCAGGTGCTTCCTGTATAAAACTTTCAATTTCGTCTTTGGTTAGAATCATGGACTTGTTTGGTCGGTATCCAACTGATTTGTTTTATTAAATACGGTATTAGCTTGCAAATTGTGTGATGTCCTTCACATTCAGGGTACTTTTCAACATATATAAGGTTCCACTTGTTTAATTTTATGCTTAAGGTATGCTAGCAATACAGCTTCAGAGGCTTTTTTCAATTTTCTTCGTAATACACCATCCTTTGAATTCGTTGTAAGCAATTTCATACTGCCTAGACGATTTCTTTGAGATTAACTGTAACAACGCATTTTGAGCCGCTTAAAATTTTTTCTCTGGTAAATGTTCATCTCTTCACTTCCCGAGCTCATTGCGAATTAAATACTAAATAGAGTGGACTTTAATTACGACTTTATTTCTGTAACTAGTGTTTCAAACAACTGATTTGCTGTTGATTACGTTGCTAGCGTAACATAAGTCACCACCTACCTAGAAAGGATCAGAAGATAATTTGACGTCACCTGGTGATTGATTACAAACCCTTTCACAGACAGTCGAAAATTGAAACCTGAAAATTTGACAATTGTCAAGATACATGTAATGTTATGTATTTTAATGATGCAGGTGTGTTGTTCATCATTGTTGTACATGTACATCCATTATCAAAATTCAAACGATTCTAAAAAACTTCTGCATGACTGATTTGAAAATTCCCTACTAAATATAGAATTAATGGAAAGAGAAAGAGGTAAACACTTTAGTTGATAGCAACTTAGTTATTTTTGATCTTCAACAAGTGTTACAGTGTCTAAAAATAGAAATTTTCGTACAAAACTAGAAGATATTTTTAACCGAATTAAAGTTTGCAAGTTTTGAACTGATGATTCATATGCAGATATCCAAAAATAATGTATTAACTAAACTCAATCCATGACAGCTGACAACACTGCAATTTAGTACACATTTTAACACAGATTCTATTTGACATCTGATCCTGTGAAGATGCGCATAGTTTAATAGGTAATATTGGAGAATTTGTGGTTATAATAGAAGAAAAAGAAGGTAGCAAACATAAGCAGAAAATGTTGTAGCATGGAAAAGAATCCAAAGAAATATGAGGGTAGAAGGTAACTAATAATTACATTAATATGAAGAATGAAATGGACACCATTTTCCTTTCCAACTATTAAAACAGACAAAACAAAAACAAAAGAAATAATCAATTATATGTAGGATATAACCGTACTGGAAGGAAATTATGGAGCAGTGGAAGAGACGAAAAATGGCCTCAAAAAGAACATTGCAAATCAAAGAAATATAGAATGCACACCGGTGGTGGACCTTCTAGTATTGATTCTAATTCTAGAAAAATATAATATGTTTTATTTGCTCAAATAAACAAACTGTGTCTGTTCCTGAGCAGATATCCGAGATGTTACAGGATACTGAGGTACCTTGTGTCTGTAGAAAATTTCTTTGTTTCAAAAGAATGTATAAATGTAAGAATAAAGTTTGTTTTATTAGGAGTTTGTTGAAGGGGTTCAGACTATCAGTGAAAATTAAAAATTGTGGCTAGATGCCAATTAAAAAAGAACGATGTCGACAAACGATATAACATTTCAAATTTTGTTTTGTTAGTTGAAAAATATTCGCGATTTCCGCTTATGGAAAAGCAATGTTTACGTTGAACAAAAAAATTAATAACAAGATTCAACAAAACCACGAACTGCATCAACCTAAGAAGGACTATTTAAAATAGAAAACGATGCACAATGAAGATAATCAATTGCAAATGTACTTGTAATGTGAAGGTGTATCCTGGATAATCTGAAGCACTAGGCGTAACAGGGGGGAATTTGAAAAGTCCGATTTATATGTTCCCACGTGTTTTTAGGATATTTCAATTATCAGAACACTTAACAATGTCTACTAGAAAAACGTTATGTGTAATAATTTCTAAAATTTAACTAAACATATTAAAAATAATTGAAAAAATATTTAATAATATTTAGAAATGTACGAAGGTTCAAATCCCAGTCCGATTTCTTTTTTAGTTGTATTATTATTTTAAAAGAACAGCGTTTAATTTCTATGGGTAAAGAGGCATAAGTTTTAATTCTTTTTACTTGAACCGGCAATGGATCTATTTGAATATTCACATTTTGCAACATTCAGTTTAACATTTAATAATACGGAGTTTTTGGATATCGTAAAATGTTCTCACTTACATGTAATTTTAGCGTTTTTTGGGCATTAGGCTTTTAGCCATGCAGCCAGTCGCTAATAGATTCATTTGGATTGATCGATCAAACTAAGGATTAAAAAATTGAGTTAAAGCAGAATCTCATCTCGTGCTAAAAATTTGATGATGTCATAGATTTCTTTTTTGACCAATAGCAAGATATGTAGTACGTTTAACGGTAGTGGGACATGTTAGACAGTAATTTGTTAAGCTCTGTACTAGATGTTGCATTTTTACATTCAAAAGATATGATCAAGATCACCTTTGACTTTGCATGTGGGACCAATGTAACATTTTAATTTTTGTGTAGATGAACGGGATGACAAGCTGACCAAACTTTAACCTGACTATCTTCACCGATAGAAATAAAACGATGTTCTTGAAAATAATAATACACATAAAAAATAAAAATGGAGTGGATTTGAACCCTCGTACGTTATGAAATATTATTAAATAATTTTTAATATGTCGTTAAATTTTAGAAATTATTACGCACAACGTCTTCTAGTACCCATTGTTAAGTGTTCTGATAAAGAAAATATCCTAAAAAACACTTTGGGGAACATATAAATCGGACTTTTCAAATTCCCCATGTTAATCAGAATGCTTCAGATGATCCGAGACACGAGGTGTAATACTTTTATAATAATGTGGTGTTTAGAGTGTATTACTCTAAACACCGGTTTGGGATCAGAGAAAGGGTTGCGTTTGAGTAGAATTTAGCAGCGTTTATTATTATGACATAGCGTAGTCGGGCTATACTAATAATAGTGAATGGATGGAAACGTTGTGTCAGCACGTAGTAATCGCGTAGAGGACGATTGAAATGTAAAGAACCTGTCACGTGAATCAATCTTCAACGCAAATCATAAAAAATATACCTTACTATAAATGTATTTATTAAACTAGGGTATAATTTGAATAACACTACAAACGAAATTACGAAATACACTTCGTTGTTGCCCTTAATGTGAACAGTAGACTCGTCCGTTTCATTTTCGTTCACGGCGCAGGTCACGTGATAGGTTCTTTATATTTCAATCGGTCTACTACGTGCTATGCGATGTCACCTGATATTCCGGTGTTGTGTGTCGTACGGAAGGCGGTGGGCCGAACTGAACTGATGAGACCAACTGTTGAACCTATGCTTTGCCGAACTGTCGAACTGTGGAATCGAACCGAACTCAAACTTAAACTGTATTGTGTTGTTGTACCTACTTCGTTTTATACATGCGAAGTAGGTTAGTGTGCTTAATAAGCAAGGCCGTTAAGTTGTTGGTTTGCATTTGCTTCTTGCAATTGTTTGTTAGTTATTTCGCGTTTACTACATACGTAATACGCGGAAGTTGAATTAGTTAGAATGAAGGTTACGATGCCAACCCCACAATAAAATAAATCTCGTCAAGTTTGTTTTACTTACATTCCTACTAAATTATTAACACCTTTGGCTAAATATCAGATAGCATCTAACCTTATGCTTTTTACTAAAACCTCTGTTCTTATGGAGTTGAAGAAATCGATTCTCTATTAAATTAATATTAACGCAGGCAGTAGTTTTCTGCATTCTGTACACTGTGTGTCTGATTTATATATCACCCGGAGTATTTTTAGGATATTTTCACTATGAGATCACTTAACAATGTGTACTTGAAAACGTTTTCTAAAATAGAACCAAACATATTAAAAATATTTAACCATATTTCAGAAACGCACGAGAATTCAAATCCCAGTCTTTTTCTTTTGTAGGTGTTTTTTATTTTCAAGAACAGCGTTTAATTGTCATCGGTAAAAGAGACTTTTTTTCTTGAACTGGCAATGGATTTATTAGGAATGAAATCTTTAATTAGAGAGTTTTTGGATATCGTAAAATTAAACGTTAAAATTACGTGAGTTCCTTTTCTCCGCATGCGTAATCCATATTATTAAACAATTAAACTAAATGTTTCATAATGTGAATATTCTAGAATATTTATTCGATAATAAATCCATTGCCAGTTCTAATAAAAAAATTAAAACTTACGCCTCTTTACCGATAGAAATTAAACGCTGTATACTTTTAAAATAATAATACAACTAAAAAAAGAAATCAGACTGGGATTTGAACCCTCGAACATTTTGAAATATTATTAAATATTTTTTCAAAATATGTTTAGGTTAAATTTTAGAAAGTATTACGCAAAACGTTTTCTAGTACACATTGTTAAGTGTTCTGATAGTGGAAATATCCTAAAAACACTTTGGGGACATATAAATCAGACTTTTCAAATTCTCCATGTAAACACAATGCTTCAGATTATCCGGGACACACGGTATACTTTTCAAAGGATTATTTTACATATATCCAATGATTTTTTCCGGTTTTGATAAATTTTTGGTCGATTAATTATTAAACTTATTTCATCAGCTATCTCTTCTTCTGTTTCTTCATTTATATCAAAAATCAACACCCATTATAATTAACACACAAAATATACACGGGTTAGAGCAATATCTTATACATGAGTAATTTTTTTTGACAAAAGTTTCGTTAAACTGGGGTTTAAACTGAGTTGTAATAAGGTATTTCAACGCTTTCGCCAAAATGGCGTCTGTGAGGCAAACAAACCTTTGTTTTCATTGGAAAGTGTTTAATTTCCGTTGATTTTTTGTACTTTTAGTGGTTGTTTAAATTAAGTTAGTTAGAGAATCTGTGATAGACTATTTTAACTCCAATTTATGTTCAAAATTACAAATAACAGGGATTCTAAAAAACTTAAACACCGTCACGATTTCCTCTACTGCCACAGTTCACTACACAACCAAATGCTGGCGTTATGGTACAAATCAATTAAACGTATAAACTATATTAAAATCTTATAACTCAATGATAAAATCCATCTAAATTATACGTAAGTTTGCCCTACAGTAGCCATTTTTAAAGGTCTTTAACAGCTATCTGACAGAGCATTGAAATGCCTTATGGTTTAAATATTTAAAACTGAACTAAGGTTAATACAGTTTATTTATGTCTATTCATACAGTTTACGGTTAAACCTAAAAGTTAAAGCCGTTTTAAAGTTAGTACCGTTTTAATTTCAAACTATGCATAATGCTGCAAGAGTTTAATAAAACCGCATTGAGCTTTCTTGAATATACTCCCATACTTAATAGAAATAAGTCAATACCTATTTTAAAAATTAAAGTTGTTTTAGTTAATGCTTACTATTTAAGTGAAAACAAATCAGCCTATATTCTAAAATATGTTTACTGTAATAGTCTACGTTCAAAAGAGCTTGTTTTCAAAAAATTCTACCGCAATGGAGCGAGTAGCAAAATCGCTCCCTATGTGAAATGAACTGCGCAAGCGCTAGCGTTTAAATTTAAATGAAAGTGCTGACTAACTCCATCTAGCATAAAGTAATTCAACAATATTGCCATGTTGCCAGTAGTTATTCGAGTTAAAATCGATCGTAGGTAAAATAGACTCTATTTATCATCGTGCAATCACACATTTAGGACATACTTAGATAATAGTACATTATATTATAAGTCAGAGAAATGCATCATTAAAAAATGCGAGTGAGAATTTTGAACCACGAGTGTGCGGCACCACACGAGTGGGACTATAATTCTCACGAGCTTTATAATGGCATTTCTCTCGAGTGTGGTATACGACGTTTTATCTTACACCAGCATTTTTGCAACTCGTAACGGATTGAAGTTACTTTTGCGAAAAATAAAATTTTCAAGTAATTTGTAATTTTATCATGATTGCACAGATTTCGTTGTCAAGGTTATTTACATAAACACAGAAATATTTGCCTTTTCAAACATTTTAATCACAAGTGAATAATAGCCCATTTTAGTCACTAAAATGCTGGTGTAAAATAAAAAATACATTCTAGGATACATTGGTGCAACCGGGCATATGTATAGCTATTTTTGTCACAAGTACCTAAAAACCATTGATGAACTTTTTACTCAATGCTAAAA
This sequence comes from Abscondita cerata, assembly GCA_030710515.1. Taxonomy (NCBI): domain Eukaryota; kingdom Metazoa; phylum Arthropoda; class Insecta; order Coleoptera; family Lampyridae; genus Abscondita; species Abscondita cerata. The sequence goes on from JALBCR010004249.1 coordinate 18,193, forward strand.
CACAGTTTTTGCGACATCTAGTGTTGACTCGTGTTAGCGATCACGTACGCAAATGGTTCGCATTAATTATCGAAGGATCGACTTATGTAACTGCTTTAACTTAACTGTCGACAAAGTTGCTGGACATTATTTAATTATGAAATAAAATTTTTTAGACGACTACTCTCAGTAACCATATCACAAACACAAAGTTGTGTCCGAAAATGCAAACTATCATAACTCTTTCATAACTGATTTTACCACTTAATTCAAAAAGCAAGTAGGTCAACGTCTACCGAATTATTTATTTAAAGCACAGTAAAATAAAAACTAAATCAGTTTTTCTTCAAGCGACAATAAAACGGCATATTATTGAACTACTGACAGACACTAAAACGCTTTTTACTGTCTAAACATTAAAAAGCAACAGTTCTTTGTTTTCACAACTATTTAGAGGTTGGTACTCCGTTATGTCATATTATGAATGGAACAAGTATAGTACGCATTTGGATTCGTCGATAATAAAACGTCACTATAACACTGAGAATCTCGAAAACTTGAAAATAACACATTGTTCTGGCACAGATAAACGCTTGAAGAAAATAGTAGATTATTTTACTAGGAGTTAAACAATATAATTGTTGAGCTTAAAAGTTTGCTGGCGAGGTGTTAGCCGAGACAGCAAATTAAGCGAAACAATTATATTTTTAACTCCAAGTGAAATATATTATTTTTCTTCAAGCGTTTATTGCTAGTTTTCATGTGTTATTTTCAAATTTTCGAGATTCTCGAGTCTTATAGTGACTTTATTCTCGACGAATCAAGTTGGTACTTTACTGTTACATTCATAATATGACATAACCGAGGTACCAACCTCTAAATAGTTGTGGAAACAAAATAACTGTTTTGCTTTTTAATGTCTAGACAGTAAAAAGAATTTTTAGCGTCTGCCAGTAGTTCAATAATATGACGTTTTATTGTCGCTTGAAGAAAAAATAATAGATTTCACTTGGAGTTGAAAAATGTAATTGTTTCTGCTTAATTTGTTGTCTCGGCTAATGCCTGCCAGCAAACTTTTAAGCTCAACAATGATATTGTTTAACTCCTAGTAAAAATAATCTACTATTTCGCGTTTAAAATCTTCAAATTATTGAAAATGTCGAACAGTAGCGATGAATGTAACATCCAATTAACACTTGTAAGAAGTAAAGTTACCACACTGAGTTGCCATAGTATATCGTATTAACGAGGAGAAAATCACGAGCAATGAAACATGATTTTATCCTCAAGTAATACACTATACTTTTTCCACGACCAGTATGTAGTATCTATGAGTTTTATCAAAATTTAATTTAAGATTTAACTGTCAGTTTGGCAATTTAAAAATATAGCTGTTTTCATGACTACCAAACATTTTTGTATTCTCAATAATTATCATAAAGTTTACTTTTTATTTAAAGAGTAAACGTCGTTTTGACAGATTTTCAGGTTAGATAAATAAATGTCAGTTTAAAAATCAAAACAAGCAACCAATCAGCTTTTGCAACTACACATTCAGTCAATTGGGAATATATATACCGTTACTAGTAACGAAATGATTTTCTGCAGATGTTTAGATATGACAAATTTCTCTAGTGGTAAATGTAAAATTTTCATAGTGGTCGTGGAAAAAGTTGTTTTTAACCCTTACAACACTGTCTCACAAAAAGGCTGTAATGCTGTACGATGGACCACCTTTAATCTAAATAGTAAAAAGTTACTGGACTTACCTACGCTTTACTACTAAACTTTATTTTATCTACGTTGGGTAAGTCCCAATATCTTATTCTTACTTTCCCCATTATTGAAAAAAGGAGTGATAATAATTGTTTGTCAGTAAACACTCACACTGAATCAGGTTAATCTAATTAATGAAACAAAAAATGTCATATCAATAATAAAATAGAACTTCACACTACACCGTATGAAATTTCATATAGAACTATTGTTTAGTAGAGAAAATAAGTAGAAAATAATGTAGTCTTTCGTGTTTATAATAGCGCGGTTTGACAGCAGGTACATGAATTAGTCGTTCCCTTTTAATTGCGTAGATACATAAACAAAATAAAATGAGATAGATTTTGCTATTGTATAGATAGACTTGAAAAACTTAGGGCCTGAAGCTATAACTTGAAACTGTAAATTATTGCAAAGAGTGATTCATAAAATTTCGAACATTTAAAACAGTTAAACGTTTAGTATTCAATGAGAAGGACAAAATTAACACTTTCAAATAATCAGGAGTTTGCAATTTAAAATGTTAACATAATTCATAGGACAATATATTAGAAATTTTGAAGTAAAATATACAAAGAACTTGATCGATTTTAGAAATAAACATTCAAACAAATAAAAGTTTACCAAAACATATTTTGGAGTCAAACCACTAATTTACTAATTATTAAGAACTAAAGTGTTGGAAGCATTAAATGTGCAAATACCAGTAAAAATAATTGTTATGTTTATCACATAATTTTTTGATCAACTACATTAACTGCGTATTTTATACTTTTCTGACTTAAAAACAAATATTTTCCATAACATTGATTTTCGGACAATGGCCATGATTAACCTCTTTAACTATTTTGATGGCAAAAATGGATGTTTTATCAGAGAAACTTTACTTTCTGAATCAAAAACCATCGCAACTTTCACTTTTAAAAATCTCCTGTTATAGTTTTTTTTTACTATGAAGAGTATTTATTATATTTTACATGAACCTACAATATCTAACTGCAGATGAACGTTGAACTTTTATGAAATCATAATATGCATGTTTCAAATTATAGCTTCATGCCTTCAGTTTTGTTAAGCCTACCTATACAACATCAAAATCTATCTCATTTTGTTTTGTTTATATGTATGTACTAATACTTGTAGCTGCTCTTAACTGCACCACTATAAACGCGAACGACTGTACATACAGCAAAAACAGAGTGGGTCTGTTCTACGCTTTGGGAACGGAAGGCAGACTGGACATGCTAGATTTTGTCTAATTTATGTTTCGAGCCACATCTGGAATTATAAAAATGACCCACATTATAAACGGCAGGGTAAAAACTATTTATTCTTCCGTCTCCCTATTATTGTAAAGAAAATTAATATAGTTTAGTTAAACACTGACAAGGATCAGTTTAATTTAATCAAGTAAACAAAACAAAAAAACGGCTTGCTAAAACCATTCTAAAACGTAGGTTTGTAACTGAATACTTACCAAACATATCGTATTCTTATTGTTTTATTTTGAATCAGTTTTATGAGCTTGCCGTGAAACAGTCTGTTTAAACTGCTGACTGCTAACAAAGACGGAGAATAGGGACAGAGCATTTGTAAGTGCTTTAGATAACAATTCTAAAGTTATGATTTAATCGAAATTACGCCCAAAAATTAACAATAAACAGTTAACGTTGCTTTTGGCAATCATTGAAAGTTAGTTAGTTAGTTTTTACGGTTTTAAGTAACCAGCGACCTTCATCTGAATGTGTTTGCTTTTAAATTCAAATTCTATTGTTTAGTTTAGCTGAAATATGTTCATAAATCCAAATAAATTTACTGATTTTAGTGCAGTGAAATCCCCTTAAGGATATTTCGATAGCAATAAATTTTTAGATTAAAAAACTAAGCTTAAATGTGTCAGGATCAACAAGGTCATTCAAAAAAATTCTCAAAACGTATAAAAAAGGAAAACCCCTGAAATCTTATATTAATATGTTATGTCGTTAGTGTGAACGCACACCTACTCTCGATTCATTTTCAAATCTATACGAAAATCAACCTTTTTCAAATTCGTCTCACATTAGAACGGCTTAAGATATTTTCGTTTCGAAAAAAGTTTCGAGTTTACGAAAGATGTGTCTTTATTTTTCGATTTAGATTTTTTGTACGAGGGCATCTTCGAGGTTAAAAAATGTTAAAAATAGTCAAAAAATTTCAAACAAATTGAGCCGTAAGTTGACCACAACTCGCTTATTTACGGACCGATTTTCAAAATTCAAAAAGCATCATACGCGGATAAAGAAATAAAATTTTTGGCCGTTTCAGTTTTGTTAGACCTCGCGTGTTTTCAAAAGTTATAAGCGAAAACGTTTCCGACAAAATTTCATTCGAAAACTAAAACGGCCATAATTTCTAAATTATAACAGATAAAAAAATTTATTTAAAAAAACGTTCCTTTTATGACCCTATCACATAATGTTTAAAAAATTTATCATTTAAAAAATTTTTTTTAAGGAATTTTACATTGTTATACGAATACTGTAATTTTTATAACTCCGGAACCATATTACGTAAAAACACGAATAAAAATCAAAATATTCGTAATTTTGCAAATTTTCGAATGGTTTAACTGTAGAGGATTCAATTTCACCCAAAAAATCTTCGTATGCACGAACTTGATGACTCACACACGCGTAACTGCGAGCGTTATGCGAACCAAACAGTCAATTTCACCTAAATAAACTTTGTTGTATTACGTTAAAGCGGTCGAGCCAATAAATCCGCTTCTAAATATTTTTTAATAAATAATTTCTATTCGACTACATCCATATCTTCTATATTAATATGTTATGTCGTTTGTGCGTCCTCACCTACTCGATTCGTTGCGAGCGCACACCCGAATACTCTCGACTCATTTGTACGAATTCACATGGAGTACATACTCTGCATTCATATTGATTACTCAACTGATGAATGTTAATGTAAGTGCTAATTATTGTTCATGACTGTCTGCTCTTTAGAAGCTAATTTATTTTTAGACTTAACGCATGCGTAGCATGCTGGCTTTGTCTAGTCGACTTCTAAGATAGGAGCAAGAGTATAAAAGAAGATAATTTTAAATTATTTTTTTTAAAAAAAAAAAAAAAAAAAAAAAAAAAAAAAAAAAAAAAAAAAAAAAAAAAAAAAAAAAAAAAAAAAAAAAAAAAAAAATTTTAAAAAAAAAAAAAAAAAAAAAAAAAAAAAAAAAAAAAAAAAAAAAATTAATTAAAAATTTTTTTTTAATTTTTTTTTTTATTTAATTTTTTTTTAAAAAAAAAAATTAAAAAAAAAAATTAAAAAAAAAAAAAAAAAAAAAAATTTTTTTAAAAAAAAAAAAAAAAAAAAATTTTTTTAAAGAACGAGTTACAAAAATTATATTTCATTGCGTGTATATATAATGTAAAAGGGAAAACACCAAAAACTATAATTACTCGGACACGTGTTTCAATAGCTGGCTATAATCATCAGCGAACCGATATTAATAATAAAATAAATAAAAATAATAAAAATGTCAGGCATCGTTACACCTCATTGATTCTTATATGTTTTTGAATCATTACGAAAAACCTAATGGATCATCAAAATTAAAATAGACGTAAGTATCACTTGTTATTTTAATGTTTATTGTTACCTCAATTGACTGATAGTGAAGTAAATAGACATATATTTTTGACAAAAATAATAGTAGGATACCACCTACTATGTAATTGTAAATAGTATAAAGTACCTTGTATTCATTTGTAACGTGTTTTTTTTCTCAACTTTTTTCCTGGGTGAAAAGTAATGAACCAATGTTAATGATGTAAAAAGAAAACTTGTAGAAGATAAGAATACAAATAAAATGAGCACCAATTGGACTCGATCAGGTAATAACTTTCCCAGTAAAATCGGAAAAAGTAAAATATTTGGGTTTCTCTTTTAAAAATCGTAGGTCTGTTATTTTTAGGATGTAAGATAAATATTTGAGGAAATTTGGAGGTAATAATATGTACTTAGAGTGTGCTAAACCCTGCAATTGTCGGGCAATTAGTTTATAAAAACAATTGAGATTTAAATTTTTTAAATCAATATATGAAATCGAGGCTGAATGCTTTGTAAAATGACCGAATGCAAGAAAATGGAGAAGTAGTGGGAATACCTGTCCGCAACGCGCTTATATAATTCGCAATTCCCTCAAACGGCGAGAGTTAAATATCATTTTATCGAAAAATAAGAATATACGTTGCTTTATTTCTTTCTATTTCAGTTTCATTTTTTTTTTAATTTCTGACAATCGGACTACCACACGAGCATTCAGTCTCGATTGAATATATTGTTTTTAAAATTTAAATCGCAATTGTGCCATAAACCAATTGCCTGACAATTGCAGGGTTTACTGTACACACTAAGTATATGTATCATTTAATTCCTATTTCCTGAAAGATTTATCCTACATCTCTCAAAAATGAGAGATATTTTACTTTTTCAGATTTTTCTCTGAAAGTTATTACCTAATCGAGTTGAATTGGTGCGCATTTTATTCATATTTTTATCTTCTATAACTTTTCTTTTTACACCCTTAACATTGATTATTAATTTTCAATCAGGAAAAAAAAGTTGAGAAAAAACACGTTTCTTTGCATATAAATGTTAATTAATCTATATAATATAAAACATGAATACAGTGTGTCAAAGATAAGGATGAACAGCATGGGGATCTGGGAAACCGTGAGAGATACAGAGTCGGTTAAATTTGGAAAAAGTTGCCCACTCGAGGTGTTAACATGTTGCTGTTGAGAAACTCGCTGAGTTCGGCTTACTTCCAGAGATATTCGAAAAACCGAAATTGTGCAATTTCGTTTTCATTATATTCTGAAGTTATCCGAAAAGTTACCAAAAAACTGAATGCATTTTGTCATTGCCACTCTTTCTGCTCTACAAGATGGCGTTTACGAATTTTCACTACAACGTTTCGTTTCGAAGAAACCATCATCAACTTTATTTTTTCTTATGGCACTTAAAAAAGTACACTCCGTATAAGAAAGCATTTTTCATTACGAATTCAACGATGTACTACACAATATGGTTATTCGTGATTTTATTGAGAAAAAATAACGTTTTAGTAAATTTCTAATCTTTTTTGGTCTAGTGTGCGCTGAATGAAATCATGGCAACAAAAAAAATAAAGTCGAATTAACAATCGACTCCATCTTCTTTCATTGTTAATTCTGTCAGAATCTATTTGAATGACAAAGTAGAATAAGTTAGCAACGTTTTTCAGTGTAGGTCATATTTTTACAATGGAGCAAGTAATGTTTTCAAATGAAGAGAAATTTGATATGCTGTCCTACTACATTACATGCCGGAAAAATTCTGTAGAAGCCGCACTTGTATTTGATCAAGTACCCGGGACGGAGGCAACCAGGAAAATCCATATTTAGGCGTTTGGTGTCCAATCTAAAAGAATACGGTTCATTCAAGCAACTCGTACTGTCCCGCCAAAAAATTCGAATTCAGCAACATTTTCTGTTTGCCGCAATTATTTCAACGCACACTACATCAAAAAGATTTGAAATTTACGTGTCCCATTGTAAAATATAACCATACACTAAAATGACGTTGCTAAACTGATACTACTTTTTCAATCGAATCGATTCTGTCAGAACTAACAATAGACTTCATTTTTCGCTGCCATCAGTTTTATTCAGCGCACACTAGACCAGAAAAAGATAAGAAATTAATAAAACGTTATTTTTTCTTAATAAAATCGACAAATAACCAAATTCAGTAACTCAGCAAGTTTCTCAACAGTAAAATGTTGACCCCTCAAGTGGGCAAATTTTTCCAAATTTAAGCGACTCTGTATCTCTCTAATGGTTTCCGAGATCCCCATGCTGTTCATCCTTATCTTGGACACACTGTATAATGTACTTATACTATTTACAATTACATAGCGCAGGCGGTATCCTACATTATTTTTGTCAAAAATTTACTTATTATTTGCTCGATTGACTAAGTAAGGACACAAATCAGGTGACTGTCAATAAGTGATGGAAAAAAAATTTTTTCACGTTTTGTAATATTTTACTTGTTATGTAATTCTTAGCAATATTAGCTTATTAAATAAATAAGTGAGAACTTGAATTAGTTCTGTGTTTTTATGAATTTAACTACATGAATTAGTATAAAGAAGTAAGTACTCTTCGCTTTGAATTATTTTTGAATAGCTACTGGCTTTATTTTACAAAAATATTACATCAAACATATGCAAAAAGGTAAAACGGTTAGTGGTGGGAAAATTTCCACGTTCTTAGATGTAACTCACTACTAGACCTTGAAAACATCGTAACACGTTTCAATAATTAACCCCGGTGGCATCTACCCACAAAATCTTAATACCTGTGACACAAAAAATCATGGCGTTTTACAAAAAGTCTATAAGTTTTAGTAGTTTTCCTAAACTCCAAAGCAACAATGCTTGGTTGGACGGTTCAATCCACAATTGCACACGCTTTTCAGTCACCACGCTATACAGGTTTATAATGATCTTCTTGGGCACCATACATAACACTTACATCACAATACAAATATTTAAAATGTACCATACGAATAAATAAATAAATAAGTAAAGTATAGACTATAAATGTTGCCTATAAATCCAACATCGCTTGTTGAATTATTTCGGTCAAAGTAAAAGAGTATTCCATTTTGTGTACTTATAGTTAACCAGCTTGCCCTTCTGCATTTTCCAAATCTTGTGGTTTAGCATGAACCACGTGGGATTTTGTCGAGACTCATTATTACGTCTGCGAACAATATAATAATATACCTAGGGTCACCCTCATTTTCTCCGGCATTACGACCCATAGAAAATAATTTCTCACGATGTTAGCTGCTGAATGAGGTGAAAAATATTTCGAAGGATACCAACTTTATGTTTCGGGTATAATTTCTGGCCTTTTCTATGCGAGAATAATTCCGCCACAATTCAAGAACAGGTGTCCAGGTGTAATTCCTCCAATTCAAGAACAGGTGTCAGGTGTAAATATGTTTTCATAATTGAAATCATGAATATATATTTTGTCGTAATTTTCGTCATTTGTTAGATTGTTTTTGAAATGGTTGCCACGTAAGATCGTGACAAAAGGAGGAAAGAAAAAGAAAGTCAAATAAGCCAAAAGAAAACTTTATTTCTTCGACTAACGAAATAAAGTAATAATTACTTATAACAAAAGCAAAAAAAACAATAAGAAAAACGTAGGAAGAAACCCAACTAAAAATGAATAAAATCAATCAATTGGTTACTAATTACTGAGTCGAAACATCCAATTAATGAGCAAATACTGTAACTAAAGATTTTAAGATGTACTATGGCGTTAGTGTAAATTTTAAGAGGGGGAGTAAGGCTTTACGCGACACCGTGTTACCAAAAAAATAACTTAAATTAAAAAGAGAGTATCTACAAAAAAAACAAAGGATCCCCTATCTTTTTTTACCGTGATATTGCTCCTCGATTGGAATATGATTGTAATGCCAATGAATTACTTTTCTTTAGCTACGTTTCCCTCGTTCTATTAGTTTAGTAATTTTACACGCAACACAAATAAAATAATGGCGATGAAAAAAAAATATGTACAATTATTTACACGTTAAAAAATATATAAAATAAAAGAACGCTCTGACCTGCTTCGCTTTGGACGCACAATAACTTGTGGTCTGTGGGTTCTTGCATCAGCCCGGTTAGGCTTATTTCGGAAGATATTGCGGTCCGTAACGTTGCAGCCGATGGTTGATCAAATTCCATACACAATTCGTGTCGGTCAGATAAAATAGAAGTAACCAAACCAGTATTTGAAAACACCAAAGTGATAGAACGATAACAGAATTAATGAAGACAAATTCCAAAAAAGGGACAACAAAAAAAGCCTGAAATGCAGTAATTAGATTGGCTTATCGAAGTAAAATTATTAACGACTTACCAACGATGTTGAATGGCTTAATGTGATTAATACAATTTTAATGTACGCTTAAAATCCCAGATTCTAACTGGCAATCAATTAGTGTAACACTATATTTCCCATTCACAATCATTAATTGTTTCACTTGAAGTACATCCAAAATTTAATTGTTAAAACTATTTTCAAGTGAACGTGCGAACATCAAAACGTTTTCTATTCGATCCCATTGCAAGTTCAATAAACGAAGGTCGCCAACATTATTCTGATAAGCACAATCTAATGCGAAATACGATATCACGTTAACGTAAAATTCAAATAAAACACGAAATTACTATTACGAGAAGAAAAATCAAAAGATGAAACAATGCAACCACCTTTTTTTTTAATTATTCAATAGAAACTGTTACATAGTAACCAGGGTAAAATCACCAAACTCGATTAGAATTGAAATGCTTCTTTAAACATTTGTTACAAAAACATACGTTTCGCCACTGATAACGTAAATACCTAGGTACATATCAGTCAGTGGTATTGCAGAATGACACTATTTTATTAATTGTATATATTTTAATTAGTACATAAAAACTAGAAATATATTGAACCTTGAATTTGTAAACATTGTAATTTTGTCTAGCGTTAATCCCATTATGTGTGTGTAGATTGCAATATTCACAACAAGTTGACATCCCTAAAATAAAAAAATGTACAGCCTGTAATTTCAACAAAAGAAATCCTATAATCTTATGCCCCCATGAATGGTTACCTCAAATCGTTCATCCCGCCCTCCGCTATTTAAGTTCGGAAATATACCGCAATCCAAAATATTTTTTTCTTCAAGCGACATTAAAACGGCATATTATTGAACTACTGGCAGACGCAAAAAGGACTTTACTGCCTAAACATTAAAAGTAACAGTTGTTTTCACAACTATTTGAGGTTAGCACCACGGTTATGTCGTATTATTATGAATGTAACAGTAAGCACCAACCTGATTCGTCGAGAATAAAACATCATTATAACACTTGAGAATCTCGAAAAATTTGAAAATAACACATGAAAAACAACAATAAACGTTTGAAGAAAAATAGTATATTTTCACTTGGGAGTTAAAAATACAATTGTTTCGCTTAATTTGCTGACTCAGCTAAAGCCTCACCAGCAAACACTTAAGCTCAACAATTATATTGTTTTAACTCCTAGTATACTACTCTAACTATTTAGCAGTTGTGCATTGCATCGTATTTAGCTGCTCGCCAAGACAATCCTAACTCTATTTTGGGGAAACTAACCCAGTTGCTCTTTTGAACTTGTAATTTATTTTGGATTAATAGTTTAGAATTTGGTCTGAGATCCCTTCTGGATGGAGATGAAGTACAAAAACCAGCTCAAATAGTTGAAATTGCCGACGTTCCGCCTCTATGAGAGAGCTTAATCAAAGCTTATTCATATAGAGAGCGAAACGTTGGTAATTTCAACTATTTGAGCAGGCTTTTGTACTTAACCTTTCCTCAGACCAAATTCTAAAGTATTAATTTAAAAACTTTGGAGAAAACCTCACCTTTATTTTTGGACTTGGACTGATTTATTTTTACTTAAATAATAAGGTACAGATATGTTCCTCCTTATATTTTAGTTTTCTATTATTACTTTACCTTCTTTTAGGGGGCAATCAAACACAAAACTAGCGTGAATTTGTATTAATACAAATTCTAAGCGAAATATAATTAAAACATTTGAAAATGGGCCTAATCTAGACAAACCCAAGAAATTAAAAGACGTGAGGTCACCGCTCCAGGTCAGAGGTCAAAGATCATGTCAATTTGGGACCTATCTTAAAACATTCCCTTGACATCCTAAACACTTTGATATATAACATGCCTATGTCATCGCTCAAGGTCAGAGGTCAAAGGTCAGGTCAACTTGTGACTCCGCCTAAGATCAGCGCCTGGACCTCCTGAACAATTTGACGTATCGATCTCCGAAATCGGTTCAGCCGTTTCGGAGGAGAAGACGAACAAACAGACAGATAGACAGACCGGGCAATTTATACAAACATCACAATTTTATAATGAAACTATCTTTATTGAGGAACGCCGACTCGTAGGTACTTGACAGCTATTGTTCTATTATTGTCAAGTTTCCACAAAGTTTGTTTTGAGCAACTTTCACGAATGCAAAATAAAACAGTTCCATACGGGCGAAAGTTGCTCAAAACAAATCTTATGGACACTTGAGAATAATAAAACGGCTGTAATTTACAACAATAACTTATATAGTTTTTCTAGACAAATTTTGTTTGCTTTGGTCTTCATCACATAAGGGGTCCTTCCGAGGCGACTGGTAAAGTTTTTAATATTTAGCTCTTACACAAAACTGCTACCTCTATCCGCTTGAGACCGACATGGCCCTGCTGAACAATCCAATCACTCGATCGGTGTCAAGGCGGAGTTGTCAGTCATTATTATGTACCAAAAATCATTGACAAACCTACGAGAATTTCTGGAAATCTCCAGCACTTCTAGGAGAGGACCAGAAACCCCAGGAACAGTTGATTTCGGCGATATATTACCCCAAATATTTTCAATAAAGCCCCTACAGGAACGACGAAGATCTAACATTTTTACAAAACTCACTCATAATCAAAAGATGATCCACTTCCTACATATATTAACTTTCGTTTTCATCAGTTAATACAAGACATTTAAAACTTTTTACCTAGAACATGGACAATACAATTTAACCCAATTCCTCTTCCTCAACCTCCTTCTGTCTTCTTTCCCAAATATAATCATTCTCTTTCTTTATTTCGCCTGAAGCCTCCACAATCCTCTTTCATATGTTTTAGATACTTTCACCCTTCCCCACACAGTCTACATCGTTCTCCAATCGTCCGTCATCTAATATCTATTTACCCTTTCCTTGTTTCCATACCTGACCCTCATGATTATTCTTTTCTCTTTTAAGCTTAGTTTTCCTTAAGAATCTAGAAACATCATCTTGTATAATTTCTTCATATCTTTTATTATACTTTCCTCCATCTTCTATTTTTCTTTTTTCCTTACATTGTTCATCAATATCGCTCATCACCATTTCCGTTTCCACACTTCTTCCTGCGTGGTTCTTCTCCTATCCACCTCTTCCCGAGCCATGTCCCTCTCTCGTAATACTTCCTTCTTTCCTCCTGTCCTATTATTATTAATTCTTCACTTCCCTCCAACACTCTTGTATTTGGTCCTTATTTTTATAATTTAAATTATATCCTAAATACTTCCAATTCCATTCTTCAACGCGTTCTAACTCCTCTTGCTCCACCACCATCATTTTTTTCCTTTCCTCCCCTTCTGTTCTAATCCTATTTCTTTCCCCTGCTTCTTATCACCTCCTCTCTTCTTTTTATTCCTCCCCTCTCTTCTTCTCCTTTCTACCTCCTCCCTCACATACCCCCCTCTCTCGTAATACAAGCCTCCTTTCCTCATGTCCATACCTTATCCTTCCCTTCCCTCCACACTTTTTCCACAATCTCTCCTTCTCCTCTTTTCTCCATACCTTCCTTATATTTCATTGCCATTCTACCCCGCGTGAATTCTTAATTTTTCCATCCTTATTTTCTGTTTCTTCCATCCCCACACTTCCGCTTCGTATATCATTACACTCCTTATTAGGCTCTTAAATAACCACCCCTTCCTTATTACGTCATTTCCAAACACCCTCTCCCCAATCCCCACACTTGCCATATTATTCTCCTTCCTTTCCTTTTCTAACTCCTTTACATGTGCCTCCTCCTTCTTGTCGTACCTCATTCTATAGCCTAAATATGCCACCTCATCTACTTCTTCTTCCCCTCACTTCCATTCCTCTTGTTCCCCCCTCTTCTCTTTTGAAAAACTACCATGTTTGTCCCTCTCCAGATGTGCCTTCATTTTCTTTCCTTATATGAATTTCTTCACAGTCCCCATCATCCCCACCATTTCCTCACTTGTTTTCGTCACTACCACCACATCGTCCGCGTACGCCAAAACCCACACTTTCACCTTCCCAATCACTATCCCCCTGCTACCGACCCTTCAATGTCTCCCCAAGTTGTAAAAATGCAAACATTTGTTGTAAAATGAAAACAGCTAATTAGATTTACTCAAAAAAGAACATTAAAGTCTCCGATTTTGTTCAAATTTGCGATTTCGAAAATAGTAGATTATATCGTTAAGAGTAGAAGTAGATCTTTGTGGTGACAAAAGATCTTCTACTCTGAATGATATATACTATTTTATCTTCAAGCGGAACAATAATGGATTGAATCTTTATACATACGACGCTTTTGTTTTGCTACATGCGTTGCGTTTCGTTTTGACTATGACAGTTGGGAAATGGGAATGTTATGCACATGAACATTGGCGGCTCGTGTTAAACACCGTAGGGGTAGCCGTTTAGTAATATTGGTTAATAATTTCGTTATTTCGCTTTTTTTAAGTCATTTTTATTAGATAATTCAATTATTAAATAGAAGTGTAAATACTGATAAATAAATTGTGATTTTAAATTCTTTTCTTCATTCTATTCTTATTATCTCTCTTTCTCTTTCTTTTATCCATTTTCTTTTTTCACCACATTTTCATCCACTCAATGCCCTCCCTTTCTCTTCCAGGAACATTCTTCTACCTCTTTCCTCCGCTCTTATTTCACTGCACTCTTTCAAATGTTCTATACTTTCCCACCCCTCTTTACATTCTACACCTCTTATCTTCGTCCTTCCATCAGTACTTATTTTCGTTTTCCTCATTACCTACTCTGAATTGCGATTAACCTCTCATCTCCCAATCCCATTCTTCCGGTTATGTATTTCGGTTTTCCGTCTGCTATTAACTGTTCATACTTCGTGTTATATTTTCCTTCTCTGTGTGTCCATATGACCTTCCAACACTCATACAATATCTTATTTTCTCTCTTGCTTTCAATCTTTTCTTCTTACCATATTGTCCTTTTCCCTGCCTGTATCCTTATTTTTTCCAGTTTCTTCCTCTTCAACCTGGTGCTTCCTTCTCCAATCCTAGTGTCCACTCAATACTTTTCTTGTATCATCTCCAGTTTCTCCCACTCTCTCCAACCCCACACTTCTGCTCCATACATCTATAAACTATTCACTATTCTTTCAAATATCCACCTTTTTTTTGTAAGCGTTTTCCAAACACTAATAGTAGATTGCTTTATTAGGATTAAAAGTGACACTTTTTATGATAAGCAAAATGCAAAATTACCCATTTAACTATAAATTATTATTATAGCTCCTACGATTAAAAGTGAATACTTTTGTTGCTAAGGTACAATTTTTTTATACTTAAATGTCAACTTTAGAGACTCCTGACTGTTCAAAAATGTCATACTTTTGTGACGCTTGGAGAAAAATAATTACACAGCTACACAAAAAAGTTGGGTTCTGATCTGGAAGTCTCACCATGTTTACTATGTTTTGAATTTGAATCCGAATTTTGAAAATTGATTTAAAATTCGTAATCAGGACCCCATAAACTCATGGCAGAACGTTTTTCATATCAGTTTATCTTTTAAAAATCTATGTTGCAAAGGATTTAATGGGTAACGTTTTTCGAGGTTATGTCAAAATCCTAATCTGATGGGATTGAATGAACATCGGATTCGGATTCAGCGACCCCAAAAACATATCAAGCATTGTGAGAACCCCAGATCAGAACACAACTTTCTTTTTAGTTAGTAGTATTTAGTTAGAATCAAAATTTTCGAAACCTCATTTTAATTTAATACAATTATTACTTACTGTACGCAAATAATTATCGTGTAATTTGTACCTATCGTCATTTGGTTTGAATGTACTTTTTACCAGTTTTTACAATCTGATCTGGTCTTTGAATGATTTTATCCATACCCTAGAATTTTGATAAAACTTTAGGAAATTGATATTTACGACATGAATGAGATTTCAATTTTGTTTGAACGAGCGAAGCTTGGTGTCCTGATCGTAATTATCGATAGAATGAACAATAGTAATTTATGTATCAAGGTATATTTTTTCCGAGGTCCCAAAATTTGAACAAAATTCGACATTTTATAACGTTCTTTAAGTAGCAAATGTAATCAGCTGTTTTCTTTTTAAGTCAAATGTTTCCACCGCGCATGCGCGATTCTCAAATTTACATACATTTTACACATTTCTACCGGCGAAAATGTGAACTTAAAAATCGTCGTATAATGAATTACTTTAGTGCTGATTTTATTTATTTACTGTCGATTTTTTGTACTTTAGTGACGATTTCGGAAAAAGTAACTTTTGTAACGAATTATAATAGACATTGATGTATATTCCCAACTTCAAATAACTGTTGCTAATTTACGCATTATTTATTATGTTAATCTAGAAAAATATTAGGATACCTGAACCTATCTATATGATAAATAATATCAAAAAGGATTTAACACTTACCGATGCAGTCAAATTCATAAAACTAAAGAATTTTAACATTTCAACCATCACGGAAAAATTGTGACCTCTTAAAATCTTCTCACAACATGTAAAAACTCGTCGTTGTGCATTATCAAAAATCCCAGCAGCATAACAATATAAGAAGCTAAAAATGTGTATTCCATATGGGTTCCAGCTTTTGGAGTACTAAAAAACAAACAAAATAACAATGATTATGTAATAGCGATTGCTTACGTTTCGCAACAGTTTCTTCAATAAATTCTTCGTTAGATTTGTACTGAACGTTTTCGCTTTCCCCATCTTTTCACCGTCTAAAATTGCGTCAGTTCGTTTCTCGGCAAATCTAGCGGATTCTTCCCAAGAATAAAACTGATCAATCAAGGCTTCTAATGCACTTTTATCACACGCAAAGGCACTTTCAAAGTCAGCGGGCGCCTTCGCGTCGACCAACAACTTTTATTTCCGTTGTTTTCTTGTATTAAGTTAATCAACAGCATTAAAACCTAAACAAGCAACGATAACAACAAATTCATAAATAAAAACATTCTACTCACTAAAACTCCTAATTCGAATTTTTTTTGTTCAGGTATATAATGAGGTACTTGGAGTAACAAATGCAAACTTGCTTCGACAATTCCAGGCTGAGCACCGATTAAAGCGCTACCCATGGCTATAAACGATAGATAAAGAAAAAGACAAAAGTTGAAAAAATAGTTAGCGTACACTGTTTGTTAAAATGATGTGTTAAGTTGATGAGAACCTTTAATGTTACTAATAACGCTTCTCTTATAACCGTGCCGGTCGATTCTTTATCGGTTATATCAGTGATCGGATAAAGAGGAACTTCCGCATCGCATAGCCTGTATAATTTTACGAGCGTATCTAGTATCATTCCGTCATTATACTTTAAAATGTACGTCTGATTTTCCTCATTGTTGTGAGTTACCTAAAAACGAATTATGGGTATAATCTACAACTTATTAGTTTTCGACCGTTTTGAATTGAGGAAATATAATGTAAAAGTTCTTTTATATTTATAAAAAGAGTGCAAGCAATTAACAGTTTCAAAATAGCAATTAAAAAATGCGGTGGTAACTTCGAGATTGAATAGTTCATAGGATGTTTGTTGACTAGTACCACAGGTCCTGATAGATAAACAAATGTTTAGACTTTCTTCAAAAATATAGACAAACATTTAAGATCAAGAGTATTAAAAACCTAACGATATATCGGATCGCTTTCGACGATTGTAACTTCTTTTAGAACAGCCTCCAAAAATTTCAAGAACTCTCACAACTTGATCGCATTTCGTTCCTCTGACCTTCAACGTCGGATAAGATCTAAGATTTAACGGTTTGTCAGATCGCTTTCGCCCATTATAGTTTATTTCAGAGAACACTCTCCAAAACTATCTCCAAAGTTCTGAGAACTCTAAAAAAATTTTCGTACAAGACGATTTCTAGAAAGACTGGTGATGCTTCTAAATAGTAAAAGAAAGGCCTATCCTTTAAATCTTGAGGGCGAGGTTGTTGGTGAATTACTTTTTGAATAACTTGTTTGCTATATACATTTGCAATGAAATATATTAGAACGAAATAAAGAAATTTTAGAGAACATCATTTTCCCAGACGAGGCGACATTTACATTAAACGGGGAAGTAAATTCGCAACATTTGCGGTGACTTTTTACATTTGGTAAAAAATTATAATTTAATTTCTAAAGTTTAATATTATAGGTATTGGTCCCGTACAAATCAGCACGTTCAAATGCCACCAGAACCCATAATATAACAATAAAGTTAAAGTGTGAGCTGGAATTTTTAATAATACATAATACTATTTGAATTATTTTGCGAGATTTCGGTAAAATCATCAAAGAGAAACCATCTTGAATAGATATGTAACTTTTACGTTATCAAAATGGTAACGAACACGTTAGGAACACAAGAAAAATTGGTCTATTGAAAATTAGTAAAAGAAGGTATAATAAAGTAAACATAACGCGCGTAAGAGAAATGTGAGCGATTCCTATTTCGGCTACCGGTGATGGCGCTGGGGTAGCACAATCAACTAGGCGTCTAAATGATACTTATGTATCACTGTGCATAGATGTGTCTTGTGTTGTGCAAAGAATAACACAACGTGAGCACAACCGATCTCGAGTATGATTTGGATTAACTCTCAACGACGCCACCAGGTGAATCATTGATAAATGAAATTGCGAATATGATTGATGTTGTTTGGGTTGCCTTTAGATTAGAATCAGAAGTTCAATTACGAATCATTCATGAGCGACTGCGACTATTCTGCAGGAATGTCTGAAAAGAAAAATATATTTTCCCGATACTAATAAACCTGTAAGAACGTATAAAACTGTGGAACTCTTGATAGAAAAGTGAAAAAAAATTAAATGGTACGGTGACCCGTACTAACTTCTTTGCTACACTTATTATACATACTTAATTAATGTATTGGTATGTACTAATTTTAATTGTAATTCGAAGAAAAAATTTGAAATTTGAATCAAATTGTTCTATTCTTTTGGCCTCTAGGTGAGAGTACTACATATGTACATAAATTTTTGCAGCAAAAGAATATAACATTATTACGTATAAGCAATTAATTTAAAGAAAGCGTTAGAACCAAAACGATCTAGGCACGGTGACTATCGTAACAATACACAATAAAAACCCTCTACAGAACGACTATAAAATCATTAATTGTAATTCGTATTTTATGAATGTGTTCTAAAAGGTGTTCCGCACTGAACACAATAAAAAACTATGACAACTATCTATAATCACACAACTAACGCGGCTGACAATAGATCATAACAAAAATATAAGTAGTGAGAAGAGATTATAATCGAAGTCGGCGGACAGATAAATTCTACGTAAATGGAACGTATGATCAAGTTGGCGTTGTGGTAAAAATAGAAGTTACAAAAAGAGAAGTAACTGCGAGTTGGAATAAAGTGTGAAAAGTGTCTTTACAAACTTTCCTTTAGAACTTGTATGCGCAGCATGTAAAGTATCACTTTCCGATCTTGTAACCTAAATGTACCATACGATTAAATACATAAATAAATAACCAAAATAACTTTTGTTACTTAAACTAGCTATCGCTAGTGAGCAAGTTTTCATTGATATGTCAAAACTCGAAAGAAAAGTGACATGTCCGTTTTTAAAAGTGACGTGTGTGAAAATAAGGCACGATAACAGCTAGCTTTTTTACTGTTTAACAATTGGCATTCCTGCAATTATTCGCAGCATAAATACAAATACATACATAGAGGTATAACGCTAGCAGATACGATGTACAAAGTGTACGCAATGCTGATAGAGGAAAAATTGAAGAAGGAATTGGAGGAAAACAGCACACTGCCAGATGGACAAGCGGGATTCAGAATGGGAAGAAGAACAATAGACAACATATACATTCTGAAGCATGCTATAAATAAGTAATTGATAAGAAGAGGAAGTTATACGCATTATTTATAGACTTAAAAGAAGCCTTTGATTCAGTAAATAGGGAAAAATTATGGGCGCATCTCCGGAAGATACAGATACAGGAGAAGACCATACAAAGAATAGAGGAAATCTACACAGAAACAAGATGCAGAGTATTTGACAAGGGGCAACAAGCAGAGACTTCTGGACAAAGAAGGGATTAAAACAAGGATGCCCACTAAGTCCGGTATTATTCAACGCGTATATACAAGACATGGAGGAGATATTTAAAAACAACAACAAGGGGGTAGTAATTGGGAGCGTGAAGATATGGACTTTAGCGTATGCAGACGACGTGGTAATGATAGCAAAGGAAAAACAGGAATGAAGGAAATGATGCGTCAGCTGGGAAAGTATCTAAACAAGAAGGGGCTGAAATTAAACACGGAAAAGACAAAGATTTAGCAAAAAGGGGAAAAGAAGGAAAAACATATGGGAATGGGAAGGACAAGAAATAGAAACAGTAAGAGAATTTACCTACCTGGGATATAGACTACGAGATAACAACAATGAAGAAGCGCACATAAGAGAAAGAACAGACAAAGCGAAGAAAATACTAGAACAAGTATGGAGCAGAGGAGAAAAAACTTTCGGTTTAGATATAGAAAAAAGAAAATTGATGTGGGATAAGCTCATCAAAAGCGGTCTATTATATGGAGCAGAAATATGGGGATGGAAGGAGAGAAAAGAAGCGGAGTCAATCCAAGAAAAGTACTGGAAATGGGTATTGGGACTGTATAAAGAAACACCAGGATATATAGTAATGGAAGAAGTAAAGGGGAAGAAATTAGAGTAGAAGCAGGAAGAAGAGCGCTAAAGTATGAAGAGAGCATGGAACAAAGAAAGCACTGCAAAATACTGCAACAATGTTGGAAGGAAGTAAAAGACGGAAAGTAAGATATGGGCAAGAAGATAGAAAAAAGTACTACGAAAAAACGGCTACGCGGAAGAGGAAGTGAAAGATTAAGAGGGATGGGATGGGTGTTAGAGAAGGATATAGTACAGAGAGATAAAGACATACAAAACAAGAACGGAGGGAGAAAATAAGAAACTCAAAATATAACAAGAATTATATGAAAATAATAGAGGAGGAACAACCAAAATACCTCAAGAGCAAGAGAAAAGAGGAAAGCAAACTCATAGCAAGATTTAGATGTGGAAACGAAGAGAGAGAGAATAGATATTGGATGGAAGACAAAGAAAGGCTGTGTAGACTATGTGGAGAGGATTTTAAAAACGTGGAACATTTGCTGAACGAGTGC
The DNA here is from genome assembly GCA_030710515.1 of Abscondita cerata. NCBI lineage: Eukaryota > Metazoa > Arthropoda > Insecta > Coleoptera > Lampyridae > Abscondita > Abscondita cerata. The sequence continues at coordinate 39,124 of JALBCR010004249.1, forward strand.
GCAGAATTAAGAGAGCAAGGAAAAAAGGGAAGAGGTGCTGCAGGGAGACGGAAGAGGCTTGGAATGGATGAAGGAGATATGGGAAGAAGAAGGAAAAGGTAAATTAAATATGTAAATAATGTAAATATGTAAAGTCTTTTGCAAAAAATGTAAAAATGCAAAATAAATTATTATATACAGGGTGGCCCATTAGTGCAAGGAAGGTGGATATCTCGGAAAATGTTAAAGTTAGAAAAAACTTTTGCATTGAAAGTTGTGCAAATCAATAAGCTGCACATTTTAAAATTATTTTCGTTTATACCGGGTGTTCCATAAAAGTGCGACATACCAAAGTTATGTTTTTAAATGGAACCACCCATTTTTATTGCAAATTTGGATGTCTTGGGAAATTCTAATGTAAGTTTATACGTTATACAGAGTGTCTAAAATAGAGAGTTTTTGCATTATTTCACTTTTTCCGGAGAAATTGACGTTTCAAAAAAATTAAATAACTCAGTTATCCTGAAATTTATCTAACTGCAATTTTGTAGCTTTAATATGCATTACATGTGCTAACTAAAGCTAGTTGTTCACCTTTCTAACCTTGCTAAGTTTTGAGTAATCAATTATTTAAATTGAACTTCTTAAATTCATGGATAACTTGATTTTTTCAAATGGCACCACCTAATTTTTTATGTGCTCTTGAACGTGAAATTTCATAAGCATTCTAATGATAAGGTTGTAGGTATCTAACTCTTACGAATTTTTACGATTTTTGAGTAAGAGTTAGATACCTACAATTTTATCATTAGAAAGCTTACGAGATTCTACGTTCAACGGCACATAAAAAATTAGGTAGTGCCATTTGAAAAAATCAAGTTATCCATGAAATTAGGAAGTTTAATTTAAATAACTGATTCCTCAAAACCAAGCGAGGTTGGAAAGGTGAACAACCAACTGTAGTTAGCACATGTAATGCATATTAAAGCTGCGAAATTGTAGTTGGATACATTCCAGGATAACTGAGTTATTTAATTTTTTGAAAAGTTAATTTTTACGGAAAAAGTAAAATAATGCAAAAACCCTTTATTTTAGACACTATGTATAATGCATAAAGTCACATTAGAATATCCCAAGGAATCTAAATTTATAATTAAAAATGGATAGTTCCATTTAAAAAAAACATAACTTTGGTATGTCGCACTTTTATGGAACACTCTGTATAAACAAAAATAATTTTAAAATGTGTAGCTCATTGATTTCCACAACTTTTATTGCAAAAGTTTTTTTCTAACCATAATATTTTCCGAGATATCCATCTTTCTCGCACTAATGGACCACCCTATATAAAAAAATACAAATACATACAAGGTGTTTCTAAATTGATGTGAAATATTCAACAGGGTAATTTTTCAGCAAAAATTAAGAGGGGACTTTCATATAAAGTTTTGTTCAAAACCACTTTCCCTCCAAGTTACAGCCCCTTAAAGTTAGGGGAAAAAACAGTTTTCATTTAATATGTCCACTATGGGAGAAGGCGTTAGCCGAGTCAGCAAATTAAGCGAAACAATTATATTTTTTAACTCCAAGTGAAATATACTATATTTTCCTCAAGCGTTTATTGGTAGTTTTCATGTGTTATTTTCAAATTTTCGAGATTAGAATTTGAATTCGAAATGGGTTTAAATCCTTTTTTAAACTTTTCTTTTTCAAACAAATATTGTACATACAGGGTGCGTTACTACCAACGAATTATTCTATAGCATTAAAACGACAAATAATGTTAAAATTTTTAAGGGATACATATGTCAAGATTATTCGAAACCACATTTTAAAAATGTTTTTGATTGTACAGGGTTCTCTAGAAACACGTACTATATCACAGTTGGGTTATTTTAAATGGAACACCCGGTATTTTTTCTATTTTTGAATTGTAGGATAAAAAATAATGTATGTTTGTTAACATGTTCCTATAGGTACCTTCTTACTTCCGTTTCTGAGATACGATTTTACCTGATTTGCAGACCCTCCAAAAAATGCAATAACTTCAAGATAAATAAGAGTAAGCAACTTTGGTTTACACATCACCTTACTAAGAGTCTTCAACATCTTTTTGCAATATTTACTATTATGTTATGATGTACAGGGTGTTTTTAATACTACCGCATAACACTAACGACTTTAAACTTAAATAACTTGCTTAACTTAAATGGAACACTATCTGTAGCCTGTTGAAAGCTGGAACTAATTACCTTTTAGTCGGTATTAGGGTTACCAACCCCTAACTATGATAGTTTTCGAGATATTTTAAAATTTGATAGTTTAACAATTTACGATGAACTGGAGTCTAACTTACCTGTGAAATATCCGCAATATGGACATTATCTTGCAACTTTCAGTTTTAAATATTTACCTTAAAAAATATTAAAAAAAAAATAATAATAATAAACAGAAATGTGCATATGAATAGTATCCCGAATTACGCACACCGGTCACAATTTACTGATGTTTAACAACAGCAACCGTTATTTGGTACATCAAAAATCGATCATACTGTAAACATCGACAAACGTTAATCTGTTAACTAAGAATGTAATACAAATCGCTCTAATAGTAGTACGATAATTTCGAAAACCATTATTATTAGAATTTTTTTAACAAAGTTACCACTGTTTACAGTGTCATCAATTTTGCTGAAATTAATAACGGTTGCTGTTGTTTGTGACAGGTGGTCGTGATTCGACTGACTCTTAGAGCCTGGCCTAAGTCATGAGCACATTTCTGTTATTTTGTTCTGGAAAAAATGTTTGTAAGGTTAATATTTAAAGCTGGATTGGCCTATACATTACAAATGTTTGCAAGATAATGTTTATTTTACTGATATCTCACAGGTAACTTAAATTCCAGTAAATTGCAAATTATTAAACTAGCCAATTTTAAAATATCTCGAAAACTATTACAGTTAGGGGTTGGTAACCCTAATACCTATTGAAAGGTAACTAGTTCCTGATTCCAACAGGCTACAGAAATACAAGGTGTTCCATTTAAGTTAAGCAAGTTATTTAAGTTTTAAGTCGTTAGCGTTATGCGGTAGTATTTAAAATACTCTGTACATCATAACATAATAGTAAATATTGCAAAAGAAGATGTTGAAGGATATTAGTAAAGGTGGTGTAAAGCAAAGTTGCTTGTTCTTATTTATCTTGAAGTTATTGCATTTTTTGGAGGGTCTGTAAATCCAGTAAAATCAATTTATCTCAGAAAGGGATGTAAGTTGGTATAGGGACATGTTAAAGAACATGCATTATTTTTTATTCTACAATTCAAAAATAAAATATATTACAGGATGTTTCATTTAAAATAACCCAACTTTGATCTAGTACGTGTTTCTGGAGCACCCTGTACAATCAAAAATATTTTTAAAATGTGGTTTCAAATAATCTCGATATATGTATGCATTAAAATTTGTTACATTATTTGCCGTTTTAGTGGTACAGAATAATTCGTTGATAGTGTCCCACCCTGTATGTAACATGTAACCAAACATGATTTTTTGTAACTCATGTGATTATCAGACTGTAATGCCTTAAAATGTTATTAACTAATTACTTTATGTATGCGTTTTTTGTTTTAAAATCCCTCGCTACCATTACAGAAAATTGTAAATTGTACAATAACTATAACACTCACAGTTTGTTGTTAACGTTATGAATGAATAAAATACAGGGTGTTTCATTTAAAATAAGGGTCGTATTACATATTGAATAATGATCTAATAATTAACCTGTAAATTCTCAACACCTCATAAAGAGATGTTTACTCAATCATGGAAAACATTCAACTAATATCTAACTATCTAGATGTAACAGTAAATAGCGCACTTCAGTTAAAAATTTAAAAGAACAAAATAGTCTACCCTAATGCTTTCTTTTTACCAGTAAGGAAACATGCTTTTAGAAACATTGAAAATACCTAAATTAGTACAGGAAATCCCTAGAGTTTGTTGCAGTGTTACCAATTACAAATTGTTGATTGCTGGTTGATTGTTAATGTTTGGTTGGATCGTTTTATTCGTGTTATTTATTCATCATTGTTGCTCTTCTCGTTATTTATCCGTTTCCTAAAACAGTCTGTTTAGTCAATGTGTTGGTAATTTTACTAAATACCCATAAGTATGTTAGCTGCTTAGATGAAGAGAGAAAGAACTAGGGTAGACTATTTTGTCCTTTTTAAATTAACCGAAGTGTGCTATTTGTAATGATTTCTTGGATTGGAAGATAACCATTTTAATTATTCACATTTTAAGTAAAGTCGACGTAACACAGAAGACTCTGTATCTCTAGATATAGAGAACCTTTATAAAAGTATACCTTATTATTTACGGACAATAAAAAAACGTGTTCGATAAGAAAAAATGTAACTGTGCCACATTTTTTTGGGACATACTAAATATTTCAAAATAACTTTAAAATGTAACATTTATCAACCTGCATGCTACTAAAACGACAAAACTTGTAATACTTTTACAGTTTCGCTATAAATCTCCATCCAGTTGGTGGTGATGCACCCTGACTATTAGAATCTCTAGAACAGAACAAGAGGCGTCGCATGAGCCACTAAGAACTATAATTTTTTATAAATATAAAGAACTCCAAAAAGTAGCTAGAACTCTAATCCGAATTATTGAGAACTAAAGTTGAGTTACTAACTTCACACCTGCCAATAATATAGGATAGTTTGAGTGCTTACATTTTCTAATACCCTCATGCATCTATCGATTTTCTTAATTTGTCTAACAGTGCGTCGGTCCAAGTGACGACATAATCTGATACTTGTCTGCAGCATTCGTGAATTGTCTTCATAATGTGCTCCAACCCGCCCAACTCTCGCAGTTCTTCTTTGAACCATTCTCCGGCACGTTTCGACGTCAAACTTAGCAACGTTTCCATCGCCAATTGGCCAACCTTTTCAATCATATTTTCAAAAAATTAAATAAAACGGAAAATAATTACCGTAATGCTTTCCAAGTTTAAGTGTTTCGAATGACCTTGACTTTGAATTTCTGCACAAAGTTCTCGAACTTTTGTTTATTCTTTGCAACTGAATAGTGCTTAATCCGCAAACGTCGAGAGCTTGTTGATAACTGACATCGGATTCAAGCAAATTGAGCATTAATTCCAAGCAATCTCGGTCTAAGTCCATATTTAATCGGTCCTGGCTCAATACAAACATAACGGTGGCGGTACACAGACCGAGACTCTAAAAATGAATTAATTAGTGTTTAGTGCTGAATAGATAGTAAACCGTACTTGATCCTTGGTGGCGTCGTGCAAAGCCTTGAAAAACTTTGCTACGGTACCGTGAGCTCGTACGTGCATTCTAAAAGCTGGCACCATGCATTTAGAAGCTAGAGTGATCGCGGACAAGCAGCGAGTACTGATAGGGTTGTTGTCTTGTAAAGCATCTAGAATGTATTCGACGTCGTCGTTAAACTCTTGAAATTCTCCAATTTCTTGAATCTGATGAGCCTTTTTCACATTGCGGACGACCGTATAATACTGTTACAATCGCGAATTAATTTTAACAGTTGTGGTCTTATAACAACTTACCCCTTTGTCTTGTTTAGTGCATTTTATGCTGGTAACAACTTCAGGATCGTCACCATCCAATTCTTGAGTCACTCGGGTTAAAGGTTCGTTGCTGAAACCGTAATCGTCGTAGGGATTAACCCCTTCATTTTTTGGATCGTCGGGGTTCCTTTGCGCGCCATCCTTATCGTCGCTCCATTTATGCTTGTACAAAGCTCTCCTCTTTTTACTTCCATCAGCTACCATAGACCTACTTTTAAATATGCTTCCCTTCTTTTTTGATATAACTAATTTAACCGGTGCTAAAGGTTCCATTGATAAAGGTTTTTCTAAAATTTTCTCAAAAATCTCCTCTTTGTGTTTCTCCAACGGAAACGTTTTAGGTTTATCCATACTCCTAGTTGTTCGTCTAGTTTGGGGTTCAGGAATTTCTTCTTCGACTTCGGTATCCGTAGAATCTTCCTCGATTTTTTGTTTTTTATTCGGATTATCACACAATTTACCTGAGATGTCCAAGTCCGTACAAACATTGTCCTCGTCCTCCCCGGTAGGGGCTTGTACGATATCTTCGAAGTTATCAGTAAACTCCTGCTCATTTTCGAAAACTTCATTATATTCCCCTTCAGCATCATCATAATATCCTTCTTCTTCCTCGTCGCCTACTTCTTCATCAGCCACTTCTAGGTTCATAGGTTCAAAGGTTTCCGTAAACTCGTTGTTTGTTTTATGAATTTGTTCTAGATCGGCAGTAATACTGTCCAAAGGTATATTAGGTACATTTTCATTTTCGACACTTTCGGCGGCAGATTCTTTTGGTGAATTTGGCCTTAACAAGCTGTCATACATAGCTTTACGCTCTAATTCGTACTTTTCAGCAGGTATATATTGTGGGGATAAATCTAATTCTTTCTTGGGGGATGTAAAAAGTGCAGTAAAAGTATCTCCAGGCGTATCTGCTGTCGCAGGACTACTATTAGGATCAGACTGCATGCTCCGTCGTGCCGACCGAGTGATTCTGATATTACCCGGAGATCTTTGCGGAGTATCTTTAGACGCCCTTGGCGACGTAATGGCGGAGGTAGATGGAGTACTAGACGGTGTGGGAGTGCTCTCTGATTCGTCGGAATCGCTCAGAAGTTGCGATTTGCCACGACATATTCTAAGTACAATAGGAGGTTTGCCTTCATCTCTTTTCACATTATTATTTACATTCGAACTTAAAACAGTCTTTTCTGAAGTGGGAGCGCTTTTTGAAGTAAAAAACTTTTTCGCGTTTGTTTTTTTACTTTTGTCGACAACTACGCTCTTAGCTTTTTTTGAGGACTCGCTTCGTGCAGTATATGACACCACTTGTGAGTCACTTTGATCGGTGTTCGACTCTTGAAAATTTTTTGGTTTTGGAATGTTACTTTCTGATTCAGATTTTTCAGCGTCATAACCAAGAGATAAACCTAAAAAATTAAATCAAATATGTCAGAAATTGTAGGTAATAGTCCTGATGTAGAAAATGATGATTTACAAAACTTCATAAAATTTTAACAATTTGTAAAATAAGTAATATACATATTATGAGATATATTGTGGGAAATATTACAAACATCAATGACCAGCTGCAGAAAGCAAACTTTTTAATCAATGGGCAACATTTTTTAGCAGGGCGCAGAGAACATAACACATATTAATAAATTATTAAACCTTTTATAAAATTTAATAGACACAACACAAGATACCCGTAATACAATAATATAAAATTTGACAAAAAAAAAAACACTTCGTAAAATGTAATATACGAAAGCAAAAACTAAAAAACAATGGGGTATAATTTTAAAGTGAAAAAAAATCATTTCATTGTTGTATCATTATTATGATATATAATTTAACAATAATCAAGTGGCCATCAAAAATTTTAGGATATCAACAAAATAACAATATTTGGTACAATTTTACAAATGCTTGGCGAGCCGTACTAATTTGTTCGGCGGGCCGTGGGTTGTTCATCGCTGAACTAGACTAGATGACAAATAAATACATGAAAATGATACGCACCATTAATTGTGCGTATTGATGTAAAAAGATGTAATTCCCATTTTCCAATTGTGCCGGTAGATCTAGCCGCAGAAGGACAATTACTGTTTTCCTTCAGAAGCTTATCAAACTGCAAGTTAGTCTGACAATTAGCTCGACGATATTTCCCATATCCCCGAGACATGGTTGCTGTTTCATCTAAAATGGGGGGTATTAGTAAGGTTAGAAAAAGAACTGTTCAAATATGAACACCTATACTCACTTATAATTTCATAAGTATAAAAGCATCGTAAATTTGAATATTCGTTTGAAAGCAAATATTAATGTGATTTTTCTATGGGATATGACATCACACCGCTTATAAAATAACGAATTATCAAAGGGTAAGCCATTTTTCACTTCATTTTATGCATGAAATTTCGGTAAACTGTAATAAAAATGCAGTGTTTATGTATATTCTGTCACTTGTCGCGATATAAACACTCAAAGAGTAAATTGTACGCTTAACGAGTCAACTGCATCCATATTGTGTTGTGTTTTGGTCGTCGTTTTACCGACTTTTTTTTCATGTCGATGTCGATCATAATCGACATAGGCGTAGATAAATTTGGGTAAAAAGGTTCGCGCGGTTTAAGTTATGATATTTTCTAAATGAATTTTAATTTTAATATTTATTTATAAACTATAAATAAAAAATAGGGACGGTATAAATTTCTTATAATAATATGAATGCAAATGTTTCATGTGCCTACAGTTTTTATTTCTCTTTACTAAGCTGTGTAGAAGGTTTTCTGAAAAAGGGAAATATTAAAATAGTTACTGACATTATGTTATGCGTGGCATTTGTATTATTTCAATTAACTTGTTCAATTTGCATCATGGAACAATATCTACATAATTTTGTTTTTTAATTTGTTTGTGATTTATTGGTGCAAATGACCTTTAATAGTTTGGAACTTTGTGCAGCGACGTGTATTGTAGATTGCCTGAATAAGAAAGGTTCACATGTTTAGCAGTTCTCTTAGATAGGAAAAAGTATTAGGTAGAACTTTTTGGTTACATGACGTTTCCCGACCTATGGTTTATGTATTATATTTCTACCATTTTTGTCGCTGAGAATGAGTGCGAAGTGATTTTGGAAAAAAAATAGAAAAAAAAGCGTCAAGAAAGCGTTAGTAACGTCAAAACAAGAACGCAGAATGTTGGTCAATCCGACCTTAAAATTTAATTCTATATCGATTTCTGTCGTCAGGAATGGTACAAAATACGTATCTGAACATGCCGAATTTCGCGAGTTTCAATGATATAAATTGTACAAATGAATTGAAACAATAACAAATGCCACACATTACCATAGTGAGTATTTTGACAATTCTTTTTTTACATAGCCTTCTACAACTTCAAAAAATAGTAATAAAATTGTGGACACATTAAACATTTGTAATAAAATTAGTATCCAGAGGTTGCTATAATGCGAATATAATGCAAAAAAATTGCAGCAGCATATAATTTCACCAAAAAATTGCTAATAGCTTAAAAACAACTGAAGATAGCAATTCATACTGCAATTAATTAAACTGCAAGCTCCCAATTTTAATTCTATATTAATTTTTGTCGTTAAAAATTATAGAAGCTGACATTTAAAAAAAAATGAAGTGTTTGACACTTTCTGATTGTCAACTTTGAAAAATCGCAGTAGACAAAATATAATGCGATACGATAGATGTGTCAGCCACGATTTAAAATATCGGCTGAACCTCTAGAAATCAAAACACGAAAAATCATTTATTTATCTTCAATAGTTCATAAGTAGTGAAGAGGCATCTGCGTAAACCTAACTTTTCGCTATAAATGTTACATATGTCAAAAACTATGACCTATCTCTTGTCCATATGATAGTGCTGATTATAAAATTTAATGTAGAATTCAGATATGGTATCAAAATAGGGCCATTTCTATTTAAAAAAACATAGATCGCATTAATTTCCGGTATAACCGTAAGAGCCGCTATTTTGATAATGTTTTAGTTAGACCTTTAGGACCAGTTGTACAATCTCCGCTTAAAATAACTATGGTTTAATTTCTAAGGATAGAATTGTGACAACAATTATCGCCTAGGAAATTAAACCAAAGTTAACTTTAACCGGAGATTGTACAACTGGGGTGTGTTCAGATTTGAAAGATTTCAGATTTCCGGTATAACCGTAAGTGCCGCCATTTGGAAAATATTTTAGTTAGATAGGACCCGTTGTACAATCTCCGCTTAAAGTTAACTATGGTTTAATTTCTATGGATAGAATTGTGACAACAATTATCGCCTAGGAAATTAAGCCAAAGTTAATTATTTTAACCGGAGATTGTACAAATGGGGTGCGTTCAGATTTGAAAGACTAATGGCGCCGGGTTGCACCAACACAACTTAAACTTAAGGTAAGCTTAAAAACTTAGATAAAATTGTTAAAACCATATCAATTATTGTTTTTAAGCGTAGCTTAAGTTTAAAGTCGTGTTGGTGCAATCGGCCATAAGCCGTACAAAGGTGAGTCCAAGTAAAGAATCAACGTGTTTGCATTTATGAACGAACTGGATGATATGACTTATATGACAGTTGTTGCCATTGTGCAAGTCAAATTAAGAGGTTAGGTTCTATGCTATTATAAATATGGATATTAAGGCAAGAACAGCATTAATTGGTGCCAGATTGGCCTTCATTATCATCCAGATATATAATTGGCCATTTAGTCTGTTTTTTTGTATTCATCAACTTTACTAGTAGAACAAATCAAGTTTTAGGTTAAAACGGTTAAAATAATAATAAACAAACGAGCTCGTGTTACACTTTGCGCTCTGCACCTTATGTACCTCTATAAATCTGAACGTTTTGAGTAATCACAGTAGAGTAATTTTTTAGACATTATGATCGACTTGGGTTGAAAAGTGCGACGTCAAGTGACAAATCTGAACGCAGCCTTAGGGCTTAGAGTAGTCGATTATGACCAAATATACCAGTAGTGGACACAAACCAACCGCTTAATTCAAAATTCGGTACTTTGCAAAATTGTGGACGAAAAAGGGTTATATTCAAATAGGTCAATAAAAGGTGGTTGGTTTTTCAGTACACACGCATAAATAAGAAAAATTGTTGCCATATTTACTAATTCTGAACCTTTATCTTTCATCTAGTATCAATATTACATTTTCAAATAGCATATATTTTTATTATAAATTAATATTAATTTTTATACTACAAATACATGCGCAGAAAATCAGCTTGCGGGAACAGTAATTTTAGAAAGGATTGTGATCAAATGTATGATCAATTAATGGTTAAAAATATTAGGTTTTAAATAATATTTCAGTACAGATATGATACTAAAAACAATACTGAAAAGTTTGTAAATCTTTGCAAGTAACAAAATGGAATTCTTGTTCATTTCTGGATATCACATGACTAACTTCTGCGCATGTGTAATATGACATATACGGAGAAACTGTTTAGGTTCATCCCAACATGGCGACTTGAAATATTCGAACTAGAACTCCCTCTATCAGTATATTATAACTCAAGGACTCTAACACGTTTAGCTAAATGAATACGACATTCTTTGATTGTTCGTCAGATTAGCTGACGTGTAATAAAAATAAAATTTTAAATGGTGAAAATTATAAAACAAAACTTTTTACAATCTTTTCCTTACACATTTCTCTGCCTGTACCTGACACTGAATTGTCTTATTATCATTCTATTTTTAGGCATATCAGGTTTTCACTTGCAAAAGTTACTATGTGTTTTGTAATTTTCTTTTCCGTTAAAAATTTTCAGATTACCTTTTAGAAATGGGTTTATAGCTCTTATGACAATTTTATGTTGCATTTTATGTGTAGGATGAGGAAGGAGACATAAAATTGTAGCATAATGTTAATTCCAATAACTTTGTTTGGTATACATGCATATGAGATTCTATGCTATAAAGATAATAAATTTGTGTTTTTATAATTTTTCTATGGCTTGTAATTTTTTAGTTATTGCCAAAAACTTGTTACAGGAGCCATTTATTTTTATTTATTAAATCGGTAAAGAATCATGCGATGGAATAAATAAAAAAAAACTTTATAGAGAATTTGTTCTTTATGGATATGCAAGGAATTGATTAATGTCCATGTGCAGCTTTTAGTTCAAATATGTATGTATACAGGGTCATTGATAGTCGATGGTAGGTTAGACATTTATGAAAAACGGGGGATCGGAGTAATCTGAAAATTTGGCTACTGCCATAAATAGACACGATCTATCTTTCTAAAATATTTTGTTTTGGCGGTGTTGCCGCTTTTACTCAAAAGTAGTAACAACATGTTAATTTTAAATGAAACACCCTGTATATTATTTAATTTTTAGAATCGCAATTTTCTACTGATATTTTTTTCTGAATAGTTCCCTATACCTATCTACACCGGTTTTCGAGATAATAATTATTTTAGGTTATTTTCTTTCAAAATATGATTCCACCAAAATTTAAATTTAGCTGCTATTTGAACAATATAATGCTGAAATTTTAGATGCAGTTTACAAAAGCCTTGTATTTGACAGCTACCTAAATAAATTTATTTTATCTTATACAGGGCGGTTTAACATTAATGATTTTGACGTGACATACAAAAAAGGTCAAAACTTATTTTTTTGTAATGGGATACCCTGTATATTATTTCCCAAAAATAGTGTCAGAATCAAACAGAAATATTTTGAACAATTATATATTCTTCACAATTTAAATTGATCCAAAAATTGTTTAATTTCTTGTTCAAGAAACTATTTCAAATTCAAATATCTGATCTAGTCTGAGAATATGGTGAATACCAATGCGCGAGATGGGATGCGCGTACTTTCCCCTTCCACGAGAGTTGTTCCTCTGGATAATAACTTTACTGTGTGCCTAAAGCAAGAATATAAGAACCACATCAGTTATAGATATATACTGTGGTTATAGCACCTTATAGCACAGAAAAGAACTTAATCTAAACCTAAAAATAGATTTTATAACAACTTTAAATTTACTATAAAGATATGATTTGCAAATTTTGCATTGCGTTTTTGTACATAATTTATGTTGTCCATAGAGGAGAGTGTCATAATAAGTATACAAAGGGAGGCTAACATTAAAGAAGATGATTTACCACCACCATCTCTAAGAACGTTAAAAAAACCATTTAGAATGGCTAAGCTTAACACATTGTGGTCCAAAGCACAATTGGTAAACTTCCTTCTATCTATTTGTTGAAATTTCACTTTGAATACGTATTTTAGAGATTATCAGAACCTAAGTTAAAGTCGCTGTTTGTGGAATTAAAGTTACATGACAAAGAGGAAATAACATGGAAGAAGTTAAAAAGTGAAGGAAAAGATAAAGAGGGTTTGAAAGAAGCTGAGTTGCGGAAGAAACTATTGCACATTTTAGAGTTGCATAATTTATTGGAACACTTTGAAGGTGTAGTGAGTCCAAGCAAGAACTACGATCAGAAGATGTTTAACGATGCTAATGATGATCATATTAATAAAAGTCTATTTAAAGACAAAAAATTGAATAAACTGTGGAGTAAAGCTGAATCTGCTGGATTTTCATATGAAGAACTCAAAGCTCTGCGGGAAGAATTCAATCATCATCAGGATAAAATTGACGAATATTATTCAATACTCCACGAGGTCAAAGAAGGTGAAGATAATCAAGATGAGAGTAAGCTGTAGTTTATAGACTCTCTTGCAATAATCACATTAATTTTGTTTAGATTCTGTTGATGAAAAATTGGAAAGGTTTAATTCCATAAATCGAGAGGAAGTTCCGCAAAAGGATTTCTTAGATAAAGCTAATTTATTGAGAGACAAGCATAAAGATTTACGAGATGGGTTTGATCGTTTACACCGTTTATCAGCAAAAGGCCCGAACAGTAAGGAGTTTTTTGAACCTAAAGTGGAGGGACTTTGGAAAATTGCATTGGATGCTAATTTCAGTCTGGAGGAATTGGAATCTTTGAGAGTGGAATTGCTACATTATGAAAACCGTTTGTTAAAGTTAAGGCATTTACAAGCTGAGGCAGCTCTTAATGATGATAGGAAAAGGAAAAGGAAATGTTGTCTGGTGGAAAAAGTGATGGTATTTTGTTACTCGAAGATAATATAAAGAAAACAGCCAGGAAGGTTGAAAAAATGCACATAAATCTAGAAACTAAAATTATGCAAAAACATGTTGAACTATAGCCTTGGTTTTAGGTTGAATAATAATTATTATCATATTGTCACTAAGTATTGATGAACATCTTTGAGTAATACTTTTGCAAATGTTTTTATATGTTTATATACCGTGTGTCCCGGATAATCTGAAGCATTATGTTTAACATGGGGAATTTGAAAAGTCCGATTTATATGTCCCCAAAGTGTTTTTTGGATATAATTTCACTATCAGAACACTTACTTATTTGAAAAAATATTTAATATATCAAAACGTACGAGGGTTGAAATCCCAGTCTTTTTAATTATATTATTATTTTCAAGAACAGCGTTTAATTTCCATCCGTGAAGAGACATAATTAAAAGTTGTACTTTTGTACTTGAACTGGAAATGGATTTATTAGAATAATATTAAATTAGAGAGTTTTTGCATATCGTAAAATCAAACGCTAAAATTACGCGAGTTCCTTCTGCGCATACGTAATTAAGATATCTATATTATTATACGAGTTTGATAAGAGCATTTTCGCGCACGCACGGGTTTAGGGCACGACGACCGCAGCGAGGAATCATACAACAATATTTTTCATTCGCATTTATAATGATGCATTTCTCTCACTTATAATATAATGTACTATTATAATTTGCGCCTCTTTACAAAATAAATACATTATATTTTTGAAATAAAAATTCATGTCGATATTTTTAGGTTGGCAATACAAACTGTCAGGTTATGAAGTTTCAATATAAATTTATACAGTATTTAAAATTCCACCAGAAATTAACGATATTACCACAGATTAAAGATAACACGTACCTTTAATCTGTGATATTGCGTTCAAACATCTAATATCGTAGGCATTTTCTCCAAGTCAAATAAGGGCATCCCACCCTTGTTTTCCTCGGGATTTGACTCGCTTGGGCTTCCCTGTAGTTTCTACTAATTTATATTAGAATATAAAGTAAAATCAACAAATTTGAACATTAATTTTTTATTAAATGGAACCACAATAGCCAAAACAAAAATTCATACATAATAAAAACAAGATTAAACATCATTTAAATATTGTAAATTAATTTTTTTTCTGGTTTCTGCCATGTATGGTAGACCAGAAATCTTTTAAAATTACAGGCATGCACCACAAAAAATTCGAAAACTTAAATTTTTTGACATCCTGAGAGTCTGAGACATTTTAACCTGAGGCTTAAAATCGGCGAGAATCCCAATTAATCGAAATGCCTGGCAACTCTAATCGCAATAAACGTTGTGGTTGTTGCAAAAGAAATCCTCATATTATGTTTGCTAGAATCATAAGAAAGGAGTTGGCAACTTTCTATTGTACTTGATTTGATTACGATTTCAGAATCGGGTAAAAACGTATTGCAGGTTGTTCGTAGGTAGTACCATGTAATACATTGATAATTTGTTCATTCGGTTTACGGTGATCACTGGAAATACAACATATGATTATGTGTGTTGAAACAGACT
This sequence comes from Abscondita cerata, assembly GCA_030710515.1. Lineage (NCBI taxonomy): Eukaryota > Metazoa > Arthropoda > Insecta > Coleoptera > Lampyridae > Abscondita > Abscondita cerata. Next base: position 54,425 of record JALBCR010004249.1, read on the forward strand.
CAGGATATAAGTTTCCATTAAATCATCCATTCATCAACAGAATTCGCAACTTTGAATGCATGTGTGTTTATTGCGTAATATAATACAGTATCAAAACAATGTTATCACATATACCGAAATGGTTTCCTATAAAAAGTATTGATAAAATATCAAAAGATAATTAGAATTTAAGTTAACCACTTACTTTTCTTACTAAACAATCTCTTTAAATCAATTATAAAGATCACCTTGCATCAACTACCTTTATTAAGTCTTCTGTAAGTCCAGGCATCTTTCTGACTGAATTATCAAAACCATTGGAAATATAATATATCAGAGTACGTCATGTTGAATAATTATAATAACCACCAATCGTTCTCACAAAAATGCTTATTCACTTTGTTTCGCTGTGAAGAAAACTATTGTATTTCGACACAACAATTGGAATTCAGTACCTCAATTCTCCATCAACTTAGTGACCTTAATTAAAATACTGTTGTCAAATAGCCATACAAAAGATGAAAAGACAAAGAATGATCAAGTACAAAGCTCACAAAAAAGTAGAAACACGGTACTTTCTAAAGGTGCGTTCACAATAGCGTATCTTTTCTAAAATTATTAAAATTACAAAGTACGGTCGACGGAAAAGTTGTGTAACTAACAAACAGTGATTAACAATCTCAAACATTAACGCGCTCGCTTCTCATACGTTAAAATATCTTGATTGTTAATCGCTCTTATTAATACACTCGTTTGTTAAATAACTATTAATATGTTTGGTTTAATTTAGAAACTATTACGCAAAAACGTTTTCTAGTAGACATTGTTAAGGGTTCTGATACACTTTGGGGACATATGAATCAGACTTTTCAAATTCCCCATGTTAAACATAACGCTTCAGATTATCCGGGACAAACGGTATATATAGGCTTCAACGAAAGGGAAGCTGTGATTCTGAATAAAAAAGCTATTACAAATAATTGTTTAAATACACGTATTTGTTTTTAACCAGAAATGCATTAACTTGATATGTACATAACAAATATTTTATGGAAGTTCATTAAAATGATTATATGAGTATGTATAAAACAATAAGAAACAAAATTTATATTATTTAGGCACAGAGTTCAAACATGCAAAACCTACTTATCCTCATCTTTAAAATCTCGATTAAATTCTTCTAGAATAGTAAATGTAGTACTTTTGAGATTTTTTGATAAAACTTCTTTGATTTCTAAAGCATGAAACGTAACATTTTCATCAGAAAATGTCTCCATCATAGTCTGGTACAAAGCATTCATCCCCTGCTTTAATTTTTTCGAAAATAATTCACTTTTAACCGCTTTATCGTCGAGTTTCGCCATTAATTTGTCATTTAATTGGCTTAACTGGCCGTTGTTTTTGTTGTCCTCATAAAATTGTGATAACATATCAAGTTGTGAATTTTGGTTCGATACACTTTCTTCCACTTCTGTAATTTTCTTGAGTTGTTTTTCAGACTCTGCTTTTAGAGCATCATAGTTCACTACTTTTTGTTGTAGGTCTTTAATTATTAATTCTTGTTTGGAAGCATTAACTTTGTAAGTATCATTCGCAACTCTCAATTGACTAATAACTTCGTTTGCCGACTTTAACTTGTTTACAATTATCATGTTTTCTTCTTCTAATTTTTGTAGCTCTCCGTTTTCGTGGAATGCTTCATTAAGGCCCGAGGTTTTTGAAGTTTTATTTATTTCTTCATAAATTTTATCTATTTTCATAGAAAGTTGAGACATGTTCATGCGCATCTCGCAATTATGTGTACGATTTTCCGCTATAAAAATATTTAAAGGATCAGATACAGTCTGATTCCATAATGGTTGAGTAAAAGGTGGAAGATTGAGATTTTGTTGAAAAGTAGAAATTGGCACTGCCCTACCATTAACAACTACAAATTCCGATTGGGACAAAGGCAAATTTACAGTTTGGTCGGTTAGAATTTTTTCTTTCGGCCTCGGTTTTTTCGTCTTTTTTACTATGGTTTTTTCATCCGAGTCAGAAATGTCAGATTCTGTACGTGCTGGTGAATCTGCTTTGGGTAAAATCGATTGACCCATTTTGGCCATGCGAGAGAGAATGTTGGCTTTTGTTTTTGAAGTCGAAGTATCTGATAATGAATCATAATTATCTTTATCTTGTTTGTTTTGTTCTAAAAGTTTTTGTTCAGGTACTTGTCGAACAACCTGAGCACTATGCAATTGTAATTGTTTACAAAATTCTTCAATTTCTTTAAGATTCTGAAAATGTACAGACCAACGTTGTTGTTGTTCATCACAAAAAGATGCAAAATTATTGCTTTGTCTGTGGAATGTAAAACCTATATTAAGCTTCGATCTTGTTATTATATCTTGTTTTGATTTATATAAAATGACCTCATATACATTTAAAAGTTCGTTACCAATTATCGCAATACCAGATTTCCCTTGATGTACATGCTCGGTGTTTACTCTAGAAAAATCTAATAAGGATTATAAAAAAAAATGTGGAACAATCAATCATACAATTTAAACACGTCAACAAACTTGGAACACAAGACCGAACTTTGAGTTTTCGAACATGCTTCTTGCACTTTCGGTTGCTTCGGAGCTGTATAACTTAAATTGGTTTCATTGCCAGTTTGAAACGTTAAGGAAGTACCAAATAAGGAAGATAAATTTGAACTGCAAATAGATGTTCTAGAACAAGTTGTTTTTATTTGAAAAATACCTAGCAGAATAATCGAAATATTCTTCATCTTCGGTTACACCTAACATTTTCCTATTCAACGTATTTCTGATTGATTTATATTTTCTAGGTTACATCACAGAAAAATAATCTATACAGAAACATCACTTAGGGAATTTTTTGGGCTTTCGTGAAACTCGCGCACTCGCGGTGCGCACATTACTAGTATGGCCGATTGTGGCGGAGAAACCCAATATTTGATTAAAAATCGTATGCACTTGTAAGTGTAATTATAATGTTCAATTGATTTTAATACTTGTTTGTGTTTAAAACAGTACAGCGATGTATTACAATCGTTTAAACGACAAACACGTTCTCGTATTCTTTAATTACCTATTACAAATTCACTTTTATTTACATCTCTTTGTAGTTCGTCGAATTGCAAAATAAATTTAAAATTGTAGCCCAAAATATATAAGCTTAATTCATTCGGTCTAAAATAACCAAAATCGGATAAGCACAAACAAAAAATTAATTCGTCATTTACAACGGTAGTTTGTGTAGATTTATTATACGCGCACCCTACTACGGATTTCTTAACAACATAAAAATTTCACAAGGTTTGAGAAGAGTGTTTGTGTTTGTACATTTTTGTAAAATATTCCCAATTTCAGCTGTAGGTAATAATGTAGGGCACCAAATTCTAATTGAATTAGAAGAGTTGTCGTTTGAACACCCTTGTGTCCGATCCCCATTAAAGTTTTTATTATGTCTGTACACCAGGATGAGAAATATTTTAGTCTTAAAATTTGCTAAATTTTAAAACACAAAAAATAAACGACAAACAAAAAAACAGCATAAAAGAATTATTAAAATTACACATTTGTAATTATTATAAATAAATAAACACATTTTTTGTTATTTTCGTTGTGTTTATTGAAATTCCTTAAAAAAGAAAGAATTGAAGAAATCGTATACTCCGTACAAAATCTAAACAGCCGCTCAATTCATATTGTCGATAATAGTAATTTTTCTCATTCAACATCAAAGTGCCGACGGTCGAGTGAAGTTTCTGTATAGATTATTTTTCTGTGGTTACATTGTTAATCATCCGCCATTTACACATACCAACATTTATACTACATATTATATATACTTAAAAGCGAAAATTATACAATTCAACATATTGAATAATTTTTAAATACTTCTTTAAAAAAATGTTCAATTTCAACAAAAAAACACCATAAAATATTAATTAAATAATGCAATTGTTAAATGTTTTTAATTAATGCCACGTTACTATATTCTACATTCTTGTGGATGGGGTAGTTGCATAGGTAGGTAAAGAATTCGATCTTTTAAAGAGTAATTTAGTAAGTATTCAATAATTCTATTTTCAGAATCACGTAGGTAGTACAAGTTCCCAAATTTAAATAATTGGAATAAATTAATTTGTTTCATAAATGTGAATGAGAAAGGGTAAAATCTGGAGCATGGTACCTTAAGGATGTTATATCAAGATGACATACATTAGATTGTGGAATATTAGAACTGCAATAACTAATTGCAGGGGGTAGAAATCCACAACTCTGCGAATTAAGATGTCCACTTAAACTAGTATTGGAATACAAATCTTGCTGAGAATAATGCGAACATTTCCAAGGAAGCATATATTGTAAATCGGGCGTAATAGTAGAAGACTGGTGAAATAGCGATGGACTTTCGATGTTATTATTATGAGATGCAGGTGTTGTAGATTTAGTAGTGGTGTTGTGTTGAATAGTCAAACTTCGTTCGTTTCTTCGAAACTTTGCCCGTCGATTTTGAAACCAAACCTGTATGAGAGTAACAATAAAAACGAATAACTATTAAATAATAAATTTGAATATACAGAGTGATCATAAAAAGTAGAAAATAGTTGGCAATACTTTTTATAAACATTACAATTTCTGAGTGTCACTTTGACTAAACTGAATATTATCTAAGAATAAGCTACGTTCTTTTATGCACGAATCTCAGATTGTTTCAGTTCACTTCACGGCGACTCAGTTTTGGATACGTTCTTTTGTAACGACCGCTTATAAAACATGTGAGATTTCTGAACCCCCTTTATATCTCGATTGTGCTAAGTCGACGTCAAGCCCAGTTCACAGAAAAATAAACGCAGAGTTGTGGAGATAGGATTCAATTAATGACAGGAATTCAGATTATCCGTTATTCGGATGAGCTGAAATACTCAGATTTAATAGAGTTACTCAATTCAGTTGCATAAAAGAAAGCACTTTAAGTTTATTATTCTGTGATATTACACTGTCGTAGGTTATTTTTTTTGTAATTTTCTGTTATTGAGATTAAGTTTGTTATTTTGCTATTCAGTAAAACAGTTGTTAATGACAATAATGGCTACCTATACTGACGCTGCCAACTCTTCATTATTTTAGAAGTGCCAACAACTTTGAACTTTTTGATCGCTCCTATACTTACTTGTACACGTGCTTCACTAAGAGATACTTTTGAAGCGAGATCTTCTCTAACAAATGCATCCGGATAATGCGTTTTTTCAAACACTCTTTCTAACGCAGTTAATTGCGCCGTAGTAAATGTTGTTCTGTTTCTTCTTGGTTTTTTAAGCTTTTCTCTTTCGAGATTATCCATCACAATCGTAACCTGAAAATAAATAAGCAATAATTGGAGTATTTGTTGTAGTATTTTTAAGGCGCAATATAAACCTTATAATTAGCAGCATTAAATTACCGATGCATTAATGCGCGATTTTAACTACAGATCAAAGCTACTACTGTTGGTATCAATGAAATGTCTGTGTAACTCGAGATGTACCGTTCTTGTAAGAAAAGCTTGATTTTTATCAGAAGTCTGAGGACGTACAATCATAAACAGATAGATGGTAAAGCATTAATATTATTTCTTACATTATATAAGCTTAACAGAAATAGAAATTCATTTTCTTAGAGTTTAAAGCGTTTATAAAAAAATTTGACTTCAAGGCTATTTTACTACACTACATTCTTTCATAGGTCTGAACTTGATAATAAAACGATTTGTAAATTTTTTTAGTAAGGAAATATTTGCCGCCTTTCTGCATACGTGAAACACACAGTTTTTCGCATCACTTAAACCAAATTATTAAAAATAATATTTTATTTAAACTGACGTCATCTGTCGTTGAATAAGAATTATGGGAAATGTCAAAAAAAAGTGAATATTTACAAAAATATTTATTTTACTATTTTTTTCTTCAAATAAAAGTTTGTAATTTCATTATACATAACTTTTGTTAAAACTGTATTTTGATCCGATCAGTAATAATGAATTAGACATGACAATTAATCACGTGACTAATTATTTTAATCGTATCTCCAAGAGTATTAATAAACCTTTTTAAAAAAAAGATATCCTTGTCTAGTACGTGACGCCACTGCGCGATGGCATTGCACATTATGTGGGTTTTTTGGTTATTTTGTGGAGATATTTTTGGTTTGAACGTTAAACGTCAGAATTGACAAGTGACAACTGACAGCGAATAAAGCAGAAACGGGGGTGCGTTCAGAAATTACGTATTCGGTATGGATGTGCACCCAAGATCGTTCAGAATTTAAAAAATACTTACAATGTACCTATAACACTTTTCGTGCCGTTCATAAATTATCGTGTGTGCATACTTAGTGCGTACACTTCACATCCCAGTTTTGACTTGGGTAAACTATGTACACTAAATTAATTATGACATTGTAAAAATGTTAACTTAATCTAATCTAAAACAAATCATTCTGTAGGGTGTTATGATACAAATGGAGCGTAAAAGATTATTTCTTTAAAAACTTTCCACTTCATGACTTCTCGAAGATATGGTTTGCATTTGTGAACACGTTTGTTTACTAGTCCCAGTCGTTGTGCGCATTTCAGCGTTCAGAATTTATGTTGATAAGAATCAACGAATTGACGCAGCCACCAACACGTTTGACAGACACTACGTAAGGTACACACTCCTACCTGCAATATCTGAACTCACCCCTGGAATATAACTTAAAACTACTGTCAAATTTGACTTGACATTACATTTGACGTAAGAAATGTCGTTGATCGTTATCCCTCTGACAAACCCACATAATGTGTGTCACTGCGCATAACTTCTATCTCTTTTCGTTGCAACGGTCTATTATACAAAAAAAGTTATGAAAGCAAAGTTGTTCGAAATTTTATTATTTATAACTTTTATTTGAAATATTTTTTTTTCTGAAACTCTCTTTTCATTTTTCTTTTTTTTATTTTAAGTTTGAATCCTAGTCTTAGCGGTCTACAACCAGCTACCTGAATCCTATTTGAATCACTTATTTGAGAAATCCGACAAGTCTCATAAACATAGTTCCATAGCATAGTTCGGATATAATAACAAAAAACTACGTATAACTATTTTCAGTTGTCACTTTTCAAAAGATTCGTTATTAATAAATGATAATGTGAAGTACTTCAACAGTTTTTTCATAAACATGCAAAAATAAAAAAATTAATGTCGACTTTCTCAAATAAAATTTTGTTTTTATTTAATATATAAAAAATTAACTAGTACTTAATAATGCCTGTTATCGTGCAGGAGACTGCCTAAGATTTGATTAGTTTTTAAAGCAATCGATGCGCTTTGCTATTAAAAACGGAATAAAATAATGGAATACCTATGTGGATTTGTCGGATTTCTCAAATTTATTTATTTATTCGTATTGTATATTTTAAATATTGTATTGTGATGTAAGTGTTATGTATGGTGCCCCATAAAATCAGTATAAACTTGTATAGTGTGGTGACGAAACCGTGTGAATTTGTGGGTTGGTTAACGTCTTGGTAAAACATTTGCTTCAAGGTTTCGGAAAACCACTAAAACCTAAACATGCCAACCCTTACCTACCTTAGTATTCATATGTAATAATATTAATTACGTGTGTAAACATTATAGAAGGTAAATAAGAACATAAAATAAAACAGCACAGCAATTGCATGACGACATATAATGGATCAAGCGCCAGAATGCATGTTTTAGCTCTTCAACAGTAAAAGTAAAAGATAGGTGTAGATTTTCTTTTCTTTGGTAGACACTTTTTCATCTTGGTGATATTCAATGTCTCCACTTTTACTAAGTTTGAAACATTAACCAACCGAGAAGCAATAGAATTTGGAGACATTTTTGTATTTGTTTTAGGCCCAGTTGCACCAAACTCGGCTACATTTAATCGTAGGTTAAAAACAATAATATCCAAGGATTAAAGATAGTAACGATTGTTTTTAATCTACGGTTAAATTTAACCTAGGTTGGTGCAACTGCCCCTTAGCAGATTGATTTGTTTAACCTAATTTATTTAAAAGTGCCCAACTTTTACGACTTGTACGAAATTCATATTTTACATTAATGAATTCAATTTCTCTTTTCTTCCATTATTTAGAGATGACAGTACAGCATTCCCATTTTCTTTATTTGGATTTTCTAAATATGATTTGTACAATCTGTTTGTTTCAGTCGACCAACATAGGACATATTCTTTCAAAAATTTGAAACCGCGGTAACGATTGAAGTTGTTGTGATGCTTAATAATAACTCTCCTACATGTTTCTATTAAAAAGAAAAAGATTTGGCAATCAAAGTGGAATTATCAAAATCTATCTTTTGACCAGTGTCGAAATGATGCTCAGCCACGGCAGACTTGGAACCGTGTTTTAACCTAACATAACCGTGTTCCAAATTACGTGTACTAATAGAGCAACCAGTTTCACTTATACAGGGTGTTTCTGAAAGGTGTGTACATGGCTTTACTGGCTCAAAATAGACCGTTTGACACCAATTTACCTATAACCAAAAGTGCACCATAATGGCGCCAGAGGGCGTCAAACTTTCCAAAACAATTTTGTATATTGGGAATAACTCGAAACCAGTTCGACGGGTTTTGTTCCGCTTTCGTATGCTGATTGTATGCTTTCGAAGACGTTTTTCTGTGTAATGTGGACAAATTTCTGATTCCAGGAAAAGTCGCTTTTATACGGACACTGTCAATTAAATGATAACATTTTAACAACCGTCAACGATACGAAACTAAAATAATTCTGACAAATAAAACGAACAATTTGAAAACTTTTTTCCTTCTTTTTAAATTGCGCTAATGTTATTAGTTCGATCAGAAAAAAATTAAAATTATATCCCTGCAAGGCGCATCCATACGCTTAGAAATTCAAGTAGACTGCTAGTAGGCTATGCGATCAAATCTACCATTTGTGACATTTATTTCCGGATCTTTCAAGATTACTCACGTTTCTATTTTCCGATTAACTACTTGAAAAATGGGCTACACATTTGCCTAACAGACTGATATGCTGTTATTGTTGGGCTTTTGCAGTGGCAGTTGTCGGGAGAGCGTGAGGGTTTACTCAGAAAGGTTCCCAAATCAGATTGACATGATCGCATAGCCTACTACCCAAGTAGCACAACGTGACGACAAAATTAGGACGTCACGAAAAAGTGAAGTTTTCGATGAAAAAAAATTGTCACTTTTTAGACGTGGAATATTTACTTAAAAATTGAGTACGACTAAAAGTGGAGTAATCGTCACGACCCAATCTGTATATATTCTGTAAACAATTTAAAGAAATTTTAGGATCAATTAACAAGTTACTTTAAAATTAATTAAATTGTTTAAATTGAAGTTAAAGATTGCACAAGAAATCAAAATGTCATAATTATATTATTGGATCAACTATTGCATCCTCAATAACGTGACGATCTAAAATACCGTAGTGTCACGATCAAATGAAAAAAAACATTACAAAAAAGTCACGATTTGATTGACGAGAATTTTTGAAATTATGTCACGACAAAGAAAAGATTTCAAGGAATAAAAAGGCCACTGTTTCTAAACGCGTGACAAGTTAGGTAGAAGTTTAGTATCATAATAATAGGTGGTGTCACTACAGAATGTGTACCTGATCTGTACCATGTCACATTATCAATCCTACGACCTTACCAAATAGACAATTTAAAAAAAATATATTTATCGTTAGACCAACCACTGCTTCCAAATGATGAACCGTGGACGATCTAAACTATTCTAATGTCAAGATAATATAAATCTTTAAAAAAAAGTCACGAAAAAATTAAGGTTTCGATGGAAAAAGTCGTGATAAATTTTAAAAGTGACTTAAAAGTTTAGTATCAGAAAAGTAGCGTAATCGTCACGACAAAATCCTTGTTTTGATGTGCTTGATCTCACTTTATTATCAATTATTATTTTATGGATCAAATGCTTGTACTTCCTTTTAAAGGTGGAATCGTAAATTAAAAGTATTATCCTGGTTCTACCGATTGCTCTAATTTTATGCAATGATGTTATCACCCGTCCCATATGTTTATTATTTTTGCAAAGCTTACTCTTGCCCGATTTGATTTGTGTCACTTTTTTGAACTATTTTTAAAGATATAATTTTTGTTAACGGCACTGACGGCATTGCAAAAGTTTTTATTTCACTTTTACAATTGATCTTGGTTGTTTAAAGATTTTAATCAAGCTATGTACATATACCGCAATGAGAAAGGTAAAAATTACTTAAATGCATATATTTTGAAGATAATGAAATATGATGATCTCAGATTCTCTTTAATGTTTAGTATATTTTCTAAACGATTATACTTTGTGGTGTGGGAAAATCGGCGTCTGCCCTCCTCGGTCATATCACGGATAAATATGTGGTCATATATAAACACACGTACAGATTAAACTGACGTAATTAACAAGATTTTGGTAGTTAACAGGTAAGTATATCTTACAAAGTATTAATTAACGCATTCACTATTAAATATTTTATTCAAAAGGAAGAATAAATTGACGTCACCACTCCAGTAGTGAGAAACCTAGCTGGTTGATTGTGGTTTGGTCCATTTTTATCGCACTATAAAAATTTTTGCTGATGCTGCGTGTATTCCTTACGTAGGATGTGACGTACTGTAAACATTAAACGGATACGAATAACCCAACACAAGACAATACAATCAGCGATATTTTGAATTTTATTTTCAGTATCTCTCTTTCGTTGCAATTGACTTGACGTACCTAGTGCGACTATATTCAGAAAATTCCGAGCAAAGGTAAGAAACTAGCTAAATTTTATTGATTATTGCAATTGCTTAGTTTTAAAATTGTTCTAAAGCGACGTGGACTAAATGTTTTTCAAAAGATACGGTTAGTAGTTTACAAGTAAATATATTCTGGAATTACAAAGTCAAAAATCGTTTTAAGTACCTACATGTAAAAACGGGAACGGATGTTTGCGGGTATTGGAAAAATAACTTTTGATTTCGTTCCAATTCTTTCATAAAAACGAAGGAAAAGCTTCTTTTGTGGACGTAATAAAATAATCACTCATTCGCGATCATGTTTATATGGGTTTAAAAATCGGTAGCAATAGTTTATACTGCAATTGCAAATTGAGTTATTTTTTCATAGGCGTGGGCGGGAGCAGAAAAACATTCGGTAATTTTGTTTCGTAAATTTGTTATAAACCGCAAAATAGAAAAAATATTTTTAAAAATCACATTTACTTCGGTAATTTTTATTAAAATGTGTTGTTTCAAAAAATATATAAAATATGGATCTGTAAGTTATGTATACAAATTTGAAGATTTGTTTAAATTTTGAAGCTATCACGCAGTTATTACATTGGTTTTAAAATAAAAATTTGTTGTTACAAAACTCAATTTGCTGGTATATTCAGGATTACCGTAAACTATAGGCGACTTGGCTTTTAACTTTCGCTGATGCCAACTCAATTTTTAGAAAAAGCTTAATTCACTGGATGACTATCCCTTAACGCCCCGTCGGTTCAATTAGAAATGATATCGCTGGTCATAATGATTTCAACGGATTTCAATTATCAATTACACATTAGATCAATTAATATAATTTTGTTTATTGTAGACACGAATTAGGTATACGACCTCATAGTACAAACAATGCCTAAGTTAAAGAGACTGTCAACTCGTCGTAGAAATGAAATTGCCGTGAAAGAATCAAAATTATTTTTAAAAGGTTTACAGGAAAATGTATTAAACAAACCTATTGAAGGCGTATTCGATAATACAAATACTAATACTACAAGCACTACAGTAAATTCTGATCTACATCAGGCATCCCAAAATTGTGTTAGTGAAATAATTGAACCGTTGCATGATATTCATTCAGAATCATTACATTCTAATTTATTTATACCTAACGAATCAAGTAGAGCATTATCATTTAAAGATAAACTAAGAAATTACGCAGTTGAAAATAAAATTAACCATAGCCAATTGAATAATTTACTAAGGTTACTAATAGACAATGGTCACCCAGAATTACCCACAGATTCAAGAACATTACTCGAAACTCCACGAATAGTACCTTTGCGACGTTTAGGAGATGGAAATTTCTGCGATTTTGGTCTTGCACTAGGTTTACAAAAAATTTTGCACAACTATAGCGTTCCAATGGACACAAAATTAAAGCTTCAATTTAATGTTGATGGTTTACCTATTGCTGACAGTTCAGTTAAACAATTTTGGCCCATATTATGTTCAGTTTCAAATATTGATCCCCTCCAGTATTTATTGTTAGTTTGTTTGAAGGAAACTCTAAACCAGAAAATGTGAACGACTTTTTACAAAATTTCGTAAACGAACTTAATTATGTAATTGCCAATAAAGTAAAAATTAATAATGGTGAATATGAAGTTGAAATTGAAGCCTTTATTTGTGATGCTCCAGCAAGAGCTTATATTACGGGAACAGTTTCTCATGGTGCTTATAATGCATGCCACAAATGTACAGTTCGCGGTCAATTTGATACCAGCGTAGTTTATTTAGAAACTAATGCTCCTCTACGTACTGATGAAGATTTCAGATCTAAAAAATATTTGAACCACCATAAAAAAACTACTATTTTAGAAAATTTACCTATAGACATGATTAAAACCTTTCCTTTGGATTATATGCACTTAGTATGTTTGGGAGTCGTAAAAAAATTATATCAGTTTGGCATGGGAAACCAGGTAAAGGTAAACTTGATTCCAAAACTTTAGATTTTATTAACAATAACTTAAAAAAATGTCATCGGTGGTTGCCGCTTGAAATTTCACGTAGATTTTCTGTATTAACTCATTATAAAAAGTGGAAGGCGACCGAATTTCGCACATTTTTATTGTACACTGGTCCTGTATGTTTAAAATCTGTGTTATCTCCTTCTTATTTTAAGCACTTCATGACTTTGAGTATTTCAGTTAGAATTTTGGTGAGTAGCACATCCTTTAAAATGATTGATTATGCGAAAGAATTAATTTTATATTTTGTAAACAATTTTGCTACATTGTATGGAAAGAATAACATGACCTACAATGTTCACAACCTTATCCACCTAAGCGAAGATGCAAAAATATTTGGACCTCTTGATAAATTTAGTGCTTTTAAATTTGAAAATCATCTAGGAAAAATAAAATCCTTACTTAGATCTGGACCGAAACCTTTACAACAAGTTTATAAAAGGCACCATGAGTTATCTGATATCTTGTTTAGGAAAGAAATGCATTTTTCTGCAAACTATGCAAATTTCCCAAATTTTATCTTAACAAACAAACAAGGAAATAATGTTGCGCTTTTAAAATCTTCTAAAATTATTAAAGTACTTCATGTCGACAACGATACTATGACATTAACTGCAATAGAGATTAACCGTACTGATTCTTTTTATGACAAGCCAACTAATTTGAATATTTTTAATATTGGAATATTAGAATTTGAAACTCATGCGATTCAACAAACATATCACTTTGAAGACGTGATTGCCAAAATGGTTCTAATTCCACACAAAGATAAATTTGTTTTCTCCCTTTATGTCATACAAAATTTTGTTAAGGTTTGTTTATTACTTTTAATTTATCTATTACGTGTATGTACATATAAGAATTTTTGCCTTTGCTTGCAGATAAATAGTAATTAGCTGCATTTGTTTTCCGTTTTTACATGATGTTTATAGTTGTTGATTTCATTTCTTCGAAGGAAGTTGAGGTTGTTCCTGAAAGGTGGCTGAACAACAATCAAGTACCTTGGGCAAAACCTTCAAGGTTGTATGCAAAAAAACTTGGATGCAAAACCAGAATGGCCTCTGTATGATGCAGTGGCTAGATTTAAAAATACACGATTTGGTGAGTTTGGTGTTTGTTTTATAACATGAAAACTAACCATCGTATGTTTACAGAAACATATGAAGAAGCAAATAAGAAGTGTACGCTTTTATTAGAGAACAGTTCATCAGAAACAGAAAATTTGCCTTATGAATCGAGATCGAAAAAGTCAAACAAACTTTCAGATTTTGAATACGACAGTTATGAAAAAAGTGATGATGAAGACACTAGTGATGGTTTATTAACCGATGAACCCCCTACCATAACTAACTCAATTAGTAGCTCTGCGGGGAATACTTCCAGAATAGCGCAAACAACAAGAATAAACGATGATTCTTTAATTTTAAATGATTTGACATTGACGCCATTAATTCAATGCACTTGTTCAAGCGGTAAAAATAAGAACGCCTAGTTGACATATTTTTATAATCATAAATTTGTAGAGCTAACATCCATTAAAAGTGAAATGGAACCCTTTAAACAACAACTATCAGTAATAACAGAAGAAGTTTTTGGTCTGAAAATTTTTTAGGTAAGTACAAACATAAGTGTTGCAGTTTCACATTTTTCATTAAATGTATTTAAATTTGCTAAAACGGCATAACTTTTTTCAGAATCTTTTGCAACGAATATGAAAAGAGATTTCGTAATTTTAAAAATATGCTTAAGGAAATGCCAGCAATAACGGCAGCTGCAGGACCCAATACAAGTAGTGCTTCCAATAAGAATGAAGAATTGAAAGAAATTACTAGTCTCCTGCCATCTCTTGATGATTTAAATTCATTCGAACAATTATTGAGTGAAAATAATAATTCAAAACAATTTGTAAGTTAATATACTCTCAATGTAAATGTACATATAATTTTTATTATAATTTCTAGGAAACCATAATTTCTCACATTGGAGGAAAAAATCCAGATGTACATGTATCCAATGCAATTAAATATTGCTTCACATTGGAACTACAAAAAATGTGCAACTGGTCTGGTTCCAATAAAAAAGAGCCAGTGAAGAATAAAAAATTATCAGCTTGATAATATCTTCAATATGCGGTCCCCAATATCCAATAACTGCAGCAGAATCTAGGGTGAAGTATGTATTTCAACATACTTACGATAGATTGAAGTCTGAGGTAATTATTTTATTATTAAGTTACTTTTCCGTAAATTTATAGACTTTTCTAAAAATTGTTTTATTACCTAATTAAATTAGGAAGGCTACGTTTCGATATAGGTGTTGTTATCTTATTATTGCCTTAATCAAACAATTTAAAAAAGGCCGAATTCTGTTTACAGTACACGGTGTACATAATGAATGGGGATATAAATGGAACAGTGGTTTCCTCAGTATAAAACATTTTTTTTTTCATATGTAGTTTTGCTTTACGAATTTCGTTTCTAAGTTGATATATACAAAAAATTCAATTACAGGAAAGTTGAGATAAGAGGGAAATTTTGTTTAAAATTAAAAGTCAAATTTAAGGAAAAGATATCAAACAAAATTTTTACCAATGGCGTATTACATTTCGAAAAACTCTTAAGGAAATATCATAATACATACGCAACTGAGTAAACTACGAAGTTCATTTGTTTACTGTTATTAAGGCACTACCAAATTGACCTCCGGCTAAAATTTTGTTTGGTTATCTTCTAGCGTTCAAAAGTTTTACACAAATGACTTTTCAACATCCTGTAACCATAATCAACGCTGTAACTTAGAAATT
Organism: Abscondita cerata; assembly: GCA_030710515.1. Classification (NCBI taxonomy): domain Eukaryota; kingdom Metazoa; phylum Arthropoda; class Insecta; order Coleoptera; family Lampyridae; genus Abscondita; species Abscondita cerata. The sequence continues at coordinate 70,035 of JALBCR010004249.1, forward strand.
AAAAAATGTTTTGTACTAAGACTTCAATAGTTTAATTTATTCCCAACCTTTATGTTAACCCTGTATAGAAAAAATTAGAAAAATAAAATATCGTTTTTGTTGCAGCTTAAGCAGAAAGGAGATACTCCTGCTAGACCATGAATACTACACTTTTAAATACCCATATAAAGAACTATATAAAATTATTTTATTAACATATTATTATTATTTTGATATTATTCTATTCAATAAATGAATGAATTAACAATATGCGGACTCATGCCATTTGTGGTCGTACACGTCATATTTACAGACCTCTATATATTCACGTTTACGAATAACGTTTTCTTGGCGGTAGTGATATAACGTATTAGTCATGTTTATAATTGTCGAAGTTTTCACATTTACGAATAACGTTTTTTGACGTTAGCAAATATCGTATACGTCACGTTTATAAGTGTCGAAATTTTTAGGTTTACAAATAACGTATTCGTGACGGCAGCGATATATCGTCTTTGTTATGTTTTTAAGCATAGATATAGTGACGTTTACAAACAGCATTTTCTTGACGGTAATGATATGTCGTATTCGTCACGTTTTTAAGTCTCGTAAAGTTATCTTCTATAAATAAAGTTTTTCATGAGTTTTGATATAACAAAAAGTGAGCGGTTTCAATTCAAATCTATAACTTTGTCGTCATGAGACCGAGATATGTTCACGTCACGAATAGCAAAAATCGTCACAAATTTTTAACAGATTTTTCGTCGTTGTGCTACCTGGGTAGCAGTCTACTTGAATTTCTAAGCGTATGGATACGCCTTGCATAGATATGATTTAAATTTTGTTTTGATCGAACTATTAACATTAGCGCAATTTAAAAAGAAGGAAAAAAGTTTTCAAATTGTTCGTTTTATTTGTCAGAATTATTTTGGTTTCGTATCGTTGACGGTTGTTAAAATATTATCATTTATTTGACAGTGCCCGTATGAAAGCGACTTTTCCTGGCATCAGAAATGTGTCCACATTACACAGAAAAACGTCTTCGAAAGCAGACACCTGCATACGAAAGCGGAACAAAATCCGTCAAGTTATTCCCAATATACAATATTTTTTTAGAAAGTTTGACGCCCTCTGGCGCCCTTATGGTGCACTTTTGGTTATAGGTAAATTGGTGTCAAACGGTCTATTTTGAGCCAGAGAACATCTGGTAAAGCCACTTAAGTCGGCACTATTGCTAACGTTGTTATTATTAGAGCTACAGGGTGGGTTAAATAAGCAAATTAGTAGCATTTGTTTTCCTCATCGCTATGGTGAAAACAGAATAAAAATCAAACATCGCGTTCGCGAGTTATGTCAAATGGTTCAATTTTTTCTAATGGGACATCCTGTATACAATATTCTCAATCGATAGAAAATTGAATACTGAAGAAAACGTGTCCCATTATTTTATTCCTAAAGTCTAAAATTACAGAGCTAAAGTCAAAAATGACAGAGCTATTGATGATTTTTCAAATTGGTTAAGGTAATTGTATTAGTTATAACTTTGCCTTACTATAAAGTAGAAAGTAGGAAAAATATCAGATCTGCGGGTGGTCCAGTAGTAATGCCAAGAACATAGTCAAATTTACTAGTCGGAAAACCGTTGGTCGAGGCGGTTTGAATCTTGTTCACAAAAAAAATTATTTCATGATGGAGATAGATTAACATACAAAAGTCACGGTGGCTATATCCAGCAGAAGTGGTAAATGAAATGAAAAAAGAGGAATATTCATAAAGCGAAAGGATATGGTTTATTTTAATTTATTCTGTGACGATTAAAAGAAAAATTCAAATTAGATGCTTAAAAACGTCACCGTCTTGGTCCAAGCATTTTTGAGCCCACCTGTAAACTCGTTTAGTGGCTATAAATTGTTTACTAGTGAAACGTCAATTTGAATTTTAATCCTGATGACATTTATACAACAAACGATTGTAGTTTATAAAATCACAGCCACTTTAAACTTATTTGAAAAATCATCAATAGCTCTGTCATTTTTGACTTTAGGATAAAAATAATGCGACATTTTTTATTCAGTATTCAATTTCCTATCGATTGAGAATATTGTATACAGGGTGCCCCATTAAAAAAAATGGAACAATTTGACATAACTCGCGAAGGCAATGTTCGATTTTTATTCTGTTTTCACCATAGCGATGAGAGAAACAAATGCTACTAGTTTGCTTATTTAACCGACCCTGTAGCTCTAATAATAACAAAGTTAGCAATAGTGCCGACTTAAGTTTGAAAACTCTGTATACTAAATCATACGAACAAGAAATTATTCTAATGTTCAAAAAGTAAGAGATTTGACAACATACCTTTTTTGGAAAGAATGATGGCGTGAAGAAGCATGTACATATCTGTTAGTATAAGTGGTTTTGCGATACACTGAATGACCTAATTCACCTTTGGGTTTCCGGGTAACAAGTACGTCAAGTAATGGAAGACAATGATTTTCTTTAATTTCCATAGTGAACTGGATGTCAACATGTTGTTTATTGAGATGGATAAGGAACGTGTCTAAAGAAGCGCGACCACAGGGCCTATGATGAATTATCATCAAAATACCTAAACCATACTCTCGGTTTCAACCGCGTTTTAAAGGCTGCCGTAAAAATGTTGGTTGTAACAGGATCCTATAGCAGCCCCTGAAACCTGCCCGTAAAAGTTATTGCGGAATTGAAAATAAGTGGACGAAAGACACTTTTGTATGAGCGGTATCAATCCTACATCTTTACCATGTTAAAAAAATATTTTTTAGATAATTGCGAGAGAATCTTTGACAGGAACTTTTGTAAACAATGATGTAACATCAAAGCTAAAAAATAGTTCTTCATGATTTACCTTCAAATTATCTAAACGTTGAATGAAATGGTGAGAGTTTAAAATGTGTGAAGGTGTTTTACCTACAAAGTTACGTTAATGAATTTTGATAGAAATTTGGCTAATTTGTAAGTAGGAGATCAAATTGTATTAACAATGGGCCGAAAAGGTACACCTGGTTTGTGAATCTTAGGTAGACCACATAGACGAGGAGATTTGGAAGAAGAAGGAACAAGTCGCTCGAGACGTTTCGAGAGGTAGATTAGATGATTTGATAATTTGAAAAACTTGGCGTTCAATCTTAGTAGTGGGATTACGTGGTAAACGCCTATAAGTATCTTCTGATAACATGGAATTAAACTTATCTACATAAGTGGCTGTATCCAGGCTGACTGTAGCGGTACCTTATTCGCTAGAAAAATAGTGTTGTCGGGGTTCTCTCGAAGATTTTTTAAAGCGGGTTTTTTTGACTGGGAAATGTTCGTTTTGACAACTTTAGATGATTGCAGAATTTTAGTAGTCTGAATCCGAATCAAATCAGAAATATTATGAGGAAGAGTTCTAATCGAGAATTCTACTACACAAATGATTTTGTGTTGAGGATTATGATTAGATGCGATAGCAATTTAAACCTTTCAAAAGAACATATTGTTGTTAGAAGATTGTGATTAGTTAAATTTCTAACAGTTTTTTGACGTGGAGCAGTTGAAGATGTGTTAGGTCTGAGTGACTTAGACAAAGGGATTGAAATTTCTTCCGATTCTTCCGAGATAACTTTAATGAAATGTCAGATTGGTTAAAAGTAATGTCAAAGAAAAACCAATCATCGGGTGAAATTGTATTAACTAGTTCTAAATGTACAGGGTTATTCATTATAAATTACCCACCCCTTATTTCGTCATTATTGCTCGTAGTATACGAAGTTTTTCTGCTTCACTATAAACCATTTTGGTGATTTAATTAATGAAATGTCAATTATCCAACACAACATTTATGATTTACATGGCTGACTTCGACAATATGTTAACAATTCCGTAATTAAGTAACTGTGTTATTCTACGATTAATAACTCAATAACGGTTCAAGATAAAGACAACATATGATATATTTTTGAAATCAGAAAAAAAGATCTCTTGAAAAGTGTAATAATATACAGGGTGTTACATTAAAAAAATATCATATTTGACTGATCATATTTTTGTTTTCCCCCGTAAACGGTGAGTAACTGAACTATTGATAGCATTTTAAGAAAATTCAGTTAGAACCATACCACTTTCATATATATTTTTTTTCTACGAGCAATAATAACGATTATAAGGGGTAGGTAATTTAGAGTAAATAACCCTGTACACCGTAGAAACGCTATCTAAATCACGTCTGGTCTGTTTAATACGTTTACGTATTAAAGCTAGGCTGGCTTTGTGCAAAATGTTTTTAGGAGAGGGGGGTGTGAACGTGAAATTTTATTTTAAGAAATGAAAGAATAATATTGTGGTCTCGACCACAAGTCAGGAAAAGTAGATAAACGGAATTTAGTTATTGTTCTTTTACATAAAATGACTATATACTTTTCGTGTTAAATTTGATCAACGTTTACATTTAATTTTTGAAAAACCGAACAGGAACGCTTTGGAGGTATTTTATCTTGGGCAGACAAATAGACTAGGTACAGAATTTATGAAAAAGGTCTAACGGTACGTACTATCTAGAAATTCTTGTAAAAGTTATTTCAAAACTTCTTGAAAATATTCCATTAGATTATTATTGTGCCATATTGATTGAAAGGAAAACCATTTTAAATATTTTAATAAAACTTGATACGTGTTTCTTTATAGTGCCGACATTTGATTAAATTTTGGGCATAATTAGGATAACCAAAAAGGCGCATTAGAAAGAGGTAGCTATAAGTATTTACCGAAACAAGAAATTATGCCACTTTTATTTAACAATATCTTCCGTGATTTAATTTTATAATAAAATTTAAAACAAAAATTGTAAATTACGTTTTTTGACAACTTTCATTTAAAGTTTTTTTTATAAAATGTTTTACTATTTATTTTAGAATAATACTTAATAGAAATCCACTTTTGGTTTGACCGGAAGTGCCCATACTTTGATTTAAAAATTAACCATGTTTTTTAACATCTTTGATTTGGGACATTATTTTATGAACGATCGAGGAAACAATGAAGGGTCAAGTGGTCTCTGTTCAAGAATATGTCTAATGTTGCAAAAACCACGCTACGCGTAAATGTAATCCAGTTTAGTTAAGTTTAGAGTAATTAAATGTGTGTGTGTGTGTGCGAAAAAGAATAAAATTGTAACGAAATTAGTGTTAGTTGTGTTAAGACGTGCACGCAACGTTCATAAAATTCAATTAATATTTGTAAAGAACTACGTTCGATTTTCTGGTATTAAAAATTTGTTAAAGTTATAAACTACTTTTTTATTAATGGATCCAAGATTCTGGGATAGTTTAATTACAGCATAAAAATTAAAACAGTCTCAGGTTCATGTTCAATATAAAATTTATTTTATTCAACACAATAATACAATGCAATCATCGCAATATTACCTATTTGTCGACAGATATGTAAAGCAGTTACATAAGTCGATCCTTCGATAATTATAGCCAACAAAAGTGTTAGCAAAAATAAAAATCTCGAATCGCCTGCTGTAAATTCGCAAGAGGTTGTACAATAGCAAACAAACACCGAGAATCACTCGACAGCTGTTTCGTCCCTTTGGGACTCTTCTGGAGTGAGAGAACTCGAGTGTGAGTTCACTATTGTACAAATGCATGCTGTCAACTATATTCCCTACGGAGGGTACATCATATTGAAACTATAAGTTTTGCGACATCTAGTGTCGACTCGTGTAAGTGATGTCGCAAAACTTATAATTCTTAATTCTGTCGATAAAAACAAAATGCAATTTATTTTTTTTTTCAATTTATACAAACAATTTAAAACTCAGCTAATATGCTGTCCTTGCTTATTACATTTTTCGAAATTAGTTACGAAACTTTTTTGCTACTTGTCAGATTGTTTTGACATTAGTTTTAGAAATAGTAACCATGGTAACATCGCTCACAATCGATTAGAATTTGAACCCAAAATAGGTTTCATTCCTTTTTAAAGTTTTTTTTAAATTAGAAAAATATGGTAAGTTACACGTAACGAAATATGATTTTTGTAACTTATGTGATATTGCGAGCCTAGGTATGCCCGTCCCGCGATTATCACATTCGTTACAAAAAATCGTGCCTTTCGTCACTGGTAAAATAAATAACTATATCAAAACTGTTTTAGTAAAAAAAAGTGAATTAAGTATCATGTTTTATTTTTCGCAAAGGTTATAGTCTATTTGCTAGTGTTAACTTCGAATAATTTAGTTTCGTTTATGATCTTGCCTGCATTTCTCGTAGAATTTATAATTTCTGGGAGAAGACAGTTTTTGTAAAATTGTTCCTGTTCTGGCAACATCTTCTTGTTTCAGGGGGTTTCATCTTTAAATATTGTTTCCACACAAAAATCATTTATATGTTCAGTTGAATTGGTAAAAATAACCGATCAAAAAGGAAAACAACTCGAAGCGTTAATAAGCGAAAAAGAATTGCGAATAGAAAACATGCCAAATAATCTTCCAACTTACAGCAGCAGAAACGGAGAAGAATCAAACATTGATATAACTTTAACAAATAAAAAGGCATGGAACAAGTTAAACAATTGGGAAGTTCAGTGATCACAACATGATAGATAACGTTTGAGGTAAACAAGAAATTGCATACTCAAAAACTGGGAAATTCCTCACACCAGATAGTATACAACATGAAAAAAGCTAACTGGAACAATTTAATACCGAATATATACGACCACCACAAATACAGAAAGGAGAAAACATAAATATATACCCCAAAATGCTGAGGAATTCACTAACCGACTGTATGAGAAAAAATATACTAATAAATAAAAACTAAAGAAACAGAATGGAGAAAATTCGCACAATCTAAATTAGAAACAAATGTAGATACAACCACATAAAATTGCATGGAAAAGAATTAATCCGAAACCGACAGAAATGATATATACACAACGTTTAAAACGATCATGTTTCCATTTGCGTAACAATATTAATATTACAATTTTAATTAATCAACTTTTTGTCAATTTTGAATTGTATTCGTTTTTATTATATTAAACATTACTATAGTAATGGCAATCTTACTTAGGTTGTACGTCACGTATGACGTAAAAATTCATACCAATCTAACGCCCAAACATTTTTTTATGTATGTATTAATTATTTCACAATTAATAGTGTATTGAAAGTTGCCAGGTTATACTTGTGTCGAATGTTGAAACAGTGTTGCCGGATGTTTATGAGCATCTCTGTATCTGTCAAAATTTATTTGTGTTGTTTATCTTCGAAGTGCGCATACATTAATAAACAGTTTGGATGTAATCAACAAAAATTGCACAAATACTTTCTTTGAATGTTATATGTATGAAGAAAGAAAATGATAAGTAAAGGGAATTATTAAAGAAAAACTCCAAGTGTGTTTTTCTTTTAATTATAACCTATTAAATACGTCACTAGTGTTAATGACGTGCAACCAAAGTAAGATTGCCATTATTATAGTTACAATTTCTACAGTTCAACTAGTTAAACAAGCAAAATCATCTTCTAACCGCATTAACAATAAAGAAGTCATAAACAATACTACAGTTTGCAATAGGTGTCCAGAAAAAGGGTGAGCTGGTTCTTACTATTTTTATTCAAACTTTGATTCAAATTACTGTTATTCTTTCATAGAGTTCAGCTTCACTAATATTTGTGTTGCTTGTTGTCGTAAATTCTGCATATACTAGTACCATTCAGTTTGAAAATAAATATGTTGGAAGTAGACAATTTGATTAGAAAACAAGGTTCATTAAAAGCAAGACTCACAAACTTTATAAAATGCGTTGAGGTATTGAAATCTAAACAGACGTAAACAAATTAGAGTCGATTGAGCTACAAGAGAGGATAAACAAAATTGAAAAAATATTTTGCGATTGTGAGGAGTTTCAGACTGAGATTGAGGTAATCATAGATTCTGATTTGCTTGTAGCACAATATGATAAACGCTATAAATTTGAAAACTTATTCCACAAGTGGATAGAAATAGCAAAAGAATTATTAGAAAATTATGTCCATTTAAACGATAAGCTATAAATACATCAAATTCAGTTCATTCTAAAAACGAGCATTCAGTTACGTCAAACTCAGCCCAGCAAAATATTGTAAATTTAGTCAAATTACCAACAATAACTTTATGGGCATTATGAAAATTGGTTAGAATTTCGAGACACTTTGAATCCCTAATACTTTGCAATACATCTCTTTCTGGTATTCAAAAATTCCATTACTTAAGGGCATCTCTAGATAGAGCTGGGGGTGGTGTTATTAAATTTGTAGAATTTTCAAGTACTAGCTATAATGTTGCATGATTAACACTGTGTGATTGTTACAATAATATAAAGTTATTAGTCCACAATCATGTCAAGACTTTATTCAGATTGGAAACAATAGAAAAGAAATCCTCTACAAAGATTTAACAATTAATTGCCAATATGTCTAAACATTTGAGGGTATTAGTTCAACTTGGCCAAAGCACTGCCAACTGGGACACACCAATAACCTATTTAATAACTTCCAAGCATGATAATCAAACTATTCGCGAGTGGCAAAACTATACAGGGTGTGTCTCGACGATAGCATGTTAGACGAATAATGAGAACAAAAAAATCGATTCAGCTGAAAACTTGTAACTTTATACAAATGGACATGGTCTACTTACTGAAAATATTTTCATGACGGATACTAACTTTGTTATTTTAAATACAATGCCCCAATTTTTATTTTATTTTCCGTTACTGCGTAAAATTTTACGTATTCTACTACCAGGTTTGGCGTACTTATCTATTACCATTATTAAAAAAATAATAATTTCAACCCTTAGCAACAAAATTTGAATCTACTGAAAATATATATTTCAGGAAATATGTAATCATAAATCAAAGAAGTGACTTTGTTAAAGGTCTAAGTTATCTCTCAATTGCCTAAGAGCTGGACATTCAATAGGTCAGTGTAAATTACGTCCATGCAAAAATGCAAGTCTTTGCATAATACTCTTTTACATTCAGATAACAAAGAAATACCTAAAACAAAACAAGATAATACTGAAAACGATTCTAATAACACATCAATAAAAAAACATCAGTAAAAATAATACCGAAACAAGTAAATTTGGTAGTAGTAGTGTAGTTATACCTATGTCAGGTCATATTTTTTGTTGAAAGCGCTAGTTGATATAATTGCTAAAAACAATCGAGTTATTAGAGCGCGTTTGTTGCTCATATATTACTACAGAATTGTATGAATTATTAGGAATCGAAAAGCAAAAGGCCAATATTTCAGTTGTGGGTATTTCTAACAAATAAATATACAGTTCGTTTAAAGTTACGTTATTCTGTTTAATTGTCAATCAAATTACTAGTACTCTTCCAAGACATGAATTTTTCATTGATGTTTCTAGTTTCTGTATACCGAAGTATATACTGCTAGCAGATACCTATTTTAATGAACCTAATGACATCCAAATTCTAGTTGGTGCAGAGCTATTTTGGTCACTAATAGGATCTGGGCAAATATCAAGCGGCAAGCAAAAGCCGACAATACGTGAAGCTTAACTTGGTTGGGTGGTGTCAGGTTTAATGGGTTTCAATAAAACATTTAGAAATAAATCATATGCAATTTCAGTAGTCAAGAGTTAATATCGTCAATAATACTTTAAGTGAATTTTGGAAACTAGAAGAAAACTATATTAACAAACCCTTATCAAAGGACGATATTGCCCGCGAATCAATTTTTTTTTCGAAACAACAATAAGAAACAATAATGGTAAGTTTATTATTAAGATGCCATAAAACACTCACCGGAGTCATTAGGCGAATCTAAGTCGAGAGCCGAGAAAGCATTCTATTCTTTGGAGCGTAGGTTAAATAAAAATGAATCTTTAAAAAAACTTTATATAGAATTCATGCGAGATTATGAGTTACTAGGACATATGTCAAAATCTACTCCTGATATGCGTTCAAAGGCAAAATATTTTGTAAATCATCATGGAGTCTTAAAAGAAGATAATGTCACCACTAAATTGCGAGTTGTTTCAAATTGTTCGGCCTCATCTACTTAGTAATGGTTTGTGTTTAAATAACATTCAGTTCCGTTTTGCAAGATGATTTGTTATTTATCATTCTAAGATATGTTTTTTCAGCCGACATCGAAAAAATGTATAGGGCAGCATGGATATCTTCAAAGCAACGTTGTCTTCAACAAATACTTTGGCCTGAAAATCCTACAGATACATTAAGTACAGTAACTTATGGTTAGACTATTTCTTTTTAGCTATTCGATGTTTGTTTGAGTTGGATTCAAATCCAGAAATATCTTGTATAATTAAAAAGAGACATGTATGTCGATGGTTTGTTATCTGACTGCGATAGTATTTCCCAAGCGCAATCAAGATGTGCCGATATATCTATCTACTGTCTTAAAAAACGCGTGTTTCGAACTAAGAAAGTGGAGGTCAAACAATATTGAAATTTTGAATTGTTTCAGATGATTGAGCTAAGACTTTTGGTCTAACATGGTGTTAATTATCATATTTGTTAATTTACACTATAAATTATCTAGATAATCAAGTTTTTACTAAACGAGTTGTTTTATCAGTTATATCTAGGATATATGATCCTTTAGGTTTATTTTCTCCCTGTATCATAATCGCAAAACTACTTATGGATCGAGAAACTTATAGGATGCTAAATTACCAGATCATTTATTAAACTCTTGTTTGAAATTAAAAAACGATTTACCTATTCTTGACGATTTTTCTGTTAATAGACATGTCATAAATTCAAATGCAAAGGAAATAGAGCTGCATGAATTCGCCGATGCTTCTCAACAAGCATTTGAAGGCCGGAGTGAAAAGTACGAAATATCATCTCAAACGCGTGTTGGCTGATGTATATTTTACGTATGAGGAATTTGCGAAAGCATTAGCACAGATAGAAGCGCTGTTGAATTCTAGAGCACTTTGTCAACTTTCATTCAGTCATGACAACGTTATGTCTTCAAACCCGGCTCACTTCCTAATTGGACGACCTATGATAGTAATTCCTGCACCGAAAATTTTATTGAAACTCTCATTAATCCAGTAAATCGTTTCTAATTGATTCAAAAGGTCACACAACATTTTTGGAAGAGATGGAAAGACGAATATTTGTCAGAATTACAAAAACGCAACCGTTGGCAGGCAAGCAAGAGTCGATTTAAAATTGGCGATTTGGTTATTGTCAAGGATAATTGGAAACACCCGTACTGAATGGAGCCTAGGTCGAATAATTCTTCTTCACGAAGGGACAGACAATATAGCACGTGTCGTTTTAGTGCAAACACAAAACGGAATTATCAAACGTAGTTTTAATCAATTATGTGTTCTGTCCATTGAAATGCACTGATTTCAAGGCGGGTGGCATGTTCACGTTGAAATACTTTTTATAAACTATTTCAAATTTACGATCATTGTTTCCATTTGCATAACCATGTTATATTACAATTTAAATTAATCAAGTTTTTGTCAATTTTGAATTGCATCCGTTTTTATTATATTAAACATTACTAGTTACAATTTCTACAGTCCAGCTAGTTAAACAAGCAAAAACGACAATCTAGAACAAAGACAAACAAGAACAGAAATGCTCCAAAAAATCATCCCAAGGGTTATAATCTCAAAAAATTGAACAACAGGAAGTTAAAATAGAATACTCAAAGGCAAAAAGAGAAAGCTCCATGACCCAACAAAATAAAATACGAAATACTCCAGAAACTAAACGAAAAACTCACGCCAACGTTAACACAATTGATTGATTGAATTTCAACCTTCTTATAGGAGGGGCAAATCAAACACACACTTTACGGTATAATTTTGGCGACGTTTCGTGCTACGAGGGTGTACAAGTTATTTTCATGTAATATTTTTTAACTGTGGCCATAAGAATTACTTTTTTAATAAGTTTTTAATGTTATGTGTGTGTAATACATAAGTTTTTTAATAACAACATGATATGTTACCAAAAATGTACATAAAATAACGGCGAACCTGATCTCGGTTATCCACACAACCTGTACAATTGGCCTGAGGAAGTGATCATCCTTGTAGCACAAAACGTCGCCAAAATTACACAGTAAAGTGTGTGTTTGATTTGCCCCTCCTATAAGAAGGCTGAAATTCAATCAATCAACTAATTGAGGAGGAAATAAACTAATCTACGGTTAACACAATTATTTAATAAATGTGAGAGCAAGGAAGATTTCCTTAAATACGGAAACAGGCGGAAATAATTTTATTCACAAAAAAAAACAAAGACAAAGATAAAACCAATCCAAATCACTACAGACCAATTTGCCCCCTCGATACAATGGGGAAAGTATTTGAAAGACTACTATGCGAAAGACTAAAAAGCCTTTCCGTAACAATAATGCATCATAATCAATACGGTTTCAGAGAAGGAAAATCAATTGAGGACACAATAAACTTGGGAATGGATACGATCAAAAATACAAAGAACAAATATGCGTTAGCAATTTTCATCGACATAAAAGGAGCATTTAACAACCTATGGTGGCCAATCCTATTTCAACAACTGAAAAAACTACATTGTTCGGCAAATATATACAAATGCTTAAGGAACTATTGCCAAGACCGATACCTACATCCAAATTACAAGAGGCACGTACAAATACAATAAAAAATCACTAAGAGATGCCCACAAAGTTCAATATGCGGCTTATCATTCTGGAATATAGTGATGGATGGTCTACTTCCAAAACTAGATATCACTTCAGAAACGACAAAAACAATAGCTTATGCAGACGACATATTTCCAATCATAACAGGACTGTCTGTAAAATATATTCAAAACCAGGCAAGATCACTCGACACAGTAAAGTAATACTGCAAAAGTAACAAATTTCAAAAGACAAGACGACTAACGCTATAAAGAGGGGAGAATAATGGTTCATCGAAAAAGAGATAAAGCAAAACCAAATCACAAAATACTTGGGAATTACACTAGATAAAAAATTGACTTTCAAAAACCAAGTGGAAATCGTTTGTGCAAAAGCAAAAACGGTTACAAATGAAAGCTAGTATATTACAAAAGCAATTCAAACTAACACTTAAAACAATACAACAGTACCTAAATGCCAGTCTTATACAAATAAAAAAATAAACAGCACACAAAGGATAGCTCTGATAAGACTTACCGGAGCATACAGAATATCGTTAGACCCATTCAATATAATTCTCGGAATACTCCCTCTAGATCTGACAATAAGGGTAAATGCAACTAATTATTGGCTGAGGAAAAACAACATCAATAAAGTACATGAAATTACAGAGGAAGGAATAAACAACAAACGCGACATAGAGAAATGGAAGATCCAAATTAAATTACTACAACACGTTAAAGCTGTAACTTCCATCTATCATTCGAACATAAATGATTTTTGTTCGATTTGTTCGAATTATAAATGATTTTTGTTCGATTTTATGTTCGAATGATAGATGGAAGTTACAGCTTTAACGTGTTGTAGTAATTTAATTTATAGTTGCATTACCAAATGTTTGTTATTAATTATAAAAGTCATCCTGTGTGTTAGTATTATATATTTAGTGTTTATGCTTCTGAGACTTATTTAATTATTTACTGGCCTGATGAAGCTTCTACAATCACAATCGAAACGTAGCCACATACTAATCCTGTGAGTCATTACAAGCCTACAAGGCCTCCAGATGTCTATATCAGCATCTGGAGTGTTTTCAGTAGTTACAGTCTTACCCAACGTAGAAGAAAGATTAAAAATGGACCACTTGAAACCATCGGAAGGACTGATACACTTTATCACAAGTCACGGCTCATACCAAATGTATAGAAAAAGGATGACTCACACAGATACCGATCGTGTATATATGATAAAGAAATCAGCTAGAAAATCACAATACCGAAGAATTGATCAGAAAATCTCAACACTTTACAGTACTAATGCACTAGCAGAAGAAACTTCAGAATTGCCAAAACTAATTATAGAACAGAAAAAGCCAACAAACTCCCTTTGAACTATTCCAAGAAGAAATTCGTGATGACAAGAAAACAAACAAATTGATATACAAGTAAGAAAGCATACATTTAACTTTATGATTAAACTAAATAGGCAAAGGATTTTTTAGATATAAGTAAATGTTGTAACGTCAGTAGAAGTAGAATTAGTATTTAGATAGTAGTAAATATGTAGAAGTAGAATAGAAATTAGAACTAACAAACTTTATGTTATAGTAGGTTAAGGAATTAAATACTAACAACAAATGTTCATTAAAAAAAATAATAAAAAAAAATCGAATTGAATGAACAAAAAAAGAGGCAAAAAGAGGCAAAAAACGGATTAGCATATAATAATAGACGTTTCTCTAAAGTTTTTTCAGTAGGGCCACTTGAACCAACAGCGGTTGGTCAACGTCTTCATGCATCTGCAAGACAGTTCTACTAATATCTTGGGACAAAGGATTAGGCAGAGCTTCTGCAAAAAGAGGGTTGTACCTGAGGAAGGTGTGTTTAAATATTACATTTTTGATTAATTGCCTTCTAACTCCTAAATGCTTATTAATAGAAAATCAAAATTTATTTCATATTTTTGTTTAGATTAGCGTGCAAAAGGTGTTTTATTATATCAAAAAAATATCCATATACTAAATTGCTCTATAAGCTCTAACATTAGATTAAAGAAAAAAGAAAACCTACACAGTCTTGAGAATATTAGTCATTTTAAAAAATATTTTTTCCGAAATCGTCACTAAAGTACCATAAAATCAGCACTAAAGTAATACGACGATTTTTAAGTTCATATTTTCGCCGGTAGAGATGTGTAAAATGTATGTAAATTTTAGAATCGCACATGCGCTGTGGAAACATTTGACGTAAAAAAGAAAACAGCTGATTACATTTACTACTTAAAGAACGTTATAAAATTGTCAGATTTTGTTCAAATTTTGGGATTTCGGAAAAAATATAACATCTACCTCGGCACTAAAGTTCTTTTCATGACTCACGTAGTTTTATTTGCCTCGGCTATCGCCTCTGCAACTAAAACACATTCGTCATTAAAAATCAAACTTTAGTGCCTTGATACATAAATAACTATTTTGTTGATCTACAACTTTAATACCTACTCTATCTTTATACTTTTTATTTGTGAACTAATGTTTTACATTCCCTTATAGTCAGTCACCTTGGAAAAATTTAGTTTTTCGCCAAGTGCGAGAAAGTACCACGAAAACACTCATATTAAGTTGAAAAGCCATTTATAGTATTTTTTTCTTAGTATAAACACACAGAAAACTTAAAAAACTTTTATAACCTTTTTAACTTAAAATTGCACGATGTAATACATTTTTTCTTATATGAATTCAGTATGAATTCACAACACCCCAAACTTTTAATTTAGCTGATGCTATCAAATCTTGAACGTAATAGAAATGTTTGCTTTTGTTTGTATTATTTAATGGTTACAAAAATGTTATACAAACTGTTTGGGGAAGGTTCTTCTTTCATCTAGTAAATACAACTAAACTATTTTAGATTGATATATTTAAAATGTGCAAAATAGGGTACCAGTCACTAAATACATGATTTTTATAACGAATGTGATAATTGGGGGACGAGCGTAACGAGGTCCCGCAATATTACATAAGTTACAAAAAATCTTGTTTCGTTACGTGTTACATACATATTTTATCTAATTTTGAAAATAAAGTTTTAAAAAGCAATTAAACCGATTTCGAATTCAAATCGAGTGTGATCGATTTCACATCAGACAAGTGATAAAAAATTTTACTTTTTGTCAAAACTAGAAAAAATATTGTTTGCAACTCTAGTAAAACTCAAGAGTAAATCTTATTGTTTAACTTTATTCATAACATAACAGGCTTACCTGACTTTAAAATTCAGTAATGTTTAATTCTCAAACAATTCTCGTAAATTTTTGCATTAGATTGTATTCATTAAGATGAATTAAGTTCTTTTGAAAGCAAATACTTATGCAAAAGTTACATAAATTTAAAATTTTTTTTCGGTGTAGTTAAGGTAAAAAAATGTTGACAAAATATTGGTTCACACATGGAAATTAAAGTTATCATATTGTTTGTAATTGTGTTTTCAAAACCAGTAGCGCACTTATTATTTTGCCTAATTTTCAAAATTTAACACCGTCGCTGAGTCTATATTAGTTGTTTGTCAAAACAGAACAATGAAATTTATAACTAATTCAATCTAAAGTTTAAAAGCTGGTAGATTTTAAAATAATTAGTAAGAAGTATTTGAAACATTAAAAAATATTTCTAATAGACAACGATATGTATATGAGTCTATACAAATTGAGGGTTGATAAGAAATTTTGTAATTTTTTTAAATCTTCAAAACAATTGCGATAAGAAATAAGATGTTAAAATACAATCAGTGCCATTTCCCCCTCACTAAACAGGTAGAACTAGTTATATAAATATGTTTTATCCCGTCAAGTAAACTACATAATCATAATATTACCCATTATATATAATAACTAATATTAACCATAAGATTCCCATCAATCTTATATTAAACAACTCGACCTTTTCCCAAAATATTTGAAAATGTTCGTAACTGGAATATACAAATTTTCTAAAATGTTCCGTCGGCATCTTAAGATCAACCGAAACTGACAGCAGTGACAAGTGCGGTGATGAATAAAGTCAGCTGTCTTAAATCCAAAGTTATAAAAAAACTCATTATATTATAAAGACATCAACAACGCAAAAAAATTTTACCTTCACGATTTTCACTATTCGCTTTAGATCTTTTGTGATTAAGTCTCAATAAACTACTAACTGAAAATTGAGCCGAATTTGCTGACCCTTGCGTAATCACACTCTGTTCACTTATTCTTAAATTGTTTGCACTGTAACCGAGCATCGTTGTCAATTATTAAAAGAAATCACGTTAAATTTATTAGTTAAGTTAATTTGATAGTTAACTCAAACTCATTTGAGCGGCGAATTGTTAATTTGACATCGTTTCAAATTGATATTAATGTATGTTTATGAAAGCCCTAATTTAATAATACAAACACTAAAATACGACTAACTTAAAACTGGCAAAAGTTCTTAATTCCTTAACATATTTTAGTGACGTCTTACGCCATCCCCACTTAAATGACTTAATTTAAAAGAGGGCGGAATTATCTTCGAAGAAGAGATGAAGGTATCAAGTGCTACCCTATTCGACACAAGAATTTATGAGTCTACTAATTGTCCTTAATTGTGATGAAATATTAAATTATAGACTTAATTATTACGAACATAATTAATGGCTAACCGTAACAATATTTTATTAACTCCATACTTGTTGACTTTGTCAATTATAAAAATTAAGTTTGGCACAATTGTAAATCATTATCGATTTTTTCGACACCAATTCTTACTGTGTAAGTCTCACATATAACTAAATTATACAATGCTTCCGTTACCAGTCTCACTTCAAATCTCTTAAACTTTGATGACAGCTCACATACTATTGTGCGCATTTTATTTATATGTTAAACCATTGTTGTGATTTTTTTTTGTTACAAAATAGTTATTTATGTACCAAGGACGAAAAACTGTCTATCACTGTCGAGTCTGCAAATTGAAAATTGAAAGCAAGCAGGCGAGGCAATAGACAGTTTTTCGCCGATGTGCATATTACCATTGAGTAGAATTCTTATACTATTTTTTTTCTATTTTGGGCTTTCAGATTAATTTTTAAATAAAATTTTGCTAGTTTTTAAATTCAGGGAATTTTTAAGTATAACTGCTAGGGTGGCAATATTTTCA
Organism: Abscondita cerata; assembly: GCA_030710515.1. Taxonomy (NCBI): domain Eukaryota; kingdom Metazoa; phylum Arthropoda; class Insecta; order Coleoptera; family Lampyridae; genus Abscondita; species Abscondita cerata. The sequence continues at coordinate 87,884 of JALBCR010004249.1, forward strand.
TTAAATTTTGGTTTAAATGCTAGTTTAAGTTTAATTAGTACATTTATCATACATTTAACTTTAAAAAATGGGTGAAAATAAAAATAAGTAGATAATAATGATAGCTTTGACGTTTAATATCAAATCAGTGTTACCACTGTTCGGAATAAAAATTGTTCCCTTTTTATAAAAGAACTAATTTTTCTATAAAAGAACTCATTTGGGTGCTTTTATAGCTTTGTAAACGACCTAAAATAGAAAAAGTTTATATTACATTTTTTCGTCGGCCTGTACATACCTTTTATAAAAGTAAGCACTCACCTGCCAGATCTCACTCTCCGAACTGCACACTCGATCATAATTTTAATTTAATTTTAAACAAAATGTATTCTGATTTAAAGTGCAACTTTGTATTTTAATTATACTATAAATTTAAATCAATCTCGAATATTAATATTGAACGTACAATTTGCAATGTGCAATTAGTGATATTAGTTCCTGCTGTTGAAGAAGAAGCAAGAGACAGGTTTTGATTTTGGGCACTTGTTAATGCAACTTCAGATGCAGATGCTCCATCAGCACTACCTTCAAAACTTCTCTCTTGGAGTGTTTTGCCTGTTAAAATGCTTTTTGACACGTTTATTTTATTGGGAATGGAATTCTCAATGTATCCCTCAGCGACTGTTGAGGATTTCCTTTCTCCATGCTGTTTTAATGGCAAAATATCTGCGCCGGCATTGACCAAAACCGTTGCAGATGTGCGCCGATAACAATGCCCGGTGTACTCTAGTTCGTTTGGCAATTTTAAGTATTTTGCAATCAAGCTAGGTATTTTCGCAAATGTATGCACACCAACCACTTGCATTTTTCTAATTTATAATTGACGAAAAATATGTTATGATTACAATGCTTCGGTCTTAAGTTGCTGTATTGTCGAAATATTTCTATAGGATTCACTCCGTCACGTCGTAAAGTTTGTCTGTAACTGTAAAAATTCGCGTTTTACTATTTTTTGAGTCTGGAATGGTTATTATAAGCATGTCGCCTTGATCAACAATATCTTTGGTCGTTATTTTACGTAGTTCGTCTCTTCGATAAGCCCCAGCAATTTCAATAATTAAACAAAACTGTAATAATATAACAATAAATGCATCAGCAAAATAAATTAAAACACTTTACCTTCTGCAAGAGATAGGTTTCATCTGGGGTATCACGAAAAAATCTGTTTATTTTATCTCTACTAAATACTCTAGATTTTTTCGCTTTGTTTCTTCAAAATGCAGTAAACTTTGATATGTTCACGTTTTCTTTAATGGCTAACGTGGATTTTTGCATAGAGTATATATATTGAACATAGCGTCGATGACTTATAATTATTGCCAGTTTTACTGAGCCAGAAGAACATTTTCTGAAAGGTTCTTGACGCCAGTTCTTGAATGTGTGTAGGTATTGTTTTTCGTATAAAATTTGTGATTTGTTTGGAAGTAAATCTAACGTGGCCGTAGTTGCTAATTCCCGCAGCTCATGAGGAGTGTTCCTGATATCCATATCGCTATCATTATCCATTATTGATTATTACGAATACTAATATTCACACGTAAAATGTAGCGGATTTCGTAAATAATTAATTTGACATCACCTGCAATTACGTATGCGCATGCGCAGAAGGAAGACTTGCATGCGTAGAAGAAAGATAGATGATGTTAGCGTTTACCGTATTTGTTTTTACAATGTAAAGAGTTTGGGGACGAAAAGTACTTGCCTTCAAAAATAGTCCATTTTTCATTTGGAAATTAGTACGTAAAATGTCATTTTTCTACGACATACTTAGAAAACAGACGTTTCTTCTCTACAAGTAGCGAGGAAAATTGTTTTTCCCTCACTAATGGGGAAAAAATGTCATGTTGCAAGAATGTCGCTTGGAACTTAATTAAACAATTTCATTTTTGTTACACATATCTATTATTATTCAGGCCCTTTTGTTTAATTCAGTATCTTATATTTCGACTTTTAAACATTGTTACCCTATATTTATTAGTTAGAATTACGCGGCTAGTAACTTTGCGCTATGACAGGTTGAGACCTTACCGAGACCACAAAATAAATAGGTGAGACTATTGTAACTCTCTTATTGTTCACTTTTGCTTTTACGTACGAAATTGTGACGAAATCCTGTAAACAATATGTTACGTTTACAATTAATAGTTTTTCTTTCATTTGGGTTGGTTGGTTGGTTTTTTGGAGAATGTCGTGGAAAAGTGTCTAACACATGAGGAAAGCCTTTTTTCCACTCTCACTGAGCTCGAGTGGAAAAAAGAATCCCTTTCCTCACTTGTTGTACAAATACATTCGAGCAGAATTTAATTGAAGAAATTTTTTGTACATAATTGCAATTGTTCAATATCAATTATGTTCATAATTAACAATTACTACAAATGCAATTTCTTCAAATGTCCATTACGTACAATAATTTTATTTTTTTATATAAAAATGACGTTATTTTAGCTTTGGGCACATAACGATGAGACTTAGAAAAGTCGAACTCCCGAAATCTAGTGATTATAATTTAAAATTTAAATTATGTACACTCATGAAATTTAAAACTTGGACACCGCAATTTCTGTAAACAAAAGTTTGCACATTGTGAAGCGGGCTTAAGGGTATCATTTACAATTCTAACAGCAGGTAGTCTCAGCAGGGGTTATCTTATAGAAGGACTGTAGAATGAATCATTACACTAAGCACGTTTTAGAAAATAGGTAATTTACGTTGCTTACTTAATTTTTTTCTTTAAAGAATATATTTGAAGGTATCGCTAATTAAACACCATAGCTCGATTAATTATCGAATCAAAATTTTGTTTAGGAAATGTTTACAAAATAAAATTAGAAATAATTTTGATTTAAAAACGTCTACAAGCAATAACTTTTAAATTAAATCAAAAACTAAACATGGTTATTTGGGTTGACTGATTATTACTTATTTTTAAATAAATCTAACCTACTAATTATTGTAAGTTATTAAAAAAAATCATTAAACTCTCTATTCATAATATTTAGTCCTTACAAAATGTATATTTTATGACGTTTCATTTTTTTCTGTAGTTAATATAAAAAGTGAAAATAAAAACTAAGGCAATTCTTATTGTCAACGTATATATTTAGTTTTTGACAAGAATTTATTACATAATTATAATTAAGATACCAAGTTATAGTTTAAAATTAAATGAAAACTTTTTTTTAAATAAAGGTATTACTATATAAATAAATATAAGAAATCAATAATGGGTGTGACCTCCATTATTATTGATACATTCTTGGAGGCGTCTGCTCATTGACGCTATCAAGGTATCAATATAATTAATATTAATCGTTTCCCATGCGGTATCAATGGCTGCAATTAGTGCATTACGGTTTACTGGTATAAAATTTGGCCCTTGTTGTCTTCGGATAACAGCAAGTATTCGAGCCCAAACATTTTCGATAATGTTAAAATCTGGGCTTTTGCTGGCCAGGGTAACAGCTCCAAGTTATTTGCTTAGTATCCAGTAGCGCGAAGTATAGGGTCATCATATCCCGATAGTTAATTATCGAATGTTCCAAGAAAATATGTGTAAATAGTAAATGGAATCTACTAACGTAACGTTAAGTCGTTAATTATAGTTACATAACTCTCCTTTCATAAGATATAGTTCATATTAATATGCTTATTGTAAAGCTTCGTACACACCTGAACAACAAACCGAGGAACAAACAGAACAACTTTATTTAAAAATAAGTAATAATCAGTCAACCCAAATAACCATGTTTAGTTTTTTGATTTAATTTAAAAGTTATTGCTTGTAGACGTTTTTTAAATCAAAATTATTTCTAATTTTATTTTGTAAACATTTCCTAAACAAAATTTTGATTCGATAATTAATCGAGTTATGGTGTTTAATTAGCGATACCTTCAAATATATTCTTTAAAGAAAAAAATTAAGTAAGCAACGTAAATTACCTATTTTCTAAAACGTGCTTAGTGTAATGATTCATTCTACAGTTCTTCTATAAGATAACCCCTGCTGAGACTACCTGCTGTTAGAATTGTAAATGATACCCTTAAGCCCGCTTCACAATGTGCAAACTTTTGTTTACAGAAATTGTGGTGTCCAAGTTTTAAATTTCATTAGTGTACGTATGAGAAACTGAATTAATTTTAGTAAGAAATTAAAACTATGAAAATTCGAAAATTGTAAAAATTGTAAAATTCAAAAAGATTTAAAATAATGAACATAACTACATAAATCATGACTAAAGTTAACATTTATTATTTAAACGAAAATTTGAACTGCTTACCTACGTTTATTAATAGTAATATTTTTTTCCATTTTTATATTGTTATCATAACCAGCATTTTTGAAATTTAATTAATAATAATAATAATTAAATTATTAACGAGAAAATTGCAAAAATACCAAAAAAAAACAAAAACAGAAGCAAGTAGAATTGATGAACAAATCAATTTTTTTTTATAAACCCGGTGGCCGGTGCAAGATTTTCATTTTCATTCAGACACGAAAGAAATGCCCACATTCAAATGGTAAATAATACGCATATACAGGGGCTCTACTTAAGTTGGCAACATATGGAAAACTTTTTTATAATTTTACGAAAAAACGATATTCTTTACAAAAAGTTGTACATGTTTTAAAATCTAAAATACAATGATCAGGTATCAGATACTTTTAAGTCGTATACGCGGTTTGTCATATATACCATACCAGTTCAAAAACTAAAGGAGGTGGCGTTCTTATAGCAATAAATGATTGTTCTTTTACTTCGCTATTGATTAACGAATATACGGATGTTAAACACATATTAACGACCGTGAAAATTAACGGACATAAAATCATTGTAGGTGTTTTGTATCTCCCTCCTAATTCTAGCGTTCAATCATATGAAAACCACTGTTCTGCAGTTGAAAAGTTTTTCGAAGAATACCCGGATAACAAAATATTGCTCCTAGGTGACTACAACATACCACATGCTAATTTTAATAACGATAATTTTGGTATAAGCATATCAGCTACAAACGGGGATGGACCTACCGGTTCAATTAAATCGATAAGTGATTATTTTGGTTTCTTAAACTTACACCAACGTAATACTATCCCAAACAGTAGAGGAACATTTCTTGACCTAATTTTTACAAATATAGACCATATCGACATAAATAAAGCTTTGGATAAATTTACTCTGGATAGTGTACACCATACTGGCTACATAGTTACTTTAAAAAAATTAAATCATTCGCCCAATAAAATAGTGAATCATAATTACATTTTTGATTTTAAAAGAGCTGATTATGTTAGCATAAATAATATTATTAACGGTATCGAATGGAACACATTTTTAATTCATTTGATGATTTCGACTTATCAATTAACGCGTTCTATGATGTACTATATTATTGTATAAATCGTTACGTTTCATAAAAAAATATACTCCAGTTCCTATCCAATTTGGTATAATAGAAGATTAATAAAATTAATTATTGATAAGAAAACAGATCATAAGAAATATATACAATCTATAAATTTGAAAGATTACGAAACATTTTGTGAATTGTGTGCTGAATGTAAAAATCTTAGCTCTCATCTTTATAAACAGTACATCAGAAACCTAGAATCCAACATACACTCGAACCCACAAACATTTTGGAAGCACGTAAATCAGTTAAAAAACAAGTATTCGTTACCACTGAATATGTATCTTAAAAACTCATTTTCATACAATTACTCAGATACCGTTAATTTATTTTCAGATTTCTTTCAAAGTATTTACGTACAAGATGATCAATCTAATTCTATTAACGTAATAAATGTTGACCATAACATCAGTGTCAATATGATTTTTGATGAAATAAATCTTTAAACTCTTCCTCTACCGGTCCAGGTTTTATCCCAAATTTATTTTTAAAAAATTGTGTGTTTTCTATTAGTTACTCTATACAAATTTTATTAACAAAATCACTGAGTTTTCAAGTGTTTCCGTTATTATCAAAACGAAGCTTTATCACTCCAATTTTTAAAATGTCGATAAGTCTAATATAACCAATTACAGAATAATTTGTTTTACAATCATCTATTCCTAAAATATTTGACAAAATTGTGGCAAAAAAATTATCTTGGGTTTCAAAAAATATTATATCAGAGATGCAGCATTGTTTCATAAATAAACGGTCAACTACTACAAATTTATTACTCTATCATTCAATATTAATAAAGTATATGGAGGAACACTCTCAAATTGATTCCATATTCACTGATTTCTCCAAAGCTTTCGATAGAGTAAACCATCGTATTCTTATAAAAAATTATGGGTTTCCACGTAGCACTGTAAATTGAATAGAAAGCTTTTTTTACAACTAGATCCCAGTGTGTAAGATATTTTAAGGACATTTTCAAACCTATACAATCATACTCTGGTGTACCTCAAGGATCACATTGCGGCCCTTTATTATTTGTATTGTTTATTAACGACATTGGCTTGTTTATCAAAAACTGTAATTACTTATTATATGCTGACGATTAAAAAATTTTTCGAAAAATTGATAGTATAGACGTCTGTTTGCTGGTTCAAAACGATATAGATAATCTTTTAGTTTGGTGCAATGTAAATAAGCTATATTTTAATCATGAAAAAGTCTGTCAATATCGTTTACGCAAAGACACATATTAATTAGCAACACCTACTTTATAAATAATTAAGTAAGTAAATTTTTGTTTTCGTCATTATGGATCAAGTACACATAGTCTCACCAGTTTCAGGATCAAGCGCCACTGTACAACATACGGATTTTATTTACCTATGTCAAGAGTGTGTCGTTTAGCAAATAAGTTAGTAGATCGGCCACATCTTACTTTATTTAATTCGTCTTTTAATACGTTAAATTTAATTTACTGATTATAAATTTAGATTCATTAAGTTAATTGTATAAATTACATTCTTCTTCAGTTATTAATAATTTTAATTTATGTTATACATATAAGAGTGTTATTTTAGGATTGCTACTTTTATTTTTGTATTTTACTTATAACCTATGTATTACTATTATATTGTTTTCGTTCATTTAAAAAAAGGTGTATTACCGTAAATAATAATAATAAACAAATAAATTTGACAATATCAAAATTTGTTATTGGAAAAAGTTGATCAGAATTAAAAACTACGTTCAAATATTAAATTATATTCAATTAAATAAAAAATATATTTTTTCTTTTGTTTGTCTACAACTCTACAATAACAATTCAAATGCAACTGTATTGACAGAGAACGTGGATATGTTTTGACTCATTTCGTTGACGTTATTGTATTTTAATGGTTAATAATTAGATTTTTATAAATAAATTGTTTAATACTTTCTAAACGGAACTAAAAATTATCATGTTTTTAACAAATAAAAAGATAAATTTTCGATATCGATAATTTGAGTAAAATTGTAAAAAAAATCTTAAGTAGAAGAATGTAATATTAAAACATAGTTTTTTATTCTGAACAGGTTTTTATAATTACAGTTTTCGATGTTGTTGTAAATAAACGTACTTTACTCCTGTACCAAACTCATACTTTCTGTCAAACTTCGAAACAACTAAAAATTTAATATCTGCTGATTGTGATTCAGATTTTAGAACTTTTATAAACAAAAACTTTTTTTCTAAAATTAATAATAAAAAAAGTTTTTCATATGTTGCCAACTTAAGTAGACACACTGTACATAACTCTTACGCTTGTGGTGTCTGTTCACCCATTGTGAATGCGTAACTGTGGAAATGATTAGTGGTAGCAGTTTATTTATTTTTAGGCTAGAAAATGTTACTGTAAGGCTTAGTTGTACAATGTCCGCTTAAAGTTAACTTTGGTTTAATTTCCTAGGCGATAATTATTATCATAATTGTATCTTTAGAAATTAAACCATAGTTAACTTTAAGCGGAGATTGTACAATTGGCCCTAAGTAAGAACAAGCTTCTAGTTTAAAATAATTGAAGTTGGTCTGTTTAAAACATGATTGTCCAAAATCCAAATGCAACTAAAATAATTATTTTTGTCACCGGTGACAAAGCTCATAATTGTGGCTAGTCATATGTTAACATGATAACTCAAGAACCGCTGATCATGCCACTGATCCAATTTGAATGAAATTTGGCATGAGAAATTTTTTTTTAAAAGCGCAGTATAGATGAATTTTTGACATAATTCGAATTGCGAATGGACAGTTTACACAATTTTTTGATCCAATGAGCAATTATCTAGATACTGTACTGTGTGTATTATCTTTTTCAACACAAAACGATCTGAACAGTGACAAAAAGTGGAATGTTTTGTCAGTAACTTTGATGAAATGTCACTTTATATTGGAAAATTGGAAGAACAAATGTATTAAAAAATGTTAGACAGTTATATTACTTAAACGTAAAGGTAACAATTTTTCCATTGCTTCTTAAACTTTTTATTATTGTAGAATCTTCAAGAAGGTGGACAATGTATAATCAATCAAGAATCACTGTGTTACAATATGATTTTTGTAATTTATAAAGATTACACTAACACCCCTCAAAACGTCGCATCATATAGTGACAAGACGCCCACGTACTAAGATTTTCCTTACTTATTATTTATCGTAAGATTTAAGAACGCTGATGACTTTGTAGTTTTAGAATGGCCGAAGGTGATTCACAAGAGTAATTGTTTTATGAAAAATTGACTTAGTTCGCTTCTTTTCTGTAATTATTATTCTTTTAGTATTGCCAACATTGATTTCAATATATCACAAATTAAAAACTTGTAATGATAATGAAGTTGGTAGTCAAATAAATTAAAATTCATCAATAGATGATAACATCACTTATTTAAGAAATTTAAATTACTTGGTCCTTCAAATTGGAGATTGGTACAATGGGTCAGTAACCCATTCTCTAAAAAAAAATCATTTTTGAAAAAAATTGATGAAAATGTAAACTAAGCCTCGGAACAACAATAAAAGTACTAACGAAAAGAAAATGCCTGAAAGAGATAGATTGAATAGAAATTGTACTATCAAAGCATTATAGCAGACCTAAATTAACGTTCGAAGAATCTGCTTGTATTTGTATGTTTTTACCAAGCTAACCGTTTAATAAGTTTGCTACATGCCCCAAAAGTTCAGTATAAACCTGTATAGTGTGCATTGATTATAAATCTTTTGTTCAACCATAATGGTATGACGTGTTTGGTTTTTTATGATCGTATTCATTTTTATTCTATTCTATATTAGAAATATTACTAATAGAAATAATTATTTATGTAATAAGGCACTAGAGTTTGATTTTTCATGATGAATGTGTTGACGTGAGTAATGAAAAAGAACTTTAGTACTGAGGTATGTACATATTGTATTTTTTCCGAAATCGCAAATTTTAACAAAATGGGTGACATTTTTAACGTTCTTTTATGAGTAAATGTAATCAACTGTTTTCATTTTTACGACAAATGTTTGCACCGCGCTTGCTCAATTTTTAAATTTACGTAGATCGTCTTATCTCTACCGGCAAAAATGTGAACCTAAAAGTCATACTATAAAGCCGGTTTTCCACTAAACGGACAAAACAAAAACAAAACACAAACTCGTGCCGAATAAAACAAAACTGGAACTTTTGGCAAACATTTTGAAGACCGGCGTGTTTTGCGACAGTTGGAGTTTTGTTTTTCGTGTCCCGCTCGGAAGCGGTAACATCAAAAGGTTTCGACGTGTTTTGAAACTCGAGTTTAGTGGAAACGGTCGTGTTGTGTTGTCGTGTTGTGCTTGAAATCTGAACACGAATTTTGTACCTGAATATTATATTGTATTATAATTAATTCAAGTAATTTGGTGTATAACCAGTGTTGTAAAGTATTTGAATAAAAGTATTTGAATTTAAGTATTGAATATTTTTTCAAAAAATGTTACAAAATAATTTTAGTTAACAACTGTAATCCTTGTTTATTATTATTATGTAATTAATTAATTACTAAATAATTAATTATTTCGATTATTATTATTATTATTATTACTATTTAAACATCAATATATTATTAAGTAATATGATTTACAGTTTTGGACTACTGAATGTTGGTTTTTGTCTATTTTTACCCATATATTTCCCATGAAACAGTTTATCATCGACGACGACCATGCGATGTAAATCGTGTATAAATATTGATATCGGTTTTTTGAACTATATTTTATTTTTGGATTTCGTTATTTAATTTATGAAAGACAAAATGTATTTATTAAAATCTACGTCTAAGTAATCTAAGTTATTGAGTAACTACTCAAGTACTTTTTAAAAGTATTTTTACAACACTGTGTATAACATATTCTTAAATTAACATATCAATTTAATAATTTTAAAGAAGTTTAAGTTTTTATTATTTATTGGTTATTCCAGATAATGTCTGTAGGTGGTAAAGTTTCAAAAAAGCAGTGGACTACTGAAGAAATCTGTACCTTAATAGATGCTTTCAGGGAACATAAAAATTTGTGGCAAACAAAGGATGCCAACTATAAAAATAGAATTTAAAAAATGGATTCGTACAAAGAAATTGCCCTATTGTTTGACACCAACTGGATCGAAATTGATAGAAAAATTAAAAACATAATTTCACAATATCATCGTGAAAGAAGGAATTATAAAAAAATGAAAAAATCTGGCGCGGGTCAGCATTTTACACCCAAGTGGTTTGGTTATAACGCAATGAGTTTTATCCATGACAAAAATAAACCCAGAAAAGGCGTTCAGATCGGTGGAGAATATGAGGTTTTTGTTTATTCTTAATTTAAATTTTAAGGGAGTTAGGTATTCACAAAAAAACTAATTACGAATTGCTAACATCAAAATATATTCTAAGTTTTTGTAATCATCTGTTTATTTACGCATATTTTAATTGCCAGGGTACTTGTCCATGGTCTGAAATAAAATATTCGCAGAACTTATATTTTGTGCTTCTTGTAAAGATTTCCTTGCCACAGGCTTTAGTTGCAACATCGATTCAGTTGGTTGTGAGTCATTCCTACATGATCCATTTCTAATAGTTCTAGAATCTATATCTTCTATATCAAATGATATAGATATCTTCGGCGCAGGTAATTGTGTAATAAAACACAAGTTTGCACAATTTTTCTACTTTTGATGGTTCTAGTAGTAAAGGTTTTCGGAAAATACGAAATACAGATGCCAGTATACCAAACACATTTTCGACGTTTGTGGCGACCTGAGTACGGTTTCATTATATTTGGTGACAACGGAAAAGCATCGTCGGCTAAAAAAACAAATGGTACTGGTTTTTGCCTTTCTGGAAGGGATGTGTTTTGAGGCAGACTAAGCATTTTTTGCTCAAGGATTTGGCAAAGCCGGTATTTTTAAAATTCCCCATCTGATATACGCCCTTGGCAACCAATGTACACATAGGTGAAATTGTAGTTCGCATCGACTACAGCAAAAAGAACAATGCTAAAATATTCGCTTTCGCTATATTTGGGTGATCCATCTTGTGTTATAATCATTTGCTAACTTTTGCCACTGTACTGAGTTGTTGGGCACCTAAAATAAATTATAATTTAAGTAACCTTTAAGCAGATTAGCATAAAATTATACAAGTTATTTATTTTTTAGGAAAGTGAATCTTCAGATGAAGACTCTCAACCGGAGACTCAAAATTCCGTTGACATTCTAAGTGACCTCGAAGGTGAAGGTGAAAGATCCGAAGGTGAAAAACCTAACTTCGCTACACCATTGGAGTTTACAACAACAAGAATAAAAACCAAAAGAAAAGCAATATAAATATGGAGCAGGACAATCAAAGCACACAGGTATTTAATATGATGAAATCTATGTATGAAAGAAGAGAGCGTGATGAGTATGATGTATTTGGTGAAATGGTAGCTCATAATATTAGAAGCTTAAAAACAGATTTCTCGAAGATTTCCGTGCAACAGCAGATTACAAATATATTGTTTGATGCTCGCAGATGCCGCCTTCCACAAAGCAATGTACAATTTTTTCCTCAGTGCCTTCACCTTCCCCATCGTCATGGGTTACTAATTTATCTGGCAATTCAACAGTAACTACAAGGTCTGAGCAGGATGTTCAACAAATTACTATAAACGAGACTTCGAATGAATTCAATCCAATACAAGGAAATACAAATATATTACAAACCGCTTTTACATCAGTTTTTCAAAATACTGGATAAACTCAAACAAATATGAATACATGTATATTATATTTCATTTTTTTCAAATAAAAGAACACTTATTAATTTTCTTTATATAATAATGTTAGATTAATGAATTTGGATTTTTAAACAAAAATAAATAAAATACTTTTTTTCGCTTACCTTTATGTAATCATTAAGAACTTCATTTAGGGTATCACACACTTTTGGTATAATTCGTGATATGGAAGTAACTGATATTTTACATAAGTACATTAAGCTTTGATAACTGTCCCCAGTAGCAAGGAACCTCAGTGTTACTGCTAATCGATCCTTAACAGAAATTGAATCTCTAAAATTTGTGTTTAACTTTGCAACTTTTCTCCCAATTAATGTAATTAGCTCTTCAAAATCAGAGGAAGACATTCTCAGAAAATTATGAAATGATGGGCGTAGTTCCCCATGCAATCCAATGTCATCATTTTGGATATCGTTCATCAATTGTGCAGCACCATCGTTTACTCTTCTCGATAAAAGTGTTCGAACCCAATATCTGTGTTGACGTTTTCTTTTTCTAAAAATTAATACTATTTTAATCATAAATAAATTATAGCTACTACAAAATATATATGTACTGTGGTTAAAGTGTTTTCTTGGCTAGTTTATAGACACATGTAGTTACAGCCATAACTAGTTTATTATAGATACCGTACATATATACACTTACTTTTTTTCCAAGGACTTCAGTATAAACCAGCCACTACTAAGAATTAAAAAATCTTTTTCTTCTCTATTCATGTTGGTAATTTGATGGGAATATTAATTATATATTATTAATTATAATATATTATATGCTTGATAATTAAATAATAATAAATAAAAACTCGTGACAATCAGTGGAAAAGGACCGAGAACGAAAACTAAACTCGAACAAAATGTAGCCCGCTTGATGGAAACAAGAGTTTTGGTTTTGTTTCAGTTTTGTTTTTGTTTATCAGGTTGTAGAAAACACAGACACAACAAAAACACAACTGTTCGTTTAGTGGAAAACCGGCTTAAGGAATCACGTTAGTGTCGATTTTGTTTTATTTTAACTACAAGTCGTTAATAGCTATTATTTATGCATCAAGTGCGTTACTATAATGATTACGGCCATCGCAACATATCCATCTATTAACATTAATAATCGGCTTTAGACTTATTTTGAGTAGTTAAACAAAATAGCTATTTATGTAACAAGCCTGTCATCTACATTGTTATGGACGAGACACAGGATTATGGACGAGTGACGAAACAGCGAGGCCATAACAGGCGAGACCATAAAACGAGGTTATGGACGAATTGCATGCAAGATTTTATGGTCAACTGTATGATTTTACTCAAACAAATATGAACTGCAGAAAGGATTTGTCATACCGACGTATATCTAGTGTTCTTTGCAATACAATAATAAAAAGTAATAATGTACCATACGAATAAATAAATAATCCAAGAACGGAAAGATTTAGATTTCAAGAAAGATGACCACTCGATACTATTTTTAAAATAAACAAATCGGTAATTACTGAAATTTGACGCCGAAGAATGAACGCAAATGCTTGCAAAGAAGCTCAATAGCATTGAATTAAAAATAAATAGTATGTTTTGCGACACCTAAGTGTTGACTTGTGTTCAAGATCACGTACGTAAACGCATTCGAATTAAGCAACTTTGTCGACAGATAAGTAAAAGCAGTTGCATAAGTCGATCCTTTGATACTTATAACCAACTAAGTGTTAGCAAAAATAAAAATCTTGAATCGCCTACTGTAAGTTTGCAAGAGGTTGTACAATAGCAAACAAACACCGAGAATCACCCGCCAGCTGTTTTGTCCTTTTGGGACTTTTCAGGAGAGAGAGAACTCGAGTGTAAGTTCACTATAGTACAAATGCGTGCTGTCAACTAATATTCCCTACTGGAGGGCACATCATATTTAAACAGTAAGTATTGCAACACCTAGTGTCGACTCGTGTTCACGATCACGTACGTAAATGGATTCGCATTAAGCAACTTTGTCGACAGATAAGTAAATATGATTTGAATATGTAGGGAATATTAGTTGACAGCACGCATTTGTACAATAGTGAACATACACTTGTTTTCTCTCACTCCTGAAGAGTCGCAAAAGGACGAACCAGCTGTCGGGTGATTCTCGGCGTTTGTTTGCTATTGTACAACCTCTTGTGAACTTACAGCAGGCGATTCGAGATTTTAATTTTTGCTAACACTTAGTTGCGTATAATTATCAAAGGATCGACTTATGTAACTGCTTTTACTTATCTGTCGACAAAGTTGCTTAAAAGAAATATTTGTATATAATAACTAAATTTAACACTCAGTCTTTTCCAAGATTACCTGGACAAAGAACCAGATGTGTAGAATTAAAAAAAAAATGTGCAATTTACTTTCTGAAAAGTTCACTACTTCTCAATTAAAGTCTTGTCAAAATCGTTTCAACCAACAACAAATATACAAACGCACAATTATTAAAAAAAAACCTTTTTTCTACGTTTATTCAAAATTTTTATTGTTATTTTGAAGCCACATACCGACACTAACATTTTATTTATTACTATAGAATATATTAATAAAGAATGTATGAAAATTTTCTATTTATCTGTATTTAGATACGTATTGCAAGTAAATAAATGTTCAAAACAATAACAATGCTATTCTATCACGCGCGCTCTACTTTTTGAATAAATAATCTAGATAAAAAATAAATCGCTTTAATTTTAATAAAACTAAAAGGAAAAATCAGAAAAAATCTTCAATTTTGAAGGCGTCTTGGAGCCAAGACCAACCCATGACGGGCGGAACGCCACACATGAAGCCAGCACCAGAACGTCTTCCAAAGCAAGTGAAGCATGAACAACATTGAATTCTGTCATGCACGGTCTGCTAGTTGAAAAAAAGAACAAGCTACACTTCAACTTCGAAATTTGAACAGCTGTTACAGTTTCGTTTGCAAATGCTATAAACTTCTTATTAGTAGATCTTTTTTTTCATTTTTGTTATGACTGCAACTATTAAATGAAACATGATGTGATTTATAGCATTGCTGTAGTCGCGTACATTTTTTTCTTTTGACTCAAATAAATTATGATTTGATTAATTATTTAAATATTTTTGGGAGTGATTGAGAATATCATAATTAAAAATTGCAGTGATTTATATAATCAGAGAGGTTAAGTCTAACAGAAAAATTTTCAGTCCTTTGTTTCACTTGTTCGAAATTTCAATTAAGACGAAAATTCTGCCGTCGGACGGAAAATGTCTGCCTTATGTAAACACATTTCAATACATTTCTATTTCAAAAATGTTTAATAATACCGATAATTTAATTCGTTTCTAAGCGTAACCGGTCAAACCAAAAGCACAGTTTTGTTTAAATAATTTGTTTAAATATTTATTACTCCACGTCTTATAAATAAGATGCGACATTTTCCGAACCGAAAATTATATTTTTTTCGACGAATTAGAGTTAGTATGTTATAATGAAGCAAGAAAAATTTTGTATGGTGGCCGGTTGACTGTCTGTCCGTATGTAAACAAGATATCAAGAATCACCGGGTCTGTGAAACTGAGCATGTGTGACCCTTATTCAACAGCGCAAATTTGATTAGATTTTGAACATAATCTGTCGAGCGAAAAGGGCTGTTTAACTACATCTATTTGCAAAAATATTCATTTTACACATGTTTCTTTCAAAATACAAAGTGTTTGTAAATTTATTGATCGAAGAAGTAATTACTGAGATATTACAATTACGTGAGTCTAACTGTCTTAATGTCTAATATCTAAAAGAATATTAATTATACAGGGTTATGGTAGAAGATAGAATTTTCAAAATTTGGTGCAAGTTGTACCATAAACTTCTATTGCCTACCATAACTGCGCAATCGTCCGAGACTAGAACTATGGGACACCCTGTATAAAAAAAAGTTATTAAAGCAATTTTTTATCTAAACTATTTTTCTAAAATCCAATTTTCATTTTTTTCCAGCCTTAAAATGTTTAAAGAGCGCGAGCTTTTTACAACAACGTACTTGTCCCGTCTGAAAGGTATTGTGTTATGGAACAGATAGGTATATTTAGCGTATCGGTTTTTTTCATTTTTTCTTTGAAAATTCTGTAAGTTACGACGCACTTTTGATAGGTACTCCCTCACACGTTTTTTTATTTTTCGAGGAAAATGTTTTATGTCAGTACACACTCAATACGTACCTATTTAGACAATTTTAAACTGTTGATGCGTGCTATAATGTATTTTAACCACAATAATTTTAAATTAAGTTTTCTCCACCCTTATGAACCATCACAAGTACTATTTTATCAATTCATATAATATTTAAATCACTTTATGTTTAACCGGCCGAAATCTAGATGTTTATGAAAGAGTTTTGCGGCCATAAAGTGCCTCTTTATGCGGACTAGTCTTTTTTTGTTATTTTATGAACGGCTGTCAATGCCAAACGTAAATGTCAGAATACATGTGTGGTTTTTAATAGTAAAAACAGTCAATTTATCAACACAAGCAAAGACGACTAGATATACGTTAGTATCGCCAATCTTTACTGCAATTTATATTTTTGTGAGTAAAATCAGTTGAACAGGGTTGAACATAAAATCTTGTATGCAACTCGTCCAGAACTTCGTTTTATTGACTGGCCATAGTTATGGCCTACCTCCTTCGTCACTAATTGTGTGACTCGCCCATAACTATGTAGATAATGGAATTGTTACATAAATAGCTATTATTCCACTAGTTCTAGTAGAATATCACGATTTCCTTAAATTAATTTTTCAGTCGACTATGTATTTACAGGTCTTATTAATGCATAGAACATCAGAAAAAATCATTCATTAATGAACCCTATTAATGAACAATTTTGTTTTTTTTTCTATTAATGCACGATTTCAATAAACATACAAATCAAGTGCGTGCTTATCAAACAGCAAATCTGTCACAAAATTTGAATATCTACATAATTAAAGAAATTTGGTGAATAAATGAATGCTGATAATTTTTTTTAACGCCGCCGGAAGTGGCGGGAGCTGCAAATATTGCCTAAAAATACTTACTAGTTGAACTTTCAATTATTGTGAGTTGTGACGTAAGTAACAATTTTATAACTTTATTCTTTATTTCATTAGAATATGGTCGACTGAAAAATATTGTAACTAACTCGAATATTAAAATGCGATTAATAATCTCAATAATTAACAAGTGAGAGAGCGCGATTATTAATCGCCATCATTAATACACTTCTTCATCTACTATTCATCTTAATGATGAAATGTGTGTGATAGTACATAAAATGTTAGGTTTCAGTCGCGTTTTAGTTTAGTGTCTGTGACTTATTTATATACAATAATTTCATCACAAATAAGCAGAATTCAAAAATTCATTAATTAAATTGATTTTGGACGATTTTTACCTTACCTTTAATTGGCGTTTGTCTAATTGAACATGCTTTGTGTGCTCTCGATTGCGGAACAAAAACAGCATTCCGAAAGAAAAAAAAACTGTTTTTAATTTAGTAACAATTTACAAAATAAAAAGGAAGCGGATCCTCAATTATCTTCGTAGAAGATCTTTATTAAAACGTCACTCTCAAACGCTGCACTAAATTAACCGAAGTCGAGTAATTATTCATTAGTTTTATGATTTAGTAGTTTCGTATTCTGAGTTCTTTACATCATGTGTGTTGACGAGGTGACTAATGTTGTTGGTGGTTCGTTTACATAATTTGCGCCAATCAGTGAGGCTCTTCGTCTTTATGTTAATCCCAATTTATCTTGTCTTTCGGAACATTTAAATGCCACATCTGTATCTGTCACCAGCACGGCGGTTGCCGCCGCCATCCGGCTATATTTACGTAGAATTCCTAGTTAACTTGTTACGTTCTACTCCAGAAGAAGTATCAAATTCTGAATGGACCTCCCATATTCAAAGGAAACACGAACTAGAAAGTGTAATCATTTTTGTTTATTCCGTACTCTTTCATGTTTTCAAATATTTGTGTATTAAATCAAAATAAACGTTTAAATGTTTTGATATTGTATAATATAATATATAATAACGTACTAGTGTTCCAAAGAGTTGGCTGCGATTCAATCTTTAAGGTTACTTATTTATTGTCCCCGCTTTAGACTAAATATAAAATCAAAGGATTTCCTTTTATTGCTGCACAAATAAAATTTACCAATGTTCCATTATAAATTATTGTCTGGCTATAATTTTAAATTTCTTCAGTTGCACGAAAACTGTCACAAGTCAAGACCACACATTTTTCAACATTCTTGTGTTGCTTATAATAATAATAATTTATTATTGTTTTTCCAGACAATTTGTCTATACTTCGAAGTAATAAAATTTCTTCGGTGGTTTCTTTAATTACGTCAGTATACGCCTTAGCGAAGAATTTTTTTCTTGTAAAATGTAATGGATTTACATGAATATCCAGTAGAACAGACAGAAAAACTGATTGCCAAGGCATATTTACCTTACGTCAAAGGAACCACCAACAAGATTTCAAAGACTACGCAAAATCAGTTTAAGAAAACAACACATCGAGCAGCAGCGAAACGAAGAAAATATTCAAAATTCTTCACCACCAAACAAGTTTAAATTCACACAAAGTGATGATGACAATTGCTTGCCTATGAGGGGCTTTTGCTGATAGTGATAATATTGCGCGTTGATATTAATAAGGTTATTTTAGTCACAATATTCATTTAATGCGTTGAACTGGTTATCTAGACCAAAGCGACGAACCGGTACAAGAGCATGGTACTTTTCAGGTCTTTTCGTTTTACAGATTTTACATGTTGTAGTAATCGTGTGGTTGCGCAACGGCAGCTTTATCAGCCTCTTCATTACTCTTCACACCTATGTGGCATGGAGTCCACATAAACGTTATTTGGCGTGTGTCTTGCAGGTGTTTAATTAAACCCTGTATACTTTGAGTTATTGAATCCATAGAATACATATGCTTTATTCCTAGTAGAACACTGAGCGAGTCTGTGACTACGACACATCTACATATATCAACACACATTAAACAGCAGAGGAGAGCTTGCCAAATGGGGTACTGTTTTGCCGTCTATATGTGCGCTTGTCCATAGTCCACGAATGGGCAGTATTGTTTATAAAGAAGGCACAGCCCACACTCTCTTCAGTTTTAGAACCGGCTGTATAAATAAAAGTTGCCCCACGATATTCGTAACACAGTCAATTAAAAGCCGGATGGTATGACGTTTCTGGTACAGGCTGTAAGTTAAGAATTATTTGTATATCAGCAATAGTTCATGCTGGTATTTTGTTTGGGCTCTCATTCATTAATTTAGGGAAGTGTATATCTAACGAGTTTATACATTCCCGAAAACAGACACCATTAGGTCGGGTTATAGTCGGTCTCAGAGAATATTTATTTCGAGCCTTGAAGAGAAATTTGAAGTTTGGATGATCGGGGTGTGCTCGTATCCGAGAAATGTAATCCGCAGTTAAAATGGCCCTTCTCTAGTTTAGCGACATTAATCCCGTTTCGCAATATAGGCATTTCACCGGACTGGTATACAATCGCGTAGCCCCAGGTGGTGTACAGTGTCTAAACTCCGTAATTAACTGCTACGCGCATCTATAGTCTTTAGATAATACGACATCCTATGGATACGTATCAAGCACTTTGGTTCTGCTCCCCATTTTGTAGGAGCTAATATTTTTATTATGTTCATCGTTCGACGACATTTCTCTTTTAACAGGGATATGTGCGAAGCCCACGTTAGTTTTTCATCAAACGTCATACCTAGAAATTTTACATGGAGTAGGTATCTAATAACATAGTTTTTTATAAACAGTACTGGGTCATAGTGCGGAGTTCTAAATGGACATAAGTGCATGGAACTAGTTTTGTCTTCAGAGAATATAAAGCCTAGGTCTTCTCCATTTTTAATTATTTTATTTATAGCCTCCTGTAGTTTGCGTGTTATCACCCTTATAGTTTACTCGAATACATGATCGCCAGGTTATCTACATATAGACACTTATGGATACCTGAGTCTACATCTGCAGCCAACTCCTTAACAGCGACAGCAAACAGAGCACAGCTTAGGATGGGTCCATGAGTACACCATTTTTCAGTACACGAGAAAAAGACAAGTGGTTCCCCACTCTTACACGATATCGGCGGTGCGTAAGAAACGATCTAACGAGATTCAACAACTTACCTCTGATTCCGTATCTGTGAAGTTTTTGCAATTTACCATGTCTCCACGACATAGTATATGCCCCCTTTATATCGAAGAACACCGCGACCAAATGTTCCCGATTTTTAAACGCATTCTGAATATGGTTTTCCAATAATGCGAAGTGGTCTAAGGTTGATCTGCTTTAACGAAAACCTGCCTGATATGATGCTAATAAATTGTTTTTTTCTAGGAACCATTGTAACCGATTATTTATTATTTTTTCAAACAATTTACCCATGAAGCACGTAAGGCTAATAGGCCGATAACTAGCAGGGAGAATGCGATCCTTGGATTCCTTGAGTAGAAGTACTACAATGACTTCTTTCCATTCTATGGGGAAAGTACCCTCATTTCAGAGCTTTATTTCAGATGATAAATGTTTTAACATTTGATTTGAAACAGTGTCTGGACCCGGAGAAGATAACTTTAAGTCGTTTAAAGTGGCATTAAGTTCTTGAATCGATAAAGGTAAGTTGGAATCATGTAGTTCGTTAGAATAGCAGTTTCTCTTTTTAGTTTAGAACCAAGGAATGTTGTATGGTAATTCGCCGACGAACTGAGGTTTTCAATTTCAATTTCTGCAATTTCTCCGACGTCTTCTCAACGTTGCTAATCACTTGTCTCCGTACAGTTAGATATATTTTTTCAGGTTTACCAATCACAGCCTTGATCTTTTTCCATACATCGCTTAAGTTGACATTTGATGTAATTGAAAACGTCACGACCCCCAATGAATTTATTTTCGAAGTATTGTAAAAACTCCTCAGTTTTTTCGTCAAATTCAGGAAAAAATCCTGTGACTTCTAGATATGCATCAGTAGCTTCTTCAACAGAACGATATTGAAACATTTTAACGCATATTGCTAAATTTTCTATATTTGAATCAAATTCACGTTTTAAATCAATTTCCCTTAACTTTCGGATTACTGATAGATTCAAATGAAAAAAAAAACATCATTTTGTTTCAATTCGGGAAAACTCGATTTGAAAAGCATTGATTGCTGTCTTTTCAAAATCAAGTAGGCAAGATTCAGGATTTAGAGGATTTAATAACGTTTCAAATCCAAATAGCAATACCCTATTGGGATCATCAGATCCACTGTCATGTACTAGTAAGTTGCTATATTTCTGAGGAATCAGAAAATTCTGTTTAGAGTAGCAAACACAGCAACACTTTCTCCTTGATTAGCATGCTGAAGAGTTCTTGTCTAGTTACGAATTGTGCGTTACTATTGGTCTGGTTACAAACTGCCGTGTTACGATAAAACATAGAACCTAGTTTTCATACATTTATAACAATTTTCATATTTTAAAGAAAGTTTTTCTGCATAAGATAAAGTTGTTTTAAATATAAAGTGTCTAGTAATTTTATACAATTCCGGGCCCATCTAGGCAAAGTATAACATATTTTTCAATCATTTACCACTACATACCTTGCCTAGGTAATGTATACAATAGCTAGATCCTAATTTTGCCAACGCTTAGTTATCTTTAGTAAAAGAATCGACTTATGTAAGTGCTTACACATCTGTCAAATAAGTTGCTTTAATGCAAATTAATTTTCGAACGTGTTACGATGGCACGATGCGACACTAAATGGCGCAATACTTGTTTGTCATAAATCGTAACAAACTTAAACTTTCTTGGGTGGCTACGTTGCGCTATGACATGTTGATACTACACCAAGACCACAGAATACATATGTGGCAAGACTATTGTACCCATCTATTGTTGACTTTTGCTTTTATGTAGTAATTAGGACGAAATCCAGTAACAATACGTTACGTGTTTACAATAAACAGTTTTTCTTTCATTAGGTTGGTTTTCGGGGAATGTCTTAAAAAAATGTTTTTTCACGACATACAAATAGTGAGGAAAATTGGTTTTTCAGGCCTCCGTCCAGAAACACTAGCTTTACAATCGTCAAAATCGGCCGGAAAATAGTTGATTACCGGCCTAGACCGGAAAAAATTTACTAATGTTTGGTAACACGAGAGGGCAGGTCGATTGCGTCGCGTATGACATATGACAATTGTTGAGAATATAACCTTCTAGCCTTCTAGGGAATATAACCACACAAATTTTCTCTGATGTAACATTTGACCAATATTTAACGCTCAACTTATGTTCAATTTTGGATTAAAATTTAACTAAAAAACAAGAATACAAGGGTTTGCACTTAAACACAATTTGTAAATCCCGAGTATGTTGGAAATTTTTCAAATTTATTAGGTACTTCACTTATAAGTTTTTGAAAATGTCAACAAAATTGATTCTTTATAAATTTACGAACCATATTGCGTGCCACATCTTTAAGTGTACTGATGTATTATCTTTCATTTTTTTATTTATAAGAATAAAAAGCCAACAATAACTACTACATTTTTGAATTTAAATATTAGAAAACAAAATTCGACTGAAACCAACAAAAAAATTAGTGTCAAAATTTTACACAAAATACCTATTTTAAACATTTAAAATTTGTCGACCTAAAAAATTTTGTGTGACACACGTCCAGAAACTGTTTTGCGAGTATTCGCACTTATGGGGCCTCGGCTTCGCGTCGGCCCCACAACATTGTGCTCACACTCGCAAAAAGGCAGTTTCTGGCCTAGTGACACAAATAACTATTTCCTCACTAGCAAGGAAAATAATATCGTGTTACAAAATTGCCTCTTTCAAAAAATGTAAGAATGTGTCATTAGATCTATATGCGCCTAGTATTTAGTTAAACAATTGAATTTAGTATTCAATCAGGTTTGTTTAATTTAATATCTTATATTTCGACTCTTAAAAATTACTACCCTTCATTTATTGGTTAAAATTACGCGGCTGCGGTATGACAGATTGAGACCACACCGATACTACAGAATACTGTAGCGAGACTATTAGGACCCACCTATTAAATATTACTTCTTTCATTAGATTATTTTTTTGGGGAATGTCGTGGAAAAAATGTTGTGTCTAACACATGAGGAAAGCCTTTTTCCACTCTCACTCTAATGCCTTCCTCGCTACGCTCGTGAGGCAACTCGAGCTCGAGTGGGAAAAAGAATCGCTTTCCTCACTTGTTAGACAAATAACTATTATACAGCAATGAATTATATACTAAGTGACATAGAAAGAAGAACACCCAGTAATAATGAATATTTTGTAAATTTTTTTGGGAATATATTTGTTTATATTAAGATAAAAACGATCAGTTTTTCAGCCATATTGCCGTAGCGGTTGTTTTGTTAACCTCATTCAAAAACATTTACGATTAAGTAGCCCTAAAACAATGAATTAAGCATTTGTAAGTACAGTTGTCATTTAAGCGATTTAAATTGCATTTCAAAGAGCATTTCAGTGCGAAGACCATAATTTTCGGTAATTAAGCGAGATTGATAGGGGTAGAATTGTGGGATTGCGTGAGGCTGGTTTGTCTATGAGAGATATAGTCGCTAGAACGCAACGGAGTTTAAACACTGTGGCAGTTTGTGTTCGGGCATGGAACCAAGAGGGCCGTACACGAAGAGCGAGAGGTACAGGACGTCGTCGAAGAACCACAGAACGCGAAGATCGCCGTCTTAGACTATTGGCTTTACGGGACCGCTTCTCTTCTACACGAGCGATTGCGGACCAGTGGTTTGAAGAACATGGAAGACCGATTGGAATGCGAACCGTTTATAGACGGATAAGAACCTTTGGGCTCTTTTCATACCGTCCCCTTTTTGTGCTACCACTGACTCCAGAGCATCGACGTTATCGTCTAGCGTGGTGTAGAGAACTGGCAAATTGGGACCAAGAATGGAATTCAATTGTCTTTAGTGATGAATCCAGATTCTGTTTGTGTATACATGACGGTCGTGCAAGGGTGAGAAGACGGCGCGGTGAAAGACAAGATCCCCAATTTTCTGTGAATAGGCATGTGCACCACACAGTTGGAGTTATAGTATGGGGAGCTATTGCTATTGGAAGTAGGCCACCTTTGGTCTTCATTAGAGGTAACATGACCGCTGCGCGCTACATCCAGGAGGTCGTAGTCCCCATATTGTACCTTATATTCAGACCATCCCCAACAGCACATTCCAACAAGACAACGCACGACCTCATGTTGCTAGGGTTTCTTTGGCTTATTTTGAGGCCAATCAAATTGCTTTGTTGCCTTGGCCACCAAGATCTCTCGATCTTTCGCCCATCGAGCACGTCTGGGATATTATGGGAAGAAGATTACTCAATTTACTTTACCCTGCACAAACTCTAGCGGCTTTGCAGCATCAGTTACAGATAGCATGGGATGAGATACCTCAAGAAGAAATCGATCACCTCATTAGAAGTATGCCCAGACGTGTTAATGAGTGCACAAGACATCGTAGTGGAGCAACACATTATTAAGTTTTTTGAAGAAGTTAACGGTTTAATTTTTATCAAATTGTGATCGTTTACTAACCTAATTCGTATATACTAGTATACCAAAATTGTTCAAATAAATTCATTATTACTGGGTGTTCTTCTTTCTATGTCACTTAGTATATTAATGTCGAAAATTCGTCTACGTCGATGATATGGTAATTTCATTCCAACATTACGATTCTTCGAAATTGAAAGAAAGCTATATTATGATGATTTGGGTATTATGAATAATTATTAAAAAAATGGAGCCCGTTTATGCCCCAATCTTAAAAGAACAGAGGTTTCTTGTTTTCATTTATGCAATAAAGAAAAAAGTAGAAAACTTAATGTTATCTTTAATAATACAAAGTTAAACCATAATTTTAACCGAGTTTATCTGGCAGTAACTTTAGATACGTTTTGTTCAATTTACAAAGATCATTTAGAAAAAGTCAAACAAAAAATAATGTCATTCAAAAATAAACTGGATCAACTTGGGGAGCAAATAATTCATACTGCAATGGTATTAGTTTATTCTACAGCAGAATATTGTGCTCCTGTTTGGTTGAATAGTTATCATGTAAAAAAAAATAGATGCATATTTTAATTCCACTATGCGTTAAAGTTAAATAAATTCCGTCGACTGCTTCATTTTTACTATTTTTTTTTGGAACTGTTAAGGGTTTGTTGTAAGATTCGCAGCTTGTTCGATAGCTATTGTAACAAGGAAGTTTTAACACAATTTGTACGCAAGAAGCGTTGAGAATTATTTGAAAAAACCTCAAAGAATTATCACATCTGATTTTGAAAAATTATTTTGTACAAGTTTTTCTTTGAAATCATCACATGATGGAAATGCTAAGGGATATTTTTTATTCCATACGGAAGACCATAGTGTTGGGCAAGTATTCCATCAAAAAGTTCCACAAAGTTGGCGTAAATTTTTTAACATCAACTTTTTTAAGAAAAATTGAAAATCGAAATATCTTAAAATTCATTGAGTTTTGTATAATACATATTAAGGTTAAATTTACCCCTTACCTCTTGTTCTATCAGATCTCAAAGGGAATGTATCCAATTACCAGTGACCGTGTATAAGTGCGTTTTAGAATTTTCTTTCCCTGTTTGAGAAATCTCAGGCGCTTTCAATATTGGCGTAGTCCGCGTAGAAACTTATTTGCAATCTAAACAATTAAAACGTTCAAATATCTTTTTAGCAAACCGGATTGGTTTTCATTTTGTAGACCCATTTACATGGAATTGCTTTTGCCCCTGATAGTAAATCTGACCTTTTCCAGATTGGATTTTTACTGAGCGAATTCATCTCATCATTCATGGCTTGTTTCCACTGAAGACTCTTCCTACATAAAACAGTTTCTTGGAATGATTGAGGATTTACATACTATTCTTTTGTTTTCTCTAGGTACGTAAACATAGAAAATTGATGCGATGATACCTAGATGTTTCATTCTAGGCTTACTTCCAATCCACATCTCTTAAGGACTCACAATGTCTACTGATGACTTTCCTGTTCTGTTAGAATTGGAGTACCTATTTGAATGTTCGAGTCATTTCAACAATTGTGCGATTTTCTCGTTCAATGGCACTGTTTTGCTGAGGTATATACGGAGCTGTCAATCTTTGCATTATTTTGTTTTCTGAAGAATGTCTTTGACTTCCGTGTTGTCTAACTCGCCGCCGTTATCACTTAAAAGTGCTTTGATGAATGACCTTGCTGTTTTGCGTGAGCAATCATTGACTGTGAAACTTCATTGCAATTGTGTAGCAATATCAATATTTAGTGTACATAACTTTAAATACAGCTAAATACCTTTTCTGTTAAATGATTCGTCAAAAGGTCCGCATAAACCTGCCGAAGTCAGTTGTCCAGGTTTGCTTGCTTTTACCCTGGCACCGAATGATGAACGATGTTCCTTACCGAGATGCACGGTTCACAAATTTCTCGATATAACCAAACATTTACGTCTAGTTCATTCTGTAACAAATTCTTGCGATGTTAAAACAGAAAACAAATTTTTGGAAATATCGAGAACGTACCAGACATAATTTAAAGGAATTACGAATTCTTTGTTGTAGATATGTACTTGTAGATAAGACTTTTATTGTTCCTTTTCCAACTGCATGTAAAGCAGACTTTATTACACACTGATTCTTGAATGTTTCAAAATTCACGAAGAAATAAAAATTATTTGTAGCATGCCTTGTTGCACCGTTGTCAATCCACCATTCTGTCGCAATGATGTGGATTTCTATACTAAAGGTCTCTTTTGAAACTGATAAAATAAAACCGTCTTCAAGCTCAATTGCATTGCTCTGATTTTTTTTTGCTTTGATTGATTTTTAGATTAGATTGATGTATAGAGACATTTGTTGCCCTATTTTTAGGTGGGAATCCATCAGAAATCCACGTTCAGCATTCACTAATTCAATGATTTCTCTTTCCACATTGATTACATCTCGTACCAGCTCTCGACTTCTTTTTCGCGTCTTGCTTTTGTATCTCGCCTTTCGCAACTAAAGCTGTTTCAGAAAATTTGTCAATGCTGCTGTTTTTTTTTTAAATTTCTTTCGAACATACGCAGCTGTGTAATCAACTTGTCAAACGTTTTCTCTATATCTTTAGTCAACAGCATCCAACTGAACGTAAACGTTTCAATTTCAGCAGATAAAATATTTAACGTCTTACTCATCAGTATCAAGTCCGGCAACTTATTTTCTGTTCGAGCTGTGAGACCACTGTTGAGATCACTCCAGAGACTTCTCAACTTAGCTATGTGTGTAGAAACGTCTTTACCTGACGTCCAACTGAAAACGAAAAGCGTCACATATTTGAAACAATTGATCTTTTGCAGTGGTTCAAATTGTTGTTTCAGCGCTTCCATTGTTTCACCCGTTGTTTTATTGTTCATGAAGGAGGGTTGGTAAACATTCATAACTTAATGTTTTTCATTATTTTGTTTGCTATTTCTTTATATTACTATTTTTTTCGTCATTGTCGTGACTGGCGCTTAGACCGGTCCATTACATGTCGTCATGCAATGGCTGTGCTGTTATATTTTATGTTTTTATTTACCTTCTATAATTTTTACACACTTAGGTAATAAATATTATTGGTCAATTAGTAACTATGCTTACATTTATCTCTGCGATCAGTAGTACCATTCCACCGGTATTTGTGTTTCCAAGAAAAAATTTCAAAACATTTATGATTGAAGATAGTCTTACCGGAAGTTTAGGACTTGCACATCAGTCAGGATGAATGACCGGAGTTAATTTTTATAAGGCATTACAGCATTTTGTCAAACACTCCAAACCGACCAAAGAAAAACCGCTCCTTTTGCTCAAGGATAATCACGAGAGTCATTTGACATTGGAGGTTGTAATATAGGTATGCAAAAGAAAATGAAGTCGTAATTCTTACTTTTTCGGCTCACACAAGCCATAAGTTACAACCTCTTGACGTTTCAGTTTAAGGAACATTTAAGGGATTTTTCAAAGTAGCATTGAATGATTGGATGCTAAAATAATCCAGGATGTACCGCTAATATATATACATTACCAAAACTTGCAAAAAGTTCCTACGAGAAAGCTTTTACAATAAAAAATATCACAGCAGGTTTTCAGAAAAGTGGAGTATCTCCATTCAATCCCCAAAATTTTTCGGAACAAGCCTTTTTATGTTCGTATGTGTCAGACCGTCCCATGGAAGTTCAAAATAATAAACCACAACTCACAGTCAAACTAATATATCGCGAGGACGAACCCCTTCATGAGAAACAAGCTCGTCGAGAGAAAGAACTCCACCGCCAGAAACATCTATTCTACAAGAAACAACACCTTCACCAGAATGCGTTACAATAATTACTCCTAACTAACACTAAGACCCTATCCAAAGGTCCTAAATTTACAACAAAAAACAAAGGGGAGATACGTTGTTATTCGAAGATACCTACTGACACACCTGAAATAAATGTGCTGGAACTGCAACAAGAACAGAAGGAAAAAGAAAGAAAAGTTTGAAAGTTGCCACTTCAGCAAAATTCACGGAGAAAACGGAAAGTTTGCCAAGAAAGCAGTAACAGTTCTGATGAAAAACAATGTGAATACCAAGATTGTGACGTGATAGTGATGAAGCTACCAAATCCATCGCAAATGAAAGAAACAAAGAAGATACAAAGGTTTTATAACTTCCCCGTTAATCTTTCGAAGATAAATGGATTGATGTAGTTTTTTTAAATCGTGCTTTGTAGTTAGCTACATTTCTTGTTCTGATATGTACTCTTAAAAAGAAAATTATTAAATTTGTTCCATTTTTGCTGTCTCTTTTATTTTTACCTACATAATTATTGAAATGAATGAACTACTATTGCAAAATGATTGTTATGACATTTTTTGGCTCTGTCCCATTTCAATATCAATTCACTAGGAGGAATGAAAGGGACAAGATGCATGTTTTAAAAACGGCTATTTAAGGTTTATTTGACAATTTCAATTAATCAATGCGGTAATGTACACCTCAGGTACGTTTCTTTTTTGTACCAAATTTTCCCAATCTAATAAAAATCGTAACAGTATAAGAATTGCATTTTTAAAAAATGTCTCTTTCATGACACTCTTCCCTAATTTAATCTTTTAAGAACAATGTTTACGAAAGACGAATAATTATATTTTGTGTTTTCTTGTCTTTACAACACAAGACAGTGGATCTCAAACAAACATCTTCTCAACGCAACAATAATTCTCCTAAAATAGGCGAAGAGGTGATTCTATTGTTTATAATACTGATAATTAAAATTTGCAAATAAATATTGAAAAAAATTTTAAATGTTAGAAATAATTAGGTCAGGAAAATTGTTATTAGGTAGTAGGCACTGATAACATAACAAAGTCGATTGTGAATAACGGACAAAATTAAACTATAGCAAATCATCAATCAGTTGCTTTGTTTAATTAATAATTAAGTTTTATAATTGATAGTAGTACAGATAAAAAAATTAGAAGTTGTATTAGATAAAAATAAGTCTGCTTTTCTAGTAGTATAACAATGGCATAACCTTGAAATTGTTAAACAGTAGCTTCGAGTTTTATTTGCAAACAACCTAAGTATATGCTTTCAAAGTGCATTTGTTAGCATTTACAATATATGAAGATAGCATTTTTGGTGTTAGTGCATCGTTCGTTTAAAATACAATGTTAGGATTAACCAACTCAATTTTTATATCTCAAAATTATAGCACGATCTCATCGTTCACATCCTGTGTACAAAGATAATTTTACTTTTAAAATACTGCAAACTAAAGACATTGATTCATTATGGTGAAATTTTAAAGTATAAACTACTTTGTCATTAGCAATAAACTATAATTAAATACATTACAACAAACTTTATCAAAGTGAACGTTCTAACTAACTTAATTTCTAAGCAGAAATTAAACTTACAAACTTATGCCTACTTGCAGAAACGGTAATTATAAGTCTGTTCTTACCTAACTATTCTTCTGATTGGTTAAAATTTAATTTTTAAGTCATCTGATTGGTTAACAAGTACTTAACCGCTTTTAACGAGTCGCTACGTTTTATGCAACTCAGTGATGTAGTTAACGTTGTACGAAGCCAATCGCAGCCTGAAGAAGCATAAATAAAAGAGTTCAATTTTTTAACCATAACTTATTCATAAAACCTAATAGTATTAAGTATAGTTGCATAAAAATATCAAAACACCCCATAATGTATATTCAATTTTAAACTGTTTTACACATATTTTCTGGAGTTACGACATGTTTGGTGAAACTATACTGTACGACGAAGTTAACAAAAACTCCTGAGAATGTACAAACTATTAATCGTTTTAATTTAATCATTGCATTAATTATTCTATATAACATTGTTCAAATCATTGTTATATAAGTAAACTTTATCAAAGCTTTTCAAATGTGTTTGCAAAATTAAATTAAAAGGGTAAAGGGATAGTCGATAAATTGCAATGCACATCGAAAATGAAATGAATTATCTTATTTTTTGTTTGTAGAAAAAATTAACTTTTACTTATTTTTGTGTTAAGAAATTAAACACCTCAACCATGACGTATAAATAAAGCCAGAATTTTTCTAATCTTGGAGCTAAAGAGAATATACAAAAGTAAATATGTATAAATAAAAATTAAATCAAATATAAATTATCGTGTTCGGCAATAAATTAAAACGAAAAATTAATAAATAGGAATTTCAATTGGTTACTGATAATTACTTGTAGATCACGGAATGGTTCTGCTTCTATTTTATGATATGGGTAACAGGTGCGGTTAATCACCTGCTTCCATTTTTCAATCTTACTATTCCGCCCTTTCGTATACAAGCATAAATTGCATCGTATGCGGTAATTAATGAGTGTGACAATTTGCATTTTTTAAAAAAGAAAAATAAACGAGATTTAATTTATTTTGGCAAATATATAAATAACCGTTATCGTTAATAATTAATTAAATTAATTGCGCAATTTATATTACAGCATATAAATGAGGGTAGAAACATGGGCAACATGTGTTTAAATTAAAAAAAATTAAAACTTTTTTTAATTGTGATTATCTATATCGAGAAAACTTTTTTTTCGTTCGTGTTTTCTTATTATTAACTTCCATATATTCGTTCTAAGTTTTGAGAATGAATTAACTTGGAATCAAATTTTTATAAATTTTAATCAAAATGAAAAAATAAAAACGTTCTGTCTACATCTTATACAAGAATGTAAAATTGGTTGCCTACGTATTCTTTTCGTGCAGTATTTTCTTCGTATTAGTGATAGAAGCGAAAGAATTCATTTTTAAATAAATTTTTCAAATATGTACTTTTAACTGCAGTATCATCCTAAGATAGTATTTTACTCTCAATATGAAATGAAGAAAGTACTTGAACTTATTATAATCTCACAAGAGTTAATGATATGTAGGTCCATACGGAAATGCAACGGCGCGTGTTTTCGACCCTTCTTTATCCCCGAAAAACCGTCTCTCTTCTATAGAACTTTACGACAAAGATCTACCATGGACCTTTTCTTATTTATGCGTTCATTCTTTCAATTTGAAATATCAATTTGAGTAAGAACAAGATCTGCATTTCCTGTATTGGTTTTGACTGCATTTTAACGTTGGTATATACATCCTTTTATATTTATCTTACAATGAAAAACTGCAGACTTGTGTATAAAAGGCAGACTGTTACGTAAGAAAGCAGGTCCAGGTGTTTTTATACTGATTTGCCATAACGCACACAGATTTGCGATGAAAGCCACAT
Source organism: Abscondita cerata (assembly GCA_030710515.1). Lineage (NCBI taxonomy): Eukaryota > Metazoa > Arthropoda > Insecta > Coleoptera > Lampyridae > Abscondita > Abscondita cerata. The sequence goes on from JALBCR010004249.1 coordinate 120,052, forward strand.
TAAATTGTTTAAGAATAATGTGAGGCTTAAGCTGTTTAATCGATTTTAGTTTTCTTTATCCGTCCTTATATTGTTTTCCACGTTCTGATTATGAAAGGTAGTCGTTAGAGAAATCAAAATTGTTACGTTAACATGACTCATATCGGTAGATCTTAGATTAATAATAAGTTACAAATCAACTTGAAGCGAAGCGCATCTAACGTTTCTTTTCTTTATAGGTATAAACTTTTAAATTCATTTTTGCGTTTCTTACCCCATGCTTTTCGTGATTATCACACCGAAACATTGACCCTGTGTTAATTAGGAATATCAGTTGAGAATTAATGAATGAAGGCGGAAGCATCATTTTTCTGCAAATTTTGAATTATTCAAAGGTACATATTTTCTTAAATATTGATTACATCGTAATTCACAAAAGACCATTGTTTGTGATACTTAAACAGCTTTTATTACCAACACATTTAAAGAGGTTCTCTTAAGATTTAATCAAAGTACCGCCACATAATAATTTATATTAGGGGAGTCAACACAATGGGTTTTGACACGTTCTTAAGGGAATCATCAAATTTCCAAAATATCAATTGAAATTTAAAATTGGACTTATCGTACGTTGTGTTTTTTAAATTTTTAATGGGCGTATATACTATAGTAAAAGGACCTTTGCGAAAGCGGGGTGGAGACGGAAGGGATTCCAGACAACACGCGGACTGGCCAGGTACCCCAGGTAGAACCAACTGTATGCCAGACACTTGCTAAGCCAGTTCCACGTTACTTGCGTATTCGAAAAATACTTGAGCGCCGTTTTGAAAAAATGACACACGCTGTTTAAAACATTTTTGGAGTGTTTAATGTGAATTTTTAATGTTAATGTTGAATTAGAGATACGAGGTGAGTTTTCAATTTTTTTTTTACAATTTTAATACATAATTAAAACACATTTGCTATTGAAATTTGAAAATCAGTCGAAAGTATTTTTTATTTCAAAAACATATGTCAAACAAATTTAAAAGTTATGTTAGAATACTAAGAAGTATTAAATATTTCTTTATGATGTTCTAATAGCAACTGGCCCCGGTAAGAAAATTTTTCAGTTTTTTGCACAAAACTACGCTTTGAAAACGTAGTATTATTAATTTTACGTCATTATCTATAAAACAATTTCAACATACAATCATATCAACTGTGTTATTTATTTAAGTATTAGAGTGATGATGTTTATCTTTAAATAAAGATTTATAACACGCAACATAAAATGTATTCTGTGTTTCTAAAATTTTGTCATGATTTATCCCTGAGTTTTTGTGAAATTTTTATTATAAATAGACACTTTGTTGCACTAATTCAAGAAGTTAATTTAAACATTAATTATTTTAGGTCATCTTAATAATAAATAAAATTATTTGCAAACGTTTTAAAATCTGGGGATCGAAGAATTTTTTATAGTTTGTGTTTTAAGTATTTAAATATAGAAAAAAGTGAATTCAATTTTTTTCAATGTAAGTTGTTTGATTTTATTGTAATATTAAAACTTCATTAAACACAAATTAATTATTGTTATAAATAAATTGATTTGAATAATGTGAGATAAAACAATTACTCTCAGTTGGCTTTTTCTAAATTAAATTTTATCGAACCCACTATTTCAATTCGTTTTGTTTTAATAACGTCATATTTCGTAAAGGTTTGGTCAAATTTTATCCGGACATACAAATTATATGTGTAGAATGAGAAAGAAATTCTAATTAGTGCAACAGAGAAAGAATGAATGTGTGTGATTCACTATCTAGAACGTTCCGAACTTCAATTTTATTATTGCGAGGGTTTTTATCGGTTAAGTTAACTGAATGTAGTAGCATTGATTATAAACTTCGGTAGTAGTTTATAGTATATAGTATGTCTTCTATTATATAAGACATATAATATAATAATTATATAATCCGATAAAATCAGGACAGACTAGAAAAAATCATACTTTTACTGTTTGAATCAATAATAATATTATGAAATATTTTTCAAAAAGTTACCCTTTCTGTAGGTTTGTAGTAAATGTGGTACCTATGCTTATTATACATAAGTACATGCCAATATGAAAACTTATTACCCTTTTAGTGTAAGTCCAATTTGGTAGTATATTTTTGGTAGATATGCAATAGCACTAAAAATTACAATTTTATAGAAGTTTCACTTCGTCATTTAAAAATTAAATTATCATTAACAATCTACCTTTTTGTACGTGTTTTACATATGGTCGAGTTCAATGCTCGAAGATTCGAGATAAAGAGTATCAAAGTTTTTTTAAAATATTGACAATTTCCGAACACCGTTATTTTGCCGCTTTAAAGCTACAAATTAAGAAAATTAACAGGATCCATGGTACACCTCCCGTTTCTCTTTTAGTTTTAAAGATAATTGATTGAAATTTAGGACATCCCTATACATAATATATAGCACTTTTTGATTATAACAGATTTTTATTTCACTTCCGGTTTTGCCGGAAGTGACACCAATTTTTGATTTTTAAATGGAACACATATTAATGCATTTTTAAAATCTGCATAACTTTCTGAATTCAATGTTACTACATAAGTGACATTTCAAAATTCAAAATTTTCCTATGTTAAAAAAATTGAAATCCCCTCAAAAATACTCAATTATGTGATTTATCAGCAAATTAAGCTCATCAAAATTGTTTTTAGGGTAAAACTCAATTTTTACAAATGGAACCATACTGGTACCGTGGTACCATTTCTTAGTTCTATTAATAAGGATTTATTTCATACCTTGTTTTAAAATTACAGCCAAAAGAAATTAAGAAAATACAATTGTTTAAAATGCTGTCCATTGATGTCAATGCACTTCTGAACCCTCATAGCTGTTTCTCGTAGAACGTTCCCCAATTGTTGGACTGTTATGCTATTAATTGCGCGTCGTACTCGTAGCCCCAGAAAAAATTTTGACTTTTGAAATGTCACGTATGTGGTATCATTGGATACAGAACATTATACAGATTTTTAAAATGCAATAAAATACAAAGTATTTTATGTAAAAATCAAAAGTTGGTGTCACTTCCGGCGAAACCAGAAGTGGAAAAAAATCAGTTACAGTATATCAGTATATGGGATGTCTTAAATTTCAATCATTTATCTTTAAAACTAAGAAAGAAACGGGGGCGTACCATGATTCTGGTTACACCCGGTGTATGTAACTAAGTAACAACGAATTGTAGAACAAATCTTGTGAGTTGCTAACGCCAAACACCCTGTCAATTTCGCTTATACTTTAATTTTAATTTTGTTTAATGTTTTAAATTAGTTAAAGATTAGGTGGTTACCGAAATCATTATCAGCCTTTTTACATTCGAAAACCAAATTCCATCAAATTGATATAAGAAGTCTTTGAGATTTTATCGTGTGTTGATCAATTTCGTTGAGTACATAATTAATTTAAGTTAGTAGGTATAATAAAAAATTGAAGTTTGAATTAAAAAAAAGAAAACAATTTTCTTTGGCGATCATTTTATAAAACCGAAAAAGAGAGAATAACCACAATATTCAAAAATCAAATCTTCATAAAAACCTGCCGCGGGTTTGCAAAAGCTATTTTCCTGTATCTTTACTCAAACCTGCTTTGCACTGTAGAATGGAACAGTTTAGGAAAGGACGCCAAAAAAATAAAGAAAAACATTTTCATATGTAAGTAAGTAATTTTATTTGTTCTTTAAAAATAACAAAAGTATTCGGTATTCTAACTTAAATTCTACAACTACTATATACATTACATTAAATTGGTTTTATTTATCATTTCCTTCATTATTCTTTTTAGATAATTCTGTAAAATTTTTGTTCTGGGTCATCTTTTTTGCCAAAATTTGAGTTGAATAATTTCATTAATCCATTCAACATACTCGTCATCATTTAATCCTGAAGTCAGTTTTAAATGTAACTCATATGCTTCTAACTCTAATTTATCTATTTTACCATAATGACATTTAATTTCCAATTCTAACCATTTACGCTTAGCAAATTCCAAATTAACAATAATATTTATCAACAAATGGGTAACACCTTATCTCCATTTAAGGCTAACCTCGAGGCTAACCTATTCATGGGTAAATTTGGAACTGATTTACAAAATAATTTAGATTATTTTCCTAGAATTTGGTATAGATATGTAGATGATGTTTTGTAATCGACACTAAAGTTTACAGCCCTCAGCAATTTGTAGAAATTTTAAATTCAAAATTTGAGACGATCAAATTTATCTATGAAACAGAAACAAACCTTAAATTACCTTTCTTAGACACTTTAGTGACAAGAAATGGCAACAAACTAGATATAGATATTTATCGTAAAGACACTAACACTATAAGGTTTATAACAAATAATTCCAACCATAGTATGCAACATAAACTTGCATCTTTCAACTTTTTGATTCACAGATTATTACATTTACCATTGTCAAAACAAAAACTTGATAAAGAACTGCGAAATATAAAGCAGATTGCATCATACAATGGTTTTCAGCAATCAATTGTCACAAACATAATTAGAAAACATAAACATAAGTTAAACATTAAGAACATTACAACGTTAAGAGGTAGTAATAGCAAAATAGATAAGAAATATGTCAAATTACCAAATTATCCCACATACACAAAAGGTCTTTAAAAATATTTATAAAAAATTGGATTATAAAACAGTAACCTCTAGTAGTAACAACTTGCAAAATCTTTTAGGCAATCCGAAAGACCCAATACAAAATGTGTGATCAATCGGGAATATATAAAATAAATTGTAAAGACTGTAACCAAGTACATATAGGGCAAACCAAGAAACTTTATTCAAACTCGTTTTAAAGACCACTTAGCTTATATCAAATATCATCGCTCAGATAGGTCTAGTGTTGTCATGCATATGCTTGAAAATGGACATAGAGTAGGCGACATTGAATTAATTAAGAGGGTAGATCCCCATTGTCAAAAGCAGCTTTTATGTCAAAAAATGTAGCATACATTTTCCCACCCTTTTCCTCTCTTTTCTTATTTACTATTTATTTATTATCCACAGTCTTCTATCTTTACTCAAACCTGCTGTGCACTATAAAATGGAACAGTTTGGAAAACGTTACCATAAAAAAATTTTAAAAAAATTCATTTTCATATTTATAAAATAGAAACGAATTTGTATTCCGGCGGACTACAGAAAGATACCCGATACACTACTTATGTTGAAATTACTATGCGTTTGTTTTATTAAAAAGTCTTCAAACCAACCACTTCGTAATGTTACCCTTCTTACTTTATAAAAGTATTAGGACGTCAGTTATCCGATTGAAATCACTTTATTCCAACCAAAAGCTCAATTTGCAAACTCTTCCATTATTGGGAGTCCAACTATATCTTTATCTCCCCCATTGGTTAGTGTTCTCGTGAGAATATCTTTGTATGTTTCCCACATTGTGTAAATTTGCAATTTGTGCTCAGAGTCTAAAATAGATTCCAACAACGTTCCGCAAAAAATAATATGTATTCGAAACATTGAAAATAACTGGGTTAAAACATTGAAAAAAATTACCACATTGCCGGATCCCATCTTATGCGACATATCTCAAAATGTGACAAAAAATAAACTTACGAAATTATTACTTACAAAATTTGAAAAATATCTGAACCTGTTACAAAATTATTTTGGTTTTTCACATGTGAACATGATGGCAATAAAAATCTTTTTAGGTTTAAACACGTAAATCAGAATGTTCTCGACGCCAATTTATTTTCTTTTCTTTCTATATGATTCCACCAAAAACTATGTTATCGGTTTTTTCACAGGGATTATTTGGTGTTTCGTCTTGTTATTTAAAAATTAAACAGTATTTGTTTGTTTATTGTTTAATTTAAATTGAAGACTTCAAAGTAACATTAAATTCGAACCTATTTTAGAAATTTTGAATACGTTTTTAGAATAAGATTGTTAGAAGAATTGGTGATAATGATTTTGTCATAAGTTTGCACATACTTTTGTTATTTTAAATGAGAGACATAATTTTTGTTTTAAGAGATAGTTAGTTTACAATATAAAATGAAATAATCTAGCTAGCCCTAATTTATTCAAAGAAATAAAAACAAATGACTATAAAGCGTTTGTTCTTTATTTCATGGATCTCTAGATTTTGTTATTCAATTATTGAAAAACTGGGAAATGTACTTAATGATAATATTACTTAATCCTCTCTTCGCCTACTATAATGGTTCTCGTTTAAAATAACAATGCATATAATAAAAACCAAATAAATTTGTATGTAATTCGTTTCCAAAATAAATAAAAAAATTAATTTTCCCAAATCGATGTACTACCAACTGTTCTAACTTTACTCGAATCGGTTGTACTCTATGAATCAAACCAATTACAAATATTGAAGTCCACGAATACAAACTTGTTCTAAATAAAAACTAAATCCTCTAGTACAAATCTCGATAAAATTTTTGTATTAAGAAACTTATACACAAAAAATATGTTGCTATATTGAAAGTATTATATATTTAATGCATATGAATTTTGGGCTCACATATTATATGAAATTATTGTTAATTCTAAAAGTTTCATGCCTACTGACAGCTAATCAATAAATCCATAGTCCGTTGCACATTTCAAAGGTTATGGCTAAAAATGAATATTTATTATAAATATTGTTTAAAAAAATTGAAGAAAATGGGATGAAATCATCACAACTTTTAAATATAAGAAATGGCTCATGCACAGAAGTCCATACTAAGATTAAACTTTGATTGTTACTTCAAACTTTAAGCAAATAATAAAAAATCATATTTCTCAAATACGAAGCGGTTAAAATCAGTTGACTTACTATAAAACGATAACAAAAAGAACCCTCATTTTCAAAAGTTGTCTAAACTTAGTAACGTACATATCGGCCCGTTTCAGAATACTAAGTAACAAAACTGGATTTAGTTTCAGAACAAAAAAATCAAAACGTTATTTATTTTGTTATTAAAATTGAGTCGACCCTTTTTTTACTCTTTTCCAATTGGGTACGATACGTCCGACAACGGTTTTTGTTTTTCACCAGAAAACGGTTTTATCAAAATTTGTAACTACCACGTGGGAAAAATTGCGGTTTAAATAATATTCAAACACTTCGTACCTATTTGCGAGCATTGTGTTATTTAAAATTAGATCAAGTATTGTTAACGTAGAGGGTAAGAAAAGGTTAGGTCAGGTCAGTATAGACGGGTCCCTGTCACCTGGTATTTTTTTTTGGAAAAGATTTTGCACTCAAGAATATCAACAAATAAGGTCGTTTATCGCTCCGGATATGTTGAAGATATGGAATATCGGAGCAGTTGCAAAAAGAATATTCTTTTGTAGTTTTTCTTGCGGAACTAGCGAGAGTACAATTTCCGTTATTTGTCATATAGGTTTTAGCTTCCGTGATTCTTTTACGTATAGTTACAAAACTCATTTAATATTCGTAATAAGGCATATGGTTCAACCGAAAATGACTAAATGTAAATCGGCAATTTTCTGTTTGTATGTGTATACATATGTATAACGGTAAGGTGCATGCGATTAACGCCTAAACATATGCACAAGCGTTTCCCCAAACTTGGTTTGATAATAGCCGCGATGGAAATCAATGTCGTTCAGGTTCGCTACTTTACACCTTTAGATTTAACATATAATTTTTTCTCGTCTTACAAATAAATAGAGCTAAATAATCCATAAGAAAATTTGTTGAATTAGAAATATAATAACGGTGTCCACCACATTTAGGTAATTTACATACCACCCTATTCTAAAGATGTGAAATTCGTTTTATATGACCCCTCACTATTTACATTATTAAAGTCATGTGGAAGATGCTAGTCACGTGCCTGAAACTTATAGAAAATACATAAAACATGAGCCATTTACCTCGGACGATATATTTTTGAGTTTAAACAACTTTTCTCAAGTGCTGTTCGTAAGTTAATTATTTAAACCAATTGCCGAAACGTTGTTAACATATTGAAACTAACTTTAGTAACTTTTAAAAGTAATCAACAATAATTGCACAGTTTTTAAGTTATAGATAGTTGATATTGATAAAGCTTTTCACTTGAAGATATAAACTGCGACAAAATACGATGCGATAAAAAATTCTTTAATTATTTGTAATTATTCAACTAAAGTTTTGGAACAGTTTATTTGTAATCTGTAGACAGATCTTTACTCTTAGGCACGAAAAATCACATTTGCATGAATTGGTCGGCAATGACGTGTCGCGAGAAATTTTTAAAACGTTAGTGATATAAGCGGATCACGATATCCCAAAAATCTAGATAGCAGTAGTATATTTCATTATTATTATTATTTTTTTTATCTCGACTTTTGTCGGTTTTCGTCGCAAGTCGGGTTGAAACCAAAACATTCATTTTTTGTGTTTGTGTGTTATGCATTTAAAAATTTTCTAATTGTGTTGCATGTGTTGAGTATGACTGCTTTTTGTAGTGTAATGCATATCATACCTGTGGAAGATAGGGTTATTGGTACTATGATCACTTCGTTCATCTTCCACAGGCGTTTTATTTCTATGGAGAGATCTGTGTATTTGTGAAGTTTTTCTGTGTTGGTTTTTTCCATGTTGTGTGTGTTGGGTATTGCTATGTCTATTATGTATGTTGTTTTGTTATGTATCTCTATGAGTGTAATGTCTGGTCTGTTGTGGTGTATTGTTTTATCTGTAATTATCGTTCTGTCAAAATTATTTTATGTGTTGTGTTATCTAGTACTATTTGTGGTATGTATTTGTAGTACGGTGTGTATGTGTCATTTAGTTTGTGTTGAATGGCTAGTTTTTGGTGAATTATGTTTGCTATTTGATTATGTCTGTGTAGACAATCTGTTTGAGTGAGTATTGTACACCCAGATGTAATATATGTTGTATTGTTTCTGTGTGTGTGTGTGTGTGTGTGTGTGTGTGTGTGTGTGTGTGTGTGTGGCATTTTCTACATTTGTCGTTTGTCTGTATCTGTATCATTTATTATGTGTTTTATGTAGTTTTTTGTCTGTATGACCTGATTCTGTATTGCGATCATAAACCCTTCTGTCTCGCTGAACAGTTCTCCACGGGTCAACCACATGTTTGACTCTTCTTTGTCGACAGTCGGTTGACTCAGTTCGTGAGGATGTCTGCCGTTGAGGGCCTTTTGGGTCCATGATTGTTTTTGTGTTTGTGTTTGTATGTCGATGTCTGCGTTCTGTAAATATAGTGGTGTGTAGTTGTTGTCTGTAAGTATAACTGCTTTGCGCAATTGTGATGTGTGTTGTTTTGTGTAGAAAAATATTCTTAATGTGTCTGTTTGTAGTGTAGTGTCGATATGTCTATGAGGCCTCGTTCGCCCTCAAATCGGGGTAGGGTCAACCTCTCTGTGGCGGTCTTTGAGTGATGTTTGTTGTATTTTGTTAGTGTTGTTCGTGTTTTCTTTTGGAGTTTTTCTAATTCTATATGTGTCCAATGTATGACTCGAAAGGAATATGTAAGTGTGAGTATAGCGTCTGTGTTTATGGCTTTTGTGGCGTGTTTTGAATTTAATTGTGTTTTTAGTAGTATATTTAATCTGTCTGTCTATTCTTTGGTGAGTGTTTGTTTTATGTGTTTGTGTTGTGTGAGTTTAGCCTGTTTGAATCCCAAATATTTATAAAGTTCCCCCTCTTCCATAGATTCTATGAACCCATTTCCGACCGGTACTTTCTCCGTACTTAGAATTCATTTTTGTAAGTGTAAGGTTTTACATTTGTCCAGCTCAAACTCCATGTGTATGTCTTTTGAAAATGAGTGTGTTATGTTTAGTAATTTGTAAGTGTTGTTTTGTGTCTGCGTATATTTTGATATCGTCCATGTACAACAAATGTGATAGTGTATATTGGGTTGCTTTATTATGTTTTATGTGGAAACCATATTTCGTGTTGTTTAGAGTGTTGGAGAGTGGATTAAGAGATAGGCAAAACCAAAGAGGGCTCAAACAGTCTCCCTGGAAAATACCTCGCTTTATTTGTATGGTATCTGTTTTTATGTGTGTATTGTTTAGGGTTAGGTGTAATGCTGTTTTCCAGTGTTCCATGATATGTTGTTAATATGTGACGAGCGTTGTGATTATTTTGTATAATTGCAGCGTGTGCTGTCAAATGCTTTTTTGTAGTCGACGTATGCTATGTGTAGATGTTTGTTTTGTTTGAGTGACTGCCAAAGAATAACTGAGTCTATTAGAACTTGTTCATTGCAACCCTTGTGACCCCTGTGGCAGCCTTTTTGTTGTGCTGTAAGTATGTTGCGTTGTGTTATACAGGGTGGGGCACTACCAACGAATTATTCTATAGCATTAAAACGACAAATAATGTTAGAAATTTTAAGGCATACATATATGTCAAGATTATTCGAAACCACATTTTAAAAATATTTTGGTTTGTACATAGTGCTCTAGAAACACGTACCATATCAAAGTTGAGTTATTTTAAATTGATCACCCTGTATTTTTTTCTATTTTTTAATTGTACGATAAAAAATAATGTTTGTTCTTTAACATGTCCTTATACCTACTTACTTTCGTTTCTGAGATAAATCGATTTACCTGATTTGCAGACCTTAAAAAAAATGCAATAACTTCAAGATAAATAAGAACCAGCAACTTTGGTTTACACCACTTTACTAAGAGCCTTCAACATCTCTTTTGCAATATTTACTATTATGTTATGATGTACAGGGTGTTACTACCGCATAACACTAACTACTCAAAACTTAAATAACTTGCTTAACTTAAATGGAACACCCTACATTTCTGTAGCCTGTTAAAAGCTGGAACTAATTACCTTTTAGTCGGTATTAGGGTTACCAACCCCTAATTCTGTTTTCGAGATATTTTAAAATTTGGTAGTTTAATAATTTACGATGTACTGGAGTCTAAGTTACCTGTGAAATAACCGCAATATGGACATTAAGTTGTAACTTTCAGTTTTAAATATTTACCTTAAAAATATTTATTTTTTTCAGAAAAAATAAACAGAAATGTGCTTATGACTAGTATCCCGGGCTCTAAGAGTCAGTCGAATTACGCCCACCGGTCACAATTTACTGATGTTTAATAACAGCAACAGTTATTTGTACATCAAAAATCGATCATACTGTAAACATCGACAAACTTTAACTTGTTAACTAAGAATGTAATACAAATCGCTCTAATAGTAGTACGATAATTTTGAAAACCATTAATTTTAGAATTTTTTTAACAAAGTTACCAATGTTTACAGTGCCATCGATTTTGCTGAAACTAATAACGGTTGCTGTTGTTTGTGACAGGTGGGTGTGATTCGACTGACTCTTAGAGCCTGGCCTAAGTCATGAGCACATTTCTGTTATTTTGTTCTGAAAAAATTTTTTGTAAGGTTAATATTTAAAACTGGATTGGCCTATACAAAAAATGTTTGCAAGATAATGTTCATTTTACTGATATCTCACAGGTAACTTAAATTCCAGTAAATTGCAAATTGTTAAACTAGCAAATTTTAAAATATCTCGAAAACCATCAGAGTTAGGGGTTGGTAACCCTTACACCGATTGAACGGTAACCAGTGCCTGATTCCAACAGGTTACAAAAATGCCGAGTGTTCTATTTAAGTTAAGCAAGTTATTTAAGTTTTAAGCCGTTAGCGTTATGTAGTAGTATTTAAAACACTCTGTACATCATAACATAATAGTAAACATTGCAAAAGGGATGTTGAAAGCTCTTAGTAAGGTGATGTAAAACAAAATTGCTTGTTCTTATTTATCTTGAAGTTATTGCATTTTTTCGGAGGGTCTGCAAATCAGGTAAAATCGATTTATCTCAGAAACGTATGTAAGTTGGTACAGAGATATGTTAAAGAACATACATTATTTTTTATCTTACAATTCAAAAATAGAAAAAATACAGGGTGTTCCATTTTAAATAACCCAACTTTGATACAGTACGTGTTTCTAGAAAATATTTTTAAAATGTGGTCTCAAATAATCTCGATTTATGTATGCCTTAAGATTTCTTATATTATTTGTCGTTTTAGTGCTACAGAATAATTTGTTGGTAGTGCCCCACCCCAACAGGCTACAGAAATGCAGGGTGTTCTATTTAAGTTAAGCAAGTTATTTAAGTTTTAAGTCGTTAGTGTTATGCTGTAGTATTTAAAACACTCTGAACATCATAACATAATAGTAAATATTGCAAAAGGAATGTTGAAGGTTCTTAGTAAGGTGGTGTATAACAAAATTACTTGTTCTTATTTGTTTGTTCTTATTTCTTATAATTTAGAAACAGTAACAGAACTTCTCATTATAATTATTTTAAGTATCTTAGAACTTTGATAAAAGCACAGATTCAAGAAGCTTACGAAAACTACACTACAAAAATTGAAACCGAGCTGTCGTCTGATCCTTTAAATTTCTGGAAATTTATACATTCCAAGAAAGGCAAAACTTCTAGAATTCCTAGTACCATGTATTTTAATAACGTTGAGCTCAATTCGCCGGAACAAATTGTAAATGCGTTTAGTCAATATTTTAGTACTTTGTACATCAACTCTAATGTTAGTAATATATCTGATCACCCTTGAGAGTTTAATACTTCGCTTTGTGTAGACATACCTACACTTTCCTGTTAACAATAACATTGATTGCCCGCTCTTATTATGTCAGTTGCACCTAATGTTTCTAGTTGTAATAACGTTAATCGTATAAGTAACACATGTGATATATTTAACGACAACCGAAAAATAGTATTATCAAAGGCAAATTTTATTTTTTAAAACTTTTATTATGGTATGAATATGTATTTTATTAACTTGTAATTGTCCTTATGTATGGAGTTTTCTGTTGGGGCAATAAATATGTTATTATTATTATTATTATTATTATCTTGAAGTTATTGCATTTTCTTGGAGGGTCTGCAAATCAAGTAAATTCGACTTATCTCAGAAACGGATGTAAGTTGGTATAGAAATATGTTAAAAAAATACATTATTTTTTATTCTACAATTCAAAAATAGAAAGAAATACAAGATGTTTCATATAAAATAACTCTACTTTGATATAGTATGTGTTTCTGGAGCACCCTGTACAATTAAAAATATTTTTTAAATGTGGTTTCAAATAATCTCGATATATGTATGCTTTAAAGTTTCTTACATTATTTGTCGTTTTAGTGCTACAGAATAATTCGTTGGTAGTGCCCCACTCTGTATATAGAAGATTCTAATACATATCTGAAAAATTGCTTGCGTATGCTATTTTTGCATTATTTTTTCTAAAATTGCATTTTCAAATCTCTATTATTGTGACATGCAAATCACAAAATTTAATAAGTAAGCTTTGGCTATACGCAAATGCACATACATTTGTCATCTTACATCCAGTTAACCTATTTAATTGTCAAACTTTTATTTGAAAATTTGAATTGTTTTAGAACATTTACAACAACAAAAATTGTGCGTAAATTGTATTCTAGATAACGAACAATATAAGTAACTCAACAAATTGTCCGTGGAAAGTTTCTACGGTGGAGGGTTTTTTAGTCGTTTTTGAAACACATGTTCGGAATAACAGCGTTTCGGTGCGCCTTACGTGCGCTCTTGATTGTTTCATAGATAGGCAAAAATAACTATTTTTACTCCTTGCCTATGAAACAATCAAGAGTGGAGTGCACGTAAAACAGACACCGAAACTTTTTTCCCCTACAAAAACGACAAAAAAATACTCCACTTTGTACAATTTGTTGATTTACTTATATTGTTCGTTATCTATAGAATGCAATTTACGCACATTATATTTGTTTTTAATTTAAATGTAGTTGTTTTGGTTTTGTTAATCGGTTTAGGTGAGTCACCTAAAACGATTAATTATATTTGTTGTTAATGTTGTAAATAATAATGTTTAAATGAAAGTTTGACAATTAAATAGGTTAACTGGGATGCCAGATAACAAATGTATGCATTATGTGCGTTTGTGTATAGCCATAGTTTACTAATTAATTTTTGAGAGTTTCATGTCACAATGTCAATAAATGACAGATAATTGAAAACGTAATTTAAAAAAAAGTCGTGCAAAAAAAACCATAGATACGTAACTTGTGCGTAAACAGCGTTCATGGCAAGTAAATAACTATTAACACACAGCGTATCTACTTTGAAAATTAATCTTTTCATTGATATGTCAAAACTTGAATGAAAAGTGACATATATGTTTTGAATTTTCTTCGTAAGTACTTAAGGACTTCTTGGAAAAGACCATCCAATTCGATTTTAGATTTTGTAATATTTTGAAAACCGAAGTATAATCAGTGGTTTACTAAACAAAAACTTTAGTAAGTAGATCCAAAGTAGCTTTCACATCGTTTTGTTTGTAGATGCCCTTCAAACTGACTAAGTGATGAATGCTGAACGATTTGTTACACCAAAAGCATTTTGGGTTTAAGTTCAAATTTTTTCGAGCATTAGTATTATCTCGTTTTAGAATTAACTCTTTCGATTGAGACTTTAATCTACAATACTTAAAATGATTTAAAATGTTTCAACAAGTTCTATTTCAATCAATTTTTGGTAGTTTCTCTAAAACAAAACACTGGATGTGATATGTCAAAATAATGTTTATTTGAATTTCCCTTTTAGTTTACTGTTTGCCCATTTCAAAAAGCCTGTTTCATGTGGATGGAGTTCCATTATTTCTACATTTAAAGAAGACATATCCTTTTGAAAGAAATGTCTGTATTTACACTACTTATAAGACACGACTTTCGCAAAAGTAAATAATATCAAAATGTATTTAATAAACATGTCGTTTTTCTATAATTATTTAGTTATTCTGTTTATAAAAATTTGCTTCGAGACAAACATTAATGTTTTTTAGGTTCTAGACAACAATGATTTTTAAACTCGGCATCAAATGATAAAAAAATACAGGAAGTTTAATTTTAAGAACTTGGCAAAATTAGATTGAAATTTATCATTTCTCAACCATAATTTCACTTACTCTGTACAAAATTCAAAAGATGGAACTTAGTTTGCCATACCTTAAGATATTCTTTAACTTTTCCTTCTAGCAAACTTAGTGTTAAAAAACAGAGTGTAAATATTTTTTTAATAATACCTAATTCGAAAATCTGTTTTTCTTATTTTTCAATTTTTTTAATTCAATTATAACTATTTATTGTATATGTGTTTTAGTAGGCAGATTATCCACGCAAGAATTTTTAATCGCGAGAACGAAGTTCGAGCGTTTAATTTTCTTAAGGGATAATATGCCACTAAAACACGAATGCAATACAAGATTTTATCCACAATCAAACCAATTTAATTGAAAATAAGTAATCTGACAGTTCTAAAATTTCAATGTAATAGCAAATATTAGAAAATTTAGTAAAACTTTGGGCGGCTTTGCATTATTAGTTGCTAGGATGCTTGTTTATTAAAACAATATTTGTGAAAAAAATTAGAAATCGTTTGTGTGCGTCGTCAGAATGTCAGAAAGTGATTCTTTGCCGGTAGAAATTAAAGCCGAAGCTGAAGAAGTAACCCTGCAACTGTTGCCGGCCAAATCTAAAGATGCATACATAAAAGAATTTGCTACCTTTAATGAATGGAGAGAGAAAAGAGGTGCAAACATCATAAACGAGGACGTCCTGTTGGCTTATTTTTTAAATGTAAGAAGCAAGTTTGCCTACTCGTCGATGTGGACGAAATATTCAATGTTTAGAGCAACTTTGAATGTGCATAGGAATATTGACATATCAAAATACGGCAAATTAATTGCCAATAAAAAAACTACAAGGCAAAGAAGGCAAAAGTGCTTGAGAGGGGACGCATCGAACAATTTTTGAAAACAGCATCTGATGAAAAGTACTTAATAATGAAGGTACAACCAATTTTCTTTTCTTTTGTATTGGTATCTTAATTATTTTAAATATTCCTAGGTTGCTGTCATAACGGGTGTTTGTGGAGGTTTACGATGCAATGAACTGGAAAACTTAAATATTGAACATGTGAAAGATAAAGGATCTTTTATCTACGTGTCGATCCCAGAAACAAAGACCAATATGTCAAGAAGTTTCACTGTATTAGACGAAGGATTATCTATTAATGTTATGGAGATATGCAAGAAATACATACGCCTACGTCCTAAAAGTACTATTTCGCAGGGAAGATTTTTTTTGCGATATATAAATTCAAAATGCACCGTGCAACCTGTGGGAATTAACACTATTTCCAGAATCCCCTCACATATTGCTTCTTTCTTAAAACTTCTAGACGCTAAATCCTACACGGGCCATAGTATGCGCCGTTCTTCGGCGACTCTGTTGGCTAATGCTGGTGGTGATATTCTCACTCTTAAGAGGCACGGAGCGTGGAGGTCATCTAGTGTTGTTGAGGGGTATATAGAATAAAGCGAGTCAAATAAAATCGATATTGCTAGAAAAATTCAAGGAAAATCCAGCACAATGCAAGAGATCTCCGCCATGTAGTCTTCCTCAAACGTGGTTTGTGTAAATGTAAATCCTGATATTGCAAATAAGTTTACTTTTGATGTTAACGTGAATGTTAATATTAATGTTAATAAATAATTACTAAATTTTCTGCAAATTTTTCTTGAATTTTATATATTACAAAACACTAATGTTTTATGGAATATAAAACACTAGTGTTTTATAGGTGTTATAATACGTTTCATAACGGCATAATAATAGCTCTATAATATGGTGATTGTGGATAAATGTTATTTTATTAAAATTGTGTATTATATTCAATGCAAAGGACTTAATCGCTGGATTTAAAAAAATAGTTCTTAAATATTTTGATCGTATATCTTTCTAGTCGAAAAACAATATTTAGTTCTTGATGGAATGGAATTGTTTAAAAAATTTAAAGAACTGAAGTATACAAAATAATGCACATTGCCTTATTAAAAAAAATATTTTTCTAAAAAAATCTTGTGAATGGTATAACCATTGACCAGTTAACAAAATTTGGAACTGGCAGAAGTACGCACTATATTGAAGCGCAACCCTATTATTATTTGGTTAATGAACAGAGTCAAAGAATTAAAACATTTCTCCAAAAGTGTCCTCAATATGTTGTTCAATTTGTTGAAACGAGTTGACGTTTTCCTTTCATTTATTCGGTAACCACATGTATTTGTTTGTATTGTTGTAAATACCGCATATTAAAATTGTATATAGTAGCGTTAATACATCAAATTATACGAATTTACATATAGCATTAGTCCCTAATTAACACATATTAATGGCTGGTTTTGAACAGATCATACCTGGTTATTTTCTGACGTATGAAGATTAAATTCGTTTAATTACAAAGCGTCTTATTTTTTTCATAAAATATTATAACTACCTCGTCAAAGTTGTGTCTTTTTTTATATTAAAGCACTACAATCATTGGTAATTCCTTTGTAATCGTACACGCGACTATTTCTAGGGAGACTTTGACCACCCTATAAATTCTAATACCACTACCCTCTCGTCATCAAAAACGTAATTATTATTTCAATTGCTTCATGCTGATCGACGTGCGTTGCAACATTCTTTAAACGAAACGATACACAACTTGAGATAACCATCTTGCTGACAGCTGATAATCGCTTAATTAATCGAAATAATTTGTTTCCAAATTTTATGCATAATAGACTTTATCACATTGAAATTTCGAGTGGTTCGATACAAGAAAAAAGCTACGCTGACAAAGATTCTCATCGTAAGACATTTTTTTGAACACCTGACCTCACCACCTGCAATATCCGCCCAATATGTTGAAAATTTATTAATGTAACTCGTATTTCAGATTTCAACCAAATGTTGAAGTGGACGGTCACCAGAAAAATACCGTCGAGTGAATTGCTGTCTCCCGCTAACGACGCGTTTAATAATCCAGATCGTCATCGTAAAATTAGGCATAGAAGATCGAGCACTTCTAAGCGTCGGTGTAATTCGCGTCAATCAATCAGTCCCAGTATTACGCACGAAAGTAATAAAGAAAATTGTTTTACATCCACCCCTATTAAATCGTGCGGAAGTCATCAGTACGATGCATTGAGAGATTTAAGCAATTTTTCGCCTCAAGATCGAAGAACGCGTCCTAATAAAAGATGCATCGAAGTTTTGCAATCGGAAAAGAAAAAAAAGAAAAAATGCTTAGAAAATCACGATGACGTTTATTTTAGACCTTTCGAAGTTGTCGATTCTCACATACAGGGTGTTGCGTTAGCTGCCCCATCCTTTGCTTACTACGCACCGACGCTGCCCACATTTCAAGTGGAGGATTCTCCTTGTTTTTTAAGGACCAATAGCGATTCGAATAATAGACAATCGTGTCCGTTGCCAATATCGACCATTAGTAGTTTTGATTCTGATTGTTTACCCGTAAAGAAATCTAAGTACATTGAAACATCTATAAGCGATACTGAGTTAGACAAAGTGAGTAACATAAATGTATCTCCTCTAGTCAAAAGATTGATCGATTTAAGATTTAGTAAAATTAGTTACGACGCAGAGTATAAAGAAAGCGAGAACTTAAATAATTCGTCGTATATAAACAACCTGTCGCTCGATAAAATAGTGGACGCAATTTTAGAGACTACTAGTGAAAAAGAGGGGGCTGTTAATTTAGATCCGAGATTACAAGAAAACGAATTAAACGAAACTCGCGAAGAAAATATAATAAATAGTGAACATGAACGACACATTTCCATTTCAACGAATTCTTGCGATTCGGGATTCAGTAGCACAACAGCAAAACATCACGAAATTGATGCTAATTTTAAATGCAAATGTGGTTACAATAATGACGACAAAACTAAACATATTGTAAATGACAATAAAATCTGTGATAAGACGATTATTCATCTTCCCAATATTTTCAACGAACGATGTGTCGACATCGATACAACATCGAGAAAGAGACAATTCGATTCGTCCAACTGCGTTAATTTTACTTTGAAGAGACAAAAATGTATAAGAAGAAGAAGAGCAAGCATTGCGGGCACCAATAAAAAAGAGACTAAAAGCGATTTTGCTAAAGAAATTTTTGATAACTCGATTTGTTCTGATGTAATTAAAAAAAATTCGGAAAATTTAGAACAAACTTATACTGTCGAGAAAAATTGGAAATTGCAAAAAAGAACGAGGAGGTGTTTATCTTTTGAAACACTGACACCAGACGAAAGTGTTACAACTACTAACAAAGAAGAGGACATTAAGGGTTTCATTGATTTTGATTTGTCGTACCAACGAAACCAATTAACTTTAAAAGGTAGGTGTTTTAAAATTAGTACTATCGACTATCAATTTTGTTTTTCTTTAGGTTTCTTTTGTGCAGGATTTTCTGTAAGTAATGAATCGATGGTATGTGGGAAAATCAGGAAACACAGAATTTTATTCATTAATAATTAATGACCTTTCCCAACTCGTATGTACAACCAACATTTTCAAGTAAATGAAATCAAAAAGAAAAAGAAAAGATCAAAACATTTGTTATGTTGCTGATGATTATGCATGAATAAACCCTCTAATTTAGGAAACATATTATGTTTGTTAACTAAACAAAGAAAAAGAATAATTAAACTTTACGCCAGGACAATTAAATTTGTGTTTCTCTTCTATTGCTCATATCACGTTGGTACATCACTTACGGGATACCCTATATAATTTCAGAATTGGGTTGTTATCGTCATTATCATAATTAGTATTAACATTTCATTGTATTAGCATTGCATTAGTTAGAAAAGTACCTACTTTAATTCGAAAAGATGACTGTTGCATAAATAAGAACAATTTTAGCTACAATCAGTTCGTTTTTGCAAAAAATTGAATAATTATGTAATCCATCTAAGTCCAATTTTAAATTATAATTTTTTTTCAGTTTTTCGTTGCAAAGATTTACGTCGGCAAGAACCTGACGGACAAATAAACGCGTACGTGAAGGTAAGTTTCGCTTTTAAAAAAAAAATATATTGGAATCTACTTAAAGTCTATATTTAAACGAAAAACTTCCGGTTTAAAGTTTACAACTTTAACGTGCTGAAGTTAGAAAATTTATTTCTGTTGTCACATCGGGTGTCAAATAAACGTGGCATAGCAAGTAAAGTCAGCTGTACGGTTTTAAAATTAATTGCTAAAGACGTTGAATAAAGGGTATCGATTTCAACTGTATAAAAAGAAAATTAGCGGCATCTCCGGTAAAAATTAAAATAGAAACTTCATTATATTGCAAAATTTTATTTGATACATATTCATAATGCTGTAGAGGAAGCTAGTTAAGGAGGCAGCAGTAGTAGATCGATACTTGGTATTGCGTCATTGGTACCGACTGACGTCATTGTGACGGTAGTTTGTGCAAAGTAAACGAATAAAAATTTTCTATACGAAAAATTTAGGTTAATCACTTTCGGAGATAGATGAGTTATAAGGTCTTTTAAAATTGATCTATTAAATAAGCGTGGGAGAGAGAGAGAAAGTCAGACAGATCATAAATGCACATTACCATTACACATTACATGCATTACAATTTTTCGTTTTTTAATTGAGTTTTGTACATAAATGAAAATAAATGAAATTTAATCTTGATTAAAAAATAAGAAACATGATAAATAAAGAAATCATGCGTCACAGAATTCTTCGTAGCAACCAATAAGTTCAAGTTGAAGAAAAATGTAACAAATTTAGTTTCACGTGATTAGTGTGCCTTGGTAATTTATTGTTTAAACAATTCTTGTGTAAATATAAATTAGAAACTATTTAAAGCGACAATTCCACTTTTCCACTCATATGTAAAAAATGCCATTTGTTTATACAAAAGTCGTAGTTTGCTATCTAGTCCCGTCATCCTGGCATAAATTTGGGTCCAAAAAATTCCAATGAACTTTTTTAAAGTATAAGGAGGTATTTTGGTGCGCTAAACACGATGGTATGTTCCAAATTCAGCTACCGCATACGGAACATGCCGCAAATCGCTGATTTATGGAAATTTTTTGGCCATTTTCGGGTTTTTCGAAGATATAAACAAATCTATGCATTTTATTGAATATAGTCAAGAAAGCAAAGTTGTAGTGCTTATTAACACTCATCATATTCTTTAAATTCTTAGAATTCAAAAAATGGCTATTTTAATGTGGTAAAAATGTCAATTTTTGCGTTTTTCGAAGTTAGAGCCGAATCTATCCATTTTTATAAAAATAGTCAGGAAAGCAAAGTTATAGTAGTCAGAAATACCCGTAATCTGGTCTAAACTAGATGACGCTAGCAACTCAAAATATGGCCGTTTTAGCGTCAAAAAAATAATAACGTTTTGGGTTTTTCGACAATAGGACAGAATCTATGAATTTTTATAAAAATAGTAGAGATTATAAAGTTATAGTAGGCGAAAATACCCATAGATGACGCTAGTGGTCATAGAACTCAAAATATAGCGGTTTTACTTACATTTCAATATTTAACAAATTGCAGCTTCATCTATTTTTCTGAGATTTCATATGCTTCCTTACTTATTTATGAAATTAAATACAGCATTTTATTGGGGATCAAAGGAAGGATTAAAAGAATTGAGAAAAAGAACAAAAAAATGGCATATTAACAATTGACGATTCAAAAAAGTAGAATCAATTTCAGTTTTTAATTTTCTTCTTTATTTAACATGAAACAACTTAAACTAAATCTAAAAAAAACTAAATAATCTTAAACTAAATCTTAAAAATTACGATCTACAAACAATACATGCTAACTTAAAACTAATTTTTTTGATAATTTGATGAAGAGAAGTTCATTTCCTCTTCCGATTTCTTTTTGCTGGAATATCAACACTGCTTTCACTTTCAGTCGTGCAATCAGAAGTGCACGATGTGTCGATGATGTTGTCCTCTCTGTCGCTACCTCCAAACATAACCGATGATGTTATATGGCGATTGTTAATTTCACTCTCAATATCTTAATCGTCTATATTTTCAGTGACTAATTGTCTTAGATCTTTATCCACATCATCGACGTCAGGATTACTTTGCTCGGGATCATTTCTATCACTGCTTTAATCTGTATCAAACAAACTTACGTTTGGTTCAGGACCGTTTGAGCAAATTTTTCCCTCACAATGGTTACGTAATGAACTGCAATGTAAACCCATTTTGCGGCAAGTACATATTTTGCTTGCTCGTGTTTTCGTTTTACAGCTACAAGAAATTATTTTTAATAAATCTTCAGGAGCTGCTTTTTCTCAGTTTGGACGGGTACTAAACCATTTATTGTTTTCTGCCAACCCGATTTTTTCGGATCAATATTTTCATTACCAAGCCATATTTGTATTTGGTAATATACCTGGAAAATATGCTGTTTTGCAGTACCATCAGTTGGCGGCAAACTCTCTAAGTCACAACCTGATTTTTGTGCTCGCTTGCGAAAGCAAATATTTTTAAGAGCGCCCAAATCTACTTTTTCTGACAAATTTGGTGGATACAAATCGTGAATTATAGATATTCCAACATTTTCTAATATACTAACATCTGGATCGGATTTATAAAATTCAGCAATATCATATCGTATTTTAAAAATTTCAGATCAAAAAACTATGCGATAAAAAGCGGATGTGGTGTCACATCGGTTGAATGCATGGAAAAAATTTTTTTTTATATCATCGTAAAACTCGAAAAATTATCGAACTAAAACGGCGATATTTTGAGTTCTATGACCACTAGTGTTATCTAGTTTAAACTACGTTATGGGTATTTTTGCCTACTATAACTTTGTTATCTCTACTATTTTTATAAAAATGTAAAGATTCTGTCCTATTGCCGAAAAACCTAAAAAGTTATTATTTTTTTAGGCTGAAACGGCGTTTCATGACAGCTAACCCCATCTAGTTTAGACCAGATTACGGGTATTACTGACTACTTTAACTTTGCTCTCCTGGCCATTTTATAAAAATGCATAGATTTGACCCTATCTTCAAAAATGCAAAAATCGCCATATTTCACCACATTAAAATGGCCATATTTAAGAACACTAGCGCTATCTAGTTTAAACCAGATGATGAGTGTTGATAAGCACTACAACTTTGCTTTCTTAACTATTTTCTATTTTTTATGAAAATGCATAGATTTTGTTATATCTTCGAAAAACCCGAAAATGGCCAAAAATGGCCATAAATCGGCGATTTGCGACATGTTCCATGCTCAATCTGTTTGACAAAATCACTCAAGCTTCGCTCTCGTGATCTTTTCAAAACATCTCTTGTTAAATTGCCAATGAAAGTAAGTATTCGAAAAACAAACGAAAATAATAACCGGCCAAATCTGAGCTCTGGTGGCATTGCCCCCGAAAAAATACAAACAGATTGTTCAATTATAAGTGAAAAAATGCCTTTAAGGAAAATGTGTTCTTTAAAGTGCTCTTTTTCTCAACACGTTATAATGAAGAAATCGTCGAGAAAAAAATCAGATGAAATAGAAAATAAACTGAGGACATAGGTTGGTCCAATTTGATGGATGTATATTTGAAGATATTACGGTTTTAAGCACATATGCATTTAGAACTAGAATATCTGAATACCTAACAAACAAAAAAGAGACATTTAAAAAAACTAGCAAGAATAGAACACAATCTAATCACAAAATTTGGATGGTTCAGCTACCTTGACTGCCGCTCGATCACCCTCCCTTTAGACTGGAATTCTAACTTAAAATTTTGCTCAAAAAAGAAGAATAAAAAAATTGTCCAAACAAAAGTTATAGACAATAAAATTTACAACTTAACTTGGTTTGTATAAATGATGTTGAAGATATTGGTAAAACAATCAGTATCACGTGATTATCATATCTCAGTAATTTTTAATCGGACCAAAATATAGATTAAACAAAAATTGTGTATAATTAAATTGCAAATAACTCTTATTTAAAACGTGTAAGATGATTATTTTTGTAAATATTCCAAGAATAAGAAAAGCTATTGCTTCTTTATAGCATACCAACTCTAATTTGTTGGAAAGTGAATAAATGGGACAAAATATAGTATGTAACCGATCGATTCGCTGATGATGATAGCTTAGCTATTGAAACACCGTGTCCGAGTATAGTTTTTTGTGCAGTTTTTTGGCGTTTTTCCTTTTGTTACAAATAGACGCTGCAGTTTAGAGTTCCATTCCTTTGAAAATATAGTATATTAAAGAGAACAGAAACAGAGAAATAACAAACGAATTGGAGGAGATAATAGAACAAATGCGCGGACGCAAATTTTTAAACCGACACCCTAATAGTTTGTACTCAAAATGAAGAAGAAATAGAGTAGAGGAATAAGGACAAAAAATTTGGAGTAGCAAAATCATTCTAGTGTGACTTGAATGCTTCATAGTATAATCACATTCTGTGGTTAAGGACTTAAACGCTAATACAGTAGATAAAACTAAATGTAAATTTTGAAGAGCTACGAGACATACAGGACGCAACAGAACTTTTGAATTTGAAAAACATTAAGCGTACAAGGTGGGCAAATTTCGTTTATATAGAGTTTCTCGATAACCATAAGAGATAGAGAAAAATGGATGTCAGTGTCTCGATCTGTTTTTTCGAATGAAACTTATTGGTGAAAACTAGAATCGGCTATCGTCTTTTGTTTTCGAGTTACAGCAAAAAGATCGATTTTTCTATATTTTGAAAAGTGTCTATATCTTAGTTGTTTATCAATTTAGAAAAAAACTAGTAATACCTTCTTCAGACACTTTTTTGAGAGGAATTGAATGGCGTTGACGGATTTTAAATATCTACATTTGTTTACGAGTTACGAGATAATTTTAATTTTCTTGAATAGAAACCATAGTTGGCTGTGATTTATTTTGATAGCGTTTTTTTGTCTCGTTACGACGATATATATCATGTAAGGTCAACCGGCACACTAGGTACGGTAAGCAAAAATATTGAGCTGGAAATAATGGCAGAGCAAATTGCAGATGCAATGTTAGCAGCCTACAATAAGAGTTATCCTCTGACTGTGAGACATACTACCAGGAAAGTTTCGTGGTGGAATAGTGCCTTAGAAGGTCAGAGAAAGCAGGTTAGAACACTTTTTAATAAGGCAAAAACGTCAGGGATGTGGGAGGCATATAAGGCCTCTTTAACTGAGTACAACAAGGTACTCAGGAGGGCTCGGAGATCCTCGTGGAGAAGGCATTGTGAGGATATTGAAACGGTCCCAGACAATGTCAGGCTCTATAAGATCTTATCGAAAAACCCCCAAGGTGCACTTCAAACTATTCAAATTTACAACAAACGAGAAGGAGACTTTAAGTAAACTTCTTCGGACTCACTTCCCAAGAGGAAAATCCTACAAAGGTAAACCACTAGACTGGGCCAGGCAAGGGCCGGACGAAACTGGCAACAGACCGTCAAAAGCAGACTGGCAAACGGCCAAGGAAGTGGTAACTTTTGAAAAGATCAAATGGGCGATAAACTCTTTTCAGCCCTATAAGTCACCGGGTCCGGATGGAATCATACCCATCATGCTACAGAAGGCAACTGACCTTTTGTGGCGTAAACTATGCAAGGCATTTAGGGTTAGCTTAGCCTTACACTACTTGCCGAGGACGTGGCGGCTTACCAGGGTGGTTTTTATTCCAAAGACTGGCAGAGCAGACTACTTCCAAGCAAAGGCTTATAGACCCATTAGTCTAATGTCATTCGTACTAAAGACAATGGAGAAGATTATGGATAGACATATTAGGGAAGAGATTCTGGTAACCAGCTCTCTATCCCGAGACCAGCATGCATATCTTGTAGGAAGATCTACAGAGATAGCTCTTAGTACCCTAGCTATTAGGGCGGAGAATGGTCTGGAAGATAAACAGATTATGTTGGCGGCCTTCTTAGATATAGAAGGCGCTTTTGATAATACATCTTTTGACTCCATAACCGCGGCCCTGAGGAGACGTGGTCTGGAAGAAATTAGCTGTAGGTGGATTGACTGCATGCTAAGACAAAGGATGTTATTCACAACGCTTTTCGAGCATACGTTATCAACCAGGGTGGCAGGAGTTTGCCCTCAGGGAGGAGTACTTTCTCCTCTGTTGTGGAACCTAGTCATAGATGGATTGCTAACTAAGCTTAGAACAGAAGGCTACCTCCCTCTGGGGTATGCAGATGACCTTGTCATTCTAATGGCAAGTCACGATCAGAGAACGAATGCAATCTGCACTGAACGTGGTAAACAGATGGTGTGGGAGGGAAGGGCTGAAAGTATCTTCTCAAAAGACCACCATCGTGTCGTTTACACGCAAAAAGAAATTAGAGGATTAGGACCTCTTTTCTTAAATGGGTGTGAACTGGCTATATCTGGGGAGGTAAAATACTTGGGGGTAATCTTTGACTCCAAGTTTACCTGGAACCAACATATAGCAAGAGTCATACGAAAATCGGAGATTACCTTAGCGGTAATCAGACGCATGTATGACAGACAATGGGGGCTCAGACCAGAGATGGTACACTGGTTGTACACAAGAGTGATCAGGCCCGCCATCACCTACGCGGCCAGTGTATGGTGGCCAAAGGTCACACAGGAGACCACAATCCTGAGACTAAGCAAGGTTCCAAGACTTGCCTGTCTAAGCGTAACAGGGTCTCTGAAAACTACGCCCACTGCAGCACTTGAAGCAATGTTAGGCCTTACCCCCTTGCACTTATATATTAAAGGGGAAGCAAGGCTGGCGGCATACAGACTTCAGTTATCTTCACCCAATATCAAAGCTGACTCTCCTCATATAAGACGTTTGGCAGACATTGGAGGATCCCTACTTCCAATGTCGTCTGACCATATGGTGACCAAGCGCTTTGACAACGCACTCTTTCAAGTGGTCATTCCACATCGAAATAACTGGATAGACTACAAAGAGAAAATTCCAAAAGATGGTATAATCTGGTATACGGATGGTTCTAAATCAGAGAGCGGGGCCTTATTAGGAATATATAATGAAAGAGAGGATATAAGTTATGCCCTCTCCCTGGGCAGCCTAACGACTGTCTTTCAGGCAGAAGTTCTTGCCATCGTCGAATGTGCAACAACTAATATAGAGAAGAACTACCATCGTAGGCGTATCTATATTATGTCTGACAGTCAAGCAATACTGAGAGCTCTTTTAAGCCAAAAGACCTCATCTAGACTGGTTTTTGAATGTTTTAACACACTCAATACCCTGGCAAGTCAAAACAAGGCAACTCTCGTCTGGACGCCTGGTCATTCGGGCATTGTAGGGAACATGAAAGCTGACAAGCTAACCAGGCAGGGAACCGCAACGTCTTACGTTGGGCCAGAACCAGCCTTGGGCATATCAAACAAGTCGAGTCGCCTAGCAGTCAGCGAATGGACACTAACTGTCGACTATGTGAAAGAGCTCCAGAAACAGTACTGCACTTATTGTGCATTTGCAAGACGCTGGACAATAGAAGATAGCTTATTTTTGGGCGCAACAAAATGCTACCAAAAGAGTTAAATACGTATCCACCCAACGACCTACATCTATTAGTGAAGGGTATTGAATTTGGATACGTCGATTAACAACAAAAGGAAGCACAATAAGCCTTTTAGGCTGCGGTGCATTCAGAACCATAGTGGTAGACGACCTAAGGGATAAAAAAAAGGTCAATCATAGTTAAATTTAGTCAAAACTCATATTTTTAAATATCAAACAAAATTATCGTGTTACTAAAGAGATCTTGTTTTAATTTTATGACGGATGTCATGTATGTATCCTGTCTCTAATTACGTTACCACATTTTCATTCTTCAATCGTCGGAAAAAGTACGAAACGGCTTACGAAAACTATGAAAAGTATGATATGTTAGAATGCTTTATTTAAAGTAATTACAGTTCCGACATTGCATCGGAAATATACTTCAATCATTATCCAGAAAGAAGACAACCTCATAAGTCTATTTTTGTTAAATTAAAAGAAAATCTATCAAACGGAATCAGAAAAAAATATAATAGTAAATATTAACAATGAAACGATAGTTATAGTAACGATCTTAACAGTAATATTTCTTTTCTTTCCTCTTTAACAGTAACGGCTGAGGTGACAAGCAATATTTAACAAATGTATAGATACGTACGTGACTAGAACCTGAATATTTACTGATTTATTTTTGCACCAAAATCATCAGACAGTTGTAATTATGGAACTTATTGAACTCTACATAATCATCTTTTTAAGCACGTATTTTTGTCACAAATCGTCAATTTGGTAAAAAATGTAATTTAAAAAATTAATAATTGACATAATTTTAATAATAATTTATTAATTAGAAATTAAAAATTCTACAAAATGAAACTAAACAACAATTCAAAATTAATCTTATATCGAATTAAAAAATATGAAGATTACGAAATTAATAAAGAATGGATCCTTCCCTGGAGTTTAAAACCGCTATACATTTTTGTGGCATAGACAGAATAACATTGTCCAAGTCTTCTTGTGGAAGAAGATTCCACCGTTGTGAAAAAAGTTCTTGCAGCTGCCCTTGGTTTTGTATAGCGTCCATATGTGGCAGGCATTTTCTTTGAAATGCTCAATAGGATTGAGGTCTAAGGATTGAGCTAGCCGTGGCAAAACCTCAATTCTTGCTTCATTTAGCTAATCAGTAACAACTCTTGCCACATGTGGACATGCATTGTTATACATAGGGGTTAACTTTTGGCCCAACGCTTCTGCAAGTGTTGGTTTGTAAGATTTAATCTGGCAACCAAACTCAACATAAAAAAAAACAATATTAACGGAAGTAAAATCAAACAAACCAAATAAAAATTTATGTCCTTAGATTATGTTGATGTGGGTATATTTTTTGTCATAATCTGTAAAATTGACTTTGTATGTTGTCTAAAATCTCAGTACGCGATTATTCGTGTATTTTAAATTCTTAGCCGTTTTTCCATGTTTTTCGGGAAGTTAAGAAACCGTCAGGGCAATCGCAAAAATCAAACGTTCGTGACCTATTCTGGATCGACCTGAAGAAGTGTATAATTTTTCATTCCAAGCGGTCTAACGGTTTAGGAGGAGTTCGAGGACAAACAAACAAACACACACATTCATTTTTATATACAGGGTGTTTCTGAAAGGTGTATACATGGCTTTACCAGAGGTTCTCTGGCTCAAAATAGACTTTTGACATCAATTTACCTATAACCAAAAGTTCACCATTAGGGCGCCAGAGGACGTCAAACTTTCCAAAAAAATATTGTATATTGGGAATAACTCAAAACGATTCGACGGATTTTGTTCCGCTTTCGTATGCTGTTTGTTTGCTTCCGAAGACGTTTTTCTGTGTAATGTGGACAAATTTCTGATGCCAGATAAAGTCGCTTTCATACGGGCATTGTCAAATAAATGATAATATTTTAACAACCGTTACAACTGACTACGCCACTGGTTTTGTATTTAAAAAGTGCTTGTATAATGCCCAAGCAGATTTCAAAAATTTTTATAAATAAAAAACCTATGAGCAGTTTCCGTTTTGGACCAAATGTGAAAAACGCCCTGTATCTTTTTTATTTGAAGATATAGCGGGATGCGGTTTGCGGTATTCAAATTTTCTCAAAATTTGAGCTCGACACCCTTTAGTTACTTTTCGTGTAAAATGTCGGAAAGTGGCCGAAACCGCTACAGGGAACACTAAACTGACTCACGCTGTACAAACAATTTTTCTTTAACGTCCTAGAACTTTTCAAATGATCCGAAAAATTTCCTTTTAGATACCAGTATGAAATAAGTCATATTATCATAATATAACCTACACACTAAATGGTCAATATGATACCATGCAATCGGTTTTGAGTTAAGTGTCCCATTTTGATAAGTCAATTGGTGGAAACTAGAATTTTCTGTTTCAAATTGACAATCTAAATTTTATTTGTTCTTCTGTTTAGTTTTTGTAATTTAAAGTGCATAATATATATGGGAAGATTCACTTTGGCGAAACTGCAACAACGTATTCAGCACGTAAACCTTGCGTTTTTTATCAAAAGAATAAACGATAAAAAATCTTGTCTAAGAAACTAAATGAGAAACAACTTTTGTTGAGATCATTTATTAAAAAAAATTTTTTTTTTATGTTAAGGCTTTAGATGAGCAAACATTGGTGAAAAACGAACAGAATATGTTTACTGATTTTCCAAATAGATAAGTTGTTCATCAATTATATTTAGGAGTATTCAAAGGAATGACATATTTTTATTTAAAAATATGCGTACTTTATATTTGAAGTACTCATCCAGTTTTTTTTGTATAATTAATACAACTGAGGATATTCTTAAAAAGATCAGGTATCCATAACATTCCTAATTGTATGTCGAATACATATTTTTAAATTTTTTATTCAATATGACTAGTTTTTGAGATATCGTTTCGCAACCAACGGCCGACGTCAAGACCGACAAGTTTTGTGAAGTAGAATTCATGCGCATAATACATAAATATTAATAGTTAACTAAACACAAAAAAACTATTAAACTCTTACAAAGTTCCTAACGATTGATGAAAAATTAAAATTTTTATTTATTGTAGGTTATGTTAGCGGATAGAATTGGTGATCATCAAAAGAAACGCAATGGACTATTGCAACGTACTGCCGTTCAGCCAAATTCGTGCAGACCTACCTTTAACCACACCTTTAGAATACCGATTTGCAAAGGCGATTGCAATAAACGACTTCAAATTGAAGTCTGGCATAGAGACCGCAGTTGTAGGTGAGTATCCTAAAAACAGGTGTTAAAGAAACATTAGCGACTCTACAGTAAAAAAAATTATAGAGCGAAAGCAAATTTGGTTAATGCGATGTGCAAAGACATACTCATGAGTACTGTTTTGGGACTGATAAAAACTGCATGAACCATAAAACTATTTACTGCATTTAAATTTTTTGCGAACATATTTTACTACATGATTAAGTGATTGTGGTAATAGCCTCCGCGCGTGTTGCGGAAAAACCGTAAAAATACGAAAAGAGACTATAAAACGTGAAGAGAAAATTCTCGTGCAAATTTGTACTACGTAGACCACTGCACTAGCGCGCGCACTACGCAAAATCCAAACCGGATTGGATCGATGTTAGTTTCTCCGTTGTTGGATATTACACCACGTAGAAAAACGGTTATTCTTTTTCAACTAATGGAAGAAAACTGCGAAAAGCGAAATGGGAAATGCAACTGAATATGGTTGTGTTGAAACAACCGTCGATGCCATAACCTGGAACTCCAGTGTTACTCTTACTGACCTCCTGCTGTAATCAACACCCCCGCCTTAGGGGTTTTGCTCAGTGCGGGTTGTTAGTTGTGCTGCTGTGATTGGTGATAATGATTGTAATTTAATAGTAATTTTAAGAAAAATTCTTGACTCTAAAACGATTAAATTCAATTCTCAATTTTTTCACGCATTTAAGTGTTTTGATAATAAAAAGATAAATGTTCAATCGTGTTCAAAATCGTGTGCAAAAGTTTAGGACAACATTTTTTTGGTTAAAACTTTAAATTTTATCGATATGTCGTTCGTGTCGCAAACGGCCGCACTTTGTGGTAAACGGTCAGAGAGATCTAGTGAATGTTGCGAAGGACACTGCTGTTGCCGAGAAAGAAAAGGAAGCTTAATAAGTCAATCATCAAGTATGGATTCTCCCGTACGAGAAGACTGACCCCTGTCGATTCAACAGTAGGTTTTACTTACCTCGTTTATAAGATCAATTTGATGAATTTAGTTTTAATTTTTTTTAATGAAAATCAATGAAACTGTGTAATAGTATGCACTCAAGAGCGTGCTCAGGTTTTCATTTAGATCAGAAATTCTTTTGCTTTATCAGAAGAATAGAATTTTATTAAACGTTAACATTAGGAAAGCGTTTAAAAGTATTATTATCTTTAGTTCAGGTTCCAACATTAGATTCATAAAATTTAGATAAATGGACAAAAAAGAGAAAAAAATAAATTCGAAGCAATAGTAAACAAATCATATTCCCACGACCTATTTTTAAAGAATTCTCAGTGGGGAAAGCTGTTGCAATTCAACATACATAAAATAAATATACGCAGATTTATTACTATTTTTAAGTAGAAAGATGAAGAAAAACTTTTTTCCATTTTTCTCATTATTGGGCCCCGAAAATTAGTAAATATAAATGATTTGTTTTGATATTAGTTATATAAATGTTTTATTAATTTTTTGCTGTAAAATATGTATGTCCTAAATTCTTATCACACTCTGTGTGCTAATCAATTCGGCTATGTCTTTTCAGTTTTATTTGATAAATCGTACAGTCAACATTAGCCAACTCTTGATTTCCATAATAACTCCTTTAATAATAAATGTTATTCAGTGGACCCTACTCAGTAACAGTTGGTTACCCCATCGATTAAAGTTAAATAGCAGATATTAAAAATCAAAAAGACCATCGGTCATTATAACAAACCCGCATGTTGACATTTAAAGCCTCCCTTGGCAGTTACATTATGTTAAAGAAATTTTATTGTTACTAATTTCATAAATACGCATCATGCGGGTGTTAGAATCTGTAAAAATGCATTAAGCCCCCAATATATACGCTTAACAGAATTGATTGTCTTGCATCGTTTTTTCTACTATAAAATTAATTTCTTAGACTAATATTTTTCTTTGTTTTAGACGAAGCGAGTTTTTGGGTTGTACGTCGTTCACAGTAAAAAATGTTGTTAAAAAGGTAAGACTTGATACATGTACCTAACTATTATGTCATAGATTATTTTGTGATTTAAAAACCACAATGGTTGCGAAGATTTGTAAATATGTCCCTGTGAAGTTAGCAAAACCGAACATAGTTCTGATTACGGTTATAGTTTCATTTTTTGTCTTATATTTACAGAGTTTCACAATTAACAGTACCAAAATAGCAATTAAAAATTGGGTGGTAACTTTACATCCAAATTCAAGAATGAATATGTCTGTGTAGCTGGTAAGACGTTTTTTGATGATTAGTTCTTGTTAGACAAAAAATATTTTAAATTTCATAAAAAATATAAAAAACTAAAAATTTTGAAAAAAATTATACAAATCTGATTTCTTTCCCACAGTTTCCAATACAAGAAAAAAATAGAATTGCATGATTGGTAAAAATTAATTAAATACTAACACTTCAACCGTTAGAGACTTTGACGACAAATAACTTTTTAATTACGTATTGACGTATTGTTCCTCCTTTACAATACAAAAAAATGTTGCACTTGGCTTTCGCGAGCGTAAAATGATTTTTTTCGTTCGATTTTCTTTAGCGCTCGCATTTTTTTTAGGTTAAGGCCCGCTAATATCGTTCATTCCGAATTGATCCAAAAATTTACGATTAAATCATAAATCAAAACAATAACAAACGGTAATAAATTATGCATGAAAAGTGACCTAAAAAGTGACATAAGGATCGCTACAAATAATTCTTAAAAAATCAATTTTTTTCTGAAAACATGTAGGTACATTGTCTTTTTATTATTTATTTTACGAAAAAGTTATTCTTTATAAAATGTTCTGCATGTTCGTAAACATAAAATACAATCACTAGGTATTAAATTTTTACAGTTGTATACGCAGTTTGTCAATAATTATGAATGTCTTTATATATGACAATATCAAAATTTGTTATTGAAAAAAAAACTAAATATGAAATTACATCTAATTAAATAAATTAGTTATTTATGCATCAAGTGTGTAAAGTAGGTCTTTTTAATCGAGCGCGAAGGTTTTCAGTCGAGTGTGCAAATGGCAGCACGAGATTTAGAAATAGTTATTTACGTGCCATGTGCGTAGACAGATTCTTTCGGGAATGAGTGAATTCCCGAATACTGTTTACGAACAAGTTGCGTATGCTATTATTTTCCACGATTATTTTCTAAATTCGCACTTTCAAATTTCTGATATTATGACATTAAAAACACAAAAATTAATTAGTAAGCTGTGGCTATAACGCAAATGCACATAACTCATACATTTGTCATCTGACATCTAGTTAACCTACTTAATTGTTAAACTTTTATTTGAAGATTTGAATTGTTTTTCGGCATTTACAAAAAAATACAAGGTGCGTAAATTGCATTCTAAACAACGAACAAGGTAAGTACATCAACAATTTGTGTGTACAACGCACGCTAGTATTTCTACCTACATAAAAGTAACAAATATATACAAGCTGTCGTTCGTCATTTCGAATTTTCATTTATCAATTATTGCAGTTCTGAAAAAGTTTTGCTATAGTAGGGATGTAATGTGATTTCTCGTAACTGAGATTGTGTGCTTATGCAAATATTTATAGCAAAATGCTCTACTAACCCAGTGTTTTTGCTACATTTTTGAAACACTTGTACTTAATCTTGTTGTTTCGGTAGGCGTATTGACGTACTTACCTGGTAGTTTTACGTGCACTGAGTTCAAAAAGACCTATTTATACACGCCTTTTAAGAAGTGATACTTCGCACACTAACTAGCGTGCCTAAAGTATTTACTTTTCGCACGGCTGTAGAAAAAAAATATTTTTTCTTTTTTTGTCTACAATAACAATGCAAATGTAACTGTATGGACACAGAAGGCGGATATGTCGAATCGTTACGTTGATGTATTTTTATGTTAATGGTATATTAATTAGATTTTTCAATAAATATGGTTAATACTTTCTGAACGTAACGGAAATGTTACCACGTTTGTAATAAATAAAAAGATCAATGTTTGGTAGGTGTCTATAACTTGAGTAAAATTTGTAAAAAAAATTATGTAGAAGAATGTAATTACATATTTAAACATAGTTTTTTTTATTACGAACAACTTTTCATAATTACAGTTTTCGATATTGTTACAAATAAAGGTAATTTACTCCTACTAAACTCGTTTGTCAAACCTCGTATACGACTAAAATAATTTAATATCTGATGATTGTATTTTGGATTTTAGAACATGCAGAACTTTTTATAAAGAATAACTTTTTCTCGTAAGATGAATAATAAAAAAGTTTCCCGTATAATTGTGAAAGGTTATTTGTTTAATTCAGTAATCTATAGATTATTTATTATCAAACATTAGCAGTGTGTACATACATACAAATTAAAATTACAACTTGGCTTTACCCAATAAATTTGGGTTACCAGAGCGTTAGTTAAAAATTTGTAGGTATATGTCTTCATTGCTGTGGTGTGGAAGAATTGTATTGTTTGAAAAATTCTACAAAATGCACTAAATGCACATTTTCCTGTAATTGAATGCTTTTTAAGTCGACACCATTTTAAAATTTCGAATCACGTTATCTACTTCCTCTTTAAAACAGGGAAGAGTACTAGAAAGTTCTTCATTTTCAGTTTCATTTTCACAAATTTTAGAAATTATTTGTAAATCAAAATTTTAAACGACGCGACGCGGTTAGGAATGCTGATAAAAACAAAAATTTTGTAATATTCTTAATTTTTCTAAACTACCCTAGAAGTCGCGACCAATATTTGTATCCGTAAAATTTGATTTTTTAATTAGTTTGTTATTATGTTAAAGGTATTAATGTACTGTTTCTTTTCTAAACTTGTTAGTACTATTGTTTTAAAATATTTTATCTCCGTCTAACTTATACTCAGCACATTAATTAGGTACTAAATAATTGTGAGTGAAATGCTTCTTTTAAATAAATCGTGCGTAAATATAAAAACGTGAGTAAAAGTAACAACAATTTTCATGCTCGGGTTTAAAAGTTTTACTTTACACCTTTGGTACATATACAGGGTGTCCCATAGATCACTCCCCAGGCTTGTATTTCCGTTATTTTTTATGTTTTTATTATAATTTTTTAATTTTCGTAAATGATACTAAATTCTCTATAAGATAAGTAAATACAATTTTCAAATTCTGCACTTGTATAATGGTAGTGATATTCAACTTTTGTTTTTCAAATAGCATAATATATTTTTTTTATATTTCGGATAGTACTTTTTATTCTCTTTACAACCATATAAAAAATGTGGGTCTTACATAAGAATTTTTTTTAGAAAAATACGATTAATAGAGGCTGAGTTTGTCATGGAAATAACTGATTTTTGTCATTTTTATCTAGGAGCATATAAAAACAACTGATTTCCCTAATTTTTAGTGTTTCGTTTATCATAATAAATATGAGTTATACCAATTCCGAAAAGTGCGACATGATGCTAATGTGATTATTATTATTTTTGTGATGATGTTATAATAGAAAATTGTATTTACTTATCTTATAGAGAATTTAATCTCATTTACGAAAATTAAAAAAAATACATAAAAAAATAAAAAATAAGGAAAATACAAGCCTGGGGAGTGATCTCTGGGACACCCTGTTTATTATGATAAACGGAACACTTAAAAATTAGGAAAATCAGTTCGACAACTAATTTTACGCATTGTTTTTATAGGCTCCTAGATAAAAATGACAAAACTCAGTTATTTCCATGGCAAACCTACCTTCAACTATTAATCGTATTTTTCTAACAAAAGTTCTTATGTAGGACCCACATTTTTTATATGGTTGTAAAGAGAATAAAAGGTACTATCTAAAATATTTAAAAAAAATATAAATATTATGTTATTTGAAAAAAAGTTGAATATCGCTACCATTATACAAGTTGTGAATTTCAAAATTGTATTTACTTATCTTATAGAGAATTTAATCTCATTTACAAAAATTTTAAAAAATTAAAAATAACGGAAATACAAGTCTGGAGAGTGATCTCTGGGACACCCGTGTATTAGTGTGTCCCAGAAAAATTAAAGTTTTATTTTTTCAATGCATACCCTCTAATTTTGTTTGAATGATGTCAAAACACTTATAAATAAAATTTTACGTAAATTGAATCACCGAAACCCGTGCCGACTTGCATCGAAACTTGTCAGAACTTGCATAGTACGACAGAACGTAAGACCACTGCATGGAATTTGGAGGAGCTAATTTCGAGCATTTATTATAATTTTTTCAATTGCATTATTAAATAGTTACTGCAATATCTTTTGTTTTTTTAAAATGACAATATCCTCGAAATCATATGAAGGCTCCCTAAGGGTTTTTGTACGGTGTTCTAGCGGAACGACTAAAGGAAACTAGCAACTTGTGGGGTTTTTTAAAAACCATTTTTTGTCGTATATAAGATTTTGCACAAAAAACTGTGGGTTGCTATTTAAAAAGTTTGATGTGGTGTCATTTCCGTTAAAACCAGAGGTAATACTGAAATGCCGACTGGCTGAAAAGAAGTCCCCCTCAGAAATAAAATTGACGGGTCTGAGTTTTTTTAAATTATCGATGTGGCTGCACTTGGCTCTGCTTCGTCGGCGTTGGCCCACCCTGTATACATTTAACAAGTAATGTGATTAATTTGATGGTAAGCTTTTATAAAAATCATTATTGATTTCGTCACTGCCTGGGGCTTTTGAAGGTGCTATTTGAAATTCCGTTAAGGAATATGGAAAGTTGGATGCAGGCAGTCATAAAAATGTATTCTAATTGGAGTTTGAAAAAAAAATAAACTTGAGTATAATGTTTCCTAATTCTTTATATCAATTTCGTTACTAGATTTGTTTTTGTTTTGGTGTCTTATTAATTTCCAAAACTGGGTATTGTTTTTTCTGAACTACGTATTGCAATATCGTCTCTTTTGATAGGGTTTTGTTGTATAGTTTGTGTAAGCGTATGCAATATTTTTTAGCAGCCAGACATTCGTGATTATAGCGTGGCATAGTATTAATTTCTGTTGACGGTTGTTATTATTATTTTTTACAGCCATCATCCGAGTTTCACGCGGCCTCTTTAATCGCTATTAAAGTAAATTCAACTGTTATTGTACATGTGACTTTGAAGAGATAAAGAATTTAAACTGTTAAATTTAAAAGTTGTTATATATTGAGCTCTTTCTTTTTTAACTACTTTTTTGTTTTGTAATAACCTGGTGAAAGACTATTGAATTTTATAGAACAAATTGAGTGATTTGACGATGATAATGAAGGATTTACACTAAATGATTTTATATCTTCACAGCACAGTAAATTGGCCCATGCTTAATCACTGGTACTACGACTTAAAGCATCTAAGAATGAGAATTTTTCTGATACATCTCTAAGAACTCAATTTATTGTTAACTCTACTAATTTTTTGCTTCTGACATTAACTTCAGTCTGCAAGGAGATACGCGAAGCATAGATGTTGTTGGCTAAATAAAAATTAGCGTTAGAGAAATTAGGTTGGTTAAACTTTGAAATCGCCTACAATTAAAATTTGATGAGAAGCAAATGAATGTAAAATACTTAATAGCGATTCTTCTAATAATCTAATACAATTGATATCAAGGGTTGGTTTCAAATACGTGAAGAGTACAATCAATTTAAATTTTCGTATATAAATTCCATTATAATCCATAAATTTGATGTACCTATAATATTAAATTTAAATTTGGGGTCTTTTTTATTAAAATAATTAGACCACCGCTAGCACGTCTTCTATCATTTGTTTTAGTTGCTTTACTGTCCGCCGCAAGCGAGTAACCTTTTACAAATGAAGAAAACAATAGGATATTTAAGATGCCAGCTTTCGCAGAGGCATATTACATCACCGCCTTGTATCCTGGATTGATGTTCAATATATAAAGACGAAAAGTTATTTAATCTATTATCATTAATTATATTTTTATAAACAGATTCGTTACTTATGAAGTTTACATATCTTGAAAATTATCTCTATACGCATTACAGTGAGCT
The DNA here is from genome assembly GCA_030710515.1 of Abscondita cerata. Lineage (NCBI taxonomy): Eukaryota > Metazoa > Arthropoda > Insecta > Coleoptera > Lampyridae > Abscondita > Abscondita cerata. The sequence goes on from JALBCR010004249.1 coordinate 158,847, forward strand.
ACTTGATCAGAACATCCTTTTGAAGATGATCTGTTGGAAGGTGAATTGTCTGACGATTCCCTTGGTTACGTACAGTTATGGCAGTGACACCTTGTTCACGTAGTTTCTACGCTTTTTTTCGTTGAATGTATTCGGATTAAATTAGGTCCATATTTATAAAAATTTTAGTAAAAAATTTAAATGTCTATTCAATGACTTGGCGGTCTCGGAAGGTAGATGACATTTGACTTTTGAGATTAACCGTATTGTATGGGCCCCAAAAATTAGTTTATTTTCTTAGATTGTATAAGATTTAAGTTAACGTACCGATTTGACACGCTATCAAAGTATCTTAGTTCTTGCTTTTTCAAATAACTTTTTAAATAATTGTGGGTAAAAAACATATTCTAAAGAGTTAATAATGGTGTGGCTAGAAGAGATTGAGATTTACGTAATAATCGATAAATTATTATTACATTTTTTTGCTTTGCAGGAAAAGTAAACAGTGTTTTTTTCTCGAAAACTAAGACAACCAGTGATTTTAAGAACAACAAAGCTACCTAAACTACACTTGTGGTGTTGGCTTTACGTGCCTGATGAAAGTGGCTTTTTATATTCCTGATATGACTAAGACAATTCTAAAATTGTTAATAATATTATTTTTGATTTATGTTTTTAACCAATTTCAAAATCAAAAAAGTCAAAATGGTCAAACTGGTTTAGATTTTTGCGCCCTGAGAAGCCATCGATATCCACAAAATTCAAGAAAACTTTAACAGAAAAGAAGATAACCTGAGGCTCAACCATACCTAGAATCCGATCCTCAAGAACCAGTATGAATACACGCTGCGAGGTAGAAGTCATCAGTCTGCATCCAACATCGGAAATGGACGGACCTTTGAAGAAGCTGATGACTCGTGTTAGCGGAAGATTAGGAAGAAATTTCTATCTATGATATTATTTAGACCCGAATCTTGACGACATTAGTTTAGTCGAAATTATTTTCTTATTTTTGTTACGTTAATTTTGTCCTACTAATTAGATAGATTGACTTTTTTATGACGTTTAATCTAATATGTCCCTATAAATGGTTTAAGACAGTTAAAAATAAGTGAGTTAACTTCAAAAAACGGTTATGGAACAGAGTGTCTTACTAAACCTGACGACTTTCAACTAATTTTGTACTTTTACAATACTTTTTTTGTAAGGATGCTTAAATCATCTTGCATAAATTCACATTTAATGAGATCGCCCACATATTGTCAATATCGCAGTAAATTTGCACCTAAAAATAACCAAACGTACAATCTGCTATTGTGAACTTATTGTTATTGCCGCTAGAACGGCGCTCGCGCATTCTTAAATTGAAATTATTATTCGCTACACAATCCTGCGATTTAAATATTTTTTCTTGATCAGAAACTTTAGAACCCATCAAAATAAATGAAATGGTGGATTTTTAAAACGATGCGACTTTAATAAACAATATAATTTAAAAGAACTCTTATACTCCTCAATAAGAAACTAAAACTGTTGTAATCGGAACTATCACGAACTAGAGTTCAGTTGCTAACTTTTAACTTTGTATTTTTCTATTACTCGCAAGAGTTGCAAGTCTGTCAGCAATTTGCAAAACAAATTCTTCGCCGATATTGAACGTCTGTGAAGCTTACGCGAGATTATTTAAATTTTAAAAATGAACGTAATTGTAGTACCTTGTTTCATAGTTTTAAAGTTTTATCTATCAGTTCATTTGACTCAGTGTTTAAGTAAATTGACGAAGGAAGGATCCATCACATAGTATTAGATAACAATCAATTTAAATTAAATAAAATAAAACTTACGTCATTGAACAATACCACACATATATATATATATATATATATATATATATATATATATATATATATATATATATATATATATATATATAGCTAACCCGTTCATTAGTTGTTTATAGACTTTCCGTTGAAATATTTGTTTAAAAATTTGGAATAGGGGATTGCTGAAAAAGTTCTATTTAATTAAAATATTTCAGCTTTCCTCTAGCACTTCCAGTTACACCGGAAGTGGCTACCAACTTTCTTATTTTAAATGGAATGATATATTTTTTTTGTATATTTGGATTCTACGCTAAAATCTGAGTTACTTTCATGTAGCACAACCTATATGAAAAATCAATAGTTTTTGAGATGTTCTCATTTTTTTGAGAAAAATTGGTTTTGTAGTATTGTTTTCAAACGCTTGTCAATGATTGAAAAAGAAAGTTATAGTAACAAAATTTGGGCTATACTTAGGAGGAGTGTTAAGTTTTTAAATGATGTGTAATTTAACATCTCATTATTTACAGGGAGTTCAAAATGTTTGGCTAAATCTGACTAACTTCAATTGCTCAAAAATCAATTTTTTTAAATAGAACACCCTATATCTCGTTGCTCTATGTGATGGAGAATTAAGGGGTCTTTCAATCTTTATAAGGGTTTCCTATACCTATCTGTTACCATTTTCCTGCTATTGATGTATTTACATTCGACACACAATGTTTCTCTATTTTATTAAATAATTTCTGACTAGTGGCCTGTGGAAATTAAAACAATGTGCCTTATTTATCAAACTGTAAACTGAAAAATTAATAAAAAAAAAAAAAAAATTGGTATTCTCTTGTGTGTAAAAAGTGAAAAAACAATAATTTTTTTAATTAAAAAAAATTTTTAGAAAAACCAATTTTTAAATTTTTAAAAAATATTTTAAAAAAGAAATAAAAATATTAATAAAAAAAAAGGTTAAATAAACATATTTTTTTTTTTTTTTTTAAATATTTTTAGACTTGTAAAGTTATAATTTTTTTTAAATAAAAAATTAACATTTTTTTTTTAAAAAAAAAAAAAAAAAAAAAATTTTTAATAAAAATTTTAAAAATTTAATTTTTTTTTATTTAATTATGGATTTAAAAAAAAAGGGAAGAAATTTTGGGGTAAAAAAAAAAGTGAGAAAAAGAAAAATTTTTTAAATTTTTAAAAAATACTTTTTAATTTTTTTTTTTAAGGGAAATTATTTTATTTAAGGGGGGGGGTGGAGGTACGGTTGTGGGGGGGTAGTGCGAGGAAGATGGATATCTCGGAAAATATTATGGTTAGAAAAAACTTTTGCAATGAAAGTTGTGCAAATCAATGAGCTACACATTTTAAAATTATTTTTGTTTATACAGAGTGTTCCATAAAAGTGCGACATACCAAAGTTATGTTTTTTAAATGAAACTACCCATTTTTATTATAAATTTAGACTTCTTGGGAAATTCGAATGTGACTTTATGCATTATACATAGTGTCTAAAATAGAGGGTTTTCGCATTATTTTACTTTTTCCGTAAAAATTAACTTTTCGAAAAAATTAAATAACTCAGTTATCCTGGAATGTATCCAACTACAATTTCGCAGCTTTAATATGCATTACATGTGCTAACTACAGCTGGTTGTTCACCTTTCCAACCTCGCTTGGTTTTGAGGAATCAGTTATTTAAATTGAACTTCCTAATTTCATGGATAACTTGATTTTTTCAAATGGCACCACCTAATTTTTTATGTGCCGTTGAACGTAGAATCTCATAAGCTTTCTAATGATAAAATTGTAGGTATCTAACTCTTACTCAAAAATCGTAAAAATTCGCAAGAGTTAGATACCTACAACCTTATCATTAGAATGCTTATGAAATTTCACGTTCAAAGGCACATAAAAAATTAGGTGGTGCCATTTGAAAAAATCAAGTTATCCATGAATTTAAGAAGTTCAATTTATATAATTGATTACTCAAAACTTAGCAAGGTTAGAAAGGTGAACAATTAGCTTTAGTTAGCACATGTAATGCATATTAAAGCTACGAAATCGCAGTTAGATAAATTTCAGGATAACTGAGTTATTTAATTTTTTCGAAACGTCAATTTTTCGGAAAAAGTGAAATAATGCAAAAACTCTCCATTTTAGACACTCTGTATAACGTATAAACTTACATTAGAATTTCCCAAAACATCCAAATTTGCAATAAAAAATGGGTGGTTCCATTTAAAAAAACATAACTTTGGTATGTCGCACTTTTATGGAACACCCGGTATAAACGAAAATAATTTTAAAATGTGCAGCTTATTAATTTGCACAACTTTCAATGCAAAAGTTTTTTCTAACTTTAATATTTTCCGGGATATCCACCTTCCTCGCACTAATGGGCCACCTTGTATATCTATATTATTTTTCGACTTTGCAACGTTAATAGGTCTATAACGACACCGATATCAGTATCATTATAAAGTCACTGATAGTCTATAACGGTACTGTTCCGTACTTCAAGTTGGTATTTGAATGATTAATTCAAATTTAATGGACGCCAAATTTATCGTGGTACTAACTTCGTAAAAAAATTTTTAAATGTCAAACTTTAAACATGGAGTTATTTTTTTCAATTTTTTTTAGATTTAAGATGCAAAGTCGAAAAAATTTTATATTACACACGTTACAGAAGCGGCTATTATTGCACTCGTATAATTAGATCACTCTTTGCTCCGTTCGTCGTGCTTTAAATAACTCGTGCAATAATAGCCTTTCTTATGTAACTCGTATAATAATATACTATTATTTGATAAATGTGTAACTAGTTTCGACACGACAATTAAATAAAAATGGAAAACAAAATTGTCATCTTCAGACAATAAAATTTTTTTGAAGTTTCACTTATAAATTAAAAAGATTTCATTGTTTTAAGATTGTTGCGCAATATTTACGTTAAATTTTTTAATTTATTGATGACGTACCTGTTTCATATTTTTCGATTTGTGATTTTTTATTTGTTTAAATAATTGGGTCATTGTCAAAGTTAAAATCTACTTAAATTAAATGGTTATATCTCTAAAAATTACTTATATTTTTGTATTTTGAGAATGAGAATCCGTTTCTGAGAAACTACCACCAAAAGTGAAAGCATTTACTCTTTAGCTTCTAATGTGCAAAAACAACAACTATAGAAATATGAATGAAATTTTACTCTAGATACCTCTATATTTTACGCTTCTGGACTCGTACATTCTGAATAACAGCTCGGTCGCCTTAGCCTCCCACAAAAAATACTTTTTGACGTTTGCACACGAAAGAGAACAGCTAGCATATGCTAGTACAAATTTACGCGACGCTAGGATACCTTTAATAACGGAGTTATTAAGGTTTGAATCTGGGGAGGCTAAGGCGACCTCAGCTCCCCCACAAAAAAATATCAAAATTTTGATATTTGCACACGAAAGAGAACAGCTAACATAGGCTAACACAATTTTGCACAACGCTAGCACACTTTTAATAACGGAGTTGTTAAGTAAAATGTGTGTCTTGCGACATCTCGTGTAAACATTGACACGTATGAATAGTATAAACTAAGAAAAATGCCAACGCCGTCTTGTACAGTCGTATACCGCACTTAAGTATACACCTCTGATGAGCTCACAATAAGAGCGAAATGCTGCATCAGGTGTTCTTTTGTTGCGTGTGTACTTCTGTACAAGTTATCTTGACTTTATCGGCAACGTGTGTTACAAGCATTAAAGCTATCGCTTAGATAGCGCTTTGCACTGGTTTGAATCTGGGGAGGCTAAGGCGACCTCAGCTCCCCCACAAAAACATATCAAATTTTTGATGTTTCCACACGAAAGAGAGTACAACTTTGCTCAAGTCTAGCACACCTTTAATAACGGAGCTATTGAGGGTTGAATTTAGGAAGTCAGCACCCCACAACAAAATTTCGAACTTTTGACGTTTGAACATGAAAGAGCTGAGCTAGCACAGGCTAGCACAACTAAAAATAATGTTGGTACAACTTTAATAACAGGGTTATTGAGGTTTGAATCTGTAGGGGCTAAGGCAATCTAATGTCTCCAACAAAAAAACATCGAATTTTTGATGTTTGCAGACGAAAGAGAATAGCTAGCATATGCCTGCACAACTTTGTTCAACGCTAGCGCACCTTTAATAACGGAGTTATTGAAGGTTAAATCCTCCCCTCCTTCCTTAGACAAAATTTTAAACTTTTGACGTTTTAACATTAAAGAGCTGAGGTAGCAAATGCTAGCACAAATAAAATAAACGTTAGCACACCTTTAACAACGGAGTTATTGAGGGCTGGATTTCTAGATTAATCCTGAATAACTCCGTTATTAAAGGTGCACTACCGTTGAACATAGTTGTGCTAGCCTGTGCTAGTTCAGCTCTTTAATGTGCAAACGTCAAAAAGTTCGAAATTTTGTTGGGGGGCTCTTAGATTCAACCCTCAATAACTCCATTATTAAAGGTGTGCTAGCTTTGAACACAGTTGTACTAGTCTGTGCTAGCTATTCTCTTTCGTGTTCAAACATTAAAAATTCGATATTCTGGAAGGGGGGGGAGGGCTGAGGTCGCCTTAGCCCCCCCACAGATTCAAACCGTAATAACTGCGCCAGTAAAAGTGTGCTAGCGTTGTGTAAAGTTGTTTTTGTGTGTATACGTAAAAAATCGATTTTTTTTGTGGGGGGGCTAAAACAACCAAGCTGTTGTTTAGAACGTACGGGTCCAGAAAAATTTTGCTTGTTGTAGCTGAAGTGCTTCACCGAACAAGTGATATTTGATATTTATTCATTGTTTTTTTAGACCAATTTCTGCAATTTCTACCGAATAATATTACATAAACGTCTTTTATTCTGATAAGCAGTTGCCATTGGATGATTTTTATGGGGTAGGCGGCTAAGCTTTTGTCAGTACATTAAAAACTAGCTTAGCAAATGCCTATTTTCATTTTTCTTCGTCCTCTTTATCTTATTATTCCATTCCTTGACAAATATCAGAGGTGTAAACGACAAAAATAAAGTGATTCGTTAGACAATGCTAGATACAGCATGTACATGTGATAATTTTCATAAAATCGTTCCGCTTGCTACAAGTACTTTAGTCGAAAAAAACAAAAGGGATGTTCTTAAGTTATCCGGAGAGATGCAAAAAACAACACACGTCAAGAGTAGATAGAGAGGACCGGTTTTTGGCATACTACCCATCAACTCACCAGACATAGACATAGAGACATTGAGGTGATATAAAAAGTTAGAAATAAATGTCTTCCAAACCGCCAGTAGGTAGTTTTAACATTTGAGTAACTATTTCTCTTTGCCTTTGAAGCCATATCCACAAGTTGATTTTCCCAAATCCATGTCGAAAAAGGTGAGAGCGAAACACGTACAAGAAAAACGATGTAAGCTATGTCATGAATGTAACATCCGCAAAGACTCTACAATTTACTTCTGTCCTTATAAACCAGTGTGGTTCAAAACTTTTTCCCGGCAGACTATCCATCACTGATCATGCTACTGACTAATTTTTTTTACTTGTCGCTGTAAAAAGAGGAAGAAGTTGAGTAACAAGTCACACTAGAACAAAAAATGGAATTTGCAAACATAGTACCGACGGTTAATGATATTTAAAAATAATAGTTATCATTATGAATTATACATCTTAGCAGAAAATCTCCCACACGAGTATCAATATGGTACTATCGGAACTTCTAAATGGTAGTACCTACTTATCAAAAACTTCCCAAAAAGGCACTACGTATCATTTAAAACATCTCCATTAATGATTCTTTGAGTAGGTTAATACTATGAACGGCAAAACGCCGTTTCCGTTTTTTGCAAATTTCTCGATTCTTCAATTCTTCCAATATTCTTGAAATTATAATTACGTCGTCTTCTTCTGAACTCAATAACTTTTTCGTGAGTGGTGTAACCCATTTTTGAATTAGAGAGATACAAAAGTAAACTAAACTCTAGAATTTGAAGTTTACTAGTTTTAAAGGTTTCTTGATCATTAGTCTGGTATTATTTTTTTAATCACACCATCCATAAAATCATAGCATGTCCTAATTTGTTCAAAAACAGGATGCTGTGTAAAGAGTAGATTTTATTCAACTAAACCTACTTCTTTAAAAAAATTACGACAAGGGATCACGGAGAAATGCCTCCCAAAATTCTGCAGAACGTAAGACGTCATTTAGAAGAAAATTTGTACCACTGCGTGGAAGTTGGAGGAGCTAACGGCCAAAGGAAACTAGCAACATGTGGGGTTTTTTGAAGCATATTTTGTCGTCTATCCGATTTTTCACCAAAAACTGCGGGTTGCCATTTAAAAAGTTTGATGTGACGTCATTTCCGTTAAAACCAGAAATAAAATTGACGGGTCTGAGTTTTTTTTTAATTATCGATGTGGCTGCAATTGGCTCTGTTTCGTCGGCGTTGGCCCACCCTGTATAAACAAATATTTTAAACAATTAAAGAGAAAACCACAAAGGGGCAAAATAACACGAGAAAATTTTTATCTTTTAAATATTTAATAAAAGATGTCAATCTTTGTAAAGGTATCAATTTATGTTAAACGAGATTTCTCAAAGCTGTAAGATCCATAATTAATGTTATTTGAATTTAAACTGCGTCTTCGGAGGGTTCCGAATTAAATATAAGTAATCAGTCGGCATTTCTTTTTATGAGCAGTACAAGAAATATGTAATGACTAAAATCATTTCATAAAAGCGTAAACGATGCAACCTTTTTTGAATTAAACAATGCTAAATTCAGATGATTTAAGGACATTTACCGTTTAACAAGCTGATTCTATACTCTAAAACTATGAACAATAATATTAGTAGAACTACTAATGATTCTTTAATATTTAAAGAATGTCGTGCCAAGTTTACAGACACCAATATTGACATTTTTGTAAATGAAATTTAAATAATGTCTTATTCTAGGATGTCAGCGGTTCGTATCGTCTTTTGCCGTTATCAACAGGCCGAAATCAAAATGCTCCAATAGCTAAACAAAATTTCACATTTAACGATTCGCTTCAATCCGATTTTGTAACTATGGGCGACAGTCAAACGACCAACGAAGATATAATGAGTATTGACGAAATCGATGGCGAATTCAAAAAAGCGTCCAATCCTACATTAGTAAATCAACATCAAAAAGACGCGGACGAAAATTTATTTTTGAGGTATTTAGAATTAGATCCTACAGAAGGTCCGGATGCTATACCAGCAGCTTTACAAAGAAAAGCGACAGGAAACAAAAATGGCAGAACGCCGTTTACAACAACTAAGAAATTAATTAAAGGTATCAAATCAGGTTTCGGATTTTCCGTCGTTTGGACACATCCTCCGCGGATAGAAAGAGTTGAAAAGGGTTTACCCGCTGATAAGGCGGGTATTTTACCGGGCGATTACATAATTTTTGTTGATAAACACAATGTTGTGACCATGCCCGAAATTGATATTTTAAATTTGATTAAGTAAGTTATTGTCTAAGTTTTGAGGCAGATATTTAACAAGAGTTTTTTCAAGGTCGTATGGTACGCAAATCACCTTAGAAATTTTTAGAAAAAACGTTTCAAGAAATGGCTCGATGTCGAGTGTGCGTCCACTTCCAACAGTTTCTAGTGGTGTTCCGAGTACGCAAGTTCAAATGCAGCATCGTCCATCAACCGTCGAATCAGTGAACACGGCATCTGCGGAGTGCAGCAAAAGAAAATTAAATTTACCTCAAGTTACATTCAGTGCGGAGGTTGGTAACGGAGTTATAGTCTAAGCGACTTACCGTTATTTTTGTTTTGGGCCAGTATTTTTTTAGTGCTTGTTGACAGCAGCTTGGGCATTTAATTTAATTTGCAAATAGGGCATTACATTTTTTTTTGTTTTTAAGTTACTATTTATTCTTATTTATTTGTAAAAATTATTGTATTATTTTGTTACGATTTCTGTTCATGTTTTAAAGTTAACATTAAAAATCCTAAGTTTATTTTTTTTGCTTAGTAGAACTCAGAACTAAAATTGAGATATTTTATGCCTACTAAAATATGTATGAGATTACTTTAATTTTAACCTAAATCGCTAAAATTTTATTCACATTGGTTTTTTGAATCCGTATTAAAAAAATTATTTCAGTAGAGAGTTTTAGAGTAACTTCCAATGACTATCGACTAATGGCTTCTTGTACTTTGCGTAGCATTGTTGAAATCAAAAGTCAAGAATATACCTTCTGTAACAATATTTTAAAACTAATAATAAAAATACTTAGCAAGTAAAACTCAACTTGCCGATCATAATGACATTTAAAACAAAGCCCTAGTAACCTTCAAAGTAATTCGGTTTTTTCATACAGTTTAAAAGGCCACATAGAAATTACAAGAAGAGAGTTCAGAGAGTCAGAATCAAGTTCGTTAGTAGTAAGTGGTATGGCTTGTACAAAAGTGCTGCATCAGTACCTATTTGGCCCAGTACCGCATTCAGTATTCGCGTTCGTGTCAATGTAAATAAATATGTATCTTGACATTGACTCGTAAGCGTACCCTCCACCGTAAGTGACAAACTGCAGAAAGCCATCTTGCGAAATTAATCATTATGTATCTGCCGGTCTAATGTATTTTATCTAAAATAGGGTTAAATAATTACCGTTTCTGTTTTAAATTTACACAAAGCTTTCGCGACTTTAATCGTAAATTACATCTTCTACAACTTTACTTCAACTATTTTTTATAATATTTTTTTTATATCGACATTTTAAGCTACGTTTTGTGTCTTCATTTTCTGTAAATACTATGTATATCTCAAAAACTACTAATACGGTATTAGAGTACTTTTTATAGTAACTCCGAAAATTTTATTAAACATTGGGCGTCACGTTATACTAAAATAGACTACAAAGACGTGATTTTTTGGGTTTTAAGTAAACTTCAAAATATTTCTTGTACAATTTTTTTCAAATAAAAATTTTTTTGCGTGTGATAAGTAGTTTGACAGATATAGTGATTCGTAACCTTTATATAACAATATTTTCAGTTATAATATCACAAGAGCATCGAAAATAATCGATTATTTGCCGAGTCATGAGACGTAATTTGCGAAACACCACGACAGCAAAGCTCGAGTGGTGTTTTACGGAATAGGTACGTCGAGTGAGGAGGCAAGTATAACGATTATCTTTGATGCTCGAGTGGTATTCGTTACGATTATATAACAAAATAAAGCGCAAGGTTAATGGAAAATCTATTAATCCGGCAAAACGTAACAAGTACTATTTTATTTGGTGTTTTATTTGACGTTTATAAAAACAAATGTCTCCAAGGAAATATTACACTTATGGAGGAGGCAAAACACCAAAACGATTATATCACGTCCTTAAGGGTATATTCGCTTATTTATACTTCGTAACCATGAAAAATTAAAGAATTCTATTGGATCATATAACAATGAGTTATATAATCAATTGTAATATCACAAGAACATAGAAAATTATCGATTATACTTCCGAGCCACGAGACGTATTTTGCGTGCGATAAGTAGCTTGACAGATATAGTGATTCGTAACCTTCATATAACAATATTTTCAGTTATAATATTACAAGAGCATCGAAAATAATCGATCGTAGTTGCCGAGTCATGAGACGTAATTTGCGCTCTCGTGGTGTTTTAAGGATGTACACTCACGAAATTTAAAACTTGGACACCACAATTTCTGTAAACAAAAGTTTGCACATTGTAAAGCGGGCTTAAGGGTATCATTTACAATTCTAACAGCAGGTAGTCTCAGCAGGGGTTATCTTATAGAGGGACTGTAGAATGAATCATTACACTAAGCACGTTTTAGAAAATAGGTAATTTACGTTGCTTACTCAATTTTTCTCTTTAAAGAATATATTTGAAGGTATCGCTAATTAAAGACCATAGCTCGATTAATTATCGAATCAAAATTTTGTTTAGGAAATGTTTACAAAATAAAATTAGAAATAATTTTGATTTAAAAACGTCTACAAGCAATAACTTTTAAATTAAATCAAAAAACTAAACATGGTTATTTGGGTTGACTGATTATTACTTATTTTTAAATAAATCTAACCTACTAATTATTGTAAGTTATTAAAAAAATCATTAAACTCTCTATTCATAATATTTAGTCCTTACAAAATGTATATTTTATGACGTTTAATTTTTTTCTGTAGTTAATATAAAAAGTGAAAATAAAAACTAAGGCAATTCTTATTGTCAACGTATATATTTAGTTTTTTGACAAGAATTTATTACATAATTATAATTAAGATACCAAGTTATAGTTTAAAATTAAATGAAAACTTTTTTTTAAATAAAGGTATTACTATATAAATAAATATAAGAAATCAATAATGGGTGTGACCTCCATTATTATTGATACATTCTTGGAGGCGTCTGCTCATTGACGCTATCAAGGTATCAATATAATTAATATTAATCGTTTCCCATGCGGTATCAATGGCTGCAATTAGTGCATTACGGTTTACTGGTATAAAATTTGGCCCTTGTTGTCTTCGGATAACAGCAAGTATTCGAGCCCAAACATTTTCGATAATGTTAAAATCTGGGCTTTTTGTTGGCCAGGGTAACAGCTCCAAGTTATTTGCTTGTATCCAGTTGCGCACAACCTGCGAAGTATAGGGTCATCATATCCCGATAGTTAATTATCGAATGTTCCAAGAAAATATGTGTAAATAGTAAATGGAATCTACTAACGTAACGTTAAGTCGTTAATTATAGTTACATAACTCTCCTTTCATAAGATATAGTTCATATTAATATTTATTGTAAAGCTTCGTACACACCTGAACAACAAACCGAGGAACAAACAGAACAACGAACGACTAAATATTATGAATAGAGAGTGTAATGATTTTTTTAATAACTTACAATAATTAGTAGGTTAGATTTATTTAAAAATACGTAATAATCAGTCAACCCAAATAACCATGTTTAGTTTTTTGATTTAATTTAAAAGTTATTGCTTGCAGACGTTTTTTAAATCAAAATTATTTCTAATTTTATTTTGTAAACATTTCCTAAATTTTGATTCGATAATTAATCGAGCTATGGTGTTTAATTAGCGATACCTTCAAATATATTCTTTAAAGAAAAAAATTAAGTAAGCAACGTAAATTACCTATTTTCTAAAACGTGCTTAGTGTAATGATTCATTCTACATTCCTTCTATAAGATAACTCCTGCTGAGACTACCTGCTGTTAGAATTGTAAATGATACCCTTAAGCCCGCTTCACAATGTGCAAACTTTTGTTTACAGAAATTGTAGTGTCCAAGTTTTAAATTTCATGAGTGTACGTCGAGTATAATCGATTATTTTTGATGCTCGAGTGGTATTCGTTACGATTATATAACGAAATAAAATTCAATGTTATTAGAAAATCTATTAATCCGGCAAAACGTAACAGGTACCTACGATTTTATTTTGTGTTTTATTTGACGTTTATAAAAACAAATGTTTCCAAGGAAATATAAAATTTTAAATCTAGCGAATTTTGCGGTAATAATTCGTGACATTCAAAAATATTACTGAAGTATTTTTGCACGCAAAAAAATATTGTAACAATCAATGACGCCATTTCGGTGTTAGAATAGACTAGATGAAATCTCCGTCCTATCAGACGGAACCGGAGTATTAAAAAAAAAGCCCCCCTGGTGGATTTTTTTAAATGCTCAAATATGATTTGTTAATATATAATATAATTTGTCCATGAAAATCAAGAAGATAATAATAAAAAGGTATATTTGATAGATATTTAATTAAAAACGCGATTAAAATATTGTATTAAATTGAAACTTATTATCAAGAATAATAGTAGTATTTTTTCAAAGAATTTTAAAAAGCAGCACTACTGAGTAGTCTACCAAAAAATTTAAACTTGTCATGACATAGCCTCCAGACCCATGTCCGAGTAGCGTCCGACGTATTATCCATATATTAAGACGGATTAAGGGATTAATCTTAAGTAGTTATTACAATTTTGCACACACACTTTGAGCGGCTGGTAATGATGCAGATCACTAGTATAGAACCTAAGGTCCTAAGAAAGCAGATTATCACATAGACAAGTTGCGCAAAGAAGGGGTTGTTGAGATATTTAGTTTTGAATTTAAATTTAATTGAAATTAACCGGATTTTTTATTCCGCTTGTACATTGCGGGTACTCGACAATTAGAAAGAAATTGTAATAAATGTAACCTACCAACCACCACCGTTTACCCCCAATCACATGAAAACAACTTAAATTTATTAAAACAAATTTACGTGAAAAAAAAAGTTGTATTTGAAATTGTTTTTATGAATGTAATTTTTTAAAGAAAGAAATTGTAATAACTGTAACCTACCAACCAAACCGTTCACCCCCCGATCACATGAAATCAACTTAAATTGATTACAACAAATTTACGTGAAATAAAAGTTTGTTTTTGAAATTGTTATTTTGCGTGTAATTTTTATTACAATGGGAATAGCAATATATGAGCACTTCTTCAGTAATGACGTTAACGGTTGCGCGAAGTGAACCGGCTCTAGTTTTTTATGAAAAAAATTTGTTTAGTTCCGCTCAATAACACTCCCGTAAGAACACTCCTCACGCCTTCTTAAGTACTCATACTTTCAATATCAAGTCAATCGAGTGTGTGTGCAAAGCCGAATTGCCGTTCTTTAAAAAAATTACACTCATAATAATTTTCAAAACAAACTTTTTATTGCTGCCACTAGTGATAAGAGGGATTATCTTAAAATTATTGTTAAAATAATGCCCAAATAAAATCCAGGAGACGTTTCTTGTTAAAAATTTCTTACAATATTTTATTGCCATTTTAATTAAATCTCTTCCGAATAAATAAATCAATAAAAATATAAAATTTTATCAAACAATCAGTATGGTTTTTAAACTAATTAAGAAATCTACTATTGATCCTGTCATTCATTTTACTATAAGATTATTAGTTGAATGGAAGCTGAAGAATGCCCTGTAAGCATTTTTTGTGACTTAAGCAATTGTCTCTTTTTTGTAATAGAGAGTCATAATTTTCCGATTAAAACATCTATTTATCAGGTGGTAGAAAAGTTGAAGTCATCGTCGTTGGTATTACAATAATGTTAAAAAATACCGTTTAGGATTTATGGTATGAAAGTAACAGCCTTAAGTCGTTTGTCAGCAACCAATTGGGATTTGGTCCAAAGTAAACCGCATAAGAACAAGCCATTCAAAATGCAACTCTATGTTGTTTAAATGGGGTGCGATTTCTAATCCTAATTGTGACTGTGAAAACGAACCGGAGACCGTTACACATATTGTAGAGGATTATCAATTAACGAAGTTTAAAGGAGGGTTTTCAAACATTCATAATTTAACGGATGAAGCTATATTATGGCTTACGAATTTGAAGTTCACCAATATTTTGTATTCTCTATCCTGATTATCTGTTTTTCCGTTATTTTTTTGCTATTTCTTTAACCTACTATTTTTTCGTCATTGTCGTGACTGGCGCTTGGACCGGTCCATTATATGTCGTCAAGCAATGGCTGTGCTGTTATATTTTATGTTCTTATTTACCTTCTATAATGTTTACACACTTAATTAATATTGTTACATATGAATACTAAGGTGGGTAAGGGTTGGCATGTTTAGGTTTTAGTGGTTTTCCTAAACCTTGAAGCAAAGGCTTTGCCAAGACGAAATCCACTATTGCACACGGTTTCGTCACCACACTATACAGGTTTATACTGATTTTCTGGGGCACCATACATAACACTTACATCACAATACATTTATTTGAACTATTTTTTTCTAAAACCCACTGTTTATTTTCTTTGTTTTCAAGCAACATTTGAAGTTGCAACGCACTTTTTTGAGCGAATTGTTAAACACTCCATACGCTTTTACACTTTAGTTAGTATCGGAAAGATGTAGAGTTTTGCGCGAATAGCCTGTTCAGTTTTATTTGTCTACATTTATCTATATCTTATTATCTAGCTTACGTTTGTCATATAGTTAGAACGTACTATTTTATGTTTGTTAGTAAAAGAATGTTACCCGTTAAGCAATATTACATTTTAACCATTCCTGTAAGTTAAAGTAATTAACTTGTAGAACTAATACATCGTATGTAAATATAAGTGAATAATTATAATTATTGTTAATTATTGTTTACGACAAGTATAGACTAAAAAAGTTATAATTTATAAATAAAAAAACAGCGATAAGTTTTCCTGACAAATACAGGTTGATAACATACAACATATTGCAGTATTAACTTATTTATCGTACGGTTTTGAAAATTTTAATTTTAAATAGTAAAAATAGTTCAATTTTTGTTTACTGTACGTGTTCATCGTATTGAAACTGAAAATTAAACAACATTGTATACTGGTCTACAATTTTTTTACAACAGAGTTTTTTTTAAATAGAAACCCGCAAATTCATTAAAGTCTCGTTAAGATGACCTTTAAATAAATCCTTCCATGGTCACGCGTATATTTTTAAAGAAAATCGCTTAAAGGTAACTTGTGTAAAATTAAATCGGAAACAACCACAATTAAACAAAAATTATTTATAGGAAAATTTTTTTTTTAATATTCTTTATTTATTTATTCATTTATTCCTACATCTTTGATATTGTATTATGATGTAAATGTTATGTATGGTACCCCAGAAGATCAGTGTAAACCTGTATAGTGTGGTGACGAAACCATGTGCAATTGTGGGTTGGTTCATCTTGGCAAACGATTTGCTTCAAGGTTTAGGAAAACCACTAAAACCTAAACATGCCAAGCTTTACCCATCTTGGTATTCATATGTAATAATATGAATTAAGTGTGTAAACATTATAGAAGGTAAATAAGAACATAAAATATAACAGCACAGCCATTGCATGACGACATATAATGGACCGGTCCAAGCGCCAGTCACGAAAATGACGAAAAAAATAGGTTAAAGAAATAGCAAAACAAAATAATGGAAAAACATGTAATCAGGACAGAAAATACAAAATATTGTTGAACTTCAGATGTCCTTCAGATTAGTAAGCTATCATATAGCGTCGTCCATTAAATTTATTTATTTATTTACAGGATAACCCCAATTAAATCAAAATACAACAAGTGTACAAGTTTAAATTAAAAGTTTATAGATACAATAGCAATTTTACTAAACTAAAAGTAGAATATTAATTTAAACTAAGTTTAATGAAGAAAATGTTGAAAACGGTAACTTAAGATATAATAACTACAATTATAAACAAAACAACGTTATCAATAAATAAATACTACAAAGTCATTATACAATCGTATTTCATACTTAATTCGTGTAGTAAGCTAGATTAATATTTAGCAGTTTCTTTTTAAATTCTGTCTTAATTTTAGATTCGCAATTATAGTAATTTACATTAGAAAACGAATTAGCTGTTCTTATTATTCTTAGAAGAGGAGAATGTTGAAGATAGTTAGTTTTACTAAAATGTACAAAGAACTGATTTGTATTACGTAAATTTTTGCAAGGAACGTTAAGGTAGATTTCATGTAGAAGGGACGGACAGTTAATAAATACCATTTAGTAATTTATGGAAAAATACTTGGTCTAGTAGTATCCTTCTAGAATTCAAAGTATTCATATTAAAACATGTTAAAAAATTTGGAAATAATTTGATGATAAAAGTCTAGCTTTATAAGAGAGAAACCTTAAGAAACGATGTTGAATTTTTTACAAATCTTCCTTTAAACTATGTTCGTTTCCACAGTCACAATTTGGATTAGAAATCGCACCCCATTTAAACAACATAGAGTTGTATTTTGAATGACCTGTTCTTATGCGATTTACTTTTGACTAAATTTTATGTTTTTGATCAAAGTCCGGGGCTTCCATTGTTGGATCTCAATGAGATGTTTATTAAAACATCAACTCCAAACCATCATTTTTTCCACTCTTCAACTGCAGAAAAAGCCGTAGCTATGTAGTCTTGCAACCATAGAGGACTTCTATATTTAAGTCTTTTAGGTGGAGGGTTTTTAATATCATTCTAAATTGGTAAGTTTTTATTAAGTTGGCATTTATCCCTTTCTCGTTTTAACGCAACTTTTCGTCGAATATTCGATGGAGTAATATTACAAAGAACAGGAAGCCAATCGAAAGGAGTAGATTTAATGGTTCCACTAATTATACGCATAGTGCAATTCAACTGGGCATCTATTTGTTTTGTATGATAACTATTCAACCAGACAGGAGGACAATATTTTGCTGTAGAATAAACTAATGCCAATGCAGCTGTACAAAGTGTCTTTGCATCTGCTCTACAAGTTGTTCTAGCTAATTTCTGAATGACATTATTTCTTGTTTTCATTTTTTGTTTGACTTTTGTAAATTAAAAACACATCTAAAGTTACTCCCAGATAAACTGGGTTAAAATTATGGTTTAACTTTGTATTATTAGATAACATTAAGTTTTCTACTTTTTTCTCTATTACTTAATTGAAAACAAGAAACTTCTGTCTTTTTAAGAAAAGGGCATAATCTCCAGTTTTTGAAATAATTTGCCATAATACGCAAATCATCAAGCACATTTCTTTCAATTTTGAAAAAATCCGAATGTTGAAAAGTAATTGCCATATCATCGGCGTAGACGAATTTTCGACATTGTAAAGAAGGAAGATCAGAAATATATACATTAAAAAGAATAGGTGCTAGAACCCTGTGAAAGAACATTAGTTAAAAATCTAAATTTACTGCTTTTATCTCCCACAAAAACTCTAAACTTCCGATTAGAACATAATTTCAATAAAAGAAAAACTTATGGAAAAAGGAATAACGTTAAACAATTTAAAAAGTAAACCTTCTTTCCACACGGTATCGTATGCAGCAGTTAAAAAGACAACACCAGTTTTAAGTTTCTTCTGAAATCCAGCTTCGATATGCGTTGTTAATGCCAATACTTCATCACAACAACTTCTACCGGATCAAAATCCTGCTTGTTCAATTGGTAATTTTTCTTCAATCAATAGATTAATTCTTTGAAAAATCAATCCAACCCAAAACCTACTAAATTACACTCCACGAACTTATTGGACCATAAGAAGTAGAGTCTGTAGGAGATTTATTTTTCTTTAAAATTGCCGCTACTCTACATTTCTTTAAATCTGTTGGTAACTTACCTGTATTATGAATATCTTTGAGAAACATAAGTAGCCACTTCAAAGAATAGTTTCCCAAATTTTTCACAAATTCTGGATGAATTCCATCAAACCCGCCAAGTTTTCTTGGATATTGTCTTTTTAATGCATGTTTTAGCTCGTTTGTAGTAGAAGCTCTGAATATCTCTTCTGCGGTAGGTGTAGTTTTTCTTTTCTTTTGTAGACACTTTTTCATCTTTGTCTTTGTCGATTTCTCTACTTTTATTGAGTTAACTTTAAAACAATTGAATACTAACCGAGAAGCAATAGAATTTGGAGAAATTTTTTGTATTTGTTTTAGCAGATTGATTTGTAGAACCTAATTTATTTAAAAGTGCCCAGCTTTTACGGCTTGAATGTACGGAATTAATATTTTAATTTTAACTAAATTAGATTACTTTTTGTGGAGATATGTGAAAAGACACTTAAATGTAGAAAACATACGATAAAGTAGATTTAATGTCCTAATTTTATCAAAACAAATTACGAATGGCGTGTTACGAAGTATTAGCGCGTCAATACGATTTATTAGAAACAGTAGGTATATTGAAAAGCAAGTTCACCGCACGAAGACAAAGTTTATAGCCCAACTGAAGAAATCAGCAAATACCTACGGCAATAAGAGTTGTAACATATGTTTTTCATACCTACTATTTTTTCTATTTTGCTGGTATTTACTCTAAATTTGTTTACTAAATAAGCATACAAAAATTTGAAACGGTAGTAGTAATGTTGAGGTTAGGCCGGCTCAGCCGCTATGATTATTTTTTGTCGCAGTTTTATCAAAACAAATGACAAATAACGTGCTGCAAAGTACTAGTGCGTATGGAATCTATGATCAAACGCTATTTTGCATCAATAGAGTAGTCATTGCAGAAACGAAATAGAAAAAAGTTGTTTAATTTCAACTATGTAGGTACATAATTTTAATTGTTTCAAAAAAATTGTTCAAATTTCGATTATGAATAAAAATGAGTTCCATTTTAATTATGTTCATAATTGTAATTCCTAATACAAAAATGAATTGAATTTATATTATGTGCATAATACTTAAATAAGAATGAACTGAATTTTCATTATGTACATAAATTTAATTCTTAACATAAATAGACGTCATTAAATTTATCACTAGAATCTAGGAAGTTTGGGTTTTAAGTGAATATAACGATGAACCATAAGAACCTAAGCGAGTCCCCCATCTTTCCTTGTCTAAGATAAGAACTTTGTGTGTAGTAAACTAAAACTTCCTAGAATCTAGTAATAAATTTAATTCAAATTAAAATTATGTATCGGGTGACCCAATAAGACTGTTCTCGGCCATATCTCGGGAACCGTTCGTCGTATGACTTTGGTGTAAAAAAATATTAGGTAAATCGGCCATGAAGTCGCAGGAAAATATTTTCAAGTTTTAAAAATGACCACCAGACGGCGTAACGGCCATCTTAAATTTTTAAATTGCATTTTCTATAAATTTCGCATAATAAACCAAAAAATTTTTTCACATTTGTAAAGAGAACCAGTTTATCTATCATTTTCGTAAAAACAAAAGTTCAGTTATTTCAAAAACAAAGATGGCGGGGGGTGTTCAATTGTTTTTGCAATAACCTGCTTTAAGTATAGTTAATTTAGTTACATCCTTCTCCGCCAGTGGGCTAGTTTTAACACCATGACCCAAATTTAAAAAAAAATCAAAAAAATCAAATGGAATGATATGACTTTTTCTTTATGATAAAATAGCCAAATAACATCCAAATAGGCCAGTAAAAACCATTTTTCAAAATCTCGTTCCTAACCTCAAATATTGGGAAAATAAGAATAATGGATGTTTGAAGATCGAGGACCGAGCGGTAAATTTTCTAAAACTATTAAATAATCAGCACAAAATGAATAAGATGTTAAAGAGACCTAAATAGGTATACTATATCCGAATTCGAATATGTTAGACCATATATTTTCTCCTCTCCTTCTCTTTCGAATAACTACCTTTTCATTCTTCTTTAATCTATGTTCTATACCTTGATTATGTTTCTTTCTCTTCTCTCCATTGCTTCTCTTCTTTTTATTACTTCTTTCATCCACCCGATCCCCTCTCCTCTTTCCCCAGCAGTTCTCGTCGCTCTCTCTCTCTCTTTTTCCTTCAGTTCTCCACATTCCTTACTTATGTGTTCCTTCTCCTCATATCGCATTGCACTTCTTCCTGTCTGTGTTCTTATCTTTTCCATCTTGACCTCCTCCTCCACTATGTATCCCGGTGTTTCTTTTTCTAATCCTAGTGTCCATTTCCAATATTTTTCTTGAATTCTTTCCAGCTCCATCCATTCTTTCCATCCCCATAATTCCGCTCCATATGTCACTTCTTACCAACCTATCGAACAGCCATCTTCTTTTCTCAAGGTCTTTCCCAAATATTCTTTCCCCTATGCCCCATACTTGTCTGACTACCTTCTTTCCTTTCTGTTTCAGTTCCTTTATATGCTCTCTATTATTATTGTCGTAGCTTATAACGTATCCCAAATATTTGTATTTGTCCACTTTTTCTATCTCCTCCTCCCCACACCACCATTTCATTTTTCTTTCTCTTCCTTTTTTTCCTTAAATTCCATGATCTTCGTTTTCCCCACGTTCGCCTCCAATCCTTTCTTCTCTAAGTACTTTTTAATTACTTTTATCGTCTCTTTCATTTCTTCCTCGATCTTCGCCACTGCCACTAAGTCATCCGAATACGCTAGCACTCTAACTTTTTTCTTCCTTACCACGATCCCTCCCACTTGTTGCTTCCCCAACTCCTCCTCCATGTCCCCTATATATGCCGCGAATAAACACGGGCTTATCGGGCATCCTTGTCTCAATCCTCTTAGTATTCTGAATCCATCCCCACTTCACCTTTGACTCTCGCTCTGCATCTTGTTTTTGTTATAGCACTCTTCAATCGCCCCTACCAAATTTTCACTTATCCATCTCATTCTCAAATACCCCCTCAAACACTCTCTTTTCACCCTGTCAAACGCCGCCTTTACGTCTATAAAGATTTCCCATATTTTACCCCCTTCTTCTCAATCTGCCTATTTACTATATGCTTTAGAATGTAAATATTGTCGATTGTGCCTCTATTTTTCCTAAAACCTGCTTGCCAATCTGGTAGTAACCTTTTTCCCTGTATTTCCTCGACCAATCTCCTTCTTAAAATTTCCCCATACACCTTATACCCTACGTTCAATAAGCTGACTGCTTTGTAGCTTTTTGCCTCTGTCTTGTTCCCACCCTTATATATCGGACACACTATCACCTCCTCCACTGCTTTGGGAATCCTTTCCCTTTCCTTATCCTTTCCATCAACCCTCTCAACCTCTCATTTATTTTCTCCCCCACATACATCCACTCCTTCTCTCCTTCTCTCCTTCTCTGGATCTCTGCTCATTTCCTTCATCCTCTCCTTCCTTTCTATCTTCTATTTTGCCCAGTAGTTCCTTGCAATGTTCCTCCCAATTTTTGCTTCTAATCTTATGTTCGACCCTCTTTTTCTTTTTCTTATTCTTCCAATAAACTCCCATGCTTGTCTTTCATTTCTGATTTCCTCTATATCTTTTTCTAATTTCATTCTGTATTCTACCTTTCTTTTTCACGAACTGTTTTGAAGTTTACCTTTAACTTTCTGTACTCCTCTATCTCAATTTTGCCTTTCTTCCATTGTCTTTCCCTCTTCATAATTTTTCTTTGCAATCTGACACTCTCCATTCCACCATTCATACCTTTTCCCTAATTCTTTTTCCTCTTTCTTATATTCTCTCGTTTCTGCAACCTCTTCCATTTTCTTTACTATTATTCTTATCTCCCCTCTATTTCATCTTGTTGTTCCCAGTTCTCTTCTAGTTTGTCTCTATACCTTTCGATAATTTCCTTGTCCTTTCCTTTTCCTCCACTGCTCTTTTGTTTATCATTTGCACCTCTCGACTTCTCCTCCTCCCCAATATCGTCAGTTCTAGTGGTTGGTGATCTGACTCCTCCCCTCCCTATTTTAAACCCTTGTATGTCCTCCAACCTCTTTCATTTGTCACTACGTAATCAATCACCGAGTCCCTCCTACTCGCTATGAACGTATACTCTCCTTTTCCTTCATCCTTCATGTTACCGTTTATTACTGTCCATCCTCTTTCATTACATAGTTCAATCAATTTTCTTCTTTGTCTATTTATTTTCTTGTCTTTTGTATTCTCTTTTTTACTTCTCCGTTTATCATCATCCCTCCTTCTTTACCTATTCTTACATTAAAATCTCCTTCTATTATTATCTTTTCTTCTTCTTCTGTCTCTTTCAACACCTTTACAATTTTTTCTCGTGTTTCATTCATCTCTCCCATACCCCTTAATTACTTCGTATATCTCACCCCTCTCCGTTTTTACATCCGTTTTCATCAATCCTTCTATATCTTCTGTATGTCTTCTCCTGACTATTTCCCATTCTTTCCTCACTCCTACAATTATTCCCCCTTTCGCCCTTCCCCTCCTTTTTCTCCTTTCCGCGTATTGTATTTGCCATTCGAACTCTTCCGGCATCCTATCTTTTCATTGTTCCCATTCTTTCTCTTCCATCCACGGTTCAGTCATCCCAACCATTTAAAATTGTTTTATATACCTTCAAAATCCCCTTCCTTTGTTCTTTATACCAGCCACATTCCAAAAAGTATTTTATATCCTTCCTCCCCCCTTTTGCTGTCTTGCTCCTTATTCCTCTCTCCCTTCCCTACCCCCTCTTTCACTTTTTCTAGTTTTTGTATTCCACTTTTTAACTCCTTTTTCTCCCACACCCATCTATGCTCTACACCATCTATCCATACCTTTCCATACCGCACTCTTACTCTCTTCCCTTCCTTCTCTTGTCTTCTTGCTTCCCTTCTTATTATCTCTTGCATTTCCCTTTCCTTTCTTGTTAAGTCATCGTCTATAAACATTCTGGTACCTCTCAACTTGTTCTTTTCTCTCATTACCAACTTTTTTTTCCTCCCAGCTCCCCAACTTCACTACTATCGCACTTCTCTCCTCCTCTTTCCTTACCGTATATGCCTCTTGAACTTCCATCTTTACTCCTATCTTTTCTGTAATTATTTGTTTGACCGTATCCGTAATAGGTTGCTCCATCCTCACCAGTCCTTTAATTACAATATTATTCTTCCTTTTTCCCTTTCTTGCCTCTCCATTGCGCTCTCGATGCCGATCACTCTACTTTCCAACTCTTACCTCTCCCTAGCCCATTTCTTCCTTTCCTCCTCCCATGCATTTTCTTTTCTCTCCATCTCCTCTTTCAGCTTTCTTATTTCACCATTACACTCTCTAAATCCTTCCATCATCTCCTTCCTCATCTCCACTATCATTTCTGTTAACCTTTCCATTTCTGTCTTCTTTTTCTGTTATTCTACTTTTTTCTGGGGTCCTCGTCGTCTTTGTGTTTCTTTTCTTTGCTGTTTCTTCTTACACTTCGCCCCTTTTTCTTTTTTAAATCCTCTATACTACCTACGAATCCCTATCTCTCTCTATTACCTTTTTTTCGTACTCAATAATTAGTCCGTTGTCCACCACCACTTTTCTGTCCTTACTATTTTATTAATTAACTTTCTTTTTGAAAACAGATCTTAAATTCTTCACACCGCTTTAAAAGTTTACATTTAATTCTATCCACGAATCTTATTATATAGTTATAGTCGCTTATTTAAAACTTTCTTTTTTAAAAAATGATGAATTGATAACCATTAAATTAAATGCCGTTTCTTTTATTTCTTATTCCATCTTACACAGTTGTTTCTTATCATCAGTACTTCGAATACTTTAAAAATATTTGTACATAATCGAATTTTTTTACTTCACAAATACATCAGTTCTGTTGTCACCTTATACACACTGTATTCCTTACAATTTTAAAAGTTACCGTAACCAAGGTCCTTAATCCGTATTTACTTATTTAGTACTTTTGTTATAACAATCTATGTAGACTCATGAAATTTAAAACTTGGACACCACAATTTCTGTAAACAAAGTTTGCACATTGTGAAGCGGGCTTAAGGGTATCATTTACAATTCTAACAGCAGGTAGTCTCAGCAGGAGTTATCTTATAGAAGGAATGTAGAATGAATCATTACACTAAGCACGTTTTAGAAAATAGGTAATTTACGTTGCTTACTTGATTTTTTTCTTTAAAGAATATATTTGAAGGTATCGCTTATTAAACACCATAGCTCGATTAATTATCGAATCAAAATTTTGTTTAGGAAATGTTTACAAAATAAAATTAGAAATAATTTTGATTTAAAAAACGTCTACAAGCAATAACTTTTAAATTAAATCAAAAACTAAACATGGTTATTTGGGTTGACTGATTATTACTTATTTTTAAATAAATCTAACCTACTAATTATTGTAAGTTATTAAAAAAATCATTAAACTCTCTATTCATAATATTTAGTCCTTACAAAATGTATATTTTATGACGTTTCATTTTTTTCTGTAGTTAATATAAAAGTGAAAATAAAAACTAAGGCAATTCTTATTGTCAACGTATATATTTAGTTTTTTGACAAGAATTTATTACATAATTATAATTAAGATACCAAGTTATAGTTTAAAATTAAATGAAAACTTTTTTTTAAATAAAGGTATTACTATATAAATAAATATAAGAAATCAATAATGGGTGTGACCTCCATTATTATTGATACATTCTTGGAGGCGTCTGCTCATTGACGCTATCAAGGTATCAATATAATTAATATTAATCGTTTCCCATGCGGTATCAATGGCTGCAATTAGTGCATTACGGTTTACTGGTATAAAATTTGGCCCTTGTTGTCTTCGGATAACAGCAAGTATTCGAGCCCAAACATTTTCGATAATGTTAAAATCTGGGCTTTTTGCTGGCCAGGGTAACAGCTTCAAGTTATTTTCTCGTATCAAATTGCGCACAACCCGCGAAGTATGAATAGGGGCGTTGTCCTTTAACAACAAAAATACATTATGAAAATGTTAATTCAACAGATCCCGAACTAATTTTTGGAGAAAGTATAGTGAAATAAGAATACTTACTTGTTGGAAAATATAATCTTCGTCTGGATAAAACACTTCGACTGAAGGTTTCATAATAGTTTCCAAAATATCTAAATACGCAGCAGAATCAAGACGTCCATCGATAGCCCAACAAACTCCTGGACACCGCGCGCTAACCCAACCCCACACATTCACAGAAAAATAACCATTTCGTTTTTAGGACATATGTGATTATTTTCGTAACGAGTTCCTTCCATTCTAAAAACTTTTAGTGGTCCATCGTTGCGGCTATTGAACGTTTTTCGTCGCTAAAAATCACTCGATTCCAAAATTCCAAAGGTTCGTTCACATATCGCCTTCCAAATTCCAGACGACGTCTCATATTTTCGTCACTGAGAACTTCTTTTGCAGCAGCATTATACTTCTTTATTCCCATCTCCTTTAATCTTTTTTGTGCAGTTATACGGCATTCGGGAAAATGTGTATCTGCTATAGCCCTGGAGTATGTAGCAAATGGTTGTTCTGTTACGTAATGAAACAACTCGAGATCTTGAGCACGTGTAGATACTTTAGGTTTACCACTTCCGATGGCTCTTTCCAAAGTGTGTTCAAGATTCCATTTTACTCGGTAATGCCCTAAGGTGCTTTTTGGTATATCTAACATACGTGAAATTTCACGCACGCTACGGCCCGCCGCTAATTCCGAAACAATCCGCGCTTTCAAATCAGCACCGAGATGAGGTGGCATTTTCACAACACTTGAAATTTTAAACTAAAATGGAATTTACATTTCTTACTTTATTTATTGGTTCACACTACCCCTTCTCAAACAGTAGGTAATTGTTTAATTATTACAAACTTCTGTTTGACCAATGTAACAACCCTTAGAGCAATATGACTCAAAGGAAGTAAATTAAACAAGCAAGGATATTCTATTGTTATTGAAACTTATTCATAAAGTAAAAACCATTTCCTTATGATGCTAGTAGACAGGATTTTCTTTTAAGTATTAAGATTACAATAGAGGACTTATAAACTTTCGAAAATATCTAATTATAAATATTTACACTGCAATTGCGCTTTTTCCTTAATAATTTCTTAGCAATAACATACAAGTGCTTGGTTTTTAAGTTGTCATAAATTTGATATGATATAAATTTGTGTTTCTAATATTACATCACAAACTAATCTTTATTCGGAGAAAAAACCGACAAGTTGCGGGAACGCCGCAAACCGTTCGTGGAACAATCAGTACTTGCGAATCTGTTCTAAAATTCGTACGTAGCACCGTCCAAATTAATGTTCCGATTGCCGTTCGGTTCGTTGTTCTGTTTGTTCCTCGGTTTGTTGTTCAGGTGTGTACGAAGCTTTACAATAAGCATATTAATATGAACTATATCTTATGAAAGGAGAGTTATGTAACTATAATTAACGACTTAACGTTACGTTAGTAGATTCCATTTACTATTTACACATATTTTCTTGGAACATTCGATAATTAACTATCGGGATATGATGACCCTATACTTCGCAGGTTGTGCGCAACTGGATACAAGCAAATAACTTGGAGCTGTTACCCTGGCCAGCAAAAAGCCCAGATTTTAACATTATCGAAAATGTTTGGGCTCGAATACTTGCTGTTATCCGAAGACAACAAGGGCCAAATTTTATACCAGTAAACCGTAATGCACTAATTGCAGCCATTGATACCGCATGGGAAACGATTAATATTAATTATATTGATACCTTGATAGCGTCAATGAGCAGACGCCTCCAAGAATGTATCAATAATAATGGAGGTCACACCCATTATTGATTTCTTATATTTATTTATATAGTAATACCTTTATTTAAAAAAAAAGTTTTCATTTAATTTTAAACTATAACTTGGTATCTTAATTATAATTATGTAATAAATTCTTGTCAAAAAACTAAATATATACGTTGACAATAAGAATTGCCTTAGTTTTTATTTTCACTTTTTATATTAACTACAGAAAAAATGAAACGTCATAAAATATACATTTTGTAAGGACTAAATATTATGAATAGAGAGTTTAATGATTTTTTTAATAACTTACAATAATTAGTAGGTTAGATTTATTTAAAAATAAGTAATAATCAGTCAACCCAAATAACCATGTTTAGTTTTTGATTTAATTTAAAAGTTATTGCTTGTAGACGTTTTTTAAATCAAAATTATTTCTAATTTTATTTTGTAAACATTTCCTAAACAAAATTTTGATTCGATAATTAATCGAGCTATGGTGTTTAATTAGCGATACCTTCAAATATATTCTTTAAAGAAAAAAATTAAGTAAGCAACGTAAATTACCTATTTTCTAAAACGTGCTTAGTGTAATGATTCATTCTACAGTCCTTCTATAAGATAACCCCTGCTGAGACTACCTGCTGTTAGAATTGTAAATGATACCCTTAAGCCCGCTTCACAATGTGCAAACTTTTGTTTACAGAAATTGTGGTGTCCAAGTTTTAAATTTCATGAGTGTACATACCTACTCATATAACCACTTAATTTCCTATCACGGACTTTATCATCACTATGTATGTGTCTTTAAATCACTCACGATATGAGTTATCGTTATCTTCTTTCACTATTTTTCAATGTAACTTATACTACTTTTCCCGTAAAAGTAATAAAATCAACTATTTACACCTATATTTTAATTATATTCACCGGTTCTACGTATACGTCCACTCGTCTCAACGTCTAAACACCAAATCCCTATTTTACTTATATACATATACAATATATCCCCCTAAGATGGAATCATATGAAAAACTTTTTTATTATTAATTTTAGGAAAAAATGTCATTCTTTATAAAAATATCGGCATATTCTAAAATCTAAAATACAGTCATCAAATATCAAATTTTTTCAGTCGTATACGAGGTTTGTCAAAAAATATGAATTTTACTCAAGAGTAAAGTACCTTTAAATTTAACAATATCGAAAAATGTTATCAAAAAAAGTTGATCAGAAATAAAAACTACGTTCAAATATGCAATTACATCTATTTACAATAAAAATTGAGGTTATTTTATTTTTTAACATTTCTATTTTGAATGAACATTTATCTCTTGTAATTACGAAACACATGATAACCTTTTAGTTTCTCGATGTTTTCTTATAATTTTGCAATTTAAACGTGTAATAAATATTCATTTATTTTGCAAATAATCAAATTCATTCAAATACTATAACATCATATTAATAATAGAAACGAACAAAATTAATTTTCACTCATTCCACTAATGCTTGGACATATCCACCCTCTCGTTCAATACACTTAATCGTTCTATCGGCAAATTCACGTAATACATTCCTTATCATTTGTGGAGAAATTTCTTGACATGTTTCTAAAATTATCCTCTCAAGTGGTCAACATCTTGAAACGGCCCTTTCTGGTAAACTTTTGTTTCAGGTAACCCCATAAAAAGTAATCAAGAGGGGTTAAGTCATCTAGCAGGCCAAAAGAGATCAGAATATCTGTGAATAACTTTTCCATGGAACAAATTTTCAAGATAGTGTCTAACATTTAATGTACTGTGGCATGCGGCACCGTCTTGTTGGTACCAAATACACTGACGTTCTTGTAAGGATAGTTCGTCCATGAATTCATCGATACGAGTTTGTAAAAACTGTAAATATCGTTTGGTATTCATAGATTCGCGAAAAAGGAAAGGTCCTATTAATCTATTCTTATAAATGCCACACCACACGTTCGTCTTAAACGAATATTGGTCATGAGACTTTATTACATAATTTGGATTTTCCTCAAACCACCAGCGACAATGTTGCGACGAGACAGTTGCATTTGAGGAAAATGTCGCCTCATTGGAAAAAATTATATGCCTCGCAAAGAATGGGTCATCCTCTAAATCTCCATAGAAGAGAGAGCAAAAATCAAATCGCCTATCATAACCCATTCTTTTAATGTGTGTACGATTTTCGGTTTGAATGGTTTGTATTTATTAAGTTTTAAAATTCTTGCCACTGTATTTTTACTTACATTTTGTTGCATCAACTAGTTTCTTTTGCGCAATGACAATTTTGGATTTTCTACAACAGACAGCATTACATCAAACTGGATATTCTCATCAGCAACCAGTTTTCGACGTTTTCCATTGAAATTATTTTTAATACTTCCACTTCTCCTAAATTTACTTACTATTTTCGTAACAGTTGAATAAGTAATATTTTTATTGGGATGCCTATTATTGAAAATATTTGCTGTTTCTCTATGCGTTTTATAGTTATCTCCCACAATCAAAACAATTTCTATTTTCTCTTCATCAGTTAATAACGCTACCATTTTTATGTGTCTTATAAATTCTAACGCAGTTTGACAGTCACTGTCAACATTTGTTTCTATCAACAAACCATTTGTATGTCAGTGCATCCTAGATTACATGTAACTACAGTTAAAGGACCAGGCACCATTTAAATGGGAAAGTGGTTTTAGGGTAATTTTTCTGAATTTTTTATACAGAACTAATCGTTCTGATCAAAAGCTACCATTGCGCAAAAGCAATCGGATGAGCTGTTTAGCTACTATAGAGTGTTAAAGTTGAAGATGTCATAAATTAAAAGATGGATAAAAACTGCAGTTAATGGTCTAGAAAAACAAAAATTGGGTATTTGGGTTTTTTCTATGGGGCAATAATACTCCATTAATACTGGATGTGTGGATCAGTGCATTACCGATATACAGTGTGGTGCTGAAAATAAGGAGCAGATCAATAATAACTCAAAAACCTATGGCCTGATTTTTATTTTAATATGTTTTAGTTTGTTAATAACTATTTAGGTATTTGATAACAATAATTTCTAAATCACATTATTTAATGAATACAGGGGCTTATATGATTCGTTAAAACAGGACTCTGGGAAGTAAAAAGAACTGTTTGAATCATTCTGTATACATAGGATGTTTCCAATTTTAATACGAAAATAATTTTAGTTCAATTCTTCTGGTTTTTTGGTATGTTGTGCAGCTTGATAATTTGACTAAAATATTATAATATACTTTTAGATGCTGTGAGTCATTTTATTTCTACAGGGTGTTAAACTTTTATTCTTCAAAAATGTTCAATAAATAAATAATTTTATCAATGTAAATGGTTGTAATTGCATATTTGAACGTAGTTTTTAATTCTGCTCAACTTTTTTAATAACATTTTTGATATTGTTAAATTTAAAGGTACTTTACTCTTGAGTAAAATTCATATTTTTGACAAACCTCGTATACGACTGAAAAAATTTGATATTTGATGACTGTATTTTAGATTTTAGAACATGCAGAACTTTTTATGAAGAATAACTTTTTTCCTAAAATTAATAATAAAAAAAATTTTTCATATGATTCCAACTTAGGGGACATATATAAATGAATGTTTGTCTGTATGTCCTTTATAGAATCGTAAACGGCTTGACCGATTATGATATTTTTTTTTGTTTTTTTCGTTATAGTTCAAGGATGGTTTAGAAAAAAAGATTTGAAAAAAAAATCGGAAAAATTAAAATCTTTCTATCTTTCATTGGAACGAAACGCTGCAATGTAACAATTTTTTCTTCATGAACAAAATCAATAAAATTACTCAAAATAAATTGAATATTTGTGTAATATCTTTCCTTTAAATTTGTTTTAGTTAGTGGCCTAGCAAGGCGCGCAGGGTAGAGCTAGTGTCATAATATTAATAAAGTACTTTTAAAATTAAAATAATTTGAAGGAAGCTTACAAAATTTGGCAAACATTTAAAAAACTTAAATAACATTATGTATTACGAAATTAATTTTTAATTAATAATATTTGAACATTTAAATTGTTGGTGTTTATAATATAAGTAATTTTATTTGTGTCATTAAATACTAAAACGGCGTGCCATTTGTCAAGTTAATAATACGAAACTGTTAGATTTTTTGAAGAACTAAATCTTTTTGTGGGGAGAAGTAATATTGTTTTCGTGATACTGAAGTTAAAATTAACTTTTAAAGGCCAGTTGTAAATATCCGATGATTCAAAAAATTTTTCATCAAAGTGGAACATGAAAAAATTCACCTACGTCTACTCTAAGGGTACGCACACAAAGAAAGCTGGTTAATAAGAGCCTATTTTCGGCGCCGAAAACCAGCGCGTACAAGTCATCTCAGTAGTACACAATGAACGCCGGTTTTCCGTCAGTTTAAAAGCAACTTCTATTACTACAAAGATGTCTAATTCATATTCAGATGAAGACTTTTATTAATGGAAAATGCATTTTAAGAATGCAACGTACGAAGCAAGGTATACATCCAGTGAATCAAGAACGAAAAGTGTATGGTGAATATCACCATTTATTCCAATCGTTAAAACGGCACGAACAGCGCTTTTTTCAGTATATGAGAATGGCTCTTGAAACATTCACCTATATTTTGGAAAAAATTAAAATGCGGTTAACAAAAACGTGGTGTAATTGGCACAAACAGCCAATCCTTCCTGAAGAAAGACTTGTGATTACCATCAGGTGAGTAAAATGAATTTTTTATAATATTTATTAAACATAAGTAACAACATATTATGCCTAAGTAGAAACAAACAAAGGTAATAAACCTCAAAATATGATACTTAAGTAGGTACTAAATTTAGTAAAGGTCGATAAGAATATGGAAAATATCAAAGATTTAGTAGGTCGTTGGGAGTCTCTGATTCTGTGTCATATGCTGAAGGGACTGAGGCTGAGTAAAGTGAGGACGAAGAGTATACACTACCACTGTAGGGGAAACCTGTGGCGTGGCTACATAAAGAGAGCTTTGTCCATATGCATATTCGTCTACAATTTGCTGCACTCGTCCTCAGAATGACAATATTTTGTTTGGTGGGATTTTACGAACGTGAGGCAGCAAACTGTTGAAAAACTGTTGTGGTCATCTCCGTCTGCTTCCCACGATCGTTTATTTGCCTTCTCCTGCAAATATTGCAATTTTTGTTGCTCAATCTTTATCATTTCTTCATTCCAAGAATAATTATTGGATTTTCTTTTTATAGCTGTCTTCTGCTTAGTCATCATTTGTGAAGAATGCTTCTTGCTGTCAACCTCAATATTTTCAGTTTTATCAGAATTTGGTACACTAATAGAGTCGTCATTTGGCAGTGTATTTAAGTCTATATCTGCCTCTTCAATAGAAACCTCATTATTTCTTTCGCTATTATCTCCTTCGACCTCTGTTGATTGTATTATAGCGGCGCAATTTCCACCAGAAGTTCGGGATTTTACTATGTCTTTTAAAAATAAAAGGGATTGGAAATACGGCCATTTTACAGTGTAATTCGGTGCCGGATCCCCGAGCGAGTTTTTGGTATTTTTCCAAATTCAACGGAAAACTGGTCACGCAAGTACTTCCATTTTTTCTTAGAACCGTTTCTGAAAAAACGATATACTGGTAATGATAACAGGTATGAATCCTGAAGAATAATAATATCAACATTTAGAAGATAGTGATTTATTGACAGGGGTTAATAGAGAAGAGTACAATAAGTTGTCTATATCAATGTTTGGGCCGTATCTTGGTAGAGTTCCAATTCAGACATATCCGTTCTTTTTCGACCTCTTCCAACAAACAACCACAGTGAAATCATTAGTAATATTATTATTATTTGTTGCAGGTATTTGGCAACAGGCTGCTCATTTAAAACGCTTGCATTTTCGTTTCGAATGGGAGCCTCAACCGTAGGAAAGATCATATATGAAACTGTAGTAGCATTATGGGAAGAATTACAACACGAACATATGCCTATTCCAACAAAGGACAACTTCCAAAAAATAGCTGAAGATTTTTACAACACATGGAATTTCCCGCATGTTATCGGAGCTATTGATGGCAAACATGTACGTATTATTTCTCCAAAAGGACTGGCTCGATGTTTTTAACTATAAAAAATATTTTTCTGTCGTACTCAAGGAATAGTCGATGCCAATTACAAATTTATTGCCATAGACGTAGGTGGATATGGAAAGCAGAGTGACGGTGGTACATTCCAATCATCAGACTTTTATAAACTGCTCACTACGAAACAAATAAAAATTCCAGAGGCTTCTTATCTACCTGGAAGAAATATTAAGGCCCCATACGTTTTCATAGGAGATGAAGCATATCCACTTCTTGATTTCTTGCTTAAACCATATGGAGGAACAAATTTGTCAATCGAAGAAGAATGCTTCAATAGAAGACTCTCCAGGGCGCGAAAAACCGTTGAATGTACTTTTTGGGATTCTGTACTCAAAGTGGCGCATCTTATCTAAAGCTATCGAAACTGATATACTTGTTGCAGATAATATTATCAAATGTGTTTGTATTTTACAAAATACGATCTTTGATAGAGAAGGTATAGAAAGGCATCTAACTGATGTAGAAATTGTGACAAGGAAACAAAATAATCAGCTTTCTGGAAGACCGTTAAATTCAGCCAAAACCATAAGGGATATATTTAAAAACTTCTTTAGTGATAATCCTTTAAATTATCCAAATTAGCTGTTTGTGATTTGTATACCTAACTAGATAATCTCCATGAGAGGGAAGAACAAGAATTACAAGAATATAATATAGTTTTCATCGAAAATTGTCCCTTTGCTATTTAACCTCCTTTCGCCTAATTTAGCAAATTTTCAGTCAATCACTTATTTCTTTCAAAAGTTAGTAAAAGCTACAGTCAAACAGGCATTGGAATTGTTGGGTTTTCACACGTATTGACATATTTGAGCACAAAAAAATTAAAAGAAAAATAAACTCACCTTCAATTCCCATTTCATTACAAACTTCCTTCCATAAATTCTGTACTATATTCCTGTTGCTGTGGGACTTAAGTCGTTTGTCCCACAATGCGTTTCTTTGAAAAAATCGCCGATATTAATAACTCGACATCCATAATAATAATAATAATAGTCAATACTGATGTGTGAGAAAATGCACGTCCAGCACCGACAACCAGCGACCAAGAATTAAAAATTCATTCCGGTAAAAGTAGGCGCCGATCTGCGTTGGCAACAAGCACCGACCTGCGTTATCTGTGAGCGTGTGCATTTAAAAGCGGACTTAATTATTGGCGCTTATAAGCGCTTGTTACCGGCAAGCAGGTAACCAGCTTTCTTTGTGTGCGTACCCTAAGTGCATAAAACTGGATGTGTTGGACGATAATGTCAACACAATCATAAATTGAAATGAAATCTGTCACAGTTGACAAATGTAGAAGCTAAGCTAAGATACACCTGTTATACCTTGCTTCGTCGTTCATGGCAAAGTTTGATGAAAAATTTTTTGAATCTCGCGTTACAATCTCGCATTACAGTTAACTATGGTTTAATTTCTAAGGATACAATTGTGACAACAATTATCGCCTAGAAAATTAAACTAAAGTTTAAGCAAAATGTATGTCGTTACAGTTAACTGTTGGCATTTTTCTTACTAAAGTTTAAGTAATCTACGATTTAAACTTAGACCCAGTTGTACAATCTGCGCTTAAAGATAAATTTGGTTTAATTTCCTAGACGATAATTGTTGTCACAATTGTATCCTTAGAAATTAAACCATAGTCAATTTTAAGCTGTGATTGTACAACTGGCCTTTAGTCTATAAAACCGACCGATTAATGACCGGTTGTCCCAACACAACTTAAACTTAAGCAATGTTTAACACCTTAGATACAATTAAAATCTTACCAATGATTCTGCTCAAGTTTAAGTCGTGTTGGTGCAACCGTTCACAAATCTTTTAATTTAATCAATTTTCATGGAACAAAATTTTAAACGAATTAATTTGGTTTTTGTTAATGGTAATACTGCTTCCATTTAAACAAAATAAATTCTGTCATGGCGGAATACTTAAACATTTAAATATCTGCAATAACAGATTTTGAATAAAAATATTGAAAAAATAATAAAAATTTAGTCTTAATGTCTTAATACAATCACCAAAATTGAAGATGTAATGTTTAAAGTTCATTAAAATAATTCAAAATTATTTCTCCCACTCAAAAAAGAATAATTTCGAATAAAATGGACAAAAAATGTATAAAGAGAAAACTAATTACTACACTTACGAGGAGAGATACAAATAACGAGTTCTAAAACCGAAACCTCACATTTTAAAATTAAGAAGTTAAGAAATAAGTTTTTGAAAAATTATGTAAAAAGATAGGAATAATAATAATGGATTACATAAATATTGTCGAGGTTCTCAAGTGAAATAATAAACGAAAATGTATAAAATAAATATGTCCCAATCCGTAATTAAATAACAATACTAATTAAACCCATTTTAATTACGGAAAACTAATTAGAAAAAATGCTGAATATGATATCATTTAATCGCGATTAATCAAAAAACCTTTTACATTTTTCAATTAGGTAATCCTTTTATAAACACTATTTCGTGCTTCCAATCGCCGCAGAAGGACATTTATAAAGCAAAAGGTTGCTGTCATGTAACTGAAACCCTACGCGATTACATAATACATATTACGTAAAGAAAATCTAAAGGACAAGGACAACTTGTTGCTCGATATTTTCTAAAATCACTAAACGAAGAAAATTTAATAATTATCAACTCTCTTAATTTATATTAACTTTCTCAAGAAATCAATTCAAAACAGTAAAAACTCTCAACGAAATGCAGTGGTGGAAAATTTGAAACTGTAGGTATGTTTTTCTTAAATATCGTAATAGAATATAAGAACGTATGTATTAGTATAATACTTCGGCAAATTTAAACGAAAAAATTAAAAATTTATTTAATTCTATTGTTTTTATATTTAATAACTTTTATTTGATCTCACCACAATTGGGAGTTAACACATAAATTCCTTAATGTAGTACCAATAGTTTCTTTTGATATTCAACACAAATCTCCGAAATAACTGTATAAATCATGAACGATTGTTCATTTATTTCATTATCTACAAAATATGAATTAAGTGATTAATAAATAACGATAAGGTAAACAACAGTATTTTATGCATCTGTTTGTTTTTTTATGACTATTAAGATGACTCATTGCCGACGGGTTCTATAATACGTTCAGCGAACACACGGAGTTAAGCCACTTCTTATAAATTCGCGCTAAATTTAAATAAAATTATTTTATTGATTAAAATTTTAAAGTAAGTATTACAACCAACTGACATGATTCCGCGTTGCTTGACATATTGGTTTTTAGGTTGGTTTGGTTATTATCTTATCAGTAGTTTACTCTCGTTTCTATTCATTTTACAAAACTGTATTTATCAATACTTTATAACGTATAAATTAATTATTTTTGAATTTTCGCGCTAATACATAGTGTAAAGTAGTCTCTTCATTTTTATTGGTTCAAATTATCACAAACT
Organism: Abscondita cerata; assembly: GCA_030710515.1. Classification (NCBI taxonomy): domain Eukaryota; kingdom Metazoa; phylum Arthropoda; class Insecta; order Coleoptera; family Lampyridae; genus Abscondita; species Abscondita cerata. Next base: position 196,300 of record JALBCR010004249.1, read on the forward strand.
ATTGAAGAGGTGTCTTAACTCCATGTGATCGCTGAACGAATTATAACAAAAATTTTTTGATTAAATTGTGTTCGTTGCGCGTTTGTTGAGTACTGAGGATAATTTATTAATTAGTTGCTAAGTTTTAATAAAATTATCATTTTTATGGTAAAACATGTATAAAGAATTTTGTAGGCGTGAATAAACTAGTAAAAATTAGCTATTATTTAGTAATTATCTACCTACTATATATACCTATTTTGAGTTCACCAACTATTCGTTATTTCGTAGGGTGCTCGTTGTAAAGAGGTAAATTTTTGCTGTTCGTGTTGGTTATTGAGAGTATTCGTTGTTAAGAGGTCGTTTTTCATTAATTCTCATATGTTAAAAAATTAATAATAATCATAGGTTTATTAATTTAATGTGCGAAGTTAGAATAAAAGACACTAATCAAAATAGCATTCTAAATTTTGATTCAATTCAGTTTGATATTCAATCGTTTATACATTATATAAATGCAATTACATTATTCAACTATTTTTTTTTCCAGAAACCAATAACAAATGTAGAAGAAGCAAGAAAAAGAGCAATGTATCAATTACTAGCAAAAGAACAGCAATACGCTGCCGGGTTACAGTTTGCCATAACAAGATTCGTTTCTGCTCTCGCTGAAAGAAAGGATTTGATATCACCTGTTGATCATCGCATATTATTTCAAAATTCGGAAGAAGTAAGTATTTTCAAATTCATTTGGTCGATTACTGTCGAAATACAATTAATACTTACTTTAATAGTTATACACAAAAATTAAATAATAATAATTCTGACAAAAAATCAAATAGGTTAAAAAATTAACAATTCAATAGATTTTAAGTTGTAGAATGGCATATACAGTGTGCCCCGGGTCTAGTGCGTTTGTACGGGGAGTGATTACAAATAAGTGTTTCAGTCAAGTGTGATCAGGTGCAACTTAGGCAATGCTTAATACTTAAGTTCAGATCATGTTGGTGAAACCGGACATAAATGAAAGTAGAGACAATGCAAAAAAATACCAACAGAAAAGAAATCCTACACTTAGGATATTAGTGGCATCTAAAGACGAGCGTAGCGCAGAAAGTGCGTCAAAAAGTGAAAAAAGTGCTTTGTACCAAATTGAAATCAAATTGATGTTGTCATCACAGTCATTGTTAACCTTAAATTTTGATAAGTGGGTAGTGCTACATATTGGGCCCAATAAAGCAAAGTCTAATAGATTTAATGTTTTTATCAAAATTGGAAATAACCAATTAAATTGAAATTAAAAATGTTAATATTTCAGATCACGAAATGATTACCTGCACCTTAAACTCAATTAAATGCACAACGCAAACATTTGTTACTTATCGGTCCCTTAAACATATAAATATCTTTAGGATTGCTTCTATTGACGATAAAGTTAACTGTCTTTTACCTGTCTAACCTCTTAGATACATATGCACCTCTCACTATACAAAATGGCTTACTAAAAAGTCATCCCCATGGCTAACTGATACCGTTACAATTATGCAAACCCATCGAGATGCAGCTTTACAAAAATTTTAAAAACCAAAAGGAATCAGACTGGTCTTATTAATAAACCCTAAGAAATGTAACCACGCTAGCGATCCGTAAGGAAAAAAACTTACTTGGACTTTAAAACAAAAAAAATCTTAAATCAAAGTGGAAAACTTTAAAAATGTTTAACGAAATTGGTACAAAACAAAACTCTTTACTTGATTAACTAATTAATGTTGAAACTTTCAACGCTTACTTCGTACAAAATAATTACAGTAACCATAAATTGACGCTTTCACTTCAAATTTGTATACTAATAGATTAAATGACAATATATTTTCTTTTCGATTAGTCAACACTGATGAAGTAGCCATAATTTTAGCCCTAATTAAAACTAAGAGCGTAGGAATTGATGTTCTGAATGTCGAATTCATTAAACTTTGCTGTCCGTACCTTTTACCATACATAACGAATATTATTAACTCTTGCCTTTTAGAAGGAGCATTTCCGTCAGCATGGAAACACGCATTGGTAATACCGATTCCTAAAACTAATGATGCCACAGAATACAGTATGTTCATGCCAATTAGTATTTTACCAGCTGTTCCTAAAATTTTAGAAAAATAGTGCACGATCAACTTCAAAAATATGTAACAATACACAATTAGGATTTAGTTGTGAAACAGCCTTAAACTGCATCACAGACGATATTGTCAGAGCGACAGACAACAACCAAACAACTATCTTAGCCTTGATCGATTTTTCTAAAGCTTTCAACAAAATTAATCATTCGTTATTAATAAAAAATATTACAATTTATTGGCCTGGATGAAATCGCATGTTATTTTTTCCAATCACATTTAGACGGTCGTCTGCAATCAGTTAAAATATGTAATACTATCTCAAGTCCCCGCCCGTTAACATCAGGAGTTCATCAAGGCTCAATATTAAGTCCAATTCTATACAACATTTATACAAGGTGCCGTTGAACGTGGAATCTCATAAGCTTTCTAATAATAATATTGCAGGATACTTTTACTCAAAAATCCCCAAAATCCGTAAGAGTTAGGTACCTACAACCTTATCATTAGAATGCTTATGAAATTCCACGTTCAACGTCACATAAAAAATTAGGTGATGCCGTTTGAAAAAATCAAATTATCCATGAATTTTGGGGAGTTTAATTTAAATAATTGATTACTCAAATTACAAGGTTAGGAAGGTGAACAACTAGCTTTAGTTGGCACATGCAATGCATATAAAAGTTAGGAAATCGCAGTTGTTTTTTTCCGGAAAAAGTGCAATAATGCGAAAACCCTCCATTTTAGACAATATGGATAATGCATAAAGTTATATTCGAATTTCTCAAGGAATCCAAATTTGAAATAAAAATTGGATGATTCCATTTAAAAAAAAATTGACTTTGGTATGTCGCACTTATATACAGGGTAGGGCACTACCAACGAATTATTGTGTAGCACTAAAACGACAAATAATGTAAGAAATCTTAAGGCATAAATATATCGAGATTATTTGAAACCACATTTTAAAACTATTTTCGTACTATATCAAAGTTGGGTTATTTTAAATGGAACGCCCTGTATTTTTTTCTATTTTTGAATAGTAGGATAAAAATAATGTATGTTCTTTAACATGTCCCTATACCAACTTACATCCGTTTCTGAGATAAATCGATTTTGCCTGATTTGCAAACCCTCCAAAAAAATTCAATAACTTCAAGATAAATAAAAACAAGCAGTTTTGTTTTACACCACTTTAGTAAGAACCTTCAACATCCCTTTTGCAATATTTATCATTATGTTATGATTATGTTATGTTTTAAATACTACAGCATAACGCTAACGACTTAAAACTTAAATAACTTGCTTAACTTAAATAGAGCACCCTGTATTCTGTAGCTTGTTGGTATCAGGAACTAGTTACCTTTCAATCGGTATTAGGGTTACCAACCCTAACTCTGATAGTTTTCCAGATATTTTAAAATTTGCTAGTTTAACAATTTGCAGATTATTGGAATTTAAGTTACCCGTGAGATATCAGTAAAATAAACATTTTTTAATGTATAGGCCAATTAACCTTAAAAAAAATTTTTCAGAACAATATAACAGAAATGTGCTCATGACTTATGCCGGGCTCTAAGAGTCGGTGGAATCACGCCCACCTGTCACAAACAACAACAACCGTTATTAGTTTCAGCAAAAATCTATGATACCATACTGTAAACATTGATAACTTTTAATTACTAGTGCAGCTTTAGTAACATGCTCTGGCGCTTAAGCTATGCGGTCACTAAGACAATTATCTATAGACTTCTATTATAATAAAGCACAAGATTCGATATAAATTTATAATCACATTGTAAGAAAAATTCTGAAGTTTTAGACTCCAAAGATTATTCAAGACTCCTATTCAAAAATATTTTTAAGGCAATACTACTTCTGGTTATATCGGAATCAGCCATTAAGTTTGTTATTTTAAACGCCTGATATATTCTTTCATTGTTGGATTTCTGAAATTATATCACTCAATGTCAATAAGCCAATATTATGTAGGCATTTTTAAAAACCTATCCAATTATAATGGTGCTTCTCGAATATACTTGGTAATTTATCAGCGTCTCTCCAGTAGTATTGTATATTCAATTTGGTGTCGCTTTTTTCGATTGGATACATTTTATTAGATAGCAGGCGTAAATAATAAAAATGACTTTTTGCAAACGTCAGTCAAAAATATTAAAATTGTCGTTAGACACATATTTTACTTATGTTCATTGCTCCACAAGAGTTTAAAAGACCAACCGCCGTCTTGTACAGTTGTATACCGCACTTAAGTATACACCTCTGATGAGCTCATAATAAGAGCAAAATGCTGATTCGGGTGTTCTTTCGTTGCGTGTGTGCTACTGTACAAGAAATACTTGGCTTTATCGACACATGTGTGTTTCAAGCATTTAAAGTTATCGCTTTGATAACGATATGCACTTTAATACTCACAGTCGTTACAGTTAACTGTTGGCATTTCTTAGTTTTATACTATTGATTGGGATTATAACATAAGAAAGTTAAATGGAACAGTTTACAAGAAATCGGTAATTAAAACAATTTGGAACAGCGCCGCTAAGTTATTACAAGACAAATATTACGAAAAAATAAAAGATACTTACAGGCCATACCGGAGACTCGAAAACAAAAATCTGTACCTTTATCTGCAGAAGATTTAAATAAAATTTTAAAACAATTTGACGAAGACACTCCAGAGGGCTTACAAAAATTGTTTTATCATAACGCAGCCGTAGAACTTGCGTGGCGCAGAGGCGAAGCGACTAATTGCATGTTGGAATATTTTCAGAAAGAAATTAATAATGATGGTAGTTTTAGCGGAAGGATTGAATGTAAGTAGGTGATAAGCGTTAATAAAGCTTGGAAAAATGGTAGTACTTGGTTTAAAAACATGCCCGTTGGTAAAAACGAAATAAGTAAGGGGATCCAAAATTCTGCAGAACGTGTAGGGCTAAACACAAAAATATTCAACTTCTCATGGTATTACTCGTATATACGAAAATTTCATAATAGTTTTTTAAATATCTTGATTATTATAAATGTTTTGAAACGTATAGTCTTTTTTTCAACATTGTGCTTTTTATTCCGCTTCGACCAAAGATATACGTTTACAGGGTAGAAGAAAATCTACATTATTAACGGATTCATCCCATACACGGTGTTCAAAATTTAATGATTAAATGCGATAATTTTAAAGTTGGAAAAGTTTGCTCTTCTAAATGTGACATGTGGAACTTATGGGGTGGTCGTATGGAGAAATGGATTATGCTACGAATCGCTATAACTTCCTCTATACCAATTATTTCACATCAAAATTCGATAAAACTTAATTTTAGTAAACCTTCATTTTGACAGGAATTGAAACAATGCTGCTGATTTTCTGTCAAAGCAGTATCAATCAAAAGTTTGTGAGAGTCTATTTACATTCTATAAATTTTGATAATTTTCTTAAGTTTCTTTGTTAATGTTTGTCATATTGTGGTGAATGTGGAAGAATTGTCAGATGGACATGTACATTATTTAATGAATGATATTTAGACCTCCAACAATGACTCCCAGAAATTTTGCAAAAATCGAAGCTCTGTTTATGGTCATATCATAAAACCTACAAGCGATAATATAGATAACACAATGAACCTATTGCTATATTTTCAAGTTTATCCAAAAAGTTCAACTTCAGCAACAGCGCTGGATTTGGATATTTCACGAGCACCAATCCACAGGATATTAAGAAAACATAAAATGCTATTTTTTGTTGAGATAATTGTGTATAAAACTGAGATTTCTTCATAATATTATTTGGACTGATGAATTAATTTTAGCAGGCAAAGAATTATAAATAACCGAAATGATCACTACTATGTACAAGAGTCTAAGTCATTACGGCTTTGAAGGTAAAGTAATTGTTTATCAAATTTTGAACATGCATGAATTTCAAAAGCACCGTATTTGTGTTTCTGTCTACTCCAGAAGCGAAATGGGTAAAAGGTGCAGTGCTGAAAATAGAGCATACGTTTCAAAACTTTTAAGAGAATCAAGATATCTAAAAAACCTCATTGTAAAATTTACTCAGAAACCCAAAAATAAAGTAAATAATCAGACACTAAAACAATGTGATATTGGAACATAAAACTTTAATAATTGTTTCCCAAAATTAATAATTGGGCCTTCTTTAGGAGTGATTAGGTTTCCAATAGCTGAATTCACTTAGTATCTTGTTATGCCGACGTTTTGACCGGGTAGTCCGATCTTTTTCAAAGGCATCTATATTTATTAATTCAACATCAGTTACATACACATAAGTTTAAATATTATAAAATAACACAAGTATAAGAAAGTGGACATTACAAAATTAGTTTGCATATCAAAATAATCTAATCATTCGAGTTTTATATTTACAGTATTTTGTTTGTTGGAATATCAAGTTTGTCATTTATTTATTATAATTAATTGTAATATGTAATGTATAATAGTAAATTTTAATTTTTATGTTTGATGACTGTGATACTATGTGAATTGAGCTCTTGGAAACCTAGTCATTCCTAAGGAAGACCCAATTATTAATTTTGGGAAACATTTGTTAAGTATAATAAAAGGAGGAATATCAACTTATTATATAAAACTTTAATCTACAGTACTTTCTGTGTTTAATATAAGTATAATAAAAATATTTAAGCAATTTTATTGACCATATAAAATTTTGCGAATTAAACAAAATTATCAGTTTCAACTTTACTTTGAAATTTTATTTCAGATTCATCGGATCAGCGAAGACATTCTAGAATGTTTAATACACGAAGATGGAGAACCACAAATTAGTTCACTATTAAGAGTTTATTACACCAAAGTGTCCGAAATCGCTTCGGCGTATAAACGATACTGTTTAGGAATTAAAAGAGCCGATTGTATATTAGTAAATAAAACGAAGAATTCAAACTCGGATTTTGTACGGTTTTTACAAACTCCGGCGGTTCCTAGAAGAAGGCCCGACATGACAGCCTTCATACATAAACCATTAGAACATTATAGAGAAATTTTAAAATTGTTTAACGTTATTTTGAGTAACACCAAAGCAACTCACGAAGATTATCAAACTATTAGTAAAATTGTACAAGATTTACAGGTGTAACATTAACCTTTAATCAAGTTTTTATTTCAAAGCGTATTTTTCGTAGATAGCTTATAGGGAAATGACTTCAGAAGCTGGATTAATGGAACCTCTCGGCGAAGGACGACCATTACTCTCAGTTCAAGATTTAGAAAATAGATTAGTTTTCACAAAATGCAAGGTGAGATCTTCTTATTAGAAAATAACTACGATAAATTCCAGCCGTTTGTTTTAAGTAAACCAGGGAGACAATGGATCTTTGGTAGCGATTTGGGTAGGGTTGAAGGACGAAGTGTTAGACAATATTGGACGTTATTGTTTACGGATTTAATTTTGTTTGCAAAGGTTTCAAGAGATAGGGTTTTGTTTATAATAGAGGATCCTCTTCCTTTAGCGCATATTACTGATTTACTTTTTAATGTTAGGAAAAAAGGTCAGGAACAATGACTTACAATAATACGTGAAATAATGAATATCGTTTGCAGCGACCGAATTTCGAATCATAGTACAACCAGGAGGAAATTCTGCAAAAAGTCCGACTGTTCATTGTGGACCAGACTTAACTAGAACTCCGCGAAAAAGTTCAACTAAAAGGTGTGTTGTTCTTAGAGCTCCTACTACGGAACTAAAAGCTGTTTGGCAAAACTTATTACAACGACAAATGTAAGTGATTTGTTTACTAAAAACACTTTTTTCTCAATCTTGCATGACATAGCACTAGATAATAATAGATTACAGATGTATCATTGCTACGAATCAAAAATAGTAATAAAGAAAAGTAGAATAGAAAAGGATAATATTGAACTATTAGATCTACCATAAAAATGTTTTTGGCATTAATTGTCCAAAGTTATGTCTTAAAATAAAATAAAAATATTTGAATAAGTACACTTTAAAAATAATTCAAATCATTATTTTTTGAAGAATAAACAGTTTCTGTTTTACCCGATTGATCACAAACAGTAACTAGTAATTTTGTAGTTACCTAAAATTAGCAACGATATAGCACACTCTAGATAATTTTTGGCTAACAAAATCTCAACCGTTTATCAAATATGCTTGACAAGATGTTTGTTGATAAGTTCCCGACTTTTGTAATGTGCATTATTATTGAACTTCATAAGTTTCCTCCGATTGGAGATGTTCTCATAATCGTTTTCATTCTTCAAATATTGTTATTCAATTAAAATTTCATCACATATAAATAATTTCATCTAACAATTTCACATTTGCGCTGAAAATCAGTGTCCAAATATTTTTCAGTCGAAACTAGTTTGCAAAAAACATTTAATTGTATAAAAAAATTAGATATTTGTATTGGTCAATGACAAATCGTTTTCATTTATTTGAATATAATTTCATTACAGTTTCATATGGATAAAAACAAATTAAGTTGTAGCTTACCTATAGTTAAAAATTACATGAAAACCAAACGTCAAAATAAAAATGAGCATTATAAAACGTATAAAACATTACATCAATTCCTAAAATACTCTAATTACAATCAATTATACTAACTAAAATTTACAAATTAAATTACCAATAGATACAATAAATAACACGCACTTTAACACAATATTATAAACCAACAAAAAAGTATGGTGAATACAATAATTTCATTCATGCAAGGACAGCCAAAAAGATCATCAATCGTTAAATGAGTATTATAATAGTTTAAGTAACTATGAATTAAAGTATTTTATCCACAATCACCATATTATAGAGCTATTATTATGCCGCTATGAAACGTATTATAACACCTATAAAACACTAGTGTTTTATATTCCCTAAAACATTATTGTTTTGTAATATACAAAATTCAAGAAAAATTTGCAGAAAATTTAGTAATTATTTATTAACATTAATATTAACATTCACGTTAACATCAAAAGTAAATTTATTTGCAATATCAGGATTTACATTTACACAAACCACGTTTGAGGAAGACTGCATCGCGGAGATCTCTTGCATTGTGCTGGATTTTCCTTGAATTTTTCTAGCAATATCGATTTTATTTTACTTGCTTTCTTCTATATACCCCTCAACAACACTAGATGACCTACACGCTCCGTGCCTCTTAAGAGTGAGAATATCACCACCAGCATTAGCCAACAGAGTCGCCGAAGAACGGCGCATACTATGGCCCGTGTAGGATTTAGCGTCTAGAAGTTTTAAGAAAGAAGCAATCTGTGAGGAGATTCTGGAAATAGTGTTAATTCCCACATGTTGCACGGTGCATTTTAAATTTATATATCGCAAAAAAATCTTCCCTGCGAAATAGTACTTGTAGGACGTAGGCATATGTATTTCTTGCATATCTCCATAACATTAACAGAGAATCCTTCGTCTAATACAGTGAAACTTCTTGACATATTGGTCTTTGTTTCTGGGATGGACACGTAGATAAACGATCCTTTATCTTTCACATGTTCAATATTTAAGTTTACCAGTTCATTGCATCGTAAACCTCTACAAACACCCATTATGACAGCAACCTAGAAATATTTAAAATAATTAAGATACCAATACAAAGTACTTTTCATCAGATCCTGTTTTCAAAAATTGTTCGACGTGTCCCCTCTCAAGCACTTTTGCCTTCTTTGCCTTGTAGTTTTTTGATTGCAATTGAGATAAGCAATTAATTTGCCGTATTTTGATATGTCAATATTTCTATGCACATTCAAAGTTGCTCTTAACATTGAATATTTCGTCCACATCGACGAGGAGGCAAACTTGCTTCTTACATTTAAAAAATAAGCCAACTGTTTATGATGTTTGCACCTCTTTTCTCTCTCCATTCATTAAAGGTAGCAAATTATTTTATGTATGCACCTTTAGATTTGGCCGGCAACAGTTGCAGGGCTTCTTCAGCTTCTGCTTTAATTTCTACCGGCAAAGAATCACTTTCTGACATTTTTCAAAACGACGCACACAAACAATTTCTAATTTTTTTACAAATATTGTTTTAATAAGCAAGCATCCTAGCAACTAATAATGCAAAGCCGCCCAAAGTTTTACTAAATTTTCTAATATTTGCTATTACATTGAAATTTTAGAACTGTCAGATTACTTATTTTCAATTAAATTGGTTTGATTGTGGATAAAATCTTGTATTGCATTCGTGTTTTAGTGGCATATTATCCCCTTAAGAAAATTAAACGCTCGAACTTCGTTCTCGCGGTTAAAAATTCTTGCGTGGATAATCTGTCTACTAAAACACATATACAATAAATAGCTATTATATACCTACTAATAATTATTAATTATATTGTGATAAATTTTTTGTTAGACCATTCACATCAAACTAATCAACTTAATATTGTTTTTGTTTATGGTAATGTACAGGGTGTCCTGTTTTCGACACTTTTGCAGGGTATCTCCGTTATTATTGCAGTTCGAGTTTTGAGGTTTTCGCGAACCTGTGTCACTTTTTTGTAAAACGAACGATAGCGCAGACAGATTTATTATGGCCCTCTTCGTTTTTGAAATACAGAGTGAAATTGAAAAGTGTGCATTTTCAGACACCCTCTGTAATTCAGGTATCTGATAAGTTATCGACTAGGTAAAAACGGAATCTTACACATTTTTTTATGCAGAATCTAGTGACGTGCTTAGTTTTTTTCTAGGTGTCTCCATTTTCGACAAAGTTACCAAAGTTAGATTTTCTAAATGGGACACCCTGTATGTCAATTTGTATTTACATTCCACTCATTAAGAGCTTTCAGAAATGTATAATAGTCGGCACTTTGTTCCCAATCGAAGGTTAGATTCACCTTTTTTTTAAATAAGCCTAGAAACTAAAAGCCAAACAGATTTATTTTTATTAAACTTATAGTAAAACCAATAACCAATAACGCGTATATATATTTATAGGTGTTGTTCAAAATGGTTGCCATTTTCCCTCTTGCAAAATTGGCACTTTTGCGAAATTTTGTTCAAGGCATTTAAAATTATTATGGGGTGACCTATAAGGTTTTGATAGCACTCAATCTATTTGTCTATTCTGCGCTTCTTATAAAAAAAACAATAAATGTTTAACATTCAGGGCCAGTTGTACATTGTATAATCTCCGCTTAAACTTAACTATGGTTTAATTATTGGGATACAATTTTGACCACAATTATCGCCTAGGAAATTAAACCAAAGTTAACTTTAAGCAAAGATTGTACAACTGGGCCTCAATCAAAGGCGCAACAAATAGGTACGAAGCTCTCGGTTAAACAGTTCATATTAATTATGCAAGTCCTTCCTGGAATTGAGTAAAATCAATCGCTAAAAATAATACTAATCAATAAATATTTACGTTAAAGAAATTTTAGTTCGTCTGTTAGTGTTCCTAAGAAAGCTTCTGATTTCTAAGTTAAGGTAAAATACTATTTTTTATTTATCTTATTCACATAATTCGTGTTAGTTCATACATTACCAGATTATAAACGCATACTTAAATAAAGCATCGTTATCATCAAACCAATCCAGGAAATTTAAGACGTAGGGCCGGTTGCGTAAAAGTAGATAACGTTATCCCGATTTAAAACATTATCCAGAATTACTATGCATGTACGTTTCATAAAGATAATTCAGGATTTCGCCACGATAGATTTTCAAAATCTGATAATCACCCAGTTGGCATTCAATAATGTAAAAGTACTGTCAAACCATTGTGGTGACGTTTCAAACTGATAATGGTGTTTTCGTTTTAAAACGCAAAATTCTGCTACAAAATGACCACAACCGCGAATTTTATCGAAACATTGGTCTCTCTTGTCCAGAAGCACCGGGAAGGGGTTGCATGTAACAAACGGATACAAAAAAATAAAATTCGTAAGCAAACGTGGGACAAAATCTGCAACGAATTTAATACTACTAGCAAATCATACCGGAGTGCTGTTGCGCTAAAAAATCGTTATAAAAATGTGAAATCTATATCAATAAGAAAGTTTTCCTAAAACATATCCTACGCTCGACGTATAGGGGGAGGACAGGCAAAGGTGAAAAAACTAACTACTGTCGATAAGATTATTAAGGACATTCACGGCACCCAGGTGGAAGGGAAACTCAGTCAATATGACGGAGATAGTACTACGTAAGAATGATTTGCATTTGTATTTAAAATTACTTGCTAATAATTTTTATTTGTAGTGGACATTGAAAATATGGATATGATCTTACATCCGCCGGCTTACTTTAATAACACAGACATTAATGTGATCGAAAATGACCAAGAAAGGTACTGACTGGACTAACTGCCCAATCAACTTCGGCAACCGAAAGACAAATCTTTAAAAATTGGAGACAAACGAAAATGAACTGCGGGTATGTTTGTTTTCTTTTAGTTAAACTAATTGTGATGTGTTTGTTAAGGTGAGGGTATAAAAACAAATATTGGTGCATGGACCAAAAGTAAAGTAGAGTTGACCGAGCTACAAAAACCACATGAGGAAGAGAAAACATGGGAAGCACTCGAAGCTGTCGAAGAACCAAACATGAAAAAAATTGCATTACTGGAGAAGAATCAACTTTAAGAAAACTCCTTATGTCCGAGAAATATAAATTAAAAATGGAGATTCTGAAATTGCAGAAAGGGGAGTTTTTGTAATTAAATTTTTCAATTGTAAACAATGTTTAATATAATTATATTTATGAGTTTGCATCTATTAACCATGAAAATGTTCATGAATTAAGACAAATCTTGTAATACTGTTTTTATTCACGACATTCTTTCTCGCATCATTATGAAATATATTCACATTATTATGGTCATTCGATTGCTTCTTCCCTTCCTCAGTCACTGTTGCATCATCTCCCAAGTGACTTGCAATGTTGTGCAAAACGAAAGTTGGTACCACAATGGACTCTACTATATTTATATCTAATCTAATCCTAAAGCTAATATGGGAAATCTCCGTTTCCATGCTCCGAAGCAGTTTTTAATAGGGTTCCATGTGCGAATCTGAGCTTCAATAAACAAATTCTCCGCATTTGTAGCAGGGTATTGTAATGGTGTAATTTTTTTAATGCGTATCAACTGTCCCCAAGGATGAGACTATCTTTACCATACCTTCCAGATTCAAAATCAGCTCGGATACGCAAATTTCAAAAAATTGTGGAGGCATGTTAAGATTCAAGCCATCTACAGACCACATTTCGAAGAATAAGCTTAGCATCACAAACTGCTTGCACGTTAAAAGGAAAGAAATCCTTCATAGTTCGGTATAACTCGGCCTCGTTTCTACCAGGTTTTTTTATTCAAATATGTGTGCAGTCTAGAGCTCCGATGCAACGAAGCATGCGAGTTATGTTGTAGAAACCCTGCTTTACACTTTTTACCTCAAATGTTGTAGGTATTTTAATAAAATTTGGATACAATGCAGCAATTTGATGGACCACTTTTGTTATTACCCGACTAGCTGTTGCTTTATCAATACCATTAAGATATTCGATAACATACAATATTGATACTGTAGCAAGAAAACGTAATGTTGCTAATATCATCTGCCCTGGTGACAAAGCGTAGTTCCAGAAAAAATACACACCTACATTAGGCACAACTTGTTGACTCAAAAAAAAGTATCATCAAAGCCGTAGTAAAAAATCGAATGGTGATATTATTATTTCCTGGAAAAGTCGGGATCCCGAGTAGATGGCTCAGAATTTCAGAATTTTAAATGGCAAGATATGTCAAATGTGATATCGTTCAAAGGATCTTTAAAAAAACAACTTTTGTAAAAAAAGTTTTTTTATTACTGCCACTCTTTTTGAGTAAGGTTCCATTGAAGTTATTAAATTTGGTTCATTAAAAATCAGCATTTAAAATCTTTTAATATGTATTCATTTTTATCAGTTTCATTTGACAAAACTTTAGTCTTGATGTTTAATAAAGTTTCATCTTTATCCTTAGCGATTCGAATGTTGTCGGCAGTCACTTCTACATCTAAGACTTGTCAATACAGTTGAGGAAGACAGTTCTTTACTATCCAATTTTGAGGCTTCAAGAGCTAAAGCTTTTGTGACGATATCGTCAGTTTTTATTGCTCGATTGAAGTAACTATTCTCGAATTGAATTGTCTCGCAAACCTCTAATAAATTGTGCTCTCAAGAAAATTTCCGCGGTGTTTATCTTACAGTCACACGATGAATTGAAGTCGCAGTCGATGGTATCACGTCTTAATGTGGCGACATATTCAGTCAATGTTTGAGTTTCGAGCGGGTACGTTTCTGGGAATCTGTGTTGTGAAACAAGAACGTTCTTCTATGGGCTGAAGTTCATGTCCTCAGTAAACAACTCTTTAAACTGTTAGTTGCCGCGGCTTTCTTAAAAAGTGTAGTAAAAGTTGATCCTGAACTTGCTTATATGTTATACATTTAAATTTAAATAATTCACATCATGTATGTAATCAGAATAATTATTTTAATTATAATTTAAGATGCAGAGGAAAATAAACAAACCTCTTAGATACAGAGATCAAGTTAAATATTTTTTTTTCGTTTGTATATCATTACTTATTGCTTTATTATAATTATAATTCAATTAACTTTTCGATGTTAATCTTATTAATGATTGGTGGTAAGCGACAGTTCCGTAAAAGCTCCACCCCCATTTCACCAATTTTGAAACTCAAGGGTTAGGAATGTTTCCTCTTTCTGAGCTTATTACTGGAAGAGTTTTTGTGGTACAAAATTCACCTTAAAGTGCCAGGAGATAGCTTTTTAATAGCAGAATATGATAATAGTTTGAAATCAAGGGTACATAATTTTTAATAAAAAATTCATTTTAGAAATTCTTTTTGTTTTGTACGTAATTGTCTCATCCTTTATTTTTGAGTGTAAATAACTACCTTCACGAATTTTAATATTTTTAGCTTATTTCATTTCGCAAAAATAGGTAAATAAAAGTTTTCTTTGTCAGAAATTTCATCCCTCTCCCTCTCACTTGTTACTCGTTTCACCCCTACCTATCTAATTACCTTCAGCATTATTCTCACCACATTTCTCCTCATCACTATATATTCATCACTGTTGTATTTGAATATTTTACTTGGTGTCGTTAGATCATATCGTATGTATATCACTAGACGCTTAGAATCGATAAAGTCTTCATTCCCCATATCATCTTAGGGGAAGACCTTACCGTACCAGGTCTTGTCTCATTTCCTAGCACATAAAAAGTACATAATACCTGTACTTTTGTTTTTGCGATTAGACCACCGTTTCAATGATTTCTGGTATGGGGGTGTAGCTTTTACGCAATCCACACCCCACATTTCGAACTTCAAAAATATGACTACTTTTGGAGTACAAAATATTTAAAGTGGTACAAAATTAGCACATAAAAAGTATATAATTCTTAGCCCTTGAGTTTCAAAATTGTTGATATGGGGGGGGGGGGTGCAGCTTTACGGACTTGTAAGCGACATTGGTTACAAAATTATCGTTATCACAATGTTTAAGATTTCTTAATTTACTCTTTGCAAAGCATTGCTTTTTACGTACAATTTTTAAATACCTTTGAGCTTAGTTTATGTACTTTCAACTACATAAAACACAATTGGGAAATAACTTAAATCGTCCCAGTATTTAGAATTAATTCGTACACACATAACACGGGTCAACACAAAATTTGACCTTGAATTCAAAGCATGAAAGTTTGCTAAATTAGATCATAGTTGAACGAAAAAAAAAATTATATCGCATTAAAAGTTTGTTTTTGTGACCATGGGAACGTTGCACTTTAAGAAATTTTTATTTCTTTTTAAAAAAACAACACCAACATAATTGTACAGGGTTATTCATTATGAATGTCCCAGCGCTTATCATAGTTATTATTACATAGACAAAAAAAATTGATATAAAAGTTGTATGATTATAAACTAATTTTATTATAACGTTAACAAAAGTACAGTGGCGTGCGTAGTTCAGGGAACACAAAAAAATAATTCGTATTTTTAAATAAAACACCCTGCATATTATTAAGTTTTTGGAAAGATCTTTTTCTTCTGATTTCAAAAATATACCATATGATACCCCTGTCTTACACCGTTCTTAAGTTATTAAAGGATAAATATAGTAAATTAAACTAGTTACAGCGTGTCACATTTAAAAAAACGAATTATTTTTTGTGTTCCCTAAACAACGCACGCCACTGTACTTTTGTTAAGGTTTAATAAAATTTGTTTATAACCAAACAACTTTTATTTCAAAAATTTTTTTGTATATGCAATAATAACTATGATAAGGGCTGGAACATTTATAATGAATAACCCTGTACATAATTTTATTGGATTTTATTATCAAACTGGATTACAAAAATGGGAAAAAATTTAAAAGTGCACGATATTATTTTTTCGTTTATATTTATAAATACTTTCTCTCAATAAACCCCAAATTCTAGACTCCCATCATATTTTGGTGACAACTGTAAGATGAGCTTGCCAGAGATAATTTTGTTGGAGATTCAGGTATTGGAAGTGTCGGGTCCTGTGCAATTGGGCAGAAAGTCAGGTCAGGATGTATAATAGGTTTTGCGTTTCCACCAGTACGTCTTTTCGTCGAATGCAAAAGTAGCAGTGATTAACGTGATCTTTTGGTTCTCGCCAAATTCTTCTTTCATAGAGCAGCATTCACCTTGAAATCAACCTAAAATTAATGGTAATAAAAATTAATGTGTTTATCATATTTTATCTCTTGAAAACTGCTTACCTTTTATCTTTTACATCCGCTACAGCGACATGTGGAACCCACGGTTTTTTATCATGGTTCCGAACAGGACACTTAAAATATACTTCATAGGCATTACAAAGAACGTTACATGCCTTCAATTGAAATTTTAGATCTCGTTACTCTAATAAATTGACCACATAAATATAACAAAATGCATCAGCATCACATTTATACTTTTCTCGATGACATTTGAACTTTTTTTCAGACTTATACTAAACACCTGATTGTTGTTTATCACTCGGGTGTTATCTGTAGGCACTGTGTGAATATAAAAACCTCACTCTTACTCGCATTAAAAAATGAGAATTATTACTATAAGCATCGATTATAAAATAATGTAACAATACAGTAAATTTTACAGTCCATTTTCTATTGCGTTTGGAATAAGTCTGTTCTAATTGTACGAAACTGACATCATCATAATGCTAATTAAATGTACTTATACAGGGTGAATCACCACCAACGGGACTGAGGTTTATAACGAAATAGTAAAAGTTTTACAAGTTTTGTCATTTTAGCAGCATGCACATTGACAAATATTACATTTTAAAATTATTTTGAAATCTATACTGTAGGTCCCAATTTTTTTCTTATTGGGCACTATGTATATCACTACGTTTTTTAATTGCCCGTAAAAAATATATAAGGTTTATCTTCATAAAGGTTTCATATACCTAAATACAGAGTGTTCTGAGTTATGTCAACTTTTCTTAAAATATAAAGTATTAAAGAAAGTCATTATCTTCTAATCCAACAAATCATAACAAATTTATTCTTACGCATAAATAGTTGAATCTTAGCTGAATGTATTCCATGAGTAAATATTAAATATCTCTTTACAGGGTGTTTAGAATACTCAGGTTAACGATGAGCTCATTTAATATGTAATATGAGCCTTATTTAAAACGGAAGTCCTTTTTCTAATGGTATAAGGGTGTCCTATTCTTAATTGTTACAGTTTTTGCGCAATTTACAAAAATAAAAAATGCATACGTAATTTAACTAGTTAACACCATTTTAAGACATTACAGTCTGATAAACCACATAAGTTACAAAAAATCATATTTCGTTACATACATACAATATTTACTATCATCCGTATCATAGTCAACTGCACCAGCATTTGACACAAAACGATTATGATAAATGTTTACATTTTTCTTTATGGACTTTAAACAATTATTAGCTTACTGTAATGTCACAAAATAACATTAATTTAAAGAAAATTTTAAATTGCGCAAAACTGTAACACTAAGGCATAGTACACCCTTATACTATTACAAAGAAAAGTCCTTTGTTAACATTATGAATTAATAACATACAGGGAATTCTATTTAAAATAGGGCTCATATTACATATTAAATGAGCTCATAATTAACTTGTAAATTCTGAACAGCATATGTAATTGTTTGTATCGCTTTTGATGATTGTTCCCTTGAAATTACAGTCTTTAATTACTGCGTCTAATGTTAAAATAAACAATGTTGTTGATAATCCGTCTCCCTGTGTCACTCCTGAATTAATTACGAAATCGCCCGTCTCTCCTTCAGCTGTTTTCACTAACGCTTGTAAATTTTCCATTGTCATTTCTATTAGTCTTATTAACTTTCCCGGTATTTTCATGTCCATCATGGCTTTTATTACTTGTTTCCGCTTCAGACTATCGAATGCTTGCTTAAAATCAATAAACACAATTTGCAGATCGATTCCATATTCGTGTGCCTTCTCGGTTATTTGCTTTATTATATGTATGGCGCCTATTGTGGACCTGTCTCTCCTAAAGCCATATTGGTAATCTCTCATTATTAGTTTTGTATGCCTCATTAATCTGTTATTTAATATCATGGTAGCAATTCCCACTATTATCCCTTTTTTTCAATCATTAGGAATTTTTTCCTTTTTCTAAATATGGGTTATCATCTTGAATATTCTTGTCCTATTACTTCTCCTCCGTGCTTGTCAACTCATTGACTATATTATCTGATCCTCCTACTTTGTTTTCCTTAATTTGTGTTATTACATCGTTAAATTCCTTTTCTGTGGGCATGTCTAGTTTTTCTTCATCTGTATTGTTTTCCATATTTCCTTCGTTTTTCTTTTCTGTCACTATCTTATCATCATCCACTCAGTGCTACTTATGTATTTTTTTGGTATTTTGTATTTTAATATATCTATATAATTTTGCGTTATTTTTATTATCTCTTTCCATCACATCCATTATTCCTTCAATCCATCTCGTTTCCTTCATTTTTATTAGTATTGTGCTAATTCGAATTTCTTTATATACCATATGGTCTGTTTCATTCGCTGTTCTTAACCACTTTAATCTTGATGCCTTTTTCTTTTGTATTATTTTTGTACATTCGTCGTCGAACCACTCCTTCCATTTTTATTTTTACCTATTACCTTATCTACAGCG
Source organism: Abscondita cerata (assembly GCA_030710515.1). NCBI lineage: Eukaryota > Metazoa > Arthropoda > Insecta > Coleoptera > Lampyridae > Abscondita > Abscondita cerata. The sequence goes on from JALBCR010004249.1 coordinate 215,636, forward strand.
TATTGAATACATCTTTTTGTGTTACTCCATTCTTCTTCTATACTTTCCTCCTAGATATTGTCTGCTAATTGTCTTTTGATTTCTTCTTCGTATAATTTCTGCCTTCCTGTTATCATCTCAGTTTTCCATTTTGTCCTGATTGTTTGTAATCTCGTTCCACTTCCATTCTTGGCTTAAACTTCGCTATCACTGGGACGTGATCAGTCCCTACGTCTGCTCCTCGGAACGATCTTACATCTTGTGTCATTTTTTGTTTTTGTTTTCAGATACGAGGTTTGTCAAAAAATATGAATTTTGCTCAAGAGTAAAGTACCATTATTTTTTAGAATACAGAAGAATGTTATAAAAAAAATCGTTTTGAATTATATGCAAGTTATATGCAAATATGAAATAACAGTCATTTTGCATGAAAATTCATGTTTGATGATTATTTGCGTTTTACATTATAAATATTTGCAGTTATAAATTTCACTACTGAAAGTATTCCTCTTATCTATTAGAAATATGATAACCTTTCCATTTGTTAATGTTTTTTGGACAATTTTACAATTTAAATACGTAATGATTGCATACTAATTATTTATTTTAGAAATAGGAAAATCCATACAAACAATATTTAGTAAACAAACATCACATATTTATACAGAAACAAAATAATTAAATAATCACCAATCCTGAATGTTTATATTAAATGGCTGTAATTTTATATTTGGATATAACTTTTAATTCAAAACAACTTTTCATTATAACATTCTTCTGTATTGTCAAAACTAATGGTACGTACTTCACTATTGAGAAAATTTATATTTTGACAAACCTCGTATACGGCTTTAAAAATTGATATCTAACGGTTGCATTTTAAGTTTTGGACTTTTTTTCAACAATATAACTTTCTTTCAAAATACCAACAATAAAAAATGTTTCATATGGTTGAAACTAAGTAGACCACTATATAAAACTTTATTTTCCAAGCGGCGAGTACAAAAAAAGTATTTTGTAAATGTAAATGAATTAAATTTTTAGTCCAAATCTTATAAACAGATGGGAGTTATGCGACGGTTTCCAAACTAAAAATTTAAACACTCCGTTTTTGATTTTTTTTTCTTTTGTTTTGTGAAAGTTGCTATAGATGACATCTTAAGCAAATTTGAACACTTCAAGTTTATCTAATTTTGTTCTTTTTTTGTACTTTTTTTTAAATTAATTGTTTATTATTTTGTCGTTGTGATTTTAATTAATAAGTTATTATTTAATAAAGGAAAAAGGTGTCCTTTATAACTTTATTTATAAAAATCATTTTCGCTAGTACCTTTTATTCTTAATATTAAATTTAATTTATTTTCATTAAATGATTTTGCGAAACAAAGTTTTCTAACAAAACCTACTTTGAAAATCGTGAACACCGAAAAACAACTTTGATAAAACATTCTCCAAAGGCATTCAAATTAATACTAAAACAAAAAAATGTTAATGTATTGAAGTGAGCATAAAATGAAGTATAATATGTATATCGGATCATTTATTTTACCTTGGTTTTACACTATGTCCGCGGATTGAGATACCCAATAAGAAAAAAATCTTTATTATTTATTTTACGACAAAAAGACGTTGTTTGTAAAAAGTTCTGCGTTTTGAGAAAATGAATTCACAATAAGAAAATTTTAGATCGCATGTACAGGGTGTTAGTAGGAAAATTCTTCAAGGGATAAGTACAATTATTTATTATTTTTACAAAAATTTTAGAAAACAAAATTATTTATAAACTAACGTAAGTCTATTAAGAATACTAATTTTGAAATATAAATTCGAATTTTTAGAAATAAAATAATATGAAACTAATATTAAGTTAGCGTGGGAGGTACTTACGTAGAATAATTTTCAAAATTCTAATATAGTCCAGTGCATTTAAGAAATGTTTATAGGTGTGACCCACCATTCATTCGAAAGGGTTTTCCTCAGTAAATTTAACCCTAAATTTGCGCACCTCTAAATCCAACCCTTTCTCCGCCATCTTAGGTTTGGTGTTTTTTTTTTAAACTTGGTATCTTTGGATTTGTTTTGAGTTATGTTTTCAACAATGTTATATGACAAAAAACTGTGCGTTTAACGGAAAAAAATAGCATTTACAAAAAAAATTATTCCGATACAACCATTTCTCGCCCGTCAACGACACGCAAAGTTGCTATATTTCGTGCGGGATTTCGAAATATGCTGAGTAGCGCTCGCGCTTCGCGTTGTATTTCGTCGTAATAGACTTGTCTCCTGTTCATTTATTAAAATAAACGATTGTTATGCATTATGCATTGTTTAAATATACATATGTGTTCAATAAAAAATTTGTTTGAGGGAATTGTTATTTAAAGAATGAACATTTCGATGGGTTTAATGATGATTGTATTCAATTACACTATTGGTATTTGTTACTAATTTATTGGTACAGTAAGAAATTCCTTCTTTAAACGCAGAACTGTGTTTATATTAAAACAATTAGTATTTCGACAGGTTTTACCTTTTTAAACATATTTTTTTCTCAAAGGAAAGGAACACCAACTGCAGCGTCTATTTAACCAACTCATTTCCGCATCACCCTTAAGGTTAAGTTTACGGGCACGTTTTTTTTCATGTGGTTTTCCCGATAGGCCTATTCCACAGTTTTCAGTTTTTCTTTTCTTTCTTTTCTCAATTTGTCATGATATTAATAGCCATCATAGTTATTCTCACTTATCACAAGCGGTTCGCTGGCTTTTCTTTTCAATGAAGCGGTTGATCTGGGAAAAGGTACAATCGTTGGAAGTTTGACATCAACTTTCGTCTTCGTCATTCGAATCATCTACATCTTCTTTAGCGGTCGCGCAGGTTTTTTCGCTGCAAGTCTTGCACAAAACAGAACATTTCAAACCTGCTTTTCAACATCCACAAGCTCTGCTACAGTTGGTTGTGCATCCACATGATACAATGTCCAGAACTTTGCGTGGTTTCGATTCCTGATCGGTTGTGATTAGATTCAAGTGCAGTTTTCTCTGCACCGATTTATTTTTGCACTTGATGATATGTTCGAAGGAAATGTTGTTCCGCTGCTCGTTTTTGCAACCTGACCTGAAAACCAAAACTGACTTATCACGTTTACCTCCCACGAGCTCAGCAGCGAGGCAACATTCCCTTCGAACATATCATCAAGTGCAAAAGTGAATCGGTGCAGAGATAAATGCACTTGGAACTATTGACAACCGATCAGGAACCGATAGGCATACTTCTGGACTTTGTATTCTGTGGAACTGTAGCAGGGCTTGTGGATGTCGAAAATATCAGGTTTGAAATGTTCTGTTTTGTGCAAGATTTGTTGTGGAAAAACCTGTACAAACGCAAAAAAAGATATAGAGGACTCGAATGACAAAGACGACAAAGTTGATGACGAACTTACAACGATGGCACCTTTACCAAGATCAACCGTTTTATTAAAATGAAAAGCAAGCCAATCACCTGTGATAAGTGAGAAAGAAAATGACGATGGCTATCAATATCATGGCAGGGTAAGAAATTCACTGAAGAAAAAGTGAAAACTGTATAGTAGGTCTATCGGGGAAACCACATGAAAAAAACTTCATAAAGGTAAAACCCGTCGAAATATTAATTGTTTCAATATAAACACAGTTCTGCGTTCAAAAAAATGAATTTCTTACTGTACCAATAAATCAGTAACAAATAGCAATAGTGTAATTCAATAATATTTGGAAAGAATAAAGTCATCATTAAAACCATCAAAAAATCCACTCCAACAAAATTTATATTAAACAAACAGGTATATTTAAACAATGTATCATGCATGACAATCGTTTATTTTAATAAATGAACGGGGAACAAGTCGGATTACTACAAAAAGCAGCGCGGAGCGCTAGCGCTATTCAGCGTATTTCGAAGCCCCGCCCAGAACATAGCAACTTTGCGCGTCGATTGAAGTGCGAGAAATAGTTGTATCGAGATATTTTTTTTTTGTAAATGCTAGAAATTACTTTATCTTTAATAAAGTTCTTTCACAAAAAACGTCAGGTAGACTGGAAAAAAGATAGGAGCTGAAAAAGAAAAAAACACTTTTTTTTAAATCGTTCTGTTGACTTTGAAGAGCGATAACTTTTTTTCCGTTAAACGCACAGTTTTTTGTCATATAACATTGTTGAATATAAAACTCAACACAAATCTAAAGACACCAAGTTTATGACTGTGCGATAATTAGAACGCGAGATATAAAAATTCCAAAAAAAAAACAAACCTAAGATGGCGGAGAAAGAGTTGGTTTTAGGGGTGAATTTTCCTACTTTTCTAATTTATTAACACCCTGTACATGTGATCTAAAAAATTTTTTATCGTGGATTCATTTTTTCAAAAAGTCAAACTTTTTATAAAGAATGACTTTTGATCGTGAAATGAATAATAAAAGTTTTTTCCCTATTGAGTACCCCGATCCGCGGACACGCTGTACAAGTACGGTTGCGGTCAATAAAATCTGAGCGTTGATTTGACATTCTATGATGAATTTTAGTAAATCAGGCTTTCACCTCAGGTTACATTACCCGGAGATGTCACCTACAAACACCAATGTTTGTTGATATTAATTTACACCACAATAATAACTTAATTACGTGTTTATTGAAGAAACGCAATTAAGAACACTAGGTATAGGAGAAGGGAACAAGAAAACTGTATTATTGATATTTTGTGGCAGTCCCATTTTTATCTATTACATTATCCAGTTTTTCGTCTGTTAAAACAGCATTCTGCCAGTAACCTAATGGCTGTAGGGAATATTCTAAGAAGAACCCTACTTTCTGTTCTTTGTTTTCTTGTGCCAAAAAAGGTTTTTTTGGCTGCAAAATGATTTCGCAGTTCCGATCCTTCCTTGATACGACGCCTTTCTGTTCAAACAGAACCTGAGAAATTTGTTTCGTAGTGTGTCATGGTGTCAGAATTAAATGGGTTTTCTAGTAGAACTTGGATCAAATTAATTTCCTCGAGTCTGTAGAGACTCTAGGTCTGCCACTGCCGACTTGCCTTTCAAATGATTGGCGTTCATCCCATACTCTCTTTATATTGTGCACAGTACAGTACTAGCTATGTTGAACCTGACTGCTACCCTTCTTTCAGACCATCTTTCTTCTAGCAATAAAACTATTCTTAATTTTTTTCGTAAGACAAATGTGGCATGTTTTTGGTTGACGTTTACATCAAAATGACAGTTTTCTAGGTGACTAGCTCACTTGAGCAACAATCTAAATCAAATTACCAGTAGAAAATATGCTGCTCAGATTTTATTGACTGCAACCGTACCTATAAACAAGTTACGCGCGCTTTTGTTTTGAAGTCGCTATAATAGAAGGAGAGGTGCAAGGACGGAGCTACAACTGTCACTTGACGCGTGGAAAATAACCCAAACTACTTTAATTCAGCATATGAAAAGGTTAAAAATTCATTCTCGTGCTTGCCACTGTTAGCCTAAAATACATGACAACTGTCAATGTTAACCTAAAATGCATATTTTGTATATCTCCCACTTCCACTCATCACGTGATATTTTAGTGTAGTCCTTCAGTTTATTCAACCTCTCAATTAATCTTCGAAGTTACTTAATGATTATTAATAAAGATTTTTAGGTTAGGTTGATGAATCAAAAAGTTTTGTTGGATAATTGATCATTTCTTAACAATAAGTTGTCAATTAAATAAAGATTTAAAAAGCTTATTTGTTTTATTTTACCGTTTAAAACTATTTTTAAAAAACCGGAATAGATTTCAACGTTTCTCCTACTAGCGTAATGAGCATTATCAAATCGAAAATTTGACAAATCAAAAAATTTAAAACTTGACATTTTTGAGTCTAGATCTTGACTTGCTCTACAGTTAATTACCTTAATTTCAGATGTGCGCCTTAAACTTTTAGTTTGATTTCAGCTCTGGAGAAGCCCTTTACATTAGTGGACAAAACATTGTCAATTACGGTTACCATTCGACACATTCGTTTTTGTTTAAACTTATTTTACCTGAAATCATTTGAAATCCATACGACTCGTAAACGGCAATATCGAACCATAGATTTTATTTTAAAATAACAATTTAGCTGCACGTTATTGAGACACATAACCGCGGTATCTAATATTTGGGATTAGTCTTTGTTGCAAAAAATGGAGATCTAATATGTTCAAATTTAATGTTTACATTGTTAAAAAACTAACTTAGTAAAAGTAGAACTGATAGTATTGTTGTTATGCACGCAGCTTCCACGTAAATGCGGGCATGGAAGGCAGTTCATTTAGCAGTCCATTAGAATCTCCTGACGCTCCAATCACCTCCTCAGTGGGCACGCTGCAATCGGCAGAATCGTTGTCGATCCGTCGCCAGGTGCGTCTGTGTAGTGGTCAAAACAACAGACCGTTAGAGCCCCTTTGCTTAACCGCACGAAATTGCTCCTCATTACCACAATCTCCGTTACCCGCTCAAACTTCACTAACCAAAACCCCAGACACACCATCAGCTAACACAACCCCTTCACTGTTGTCTGAATATTCGCAAGCCTTCACTTCGCACTTCACATCAGAGAGCAGCCTGCTTCCTAAAACACAGTTTTCGGAAGAGCTTCATACCCCTTCCGCAATTCTCACACCATCGACCGATTTAGATAAAGAAGATATCGATTATTCAAAATTTGATGAGGATATGTGGGACATTGCAAATTTTGATTGCGAATTTAAAAGTCTAAGTTTTAATGTAAATTTAAAAAACGAAAACTAGAACAAATTAAGGTCTATTTTTGTACAATTCAAAATTCTAGCTGTGTTATTGATGTGATTCTTTAAAACAGATATATTTGTACGTACCAATTCGACTGATTGTCTTAAATGTACCTTTCAAATTTGTACTAAATTATAGTTTTATTAACTGGTAGTTAATAATAGTTTGCATTTTAGATCAAATAATAAATTATATTTAATTGTTAAAAGTGTAAATTATAAATAAATTTTTTTAATTCGAGCTTTTTGCTTTCCCTTATTAATAAACAACATTTTTCAGAATCCTCAGTGCGTAACACACACAGAAACTACCGCCAATCAAAAAAAGAAATTAGACGAAGTAATAGAGCATAAATGTAAGAAATTGGGAAAATGTAGCAGTAGTAGTAAAGGAAGCGCCATACATTTGGAACAGTGGATGAAAGGACAATTAGGTAGAGATCAAACTCAAACTCCTGAAGAAGAATCTGACTGCGAAATTTGGACGGAAGAAATGCTGCGGAAACGAACGGAAGAGCTGAACATAGTCGACCACAGAAACTCCCCCCGTGTTTCAGAAAGCAGATGCGAAGAGTTGATTTTGTCAGATAGTCCATCCAAAAGCACCAGCCCAGAAAGTCAAGTAAGTGATTTATGTAAATATATGTATTAAGCGTTTAGTTCCCTAAATTTAGGTTACCGTACGTTCGAGTCCCAATGCCCAAGAAACGGTACAAGTTTGTAAACAATGCCATAATACTTGTCGTACTATTTCCAACCACCATAATTCTAATAACAATATAAATCATAATAAATGTACAGGCACAGACTATTCTAGAAATTCCATGAATTCCTTGCATACAACGAATTTACACGAAACTTTACAAAATCGAAACTGTGATGATTTTGGTCGTTTAATGTTAATGGGATTTAGTGCTGTTAATCCTGCAGCTAGTTTAGTAAAACTAGACCCTTTTTCTCCGTTACCTAAAATATCAGTAGTTCCTCCGACACCCGATATACGTTGCGAATTTAGATATAACGAATCCGTGTGTAACAATAATAATATTAATACATCGAGTAATCAGGTGAGGAACCATAATGTTAATTAAATTTTGTAGCAATTATTATTTAAGGTAAACAATAATGAAACCAACACAAGCCACTACGATTACTCGCCCGACGATTCGCCGCAAGACGAAGAACAGCCTTACCATTCTCTTAGCAGCTCTAATCCTACATTAAAAAGATACGGTACCGTATCGAGTCTAGAAAGAGTCGGTTCGGACGAAATGGATGAAATGAATGAGGATAATATTCCGTCATCGGATAGTGAAACTGAAAATATGGGAATTGATAATGAAAGTTTCAATCCGTCTACCATTAGAGGTTGGACTGCTCGTGCTGGTGCCTTTGTAACAGAGAAAATGTCCTTTTTTGAAAAATTAGGTGAAGATTATCGTGCAGGTACTGGATTTTTTGAAAGGTAATTGAACACAAATCTAATGGTAGTGATAATGTGAAGGCAATAATATTAAAGGTATTTAAAAACAAATGACGATAGAAATGAAAATGCGGACGACGAGGATTGCGAGAACTCAGGCGCAACTTCGGGAGAAGAAATTTGGGGAACGCCTACCAGTGGAGATATGGACGACCCGCTTAGTTCGAATTACGATATAAGACGATCGGTTAGATTCTAACGATTATAAGCATGTTGCATGCGCTTAGTTTAATTTAGTTAGATAAATTAATTTACAAAAATACACTACATAGCCAAATGGTGATTCCATGTCGTCCGATAATGGGGACGAAACTGAGTTGATGATGGACGAATTACTTATGACCCCACCTATAGCAAGTGCCAATTTACGCGGTCTTCTTCCTCGCAGAACCTTAGAACCATTAATGGAAGAGGATTCCGATTCGTGTATGTCTTCTACTTCTTCAACAACCACCGAACATACACCATCTCCTAGACAGGTAACTTGAATTTTATTTAAAAAATTTTATTAAATGGCTTTGCATGTAAAACATACTGTATAATACGTTTAAAATGTGGGCAGGGCAACGGAACTGGCGGTGTTGCTGACATTTGCTCGATTGCTGCGGAAGTTCGAAAGATAACAATCACCCAAAAACCATTAAATATACCTGCAGCAGCATCTCCAGTCAAATCGACTCCCAGAATTCTCCGATCCGACAGTTACCGTCACATAATAGAACAAGAAGACGACAGCGTAGATTTTTTCAATCGTTTCAAATCAAATGCGAAAATAATAAATGTTGAAAGAATACCAAGATCGCGAACGATCAAATTGTAAGCAAAATTAAATTTTTTTTTAACAAAAGTTATCGACGGTTTTACAGATTCGAAATATTTTATGTTAAAAAAAACGATCGAAAAATTCACGAATCATTTCCGGAAGGTAGTCACTTAATGAAAATTTTTAATAAAGAAGGGTCAATTTCGGACGATGTGCCAACTTCTTACTCGCAAAAACCGCTTTTATCCAGAAAACCGAAGGTAGGTGGTATATATTTTAATTTTTATATTGTGTTGAATTCATGAACGAAGTTACAATGATGAATTTTTTTTGGTATTTCAAGGACAAACAAATGGATGGAAGATTTTGGAGACAGTTAAGCAGACGTAGAGGAAATAAAAAATCTGATTTACCGGCCTAGTGAAATGGAGAAATAATTACTTCTAAAAATGGAAAGAATTTTGTTGTAGTGTTTAAATCGCTCAATAAACGTGATAAAAGTGCTTCAAGTTTGGTTTTTTACAGTTTGCCTTAATCAACAAACAATTATGTACTAGATTTGCTTATAATTGTTGGCGCTAAGAAATTAATTATATTTTGTAAATAAGCATTTAAAATGTTTGTTAAGAATTAGTTGACCAGGTTCTTGAGTTTATTGTTTCGTATAAATTATCAGTATAGTTATAAAAATCCCTCCGTAAATTTATTGAATCTGTAATGTAGGTAACTACAATCAAAAAATCAAAATTCCGTCACAATACAATGTGATAAGATAACATTTTATACTGTTATAAAAATATTTAAAATAAAATTTAACAAAAAAAAACTTTCAATTAATTTAACACAAAACAACACTACTGCCTTAAAAATTTACTTCCTAAACGTTTATGAACATCTTCTAATATTTTTCTGCTTCGTATCAATAAAAAAGAATCCGTATTTCCTTGATTCGTTGGCATGTCTTCGATTGTATTTAAAAGATTCGTGCTGTTCATTAATTCTTGAATATCTTCAATTGTAAACTCAACTTCAGTTATTCCGACGTGTTTGTTTTGCAATTTTGTAGGAATTTGTATGATTACAGTATCATCTTTCGATTTGCAGTAAGTTTTTGCTTGATTCCAAATGTTAGTCCACAACTGACTTTTTACTATTTCTGTGCTAGCAATACTTTTTAAAAATTCCAATTTTTCTGTGAAGAGAAGAAAATAATTGAAAACCGGTTTTTGTACGGTTGAGATTTTCCAATCAAAATAATGAAACACTTTTAGTAGTTTGTGTTTGTACCGAAAAAAGAAAGAACCATTTTGTATATTTTTGGTGTATTTTTGATTCCTAAAATACCTGTTTTTATAAAACGCAAAAATACTAATAGTCTAAGATCCGACTGGAAAATTAGTACGCTCATCGAGTATTTGCTAAAAACCTAATTTTACATTCTTATATGAATAGGCGAATATATATCTACCAGGGTGCCTATAAAAATGTGACCGCAAGTATTTTTAATTAAATTATTATTAATTGATTTTTGGGAAAAAATTCATTCACTCCCCCGTGTGTGTTGAAAGTTTAAAATAAAAATTAAAAATTTGCAATAAATCAAAAATGCCTTTTAAAGCAGTTTGTATTACTTCTTGATGAACAATTCACGTTTAACCTTTTTTCAAAATCGAATTAATAGTATGGATTGAAGCAAATTGTTTAGCAAAACGCCAACGAGCAAATTGCACTGCACATAATAATTTGGAATTTTGTTTAGAAGCAAATATCTTCAAGACCGTTTATTTTAGCACCACAAAATGTTATTCCTTTTTCGACCAAAAATAGATATTGACATTTTTCAATTCTGATCAGTGTTGACTCACCTTGTAAGTTTTAAGAGAAATTATGTTACTTAATTTGTCTTGACAACAAAATTACAAGTAAGTACATTTAAAATAATTAGATATTAGGTGATTTTTTTGTGTTATGTAAATTTCTGTTGATAGTAAGTGTTGTTTTATTAGGTTCCATTATTTATCTTAATAAAAATATTTTGACGCGTTCTTACTTGTAATTTCGTTGTCAAGACAAATTAAGTATACCATAATTTCTCTTAAAACTTACAGGACGAGTCAAAACTGATCAGAATTGAAAAGAATACCAATATCTTTGGAACGACTAGAGATATTAGTTTGCGGTTTTCACAGGTAAATAAGTAATACTATTTTGCCTTTTTGTAAACTGGTTATAGTTATAGCATTGAATTTGAAATTTTCCAGAAAAAATAAGAAATAGAGATAGGTGTTACAAAACGCCCTCTAGTTTCCAATAAAAACATTAAATGTGATGTGTTTATCTGCTTCTGAAATGTACATTTAATGCTCTTTAAATGGAGCCTAAGTTTGTGAAAATCGGTTCAAGCATGTGGAAGTTACAGTATTTTTTCTTTCAACAAAAGTAACATTCCCCCACCACTTAACAATAGGTAATATAGAAAAACAACTTAAACAAAAGTTTAAAGTAGAAAGAGTAGTTTCTAATGCTGACATAACCTTAACTACGATATATTTTGTAAAAAAAATCAATTATATTTTATTAATTATAGATTGCGCCATCTAGAGGAAAACTACAAAAAAATATTTTAAAACACTTTTTATGGGTCGAGTTTGTTATAAGAATTTTTTTCCCAATGTTGTAGGACGTGCGGTTTCCGAGATACAGCCGGTCGCCATTCTTAATGAATCACCCTGTATAGTTTTTTAAATGTCATCCCTGATATTTTAGTGTAACTATTGAGAGCAGACAAACATACGTAGTACTCATAAAATTTTAAACGTCTATTCCCAGTAATTCATTAGAACCAATATTTTTTATTTGTGTAGAACATTGAGTGGTATGATTAAAAGAGCATTAAATACCCTTACTTGAAGTACAAGTTTTACTTTATAGTATTTTCTAGATCTAAACTACTACATAAAGTAAATACTTCGTTGAGAAGTTTTTACATTTACTGTTCGAAGATTCGTTGCCGGAATCTTACAAATATTTAGCAAATTATGTAGTACGGAGAAAGACCAGCGAATAATGACTGGTTTTGCAACATAAATTTATACAGTATGCCTCGTTACATATACAAAGTATAGTTCAGTGCAGTGCAAACCGCTCACCTTATTTGGAAACGAACCAGAGACCGTTGCACATATTGTGGAGGATTACCAATTAACAAAGTTTAAAGAAGGGTTTGTAAACATTCATAATTTAACCGACGAAGCTATCTTATGGTTTACTAATCTGAGGGCCATCTGAAGTTAAACAATATTTTGTATTCTCTGTCCTGATTATCTGATTTTCCATTATTTTGTTTGCTATTTCTTTAACCTAGTGTTTTGTCGTCATTGTCGTGACTGGCGCTTAGACCGGTCCATTATATGTCGTCATCCAATGACTGTGCTGTTATATTTTATGTTCTTATTTACTTTCTATAATGTTTACACACTTAATTAATATTATTACGTATGAATACTAAGGTGGGTAAGGATTGGCATGTTTTAGGTTTTAGTAGTTTTCCTAAACCTTAAAGCAAATGCTTTGCCAAAACGAACCAATCCACAATTGCACACGGTTTCGTCACCACACTATACAGGTTTATATTAATCTTCTAGGACACCATACATAACACTTACATCACAATACGATATTAAAATGTACTATACCAATAAATAAATAAACGAAAATGATTGTTTTTGTTGACTTTATATAATCTGCCGTTGTTCAGATATTTGTCGTATTTTTTCTATCAAAATCGGTTGAAATGTATTTTATTTTATGATTATCTACAAATTGATAATAATTGATGGGATAAAGTCCAAAAAGCAATCATTTTCCTGAGCAATTTGTAATCGATTTTGCAAACGTTATATTACGTAGGAGTGTTAGGACCGCTTTTCAAATATGCAGTGAACTATACTTTGTGTATGGAACGAGGCAGACTGTATTCAATTTTAACATAGTTCTTATGGGCTGTCGTCAAAGAATCAATAATCAAAAAAGCTGTTCCATATCCTTCATCCCCTATCTAGAGCGTTGAATTATTACTAGCAGGAAATCATGTATGTATTTCAGAATTTCGTTTTTTTTTCGTTAAAAATACAGATCCACACCTCTTTTGCAGATTCAATACCGAACACGGTTTTAGGGAAAGAAATTCAAAAATCTTTCTTCAGTATAATATTTTTCTGAAGCTTCTTTGATGGCATTCGAAACAGTATTATCAGGTACATCTACATCAACGCTAACATCTTCTTAAACGCCAGATCCTTGAGACTTAAAACATTTTTGTTTTTGTTACATTTAACTCTAGTAACAAAGAAAAAAAACAAAGAAATAAAGAAACAAAGAAACAAAGGAACAAAGAAACAAAAAACAAAGAAACAAAGGAACAAAGAAACAAAGAAACAAAGAAACAAAGAAACAAAGAAACAAAGAAACAAAGAAACAAAGGAACAAAGAAACAAAGACACAAAGAAACAAAGAAACAAAGAAACAAAGAAACAAAGAAACAAAGAAACAAAGAAACAAAGGAACAAAGAAACAAAGACACAAAAACAAAGAAACAAAGAAACAAAGAAACAAAGAAACAAAGAAACAAAGAAACAAAGAAACAAAGAAACAAAGAAACAAAGAAACAAAGACACAAAGAAACAAAGGAACAAAGAAACAAAGACACAAAGAAACAAAGAAACAAAGAAACAAAGAAACAAAGAAACAAAGAAACAAAGAAACAAAGAAACAAAGGAACAAAGAAACAAAGACACAAAAACAAAGAAACAAAGAAACAAAGAAACAAAGAAACAAAGAAACAAAGAAACAAAGAAACAAAGAAACAAAGAAACAAAGAAACAAAGACACAAATAAACAAAGAAACAAAGAAACAAAGAAACAAAGAAGCAAAGACAGAAACAAACAAAGAAACAAAGAAACACAGAAACAAAGACACAAATAAACAAGGAAACAAGGAAACAAAGAAACAAAGAAACAAAGAAACAAAGAAACAAAGAAACAAAGAAACAAAGAAACAAAGAAACAAAGAAACAAAGAAACAAAGAAACAAAGAAACAAAGAAACAAAGAAGCAAGAAACAAAGAAACAAAGAAACAAACAAACAAACAAAGAAAGAAACAATGAAACAAAGAAACAAAGGAACAAAGGAACAAATGAACAAAGGAACAAATGAACAAAGGAACAACGGAGCAAAGGAACAAAGGAACAAATGAGCAAAGGAACAAATGAGCAAAGGAACAAAGGGTCAAAAACAAAAGAACAAATGAGCAAAGGAACAAATGAGCAAAAGAACAAAGGACCAAAAACAAAGTGACAAAGAAACAAAGGAACAAAGAAACAAAGAAACAAAGGAACAAAGGAAAAAAACAAACAAACAAACAAAGAAACAAAGAAAACAAACAAACAAACAAAGAAACAAACAAACAAAGAAACAAACAAACAAACAAACAAAACAAAGAAACAATAAAACAAAGAAACAAAGGAACAAGGAACAAAGGAACAAATAAACAAAGGAACAAAGGAACAAAGGAACAAAGGAACAAATGAGAAAATGAACACAGGGTCAAAAACAAAGGAACAAAGGAACAAATGAGCAAAAGAACAAAGGACCAAAAACAAAGTGACAAAGAAACAAAGGAACAAAGACACAAAGGAACAAAGGAACAAAGGAACGAAGAAACAATAAAACAATGAAACAAATAAACAAAGGGACAAAGAAACAAAGAAACAAAGAAACAAAGGAACAAAGAAACAAAGGAACAAAGACACAAATAAACAAAGAAACAAAGAAACAAAGAGACAAAGAGACAAAGAAACAAAGAAACAAAGAAACAAAGGAACAAATGAACAAATGAACAAGGAACAAAGGAACAAATGAACAAGGAACAAAGAAACAATGAAACAAAGAAACAAAGAAACAAAGAAACAATGAAACAATGAAGCAAAGAAACAAAGAAACAAAGAAACAAAGAAACAAAGAATCAAAAGAAACAAAAGAAACAAAAAACAAAGAAACAAAGAAACAAAGTAACAAAGAAACAAAGAAACAAAGGAACAAATAAACAAAGGAACAAGGAAACAATGAAACAACGAAACAAAGAAACAAAGAAACAGAGAAACAAAGAAACAAAGAAACAAAGAAACAAAGAAACAAAGAAACAAAGAAACAAACAAACAAACAAAGAAACAAAGAAACAAAGAAACAAAGAAACAAAGAAACAAAAGAAACAAAGAAACAAAGAAACAAAGAAACCAAGAAACAAAGAAACAAAGAAACAAAGAAACAAAGAAACAAAGAAACAAAGAAACAAAGAAACGAAGAAACGAAGACATAGACAAATTTTGAATCTTAGTGTATAGATTCGATGTCATGACATAAATTCAGATAAAAATACCGGAGTTTGCAAGTCATTGCAGAGAACTGTATATACATTTTTAAAAAATTGTGAAATGGTCGCTAATAAAAGTGATACTCAAGCGGATCGGCATTATTACCGATGAAAGAAAATGTTTTATTACCGATGAAAGAAAATGTTTTATTACCGATGAAAGAAAATGTTTTATTACCGATGAAAGAAAATGTTTTTCTGGGTATTAAGGAAAACCACCATATTTCATATACACAAATAGACTTTGGAGTAAATCCGCTAGAGGGATATTCTATATTTGAGTTACACGGAGAACTAAAAAGACAAAAATCTAATTAATTACTGTGATGAAAGAATTCCATACTCAGATGCCAGAACAAGTTCATGTTTGAGCTGAAATTCTTGGCACTCGGATAATTGATATTATATTTTTACCGATTTTAACTGAAAGAAATATCTAGATCTAGAGTTATTAGAAACTAATTTAGTGTCAGATTTATCAGAAATATTTCCTGATAAGCAACAATATATACACCATATGGTTTCAACAAGATGACACACCTTTTACGCGGTTCTCACTAGAAGCAACAAAGAAAATTGATTAGAAAACGGGGAATCTGTGAAATGGCCAGCAACGCAAATATATTTGTGCAGGACTTGTTTTATAGGTTTATTTAAGAATAAAGTTTTTCAACGGAAACACTTAATTTGATCACATTAACATATTCAACACCTAATTCGAAAAACTTCCATTTGCTCCTAAACAAAGTTTAATTTACCATTTTTTATGAAAAAAAACTTTAGTGCCAAGGTACATATTAAATTTTTTCTTCAAGCGACAATAAAACGTCATATTATTGAACTACTGGGCAGACGCTAAAAACTTTTTTTACTGTCAGACATTAAAAGCAAAACAGTTATTTTTTTTCACAACTATTTAGAGGTTGGTACCTCGGTTATGTCATATTATGAATGTAACAGTGAAGTACCAACTTCATTCGTTCGAATAAAACGTCACTATAACACTCGAGAATCTCGAAAATTTGAAAATAACACATGAAAATTAGCAAACGCTTGAAGAAAAATAATATATTTCACTTGAGTTAAAATGTAATTGTTTAGTTAATTTGCTGTCTCGGCTGACACCTCGCCAGCAAACTTTTAAGCTCAACAATTATATTGTTTAACTCCTAGTAAATAATCTACTATTTTCCGAAATTTGAACAAAATCGGAAAATAATATTAAAATTATGGAAGATTGATACCAAGCGAGAAAAAAAATCTAAAAAATTTCACTACTTGTAGCATAAATGTCTCAAAAAGTAGATTTAATACACCAAATGAGATGGAAATGTTATACCCAGCTGCACCTACAATCTTTAAGTCATTGAGCCATTAAGCACAAAAACGATTGTTTTTAATTTAGAATTAATCTTAACAGACTTCATAAAGCTGGCGAAGAAATAGTGAAAAATAACCTGGCATCAAAATATATTTGGTGGAGTGTGTTATATTCTTGAACTCAGATGACATATTTTCAATACTGTGTACTACTGTATATAACGAATGGGGTTTTTCACCCTACTTTCACAAGAATCCTTGAAATAGCCTAATCTCCATAAAAAAATAGAAATAAAGGTATAACAGTGTATATAAAACAGATATGACGACTACATAAATGACAGCCAAAATATCTATATTAGTTTACCACCGAAGATTCCATGAACAGTGGTGACAAAGCGTTAGAAACAAAAGTTAATTATTTTTAATTTATATGATAACATAATTTAAATTATACCTGCAATTGAATGATCCTTAAAAATTCTTCTGGGTTTTTCATCACTGAGGTTGTTGAAGTTGTTATTTTCGTTGTCATTTCCGTCGTTAATCTTATGCTGGCTGGAAGTGGTAGAACTCATTTGGATGCTGTGAACTTCGTCCGCAGTAAGTACGGGAACTGAAGCTAAAGAATCTTCGTTCCACATCGACACTTTTGGATTCAGGTAAGTCACGTTAACAATTTTTCCACTAGCTTGATTATTTTTATTTCTCTCTTCATCCATGTGACTTTTATATTCATTCAACACTTTTTCAAAGTTGGTGGATGTGCTTACTTTCCTATTAGGTTTTAATTTTGGTATGAAAGAGTTTCTTATTTCATTGCTCTTTGGGTTAACAGATGCAGAATCTATAACAGACGTTTTGCCAATCCTAATCGGTATTCCAGACTTAATGGGTTTAGACGATTTTACATAGGAGCATTCTTCCTCTGGTTTTACTTCGCATTCCGTCAACATTTTCTCGAAATAATCGTCTTCTGCTTCACGGGCATTAATCTGATTTGCGTTTATTTTTAGAATTGCCGCTTCCATTTCGTTCTTTATGATAAACATATTTTCGTTATTTTCTTTTTGTAAATTTTTATGTTCTTCTTTAATAGCATCAACGGTAGGTTTAACATGATCGTGATAAATTTTTTCCGACATCAAATCTATCATTCTTTTCATAGTGCAATTGGATGAGTTATGTACGGGTTGCGTTGTTTCGGTGAGGGAAAGTAAAGATATTTTACGTTTATTTTGTTTTGGTTTATAATCGGATCCCTTCGAAGATGACTGAATCTTTTCATCTAGTAAACATAAAATTTTCATTTTAAGATCGACACCGGGCCTAATAATTTCTTCCCCCCATTTCCAAAAAGCATCGATAGCGTAAGTTTTGTTGTCTTCTTTCTTATCATGTCCCAGTTTAGAAAAAAAATCTGTAATAACGGAAATAGCTTTGTTTCCGGCATTAGGTTCTACGCTATGGAGATTGGTTCCAGAGTTAGTATCGATCACGTCAACTTCCAAAGGATTAATCATATACTTTTTGCCATAACCCTGTTGAATTTGTACGTTACGTTGTTTGACCTTCGATTTACTTTTTTTTTCAAGATCGTCAGGAAAGTCTAAACCGTATTGAGTTCCGCAATGTCTTGCAGCTCCAAATCCGCTGATTCCGCCGACGTTTTGTTGCGAAATTGAACCTTGGATGTTTAAAATTTTCTTGATAACCTTTTTAAAATAATCCTTGGGTACTGCGCATTGTTCTTGGATAGTAACTCTATCTTCTAAATCTTTCAATCGTCTCGCGATTTCTCTGATAATGTAATACTGTTCGTCCATGTTAGATGTGTCCGTCGATTCAGCATCCTGATTATCGACTCCTCCAGACGTTTTTACAGGAAGGCTTGGCATTATGGGTCGCTTTTGAGAATCCATTAATAAACCGATCATCCCACAATGTTGGCATAAACAAGGTTTATCATTTTCGGGATCTTGCCCATTCGGATTTTGACATTTTAACATCGTTTTTAATTTATCGAAAGTATTAACGGTAGCGTAAACGTGATGATTAAGTGGGCGGCCACAATCGCGCAGTTTTCTCAAACGTCTTTTAGCTCGTCGCCGTTTCGCAGTTTCTTGGGACAAGTCTGAATCGTTGGAACTTGAATGGACTGGCAATTTGATTTTATTAGCGATTACTTTAATATCTTTGGGACGATGATCCCCAACTTCCACAATACGATCTTCCAAATTTTTTAGAGACTGCTTAATTTGTCCCATAAGAGGTTTCAACACAGATATTGGGGCCGAATTCGTATACAGTTGCTTTAAATCTGTGTTTTTAGTTGTTTTAGCGTGAGCGCTGACAACTTCAATATTTTTCCTATGCGACTTTTTTTCGGTTCGCTTTTTATGCTTAGTTTTATCTTGAGCTTCCATCGCGTGTTTTTTGTATTCGTCGATGAGTTTCTTTTTTTGTTGTTTTTGTCTTTCCATTGAAGCAATTAAATTTCGTATTTCACTACTGTTTAAATTGGTAAAATTGGTTTCAATTCCGCGTACGCAATTTAAATCGGTCGGACGAACAATGGTTACATCTAAAAGTGAGGAATTGTGTTTCTCTGGGGACGTTATCAATTGCTTTAAGCTATCTGCAATTTCAACTTCCAATGATAATCCAATAGTTTCTTGAGAGATTTTCTTTAACAAATGTTTCGACGAGCTGTTCTTAGTGGTATCCGATTGTACGGTAGCAAGTTCATCATAATTATAATTTTTGATTTCCTCTTCTTTCTTATGCTTTTTAAATTTTTTAATATTTTCTTCCATTACTAATGAAGACGATTTTAGTAAAATACATAATTTTCCAATTAAAACTGGTTTAAAAAATTTGTATAATTACATTTCGAAGTTGTCAAAACTAAAATTTATTAGATAAAATATAAACAATAAGTAGGTAATCTAGAAACCGTAGATTATTTACAACTTTGTTTCATGTCTTTGTCAATTTTTTACTATGTCTGGTCTAAACTTAAGCTATGAAATTGGTAAATTTTATTTAAATGCGTGCAAGTGTAGTAAATAATTGAGATTCGTAGATAACGACGGTGAAGAAATATCGTACTATGAAGGTAGACACATTAAAGAACCTTTACATTTGGCAGATATTATTGCCAAAGAAATTGTAAATGAAATGTTAGACAACGCCCTCGACATTGTGTCGAAATCGAACAACACAAGTTCGTCTTTCATCTATCTTTCAATTCACCACTAATTGTGATATTGTAGGTACAAACTGGAATGATTCCGATGAATTAACTGAAACTAATTTTATAAAAAATGAGCATATGTGTTTAGATGTGGTCGGTGATATTTTAGAAGCTGTCGATGACAAAGTGGAAATGAGAAATCATAGAAATGATACTTTAGGACCTTACCATGTCGTCACGTTTGACACGATTCATGCAAAAAGTGGCATTGGAGATCAGCCTTTTGATGATAAAATCGAGGGTTTCGAAAACGAAATAGAATCCGCAAATATAAGAACGGTGGAAAAAAAGTCTCGAGTAACCGATCTTGTAAAGAATTCGCCACAAATAATTTCAGAATATTTAATGATTGATGAGACAGCAAAACGAAATCAAGATAAATGGGAAGAAAGTGAAGAAAAAATAGTTCAAGTTGTAGAATTAGATGTCCATTTCGTTAAACAAAACCCTTCGATTAACGAAGATAAAAATGCCGAAGTAGATGTTTTGAAAGTTCCGATAGATGATGGTATGGATATTATCGACTTAAGTAGCCTCGCGTTTAAAGAAGAAGAAAACCAAATTGTAAACAGTCAATTAGCAAAGGGTGATCAACAATGTCCGAATGAGCAAACCTCTCCTAGAAACAACACTAATGGCGTAGAAGGAATTAACACACATTTGTTCATTGAAAAAGAGTGCGATGACCCATGCGACAGTAATACTGAAAATAATAAATTTAAGAAAAAGAAGTGGAATTTTGGATCTAAGTTTTGGGGATTTTAAAAAGAATAACAAGCACCAAAGTACGTCTACTTCAAAACTAGACAAACAATAAACGCTTATACGTATGCTCTTTTCATATTACTATTATATGTAATAACATAATATATTTATATATCTGATTTTTTTCTAAAAATTTAATAAATTTGACATTTTTTAATTTTTTTGTTTACTTTCACGACATTGAAAATATGTAGTAGGTGAGAGTGACTCCCAAACTTTTATAAATATCAATCCAGTAATTTTTAAAAATCTGAGAAACATCCTTTGTATAAAATTCTTTCTCTAGAACTTCATTCAAATAAAAAATGATGATGACAGAGTTTTTTAATGAATGGTTGATCTCGGTTAACACTGATATAAAAAATATAAACGCAAAGTTTAACTGTTAACAGGAGGTCGGCTACAATTCGCCGGGAACGATTCGCCGGTAGGTATGATTCGCCAGGAACTATTCACCGAAAATAATTTGCACACATAATAAAAGCGATTTCAGGATTGCGCGGTTAAAAATAGTGAATTATTTCATATAAGCAATATAATTAATTATAGAAAAAATTGAGAAAAACAATTTTAATTAATTGGATTTCAACAGTCCTACAAGGACTACCGTAGATGTGACCTCAACAAGAACTACAAGTTTTGCGACATCTAATGTCGACTCGTGTTAGCAATTACGTACGCAAATGGTTCGCATTAAGCAACTTTGTCGACAGGTATGTAAAAGCAGTTACATAAATCGATCCTTCGATGATTATAGCAAACATAAGTGTTAAAGATGTGACCTCAACAACGACTTGGAGCACACAACCACCAAATGTGATCGGACTCAAAACAAGTCTACTTGGAGTTAAAGATGTGAGCTCAACAAGGACTTGGAGCGCACAACCACCAAATGTGATCGGACTCAAAACAAGTCTTGGAGTTCAAGATGTGACCTCAACAAGGACTTGGAGCGCACAACCACCAAATGTGATCGGACTCAAAACAAGTCTACTTGGAATTAAAGATGTGACCTCAACAAGGACTTGGAACGCACAACCACCAAATGTGATTGGACTCAAAACAAGTCTACTTGGAGATCAAGATGTGACCTCAACCAGGACTTGGAGCGCACAACCACCAAATGTGATTGGACTCAAAACAAGTCTACTTAGAGTTAAAGGTGTGACCTCAACAAGGACATGGAGCGCACAACCACCAAATGTGATTGGACTCGAAACAAGTCTACTTGGAGTTAAAGATGTGACCTCAACAAGGACTTGGAGCGCACAACCACCAAATGTAATTGGACTCAAAACAAGTCTACTTGGAGTTAAAGATGTCACGGTAGATTTTATTTTTTTTTTACTAAAACCCAAAACATTATGCTCATATAGTTATTACTATGGGATTACTAAACAACAAGGCCATTATGACATTTTCATACAGATTCTATTTGTTCGGTTTTCGTGAGTTCAGTGACGGTTCATAGAACTCAGGATTTCTGAGTTCAGGGAGAAAAACTCCCTACAATTTGAAGTTTATTTTAAAAAGATAAAACAAGAGCAGTTCATCAACACAATTTGAGTATGAAGTTACTACGACAATAGTGAATCATGCCTCAACAGTTATTAGTCTGGAGTCATGCTACAAAATAATTCTTATTACAGCTTGTAACATAACTGTCTCGTTTAAAATTGATATTGAGTCTTTTATAGACTTTAGTGAGCAGTGAAACGTGATACTAATAAAAAAGAAAGTACTTCTCACTTTATTTTGTTTTTTGATTCCTGAAGAGCTTGAGCCGATCACTGGCTACTACACCACGGAATCGACGCCTGTCCTTGGATAATGATTGGACACGATAACGGTCGTTAGGAAGCACCTCTAGAATTTTGACCGGTCCAATGTACTTCTGAACAAGCTTTCCGCTGGTGAGACCTTTGATGACAGGAGTCCGCTTTACAAGAACCGCATCTCCGATTTGGAATTTCATTGCACACAGGCGATTTTTATCGTAACGTTTTTTCATTACACTCGCGTTTTTAACAAGATTTCTCGCAGCTTTATCACGCTTGATTTGAATTTGGTCTAGTCTGTTTTCAAGGTTATCATTGATTATGGGAGAAATGTCGTATTTTAAGCGAGGTCGGAATCCGTACAAAAGTTTGGAAGGGGATTGGCCAGTAGTGGCGTTCAGCGTCATGTTAATCCGTCGCTGAACATCAACCAAATGATTCTCCCAAGACTCATGCAAGTCATCAATAGATGCGGTTAACGCACTTAAGATGGTACCATTAAACCTCTCGACTTGTCCATTGCTTCCAGGGCTAGCAATAGCATTTAGAACATGTTTGATGTTCTCGGATTTCCAGAAGTTTTTCATGGTTTGACTGGTAAACCGCTTTCCTCTATCAGTGATAATACGAGTGGGGTTTCCATAAAATTTTATTAACAATTTTAAGCACTGAATAACTGGTTGAGTACTTGTATCTTTTACGGCTTCGATCCAAGTAAACTTGGTAAACGCATCCACAGTTACTAAAGCGTAGACGTTACAATTAGGACTTCGACAAAATGGTCCTACATAGTCCAAATGTAATGTTTGGAAGGGTTGCGCAATTTTTTCTATCGGGTTTAAATAACCGCGTCTTTTGCCTTTGGCGTTTTGGATCATAAGCAGAGGGAATACAGGCGTTTACAAACTTGGTAATGAAATCTTTCATCTTAGGGAACCACTATTTTACTTTTTTTTATCAATAATTAATCGAAGTTTCTGAGCTGTACTCAGTTTCATAATGTTACAGGCACTCCAAAAATGGATTGCCAAGCTGAGCTTTATTTTCACACACATATCATGAGTGTGGATCTTTTTTTTTTTGCTGTAACTACGGGCTAATTTCTTTTTTTGTGGAATTATCGAAATTCCGCCAGTGGATTTCATAGAATGTTATTTTGCCTTCTGTTTCCGGCGTAAGTACTGAACCGATGTTGCTTGAAAGATGATATGTTTTGTTCGGAAGAAATGGTGACGTAATTTTAATTGTTTACGAATTTTAAAAGTTTTTCGGTGGATTAACAATTCGCTGCGTGAGCAGTAGCTCTGATTATTATTATTTATAGTGGTTATTACGTCTGCAATAAAATCCGGGAGGTTACAATGCTTACCAACGCGTAACTTTTCGTAAAAGAAGGAAATTATACCTTGATCCTGATTTCGTTCTTTCTTTACGAAATCTTTTATCTTTAAAGCTATGCCTTTATGTAGTGGAAAAGCGACTCTCAGTTTTTTTTTTCCATTCAAACTAGTTAGTTAGCATTTCCGCTAAGACGCGCAATTGTACAAAAGATTTTTGCGTGGTCATCCCAATTATACAAAAGGCTAATCGAATTTATTTTTTCTAACCATCGATCTATTATAAGCCCATCAGTGTAACCATTAAATTCGGGAATTAATTCTAATCGACCGGTATAACGAGAATTTATGGGTAAAAGAACAATTAGTCTGAGCAGGGCCGGCCGACGAATCATGCGACAAATGTAAGGGCTGGCGCCGGTTATTACCATGTGAAAGTTCAAGATCCTGCAACGTAGAGGCTGCGAGTAGTTATTTCGATCTTCGGCGACCGTTGGATTAACGCTATTTCCTTCTCGCACAATGTTTTAGAATTTCGGTTTCCGATAAAACAGTATCAGGAGATTGTGAACGATTCCGACGTCGTCGCGTTCGCTTGGTGTCATATTTCGCACATGTGGGGTTGGGCATTGTTTATCAAGATAATAATCAAATCAAAATCAACGTTCACAGTTACAAAATTTAAGGACAGACTATAACTCTAATAAAATAAGACTGGCTACTCACACTGTTTCAAAGATACCAGCAGTTACACAATACATTGCACACACAGAAGAATGTCTTTTTTTCTAATGTTTATAGCGTGAGGGTTGACTTATCGCACTTCTGATTTTGTTATGGTCAAACGCGAGTGGGGGGGTTAAAAGAAATAATAAACCCCTTAGATTACACACTTATTATTAAAAATACAACATGACGTATTTACGTCTTGAGTGTTAACATCGTAATGCATAGTCACGCGTAATCTAATTATTAGTCGAGGGTTGCGGCTAGCGTTTCAAGAGACGGCCGCAGTAAACGGAGGTTGAGGAACCAACATACATCACCCAAAATCTCAACAATAAATATTATACTAAAATTATTAAGGTAATTATGAAAAACTTTAATACTATATTAGTGGCTCAAAATTAGAGCTAAACCCCGGAAGTAATCCAAACATTCTCTGTTTAGAAAATCTTCTACCAGACGTAAACTCGACCCTCTGTTCGAATGTAATCCTGTTTTCTTTCTGAATGCTTGATTTCCAGCTACTATGTACCTGGAACACCACTTAAAGTTCTTTTGATAAAGATTCCATGTTTCTGAAGGAAACATCGATCTACGGCGTCCAGTTCCTCGGAGATTTCTTTCGCCTATATAAAATCTTTCAAACCAGCTGACCAAAGGAACTATTTTTTGAGGAAGTCTCGTCAAACAATTCGTCAAATGCACCGTGTGGATTCTCAAGCGGTACAAACGCAAGTGCTGTTATCATTCGCATCCATAGTGCTAAGTGAGGATTATTACGATACTCTCTGAAAAATCAATGGACCAGATTATTTTTTTAAATAAAAATAGAAAACAGCATTAAAATTTGACTGCAATAATGAGTAGTATCTGCGACTAGCAGTACATCGGATGCACGGAATTAGTTTATATACCGAATCAATCGATCAAAAAAATTGTTATAACTGTAACCTACCAACCAACACTGTTCACCTCCGATCACACCTACCAATTAACACTTTTTACCCCTGATCACATGAAAACAACTTAAATTAACTAAATGCCGTGACAGCAGTAGATCGAATGTATGGAATTAGTTTGGATACACCGGTGGTGCGCAATCTTTGAATAAGATTTACCTCAAATCACATGAAAACATGTATCTTTTAAGAAGAAAACTGTAATAACTGTTACCTACCAACCAACACCATTCACCCCTGATCACTTTACTAACCAACACCGTTTACCCCTAAATCATATGAAACATGTGATTTTTTTAAAGAAAAAATTATAATAACTGTAACTGACCAACCAACACCCGAACACCGTTCACCTCTGATCACACCTACCAAACAACACCATTTATCCCAAACCACTTGAAAACATGTAATTTTTTAAGAAGAAAATTGTAATAACTGTCGCATCCGATGTACAAACTAATTTCGTACATCCAATGTATTGCCAGTCGCGGTACTCCGATGTACTGCTAGTCACTAAGTTAATTAAAACAAATTTACGTGAAAAAAAGTATGTATTTGAAATTGATATTATGAATGTACAAACTAAGTAATGTCAAAAGATAACTGTAACGACGATTGAATACTTGGCTTTATCGACACGAGTGTATTATGCATTCTAAGTTATCGCTTAGATAACGATTTGCATTTAAACATTCAATCGTCGTTAGTTATCTGTTGGCATTACTATTTATACGTGCCCTATTAAACGATGTCTTAAGACAACACATTTCAATTATGAATATAATTTTATTAAAGGAAGAAATTGTAATAACTGTAACGTACCAACGAACACCGTTTACCCCGGATCACATCAACACAACTTAAATTGATTAAAACAAAACAAATAATCCCTCTTAACACAGATAACACGTTGCAAGCAAATTTTTGTGCGTTTATTTTTTTTTGTAATTTTTTGTTATGAACGGCGATGAAAGTACGCGGGGAGAAAATTTGCATCCACCTTGACACTTTTATTCCTGTGTTACTTATTATCAAAATATTCAAAACAGAGCGGCTATAACAAGGTTCGACTTCTCCGCGATTTATCATTTATCAAAAAAACTTTATAATTTTACAATTATGCTATCAAAGTTTGAAACATTAATCATCACTCATAATTCATGTTTAATTGAAATTTTTTTCAATGTAGTTTTAAATATTGCAGATCGCTCTTAATCGAGTCGAGAATTTGATATTGCCAAAATTGAATATCTTTCAAAAAATGGAGAAAATGTCTCTCTAAAGACACAAATGTAAGGCCTAAGGGCTAGCGCTTACATACAACTTTTAGTTGAACAACTATTTTGTTGTGTATCATATGTTTAAAAGAATATATTAAAGCGCACTTACAGTCAATTCGATAGTTGTTCGACAAAAAAGCCAAAAAGCTATATCGATTTGCTTTTGATTTAAAAGTTGGACAACTATCGATCAAGCGCTCAATTTGTATTGCATTGTATTGATGTGCGCAGACCATCGACTAAACAGTCGATCCGCGACTGCCAGTCTCGTATAAGCATTTGAAGCGGCGCCACGTCTCTTGTCGCCATGGCGGGAACTATTACGGACGATACGGAGGAGTTCATTAACAGCGTAGAAAAAAGGCCTGCGCTTTACTTAAAGAGTCTAAAAGAGTACTCAGACATCAATCTGAAGAAAAAGCTATGGGAGGAAGTTTGCATGGAAGTCATCTGGATGGTTGAAATTAGACCCAGAAAATAAAAGAAAACGAGGTTAGTTTCTGTACATTGTATTATTTATTTATTTAAAAATCATTTTATACTATATCGTATTGCCAAGGTACAGAGCCTTGAGGAGAAACAAAATAAGACGTTAATATTGTCGGACATTTATACCTCCGGTGAGGTTTCTGCCTCTGTTGTCAACATGAGATATTATATTTTCTAGTGGAGCGTCATATAAACTGTCTTGAATTGTATTCCATCTTTCATTCGTACGAGGTTATGTGTAGTACACAACGTGTTTTTATTATAGATTCTGCAAAATCTAGGTTTACATCGAGCCCTCTATGAAATATGCGCCATTTGTTGGCTAAAATACCAAAAGTGCATTCTACCATCCGGCGAGCTCTTGTGTGTCTATAATTGAACGATATGCTGTAACAACGTTGTAAGCGTCAAATACTGGTTTTGTGGGAAATTAAAAGAAACGTTTTATAATTAATTGCTTAGACATGTAAAGTGTTTATAAGTCTAATATGATTGACTTTAGGTTGCATAATATTACTTTAGGTATTATTGCCTTCGATGTATAAACGATAGGGTTTATGAACATAGTTGTTATATTTTAATAAAACAACGTTGTATATCCACGTCGGTTACAACGTTGTTGTCTGAATATACGGCAGTTAGAACGTTGTTTTACGTTTAAAATAAAACACAAGTGACAATAAAAAAACGTGTTTATTAACTTAATTTAAAACCATCTTTGGGTTAGTTAGTAACTAAAAAGCTGTAATTATTCACTTTTAAGATTTTCATAAAATTTACATATTTTAATGGAATATAGTCGCACATATCTAATAAGTTTGCGAGTTTCTCCTTCGTTATTGGTAGTGGCCCATGATAGGCGTTCGTTAAGTCATCAAGAGATACTTCATTCTTCGGATTTTTTGGTGATTTTAGCGAATAAAAATACCATGGTTGAATGTTGTTGTGGGATTTTCTCAAACGGATAGTCCGAGGTAATTTGTATCCACACTGACTGGGTTATTTTGCATTTAGGATCTTTACGTATCACATTTTCTGCATTAGTAAAATTTTTAAAAAATGTTTGATGCATATACATAACTGTAAATGGATTGTTAACTCTTGATTTTGCTATGACATCTGTCCACTGTAGAGGGATATAAACGGACGATAGTTTTTTTACGCTCTATGAGAGCAAAGTCTCTATCACTACGGCAAAAACTGTGTCCACTAGTCAAAAACGTCTGCTCTACTTGGGTGAAGTATTTTTCCAGCAGTAAAAGTCGAAGTAATGTTATCATCTTCCAGTTGTTATTTTGCCCTACGCATCTATCAGACCAAACAACAAGTTTTCTTTCTTCTTCTGGAGCAAGACGGTTGAAGTTTGTAGTTACATAAAATAGCAATGCCGATGCTATCTCAGTGGAGCCTCGATGTGCCATTACTTCATGCCATACCATCATGGTAGCAATACCATTTCCCATGTTGTGGACAGCATAGTTGTATGTAGAAAGTTGCCTCTGGTAGAAGATTGACGAATGAGTCAGATTGGGACAAAAAGTACTTGCTGCAAATCTGTACATAGAACAACATAATTAGGGTTACCTTTAGCTATATCAGTATCTTGTTTTAATGTTTTGTATCCTGCTTCTGCTCGCATGTGGTGTATTTTACTTTCATTTTCAATCTTCTTTCTTTCATGTTCATTGGTGACTGCCGAAAGTTTATTAAAAAGTTTATCACAGTATGAGCAAGTATCTGACCTCGGAAGTCCAAAACGTAAGTTGAATTTACTTTTAAAATATCATGATATGTGCGTAGTGAGATAATAGTATCAGGGTATTTTTCCAAAAATAGTCGGTGCATTTTTGAGATGCTTAAATCAGTTGCAAGGCAATTCTTGGACGAAGCAATTCCTGCTGTGGAAAGGACTTAATATGTTCACATACTTTGTCTGTATCTGTTATTTTCAGTTTGTTCGGGCGATTAGTATGCTTTCCACGTTGATCATTTATATTTGCACCTAATTTAATTTTATCAACAAGGTACTGAAGCCTTCTAGCAGTAATCGAGAATATATAGCATACTGTTGCTTTGCATACCTGCACATTATCCACTCTATATTTTACCGTACACTGGCGGCGAGATATACCTTCTTCAACCCTTCTTCTTTTTGGCTCTTTCAAAGAAATAGCTTGAAGTAGATATTGAGATTGGCCATCGTAATTTAGCGCTCTGAATGTCTTGAATAATTTGAGGTGATTACCCACTAATAATTCAGCGGAACACCCTTTAGCAGAGTGGCGACACTTGCAGGTACGCATCTGAAAAAATATATAAATCTATTGTTAATTTAACATATCATATTCATGTAATTTTATTATGAAACGTTTTTGTGTTGCCTAAGCCCACGTCTTGTAGCTTCGATACACTCAGGCGTGTATTATTTGTATTATTCTTATTAAACAGCTCTCAATAAAATATAAAAATAATAAGTTATGCCACGTTAACTTACTTCATTTGGGCGCTTTACAGCTTCTTTGAGTACTCTCCTAGATGAAATGTAGGAATTTCCACCATCTCTATAGCGTTTTCTTGCATTTTGCTTCCATTTATCAATATTCAATTTTCGTCTTTTGCCTCTGTTAAGTTGTGTAATAACTGATTCGGTTAAAGTTACATCCATTTCTCTTCCAAACAATAGTCTACGCAGTAAAACACTTTAATCTAATAACCACGTGGCAGAATTTGGCGCGAAAAAACCCGACAAGCACATACAACGTTGTTACACTGGAGTATGCAAGTCAACCAATTTGTTTAATACTATAAAATACGAATAGACTCCCCTAGTGCCTACAACTTCGTCAGGTTATTATTTCGACCACATACAACGTTATTCCATGGAAAACTCGAATGTGCGAATATTGGCGGTTACAACGTTGTTCCAGCATACCGTTCAATTGTAGACTTTTTTTTCATAAGATAAGCCCCTCTTAGCATAAGGACGTAAAATAGTATTGGAAAGCCCAAACGCATCATCAGCCACAAGATAAAACGGCATATTTTTCCCATTATCGTCATGGGGCAATATTCTTCCATTCGGAATATTCAAACTATTTTCCTCTAATCTTTTTCCCATATTTGAGTTTTTGAAAACACTTGAATCGCAAGAACCTCCATATGCACCAACATCAATATAAATAAATTTGTAATCGGCATCAGTCCAAGCCATTAACACCATAGAATGGTATTTTTTATAATTAAAAATGAAGATCCAGAGTTATCTGGTTGAATTAACCGAATATGTTTGCCATCGAGGGCACCAATGACATTAGGGAAATTAGTTCGAGCATAAATTGATCTGCAATTTGAACCCAATCTTCTTCTGTCCTTTGAGGCATGTAAACTGGTTGCATTGTTGCCCAAATTTGATCACACGTATCTCTTACGATGTTTCTTACAGTTGTTGCTCCTATTCTATATGTAAATGAGAGGGTATTGAAGCTGTTGCCAGTTGCCAGATATCTGTAAAAAAAATATACGTATTACATAAAAATATAAAGGGTGTAACGGAAAGGGGTATACACACTAAGGAAGTTTTAATCTACTTTAATCCCTTTATTATAGGAATAAGCTTCAACTTTTTCTAATTATTATCTGTTAAATAGATAAATAAATATTGTATACATTTATAGGTGCAGAGGTCCAGCAGAAATGGCTTAACTTGAGAACCTGCTTTTCAAGAGAATTGAAGGCTCAAAACAACATCCGGGCAAGCGGCAAAGAAACGTCGAAAATATCGATATTTTGAAAAGTTGCTATTTCTAAAATCTTCATTAGCAGAACGACCCACTGATGGTAATCTAGATTCCACTGCAGCTGAAGCCGAAGATGAGACTGAAACCTCTGACACTATGGGCTCAAATGTACCTATAACACAAAATACAAGGAAAAAAAAATAACTCTGGTCCGAAGTTCGAAGAAACTTTGTTGAACATACTAAAAGATGATTTGACGAAGACAAACATTTTGCTTCTCTTTAGTTCCTACGTTACAGTCTATGACAGACGACGAAAAATTTCAAGCCAAAATTGAAATACTGCAAGTATGTCGAAGGATAAAAGCCAATAGACAACATACTCAATCTTCCGTAACACTTCCTTCACGTAACATTTTATTACAGCCTTCCACAAACACTTTCTTACAACCTGGATATTATTACACTGGATCTACCCCACCTCATATTGACGCTTCTAGACCGGAATATATCCGACAATGCCCATCTACTAGCTCCCAACAACCTGATTACACTGGATCTACCCCACCTCATATTGACGCTTCTAGACCGGAATATATCCGACAATGCCCATCTACTAGCTCCCAAAACTCTGCGGATAGTTTGCAAAGCTACCTATCGAATTTCACACCTTCTCCGCACACTCCTCTACTCG
Organism: Abscondita cerata; assembly: GCA_030710515.1. Lineage (NCBI taxonomy): Eukaryota > Metazoa > Arthropoda > Insecta > Coleoptera > Lampyridae > Abscondita > Abscondita cerata. The sequence continues at coordinate 247,431 of JALBCR010004249.1, forward strand.
ACTTGATCTAAAATTTTATTTAAGCTGCACTAACTCAATTACTGGCTGTAATTATTATTAAAATAAAACGTTGATTACTATATTATAAATGTGTTTTACTTACCTTAAAGTAACACTTAGTCTCTCTTCTACTGATATGGCGCATCTCCATCTTGTATCTTGGCGTTTTATAAAAGGACCCACGAATGAAATTATTTCATTAAACGTTTCTTCACTCATTCTATAATATTTGAAAAACTTGTCTGGGTGCTATTTCAGCTTAGAATGTAACGTGTAACGGTCACTGTGAGTTAGGCAACACCCAATACACGGAGTCGAGGTGTAAACGCGACATTTCTCCGTGTTCGCTCCTTAACGAAAATTTTTGGGGATTTAATTCCCAGAATTCAACTTCCGCGTTGTCCTAATTGGCCAATACATTTTCGGCTGATCTTCAATTTCCGCCTTGTAACAACTACTATCACGTCGTGATAGCTTACGTCGCTCCAGAAACTTCTTCTTTGAATACTTCTTCTTGTTCTTCGGTCTCTTCGACTATTCCTTCTAGGCCTCTCAACTCTTACAGGGGACCTGTACGTTGCTGGAATTGCGGGAATACGGGACATGTTTCTCCTCGTTGTCCAAACCCACAGAACCTTCATTGTTTTGGCTGTGGAAAGGCAGGTGTTACCAAGCCTAATTGCTCCCAATGTTCGCCGCAGGGAACGCAGGTCAGAACCCTCGGACCGAGTCGTAGGTTCTACTTCTCTCTCAACCTCGGATTCTTCTTTTACTGATCTAGACCACTCTCAACAATTGTTACTTAACTTTATTTTTGCTAGCGTTCGTGGTGATGAACGACCTTTTCTTAACGTATCAGTGCTGGGCATACCTTTTAAAGCCTTACTGGATACAGGATCTTCTAGGACGATACTAGGAAGTATCGGTTGGCATTTGCTTCAGTCCCTTAAGGTGTCCTTAAAAAATCTACTTCGACTTTTTGTAACGTGGCTAATGGTGGACAATGTGCCATTTTGGGTGTTGTTTCTCTTCCTTATACTTTAGAGGGAAAAACCAAGGTAATAGAAACCTTAGTGGTTCCTGAGATTTCTCAAGGGTTGATATTGGGGATCGACTTTTGGAAGGCGATGGCCTTCGTACCAGATTTCAGCAAGGGTCATTGGTCCTTTGGTACTGATGCGGTTGGACATGCGGTTCATTCGAGTGCGCTGAACATCAAAGACGACTTATCAAGGTCGCAACAGTCTTCGCTAGAGGCTGTTATCTCTGCCAGCTTTTCATTACAGCCATCTGGTCTAGGGTGTACCCAGCTCGTTCAACACAGTATCCATACCAAGGCTGAGCCAATTAAACAACGGTACTATCCTCTATCACCAGTACTATCTCGGATTGTCAATGAAGAACTGGACAAGATGCTACAGTTAGGTGTAGTAGAGCCATCTACCAGTCCATGGTCCAGTCCTGTGGTCTTGGTTAGGAAGAAAGACAACTCCTATCGGTTTTGCATTGACTATCGGAAGCTAAATCAGGTCACGGAACGCAACGCTTATCCTCTGCCGTATATCACTTCTATCTTGGATCGCTTACGGGATGCTAGATTTCTCTCGAGTTTGGACATTCGTTCTGCTTATTGGCAAATTCCTTTAACTCCTGAATCCAAACCGCTTACTGCCTTTACTGTTCCTCATCGTGGATTGTTCCAATTTACTAGAATGCCGTTCGGTCTGCATAATTCTCCTGCAACCTTTCAGCGGCTGATCGACCAAATTATCGGTGCAGAGCTGGAACCGTTTTGCTTCGCCTACCTGGACGATATTGTTATCGCGACACCAAATTTCGACGAACATCTTCGAGTACTGGAAAAAGTTCTGAAACGATTATTTGCTGCCGGTTTGACATTAAATCAGGAAAAATGCCATTTCTGTCGTTCGGAGTTGAAATACTTGGGCTACGTTGTGAATAAAAAATGGGTTGCTGGTGGATCCAGAAAAGGTGACTGCCATACTTAACATTCCTATACCGACCACGGTCACCGAAGTGCGACGCGTGATTGGCATGGCTAGCTGGTATCGCCGTTTCATACCGAACTTCGCTTCTCTTACTTCTCCTTTATCTGCTCTTACTCGGAAAAATGCTTTGTTTGTGTGGACACCGGAATGTCAATCTGCTTTCGTTTCTCTTAAAGAACACTTAGTTTCTGCTCCTATCCTGACTTGTCCTAATTTTTCTCTGCCATTTGTTGTTCAAACTGACGCTTCGGACTTTGGCGTGGGTGCTGTCCTTAGTCAGGAATCGCCTGAGGGGGAAAAGGTTATCAGTTACATCAGTCGCTCCTTAACTAAAGCGGAGAGGCGCTATAGTACTACGGAAAAGAATGTATTGCAGTCTTATTCGCCATTCTTAAGTTCAGACCGTATATTGAGGGCTCTCACTTCACCATCATTACTGACCATCACTCGCTGGTATGGCTTAACCGTTTGCAGAGTCCGTCTGGTCGTCTTGCTCGTTGGTCCTTACAACTCCAAGAGTATGACTTCACCATCAGACATAGGAAAGGCAAAGACCACGTTGTGCCAGATGCGTTATCTCGTGCTGTTCCTGCTGTTGGTGATGAAGCTGAAACCACCTCTCCTCATCTTGATTCCTTAACTGTTCCTTCTTCTCTTGGTCTTGACTTACCTACTACAAATAAATGGTATAATAACTTACTGAATCGTGTACTCACAACACCTCACAAGTTGCCTCATTGGTCTGTCGATAATAACATCTTATATCGCAGAGTGACTAGTTCTTTACCACTTCTATGGTGGATCCGAATGATGAATGGAAGTTAGTCGTTCCGGCTGAACAAAGGAGACGCATCATTCAGGAGAACCATGATCCTCCAGTTGTTGGCCATGGTGGAGTAACTAAGACAACCGCAAGAATTCTGCAACATTATTACTGGCCTCGATTACGTGCAGACGTGGCTCGCTATATCCGCCGTTGTTCTACTTGCTCTTCCAATAAGGTATCTCAAGCAGCTCCTCCTGGAATGTTTGCTCCTCGTGCTCGTCCTACGGGACCGTGGCAAACTTTATGTTGCGATATTGTTGGGCCGCTTCCTCGTTCTTCTAAAGGCAATTGTTACGTGTTTGTGGTTGCCGATTGTTTCTCTAAATTTGCCCTTTTCTTTGCTATGCGTGTTGCTACTGCTGCTGCGGTTACTAAAATCCCTGGAAGAACAGGTGTTTTACTATTTGGAGTGCCGCAGTACCTTATTTCTGACAACGGAGTACAGTTCCGCAGTCGTGAATTCACTCAAATGTGTGAGAACTATCATTGCACCATCCTATATACTGCCAAATACCATCCGCAAGCAAATCCGGCTGAACGGATAAATCGCGTTCTTAAGACCATGATAGCGTCTTATGTTAAGGACAACCAGCGGAAATGGGATGTGAAGCTCCCTCACATTGGATGTGCAGTTCGTTCGGCGAAACACGAAGTGACTGGATGTACCCCGTACTTTGCTCTATTTGGTCGTGAACATGTCATCTCTGGCAATCTCTTCAATAAATCACGTCTTGAACCAACTGACTCAGAACCTGATCATAATGTGTCTACTCGACGTTACGCGGCTATCCAGGAATATATACTTCAACGCCTTCGGAAAGCCTATGAAACTACACGAAATAGGTATAACTTACGCCGCCGACATGTCAAGTATAACGTGGGTGATCTGGTGTGGCGTCGTAACTTCCAACTATCCGACGCTTCGAAGCATTTCAATGCGAAACTCGCACCTAAATTCTTCAGCTAATGCTGAACTTGCTGTGCTGGAGCCTAATTGTTTAGATCACTCTTTACTTTATCCTAGACGGAAAAAGCGTCGTAAACTTGCTTGTACTGCCAGCTAGAAGACACGGTTCATGACTGGATTTCTACTTGGACACGACTTATTTTACTTGACTATTTACTTTTGCTGATTTTATCATATCTGTATTATTTTTTTTCTTTCACGGGTTTCTAACGAATTTGCTCGGACTATCTTCCTTCTAGTAAGGAGAAGTTCGTATTTTTCTTATATTGTTGCTGAATAAATTCTTTTATTTCTGCCTTACTGTAGGTTGGTTATTAATGAGATTATCGATGGTTTCTGGCTCTATTAGCTACACGACATTATGATCGATTTACATCGAAATCTCTGATTTATTTGGTGCTCTCCCGTATATCTTTATTTTCTTTCTGCGAGAACTGTATATACGTAGATACAGGTTCTTTTGTTTTTGGTTTGAGAAGCTTTATTTTTTTTGGGGATGCCTGTTGACTTGAGTTCAAGTTGAGCGTGCTCCTGCTCTTGTTGACAATGCATCAAGATTGTTGGGTTTTCTTTTCTTTTTCTGGGAGATACCAAACCGCTTCGGCGAGCTTAATGATATACTGACTCAGTTCTAATTGAGTTAGCTCATAGTTAATTTATTTAATTTTTTTGCTGGAACCATAATGGTTCACATTCGTTAGAATTCCATGTGATATGGGTAGGTTGGTTGGGCACGTAGGGATTGGACCTTCTCAGGTAAATAATACCAAAATTTGACCTTGAATTGGATTTCGAGCTTCGAGACTTAGTTTCATGAGTTCACGTAGTTGTGGGAGTACCGTGATTTCCCGATCCCGTGACGGATTGAACGCCCTCTCCTATATGGCTCGTTGGTGTACGTCTTCGCCAGTTTGGCAATCCTTTTTCAAAGCCGAATTCAGACACCTGAATGTGTCTTGTCTTGTGTGAACGTCGTTTTTGTTGCTCTCTGTCCTCTCGAGGAGGGATAGAGTATTTCCCTTTTCCTTGTCTTTGCTATCATCTGTTCCTTCTTTCTTTCTTGCGTAGAGGTACCGCTTTGGCTGGGGGTTTCAGTGGGTGTTGGCGTGAGGGGGAGTCGGAGCTCCTGTTTCTGGTACCCTTGTTTCGTTACCAGGCACACCAACCCTTAGGGGCCGTACAGGGGCGAGCAAGATCTGGGGCAGGGGTAAACCGTTCGCCCTTAACCTCCGTCAATGGATCACTGGCCGTAGCCACTGCAGAACCTCAAACTGTTGACTTGTTCCAGTCTTTTACTTTTGGAAATTTTTGGGCAAAATTTTGGGATCCTTCCTTTCATTCTTCCATTATGCTATAGGGTTGGGGGTTTATCCTCGGTTTTCAGAGTCGCACTCTTTAACTGCATATCCATTAGTCTTGTGGTGTCGGGAGTATCGGCCCAAGACTAAATCCTTTCCTGGGTGGGAGGACTTTATTTTGGGAAGGCTCAGTACTAAGGGTCGGAATGGCGAGGGGTGGATTTTCACTGGGGGCCCAATGACGCGAGTTTCCATCCTTCGCGAGGGTCTTGGTGGGAGTGATGCCTGGTGCCACCCATTCGACATGCACGCCGCTAGGAAATGCCCGATCTTAATAATTTCCTAGGGTTTATCCTAACCTCTTGGTATTTGGGTTTCAGCCTTATCCTTATTCCTATCTTACCTTAAACCTTCCCAGGGTACCTTATTTTGGGGTAATTCAGGGTGGTATTGTTTTAATTTGGGTTGGGGTTTCATTGGTTTTAGGGCTCTGTCCTGGACGCTTGTCCAAACTTCAAACTTTACTATAATAATATTTTCTGTTGACTGGGTTTAGTAAGGTTGGTTGAGATACTGTTGGATGACCCACGTTTTCTTTACCTTGCTTCTCGAAATCGCTAATTGCGAGTTTTTGTGGGCGTTCAATCTCTTGGTGTTATCCTTTTCTTTTCTTGGTCGTTGCTTGACTTTGTTGCTGGATACACCAAACGCTTCATGCGAGTTTTGAACAGATTTCATCAGATCAGCTACTCTTAGTTCAACAAACCGTCTATCTCTTAGGGGTTGGGTTTCATTAGGTTTTTTATATGTGTGGGGTGGGTATCTTTGGTTATATGTCGCTCATGTTGGAGATTCCTTTTTTTTTTTGCTGAACACCTACGGATGTTAATTTTCTGGATTATGTATGGTGCAGCGGATTATGTTTATCCTTCTGCGCGGGCTTGAAGTTTTGTGTGGGGGGAATTTGTAACGGTCACTGTGAGTTAGGCAACACACAATACACGGAGTCGAGGTGTAAACGCGACATTTCTCCGTGTTCGCTCCTTAACGAAAATTTTTGGGGATTTAATTCCCAGAATTCAACTTCCGCGTTGTCCTAATTGGCCAATACATTTTCGGCTGATCTTCAATTTCCGCCTTGTAACAACTACTATCACGTCGTGTTACGTGAAATTCAAATTTGCCTTCATCTGAGTGCTTAATCGTAATTCCGTCAAATTTTCTAGTGGTATGTATAGGACCCTGCAAACTTTCAATGTATAGCGGTATATTTTTAGCTGGGGAAAGGATTGATTACTCGATTTTCTGAAGTTTATCTTAGGACGGATGCGTGTACTAATTTCTTCTAATGGTCGCTCGATTGCACTCAGGTACGACAAATATTCTTCATGGCTTCTTCAACGTTACACCGTGCATAATTTTCAGATAAGGCGAGTTACTCCGGCGAGTTACTCCGGGATTAGAGTTACTCCGGGATTAAAATTACTCGGCTTTAAAGGTTCTTTTGGCCTAAACAAAACCAATTACCTGGCTGATTAAATTCATCGTGGGATCTCTTTCTACCTTTTATTGTCTTGTCGCTGCGTGTGTCGCATACTTGGGGTTTGCTGTTAAGATTGCTGAAGTACGGGACATCCTACCGAAATTAGGGGTCGCCGCAGCTGGAACCGACACCACATATCTGTATCTTCTCCTGTGTGTCAACATCGTAAACCTCTATCTACAACATAAGGTCAGATTTTTCTAATTATACTTCTGCGCTGAAAACAAACCATCTCCGGGACGTCACACTGCTACCGAAAACGTCTCAAGCGTAACACCTAAATAAGTACAACTTGTCTTGGCACCTTAAGTGCAGTTAAATCTTTGGAACTCGAAACGTATTTGTTCACGTATTTATATTTTTTTGTTAATTCACTACAATATAATTAATTAACTTGTTGTGGCGCATATACTTGCCCAATCTGTAAACGAATGTGTACCGTAAAGGCGCGAACTTGCTTCATTTACCCACCATTGCTTGGGGATTTTAGAGTATAAGGGTAAGACCACGGAAGAGCGCTCTTTTGGGGAAACACCTAACTCTCCGATACTTTTTAACGCTAAATATTGCAACTGCGAACACTAAATACACCTTCGTATTGTGCGGGTGTGGTTACGTCGCCATCTTGTCTAGATTAAATAACGCCAGTGGCGTACCGCATAAATTATTAACTTGCTATTAATCTTATATTTTTTTCCTTCTTTTGTGTACGACTATATATATGGGTACGAACGAATACGCTTCGTAGAATTAACTTACGTTGTAAGTGGATATATTTAAATTGTGCTCTGTTCCTTCTTCTTTATGGTGTGTTATTAAATATAACGTTTTGTAGGTTACTTGTGTCTCTCTCTCTCTTTATTGTATTTATTGCTCCTTTAATTTGTTACGGTTGATTGTTGCGTCTGTTTCTTTAGTTCGGAAGCAGGTTTGTATCCACGCATTAGGACTATGGCGCCCTCGGATTAAATCAAGACAGTTCTGAAGAAGCGGTGGATCCTTTTTCTCACCCACGCCCTACTCTTCGGCTGCCGGCAAAACTTACTTTTCTTCAATTAACCGTAGCAAACGTATGAAATATTCCACTAGATAATCTATCACTAAGTACAGGATGTACACAGTATCTTCTTTTTTTATCTCTCTTAAAATTTCTATAAAGCAAAGCACAAACTAAAACTTTGTTGTTAATTGACATGGTTTGTAAACACCTTCAACGTGACTCGAGCGTTGCTGAATAAAGATTGGTCGATTTGAGTTCGATATAAAATCGATTGTATACGCACTTCCATCAACTAAACTGTTCAGTTGAGTAGAAATCACGAAAAGTACACAACTCGACGAAACAGTTTAGTCGATGCAACAGTTGTATGTAAGCGCTTACTCTAACGCGCACGTTAATGTGTATGGAGAAGCACGCATGTTACGACGTGACAACTGGTTGACACTTGTGTACGCCGACCGCCGACCAAGCCTCTGACGAAACTGTCACCGCGCCGTTAAGTTTCCATAGCAGTGCGGGCACGGATGACAAAATTTGTCACTCTCCGCGTCGGTCGTTTGCTATTTGCATTCCGACTACCAATTTTTACATACGCAAAATAGCGTCACCATCTACGCAAAACGTAAACATTCGTGAAGACGATATTGATAATGATGTTCTTATAGAAGAACTCGAAAGGAAACCAGCACTTTATGATATCGTGTGTCTCTGGCAAGACGCCTGTTGTTTTTGTTTCTACTCCTATTTAAAGCCCTTCTCATTGTAGAAGACTTTTTATAATTCATTAATAAAAATAAAGGAGAAATTATTTACTAACTTAATTTAAAAGACTTAGGTTAATATTATTTTTCTCAAAAAATAACATAACTGTATATTTTTTTCTTCTATTGTATGGAGAAAAAAATACCTTACAAGAATCCATCCTTATGTAGGTCATTCAATGTGTATTAAGATTTACAATATAAGTATATGGTTTATATTACTTTCTGCTTAAAATAAAAAAATAAAAGGCCGCGGACACCAAACTGAATCACCTGGTGTAGTGGGAAATTAAGTTGGAAAAGTTATAACTATTTTAAATGCGTTTAGATCTGCTTGAATTTATTTCTATTTTGAAAGACCTCGAAGTTGAACCTAAATAATAACATGAAAATGCTCCACGAATCCGATTTGTCAACATTGAAGTGAAAAGAGTATAATCATATAATCATTAACCCAGTTATTATTGAGTTGATTAAGAAGAACATAAGTAAAACTTCTTTTTAAGCAATCTAAATGTCAATAAGTCATCGTAACTGTTGTTATAAGTTAACAAACGGATAATGTTCAATTAGAAAGTGTATTAATTGGTTAGTCTATGTACGCGAAGCGTAGTGCATTAATATTTAAGTATGAAACATGTTTACAGATCAAATTATGTAGCTACTGTAATCTCATAAATACTTCGAAAACATAACAAGGCAACAAATTGAATACATGTATTGGTTTTGGTTTTGCACGCTGTTAAGATAAAAAAAATAATTGCTTAAGTTAAAATAAATAAAAATTTATCCGACTGTGATTGTATTTGTTAAAAAATTAGAAAATTATAACAAAAGTTAAGTAGAATAAGTAGTGTTTCAATTACCTCAACATAGAAAATCGTCAGGTTGGAATAAGCGACAAGAGTGTAAAATTGATTCTAAGAACATTAATTGATGATGTTAGAAAAAATAGAAAATCGGATAACAGGCTGCAAATTATAGCAACACAGGGTAAAAAGTGTTTGAATGTGCCCGATTTCATAATTTAAACATTAATTTTCTTATTAATAGTGAATGCGAAAACAGTTTAAATTATCGAATTAAATGTCCAAAATCTTCAATTTTCATTAACGAAAATGTAAAAAGTAGATAAATGCAATATGTACAGATAAAAACTATAGTGATAAAAATTAGTATGCAATGCCAATGGTAACACAAACATCTAAATTTAATACAACCTTGATCTATTGAGATAATGTTTATGGTCGTACATTGGTTTTGAAAAATATGTGGAAGATAAAACACGGTACTACAATGTCAAAAATTGAACCCAAAACTTTCGACTATTATGTTAGTGAGGATATAATCGACTAAAGTAGCATTATTATTAATAAAAGAAGAAAATTAAAATGTTCAAGTGCAGTGCAATAACAAAAAGCAACCAAATTCAGATAAATAACAAACGTTTTTAAGTATAATTTTTAATTTTAGGTAATTGCATTGTTTTACTGCGTATTGCAAGAAATTTGATACCTGTATCATTTTAGACGCAGATCTTTTTTACTTCCAGCGTAAATAATATAAAAAATTGTTTAAAAAAAATTTGAAAAAAGAAAAATTTTCCTGTCGTCACTCACCTGGAGTATTCCATTTTTTATACCCATCGATGCCCTCGGATAATTGACAATAAACGAAATGATTTGTGCATTGCTTACTAATACAAAAATTCTCAGCAATTTGATTACACATTTTCCACTTTGTCCTTCGTTGTTGAGGGCATCCTAAGTATTTGTTCAAGTACCTTTTCCAGAAGATTTCGTTATTTGATTGAGTTTTTGTAAACCTGCAAAATTAGGAGTGTGTGGAGAAGTAATAAACTACTGTATGAAATTGATTGCATTTAATTCGTTCATTACCTACATACAATTCCTGTGCATTTTTACCAATGATCGGTTTCGTTTTTTCTGTTCTTAACTAGAAACGGGTCTGCGAAATCAATGCAAACAGAAGATAAAAGTTTTGAAGGTAAGATATGTGTTTGAGTTAGATTTCACATTTTTACCATTTACAATATTGACAACTCCCAAGTCATGTTTGTAAACCATATGGATCTTTGAATATACATAGTGTCTTACTGGGTAGTCGTTGGCGCGTCTGTGATTCAATTATTCCAACTATGTGTATGAGAAGACACATTTAATTATTCAAATTGCAATAAAATATCTTGAAGATTTGAATTCCAATATTAACAATTACTTTTGGTGTCTTTATGAAAGATATAATATACTTTGGTGTCATCAAGATTTAATCCTACTAAAATTCGATTTGTTAATCATAACATTTACGAAACTGAAATTCTCTTCTTGTAATATTGTATTGATTTCAGATTTTAATAATTTTCTGTTTTCAATTCTATCCTCATCAGAAATAAAATTGTTTACTCAGGAGTTTCGTAAGATAATTCTATGTATTGGAAAATTAATTTATTTGTTGTTAACGCTATAGTCGTACAGCCAAGAATTCCGAACTTGCAGTGCCATAAGTGACTGTGATAAGATTAAATGTGAAAGATCAAAATTGTATAAGTGTAATATAAATACAGAAAATATCATTTTGAATTGAATAGTAAACTTAAGCTAGTTTTTGACTATTGCTGTTCATTTTAACATGCTGAGGAAGGCAATAATTAATTGTCTATATTTAATTCGTCGCTGGATATTGGTGTTATTAAAACTATTCATTCTAACATAAAATTGTCGTATTCTGATTTTAAAATTGCATTACTTAATATTATTCTGTTCAGAATAATTTACTACGTAATAATTATTTTTGAATTGTAAGTCGATGATGAAACGATCACAATTATCTTAAAGGAAAGTGTTGTCTTCGTCTTCGTCTTCCTTCAAAAAATTGAACAAATTCTTTAGTTTTTCAGAATTGCTTAGTCGATTATAAAATTTTGCACACCATTACAGTTTACTGGATGGGTTAAGAACTTATTAGGAAATATATCTATAAGTTAATATTCAACGGAACTGTAATTTTTGTATTATTACACTACCTTGCTGACTGGAATAACCAGTACAAAAAATTCTAATCCAAAAATTCTCGCTGTAAGACACTAATAAGACACTAATATTATATGTAATTTTTATAACGAAAATATATAATTTTTGATTAAAATTGTACGTGTTGTTTTAATTTGTGTTTCCATTTGTAGGTGTTTTAAAGTATTGTTTCTAATACAGGTTGGTTTATTCTTTTAGCAATTAATTTGAGTTTAGCTAAAAATAATTATGTTTAATGTAGGCAATCTTGCTTTTTAAAATTGTGAGACAATATATTTAAATCCATGAAGAAGTATTTTGGAATTATGCATTGATTTGTCCTGTGACTTGTTGAATTACTCATGGATATGTGTAACAAAGTGTTATGCTTTTGTAAGCATCGTGCATGTGGATTTATGTGTAAAACTGAACGGCGTGCGCCACTTGTCGAGACCTTGTTCTGAATAAATAAGAAACTGAAATGAAATGTAAACAAACAGCTATTTCTAGTGTGTCGCTGTAGAACAGCCGTTAAACTAATTAATTAATAAACAAGTTGAAAATGCAAGGCATTGTCGCAACGAACTTCGTATTATCCAAATATGGAAAGAATGGCAAAGTTATAATTAGCGCCAATAGACCGTCATTGCTAACTTTCTATTATCCAAATATGTGCACACATTGATTTTGGACATATTTGGATTTTGAAATAAACTTAATTTCCGAGGGCATCGGGTATCTGTGGCCCGATTTTATGGGGGATAGGATATTTCAACTCAGCTATGCCAGAGGAGTCTAAATATATGCCACACATTGATTTTGGACGTATTTGAAATTTTAATTTTTTCGACGGAATATCGCGGGGGCTCGGCGTCCCCGTTGCCCGATTTTAATGCACATCAAAACTTAAGCTTTGGACACCAAGCTGAATCGATTGATGTATCACACAATGATGCCCGACCATTAGAAAGGCCTCGGACGGACGCACACACGGACGCACACACGGACGCACGGACGACAAATCGATTTCATAAACGAACGAAGTTCGTTGAAAATATGAAATAATTTTATAAACAAAAAAAAAAAAAAAAAACCCACAATTTTTTCCGCCTAAAAAACCTCCGCCATTATCACAACCATCACTTATTTTTCCAACTCCCACTTTTTTATAAATTACTTTTTTTTCCCAAAAATTTGTAAAATAACTTTATTTTTTTATTAAAAATTTAAAAAAAATAATTAATATTTTTAATAAATAAAAATAAAAACTAAACAAAATTATTTATTATTTAAAAAAAATATATTTATAAATTTTAATTTTATTTCTATTTCTAAATTATTTTTACTTCATTTTTAATTTTTGATTTTTTGAATAAATTATTTCAAAAAAAAAAAAAAAAAAATAAAAAAAATTTTTTTTACTTATACTTATATTTTTTGAAAAATCTTTTTTTTATCATTTTATAAAAATTTTTTTCTAAATATTTTTGTCACTAGTTAACCCGTGCAATATAATATTTTAAAATTTTTCTTAAAGATAAAAATTTAATAAACATTTTTAATCTTTCTTATCGGACTAAAGTCAACGAGCTATGCGTCACAGAATTGCAAACTACAAACAATCGTTTCGGAAAAAAAGTTAGAATAAGAGTTCCAGAATATATAATTTATAACACCCTTGTTAAGAGATATTGTTAAATAAAAAATTGGCTGATAACCATTCCTTGGTATCTAATTAGTTGTTGACAAAAAAATGATAAGTATTGCAAATTATTTAAAATTAATTAAAGAAGTTATTTATGTACAGTGACCGGCAAAGAGTTGCATCAAATAGGAAAAATTTTTGTAATTGAGATATCCAAAAATTTCTTTTGCAAATGAATTCAGCATATTGAATGACAAAAAAAAAAGCACTTTGACAAATGTCATGTCACTACTGTCATGGCGGCAATTTAAAAAAATATTTCTTAAATATGTAAAAAGTGAGGTTAGATAACAAGATATTAAAAAATCCCTAAGAGAAAAGTTGTTCAGAATTATATTATACGTCTATGTGCAAATTTTCAAAAGAAAATAACAACTTTTCAAAATATTAGTTTTCCGGCATTTTTTCCGGAAATATTAAGAAAACAAAATTTTTTGCGCTTGATTTTCATAAAACACAATAAAACCAACAAATAAACTTTACAATCCAGTAATTTTTATTTATTAGTCTACCAATGAACGGTAAAGAACAAAAACATTGTTTTTTTAGGACGGACTTTGTTGCAAACTCTTTGCCGGTCACTGTATAATATATAGTACGTATCCATTGCTTAGTCTACAAAAATGTATATTTAATTTACATAATTTTGGGTCAACCATTTGATATCTCAATTTGAATAATATGTGTTTGTATTACACACTTCCAGGTTGATAAACTCTCTTCCGCATTTTAATAACTTCAACATAAGAATTAGTTGAATCTTGGACCATTTTTATTCGATAATAATTTATTTTCGAATTTCATTCACACTAACAGAAATAATATCGCTGTTATTTACGATACAACGCAAGAAAATCGAAAGGTCCAAAGTTTTTTGTGCTACCTCATTTTTGAGATTATGACATTTAAGATACAATTAGAATAATATTACTAAAAAAAATTATTATTTCCCAGCTTAATTAGGCAAAAGAAAACGTTCGTTAAATTTTTGGTACTCAAATACATTTGTTAAACTTAAATAAAGATAATAAACGCCCCTCTTTTTCATGTAAACGTATTTAACGATGATAAACAATGAAATGATCAAATAGTAGTTTGAAATTGTTTCTCAATCGGTAACCATGATTGGTTTTGCTACATTATTGTCTCGTTATGCTTTGATTGTGTTAACTTTCATTCACTTGTACAAGCTTCAGCTAAAAAGCCTGAAAATTTTCCGCCAGGTAAATTTTTCTGTATATACTAAGTATTTTTGCAATTTTTTTAATAGGGCCACCAATACGGCCTATCTGGGGAGCTTATTGGTTTTGCTGCTAGCAAATTATAATGTTACACACTTAGCTGCCGAATATTTGAGAAAAAATAAATCCGATGTTATCGGCATTTACGCAGGACATTGTCCTGTAATTGTCTGGTCACGCTAGTCACATAAGGCGAAGCAAAGCTTTAACTAGAGAAGAAATTCATCGGACGCCCAGATATATTTGCAACTAGAAACAGAAGCTTGGGAGATAATCTAGGTAAGAATAAAGTAAATTATTTTGAATAATTATAACATAATAATAATGACAGGAATTGTGTTCACCGATGGACCCCTTTGGAAAGAGCAACGAAGGTTTTCCTTGCGCCAACTTCGTGATTACGGTTTTGGTCGCAGATTTAATAATACCGAAGGGCTTTATGAAAGAGAAATTAAAGCTTTAATTGAATTTCTTCACTTTGATCCAAGCTCCAACGACTTAGTAAGTAAAAATTGGTCAGTTTTTTTTTAAATTGAACCATTATATATATATATATATATATCATTAGGACATTTGTTCCAAAAGAGGACGCGTGCTAATGCCAGACGTTTTCTATGGTTTATTGTCAAACACAATTTTGCATATGTTAGTTGGTCAACGATTTGATGAAAAAGAACTGAGAGAATTGGGACGTTCTACGTTAACTTTTGTGCAAAATATCGATTCAACTGGACGCGCACTTAGCATTACCCCTTGGATAAGATACTTTGCGCCAAAATACTTTGGATCAGCTCAAATATTTGAAAAAAATGAAAAAAATGAGAGATTTATTTTTGCAAGGTTAACCCAAAATCACTATTTTCAATATCTCTTAAACGTTTATTTTAAGTAAATTATTGAACAACGAAACTTACTTTTACCGATGATCATAAAACAGATTTCCCTAGACTCGTATTTAAGTAAAAGTGCTGAATTACTGTAAGAGAAGGATTAGATCTTGCAAGCTTCTACAGGTATTTTTGAGAATTTTTATGGTGGTAGGTACCTACTCACACTTATAAATAATGTTAATAAATTGTAAAAGCAACTTCTACGGTCAGAAGGGCCTTCAATAGCAGTTGCAAAAACAAAAAACACACTTACCCCTTAAATGCCCTGAAAAAAGCCCACACTATAGTAGGCGAAACGTTGGCGTAAAAAGACCATTGTTTTGTTTTTTGCAACTCATTGAAGACCCTTCTGACCGTAGAAGGTTTTTACAATTTATTAACAAAACAAAGGAGAAATTATTTACTAAAATAAATAATGTTATAGACAAACAGTTGATTTGGACTATAGCTGATTACTTTTTTCCTTCTCCAAATGTTATTGGACCGTCATTAAATATGTTGTGGATGCATTTATGTATGTTTCCGGAAGTTCAAGTAAAAGTACAAGAGGAAATCGATCGAGTTGTGGGTAGATCTCGATTACCAACTTTAGATGACAGAAAAAAGTAACTCATTTTTACTATGTGACAAATGTATGATTATGTTTTGTAGTATGTCGTACACTGAAGCGGTGATACGTGAATCTTTACGATTTGATCCTGTAGTTCCAATAAACACACCAAGGAGATGTTTAGAAGATACAACTTTAGGGGGTTATTTTATACCAAAGGTAATCTAAACGTTAATCTACCGTACCTACTTCTGAAAATTCGTGTTGGAGGACACACTACTGTTAATATCTCTTGAATGCCAATTATGACCCAAAGGGGCGGAATGATCCTGACGTGTTCCACCCGAACGTTTTTCTAGACAATGAGGGTAATTTTTAAAAAAAGATAACATTCTATCTTTTTTGGTGCTGGTGAGATAGCACTAGTAAGGCATGTTTTATTATCAATCATATTTTAAGGGAAAACGATTGTGCGCTGGTGAAACATTTGCACGAAATATGATGTTTTTAATGTTATCCGGTTTACTACAAAATTTCACCTTTAAACCAGTTAATGGAATTCCCGATAGGAAAAACAAACATTGGGGTTTTATTGTCGATATTCCTCCATTTTGGGTAGACGCTATTAGTCGTTAATATTAGTGTCAAACTTGTAAGTTCTATGTTTTGTACGTATTCTTTTGTATTATGTATTGCGTCATATTTATCTACAATTTTTTTAATTATTGTTTGTCACTTGATAATTTTTAGTAGTCAAAAAGAAAAACAATTTTCCATATGTATATAAAGAAAATATTAAGTTGTTTTTATATTTGGTAGAACGAAGTAAAATAAATAACGACATTATTATTTTGAGTTTCAAGACTCGGTTAAGGCTCGTCCTTAAACGTCTATCTCACTCGTAAATATGAGTTCCCGGACTTGAGACGTTAATTAGTACTTTATTTTTTAATTAAATCTTACGTCACAAGAGAAAAACGTTATAAAAAATGCTACGCAGGGGAAATTAGCCATAGCTTTCAGCCATGTATTTACACCGCTTACATGACTGCAATAAAATTAAGTTTCTTATGTTTGATGTTTTGTAAATCGGCAAAATAACAAAAAAAAATCATTCGTTTAAGTTTGATCGGAAGTAATATTACGGTGGAAAGGCTTCTTTTATGAGTTAAATTGAAAGTTAGATACATGCATTTTCGAAATCCGTGAAGTTTAGGTAAACTTACGGGGCTAAATTTGGAAAAATTGAAATTGCATGTTTTAGTATAAGCTTGTATGGGATTAATTTTGCAGGTCACAGGAAGTGGAAAATTGTGTACTTATTTTCGGGTGAAAGTAATAAGAAAACTGATCAATTGAAAATTAATTTCATTAACTTTAATATTATGTAACCCAATAAGTCGCGGGACTGAATTCGGAGAAAATTGAGAAGAAACACGGATGATTTATGCCAATCTGCCATCATTAGAAAGTGGCTACCGTCACTAGGGGGAAAGAGAAAGCCGAGGATAGTCAAACGCGTTTATATTTCCGTAAAGCAATTCACCTAAATAGTCTAGTTCTCACCGGAATATTTTCATACTAATACATGGTTTTGTATAATCTGCTCTATTAGTGGACAATAAATCATTGTTTATTTTTAACGCCTTTCTGATCTTATTTTTCATTCTACAAGGGATTTAGGTTTTGTCAGAAAGTGTTGAACTTGACTAGCAATTCGTAGCGACCGAACATTACTCTGTGACCGAACTACTTTAAAGAAAATAATTTGATTTCAAAGATTCGAGATCGTTAGTTTGGCGAACACTTAGTTAGCTATAATAATTGATTATAAAGTTCTATAATCAAGGAATGGACTTATGTAACTGCTTACACATCTGTCGACAAAGTTGCTTTAATGCAAAGAGAGTTTGACTTCGGCATATCTCTTCTTACTGCCTTAAGTCACCTAGATTTACGTTTATGGTCTTGCAGTACACAAAGATTTTTTTAGGAGTACAGCACAACTTCGATAATCCGGACAGATATAGTTTTTTGCGTGTCCAATTAGTGAAATTGTCCAGATTACTAGTGTAGTTTTTAACACTAATAACAATCTGTTACATTGGAAACACAATTTCTTACTGATATTATGTACATATACTAATACATATACATACATACTGTGTACTTTTAAAAAAATGTTCTATTCTTTTTGTGAAATCTTTAACATAGCCCTCTGGCTTCGCTCTGATTCGTTTTAGTAATAATATATCTTGATAAGAAATATCATTCTCTTCTGCTCACTGAACACAAGTGGAAAAACATTTTTCTGCTTCTAAAATTTTAATTGTATGTGATATATCGTTAATTACATCTTCTAGATCATTTTCTTCTTCATTTTCCCTGCAATTAATTCTTCGTCACTGAAACTGTCGGCCACAATATCGATTTTTCTTACTGCCCCCCAATCAGTAATTTCATCTTCAGTTAAAACATTATTAGAATCGATAATACGTAGTGCCTCTGTTATTATTACTACTTCATCGTGATTTGGTGAAGATTGAAGCTGCTTTTGCAAAGTAGCCAGAGGAGTATTATCATCATCATCTTCATCAGTGTCTGCTTGTTTTTGTGGCCATAATTTGGACCAGCTCTTAATAATGCTGTTTTCTGTTATCGATTTTCAAGCAAATTCAAGATTTATTACAGCTTCCTTCAAACTGAATTGTTTCAATAGCTTTATAATATCACCCGTCTTCTTGTGATACAATGTAAGCCAAAAGTTTTTTTTCTGTAAGTGACTTTTATGTTATGTATTAAATTTTGACTCATAGACTGTATAATAGCGGTACAGTTTGGTGGTAGAAACAAAACTTTGAAATTTGGACTATTAGAAATATCTTCTTTTACTGCATGTGATGGGGCGTTATCTATAAGTAACAATGCTTTTTGTGGATATCTTTTCACTTCAGGTACAAAACTTGTGTTGAACTACTCATGAAATATGATTCTAGTCATCCATCCTATTTGGTCGCTTTGTGCACTATAGGCAATTTATAATTTTTGAAGGCTCTTGGATTCAAAAATTTACCAATAACTAGAAGAGGTAACTTGTGGGTTCCAGTGGCATGGCATAAAAGTGACTTGGTCTTTGGACACTCTTCTTCCGGGTGCCGATTTTTCATCCTGATGGACCATGGTTAGGTAAAACTCTCAAAAAAGAGCTGACTCGTCAGCATTATACACCTGCTCTGAGTTAACTGACATGTAGTCAAAATTTTGAGAAATTTTTCTTAGAATAGTTTTACTGCTTTAGTATTGCTAAAAACGTTTTCTCCGCACACTTTCAAAAAATCGAATGCCGTGTTTTAATTTAAATGTATCAATTCGTCCTGAACTAACCAAGAAGTCAGTTTTTCCAGAAATTTGTTCATAAAATTATTTTGCCTTTGTGCGTAAAATGTCACCAGATACAGAGACATGGTTTTAACGTTGTTGTAAAACCAGCTATACAAAGCTTTCTCTACTTCTAGATTCTCAGCTTTTTTTAATACTTTTTTTGCCTGGAAAAACATTAGGGAAGTAGCTTGGGCGGTGCTGTTAAAAAAAGCTGGCTTACCTATGTCATTGAAAGATGATGAAACGTAACTTCAAATTTATTTTTTTTTATGTCCGCCACACTTGATTTTGGTACTTTGAAGATATCTGCTACCCTACGAACACTAAATTCACTATCTAAACTGTCTAATATTTTGCATTTGTCTTTCAGTGTTAACGTACAATGTTTGCTCTTTGTTGATGAGGCCATCATACAATACATACTGCGATGGATTACCAACTTCGCATATAAAAATAGTTGCGGGAATTTACTTTGAATTGTCAACTAATACCAACCTAACAAAAATTTCTCTATTCCCTCGGAAACTAAAAAACACCGCGGTGCGGGAAACGAAACTTCCCGTGCATCGAGAATAACCGAGAAATCAGTAATCTTAGGCTATGAGCACAAAAAATATGTTTTAGGCTATGAGACATCTTGTTTATTTAATTTGTAATTAAAAGTTTTCCTTTAATTCCTAATTGTTCTATACAGTCCCTATTACCACAGAAAAAAGTTGTATTTATCTGTGATATTACATAGTTTGGTAAAAAGTTATACCATTTTAAGAGTCGGATTTTAGGGAAGAGGGAGCGAAAGTTTGGTAAATTAGCAGTTTTATCAGTTTTTCTTAAATATTTCAAAAACTATGCAGTTTAGCGCAAAAATAACGTACATTAAATTGCCAATAAAAACGGTCTTGTGCGTAATCTTACTAAAGTAAACGGTTGAAGTTACAGAGTAGCAAATGTAGAATATTATTCGTATCTTTTACGTAGTTAGTAAAATTAAATTATACAGAAATAGCTAAACAATTTAATAATCAGTAACATTGAATAATCGTATTGTACTCCAAATAAAAGCTAAAGCATCAGAGTGTAGAAGCGAAAAATACTGGAAACGAGAACCGTGTTTTATACACCGTAGTGTTTGAAGTACAAGCATGACCGCCCAACAGTGAAGCTGATTAAACAACTGCATCCTGCGTACCTACTCACCTCTCTCAGTATCACAGAACATACTTAGATTTAGAATTGCCACTAACATTTGAAAACATCACCAATTTGAAAAGCGCACGCGCGATTTCAGCCTTGTCCCGACTTACTGAAAAGTTCTGGTCTAGAGTCAAGAGTGACATGAATATTGAACAGGTTTTGATGAAATCTTTGAGTAGCATTAGTGAATTGACCGGAGGCAGAGGAATTACAGCGACAACTATTGAAACGTGGATCAACCCCATGCTAGTTTATTCTCAGGTGTGTGAAGCATTAGAAGAATTTGCAGGTGTGCGCAGTATCTCTTCAGAGCAGCACGTGGAGCTATGAGAGGTAAGATAAAAAAAAGGCAAGGACTTGGTAACATTTATTTCATGGCTTGAGAAACACAATCTATTTTCTAAAACACCTGAACTCTCTTTCTTCGTCAGGGGTGGTAGCAAATGAAAACGAGAACGTGTTTGAAGTTGAAACTAGCATTGAAAAAGATTGAAAACATAACATTCAGTGAAATACATTTAAAAGAAAGTTAGCTGTTAAGTCTCTAGCCTCTAGAACAAAGTCTATGACAATTAGCACTCTTTTACATCGGATGGTGTACAGTAAACTGTGATGAGTTAAGAACTATTTCAAAATTTGGTTATATCCTTCTTCGACGAATCTAGCTTGATGAGGAAGTGAAGCAAATCTTCAACTGTAACTATTTTGGTTTCAAATTCAAATGAATCGTTAATAAAGGTCACTTGATAAAGTTCTGAGCCGGTTTCTCTTTCTACAAGCTTATATGCTGAAGCTGGGAGAAGCCTCTTTCCTCTTAAAAAGTAGCGCCCCTTGAAAAGATGGTGAGTTGTCGTTTCTTCAAGGGCGTATAACTAACATACCAGCAGACACTAAAATACTCAATTTCCTTTTACAAAACACAATCCTGTATAAAAAAATTAGTTTCTTGATACAGTGTCATATTTTTTTCCAAAATCTTACAAAAATACAAAAATGTCTACTATATAGAACAATTTGGAGTTTGAGGGAAACTTTTACTTTGGATGTTGATGTATGGGTCTATTTGCATCGTAATTAGTCTTGCGGGTGTAACTGCTTTCTTCCATCTGAGGATCTTTGCAAAAGCATTGCGCCAAACCCAAACCATTCGCGTCTGTATGTAACTTTATTTTCTGTTTGAAACTTTATATTTTCAAAACAAGACTTTCAGGAAACAACTTAACTTTGCAAATTGTTCTTTCTGAGTCGATACACACGTATAAATTTTCTGTAATTTCTTGTCAAAGCAAGAAAACTGTATCGCGTTTGAGTTTTCTATAAATGTGTCCTAAAAATTCAATTGATTCCTATTCGTGGTTTGCAGAGGCACTCAATGCGTCTGCTACACGTACTATATCGAATGTTCGTGCTGCTATAGCCACCATCTCTTCCATGTAAATTAGTCGCTTTCGCACGGCAGATGAACTATTGCAAAGTGCGGAACAAAACTTTTTTAGCATCAAGCTGTTACGGTACGGTTTTGGAGGGTCGATAACGTGTACCGTCAAAGCATCTACTAACTCAGTGGAGGATGGAGTGGGGTTGAAAAGGGTCAGACCCGATTGTAGAATCACAAACAGCGCAAACCTAAAGTAAAAATCACCTCCATAAAGTAGGTTCTCCCTAAATCCTAACAGCGCCATTATTTCTTTGACACAACAAGACACAACATCCTGGGGAGAAATCAAAATAACGCTAGAAGAGAGAGAGAGTTGAATAATCATATATATTGTTATGTTGCAAAAATATTAATACAAAATTACCTGCATTTATTTAAGAATAAATTTACGATAATTCCTTTTAGGGTGTGTTTTAGTGTTATAACGCAACCCTTTCCAAAAATATCCACCTCCTATCCCATTCAGAACCTCCTGGCTTGATTTAATGATACTATCTCTTGATTTTAACAATGAAATTTCTTGCCACTTCTTTAATTTGCAAAGTTGAAAATACAGCTCTTTTCTCTATAACTTTAAAAAATTTTTTTTCAAAATTAAAAAAAAAAAAAAAAAAAAACAAAATATACAGGGTCTTTCTGAATAGGGGTAACAAAATTCTAGGGTTGATAGGGGGATCATTTGAAACACTTATTATTTATAAACTCAAACGCAACCATGTTCACCCTAGAAGCTACACGTCAAAAACTTTTTTTTGGTTTTTTTATACAATATTCAAAATATCTCTCTTAAAAGTCGAAATCAAAAAAATAATGGGATATGATAATTATAGGTAATTAAAATCTCAATCATTTTTGAACAGCATATTTGAATCTATTTCTAACCGTACTCATGTCGAATGCATTTTTTAATTTTGGTTTTTGTTATTTTTTAAAAAATCATGCTTAAAACTCAAAAATTTGAAAAAAAATTAGAATTCGAAAGTGAAGGCCATTCAATTGCGCTTCTTTCAACGTATGACATGTTTCAATGCAGCTTTTACCGATTGAGTGCTATTGAAGAAAACTTCAATATGTCTACCACCAACTTCAATGCAAACATTGCACCATTGCAGCATATTGTCATAAACCTTCTCAAAAATTTCAAGGGTTTCTTGAATTAGCAACGTAGCTGTCATAACACGCGCTAACAAATCTTCTTCAGATTCGACTGGCGTCTCGTACACCAGACTTTTCATGTAACCCCACAAAAAAAATCTCTCGCCCAATCCATCTATCCCTAAACTCTTCGTTGAGGTAGTCCCGAACAGTAAGTAACAGAAAAATGTGCCGGCGCACCGTCATGTTGCAGCCACATCTGTCGGCAAACCCCCAGTGGTACTTCCTCCAACAATTCTGGCAGAACTTCTTCTAAAAAGATCTTGTAAATGGGACAGTTGAGACGAGGTGGAAGAAGGAATTTGGATTATCGAATAGCATGAGGGTTTTCGTCGGCCCAAATATGGTTGTTGCGAGAGTTAAGAATGCCATCTCTGTTAAATGGAAATTGAGGCTGTAAGCGACAGCGATGTACGAACCAATGTGAAACGTTAGTACGTGGTGGAAAATCGATTGGACGAAAGGCTTGAACTTTTTGTACATGATAGGGGTGAAGCTGTTGTTCTTTCAAAACTCGCCAAACACTTACATGACCAGCACCAAGGTCCCGTGCAATGGTTCGAGTGCTGATGGATGGGTTCTGCTCTATTTTATAAAGCACATCTTCTTCAAATCGTAAGGTTCGAAGATGTCTTGCAACTTCGCAATTAACCTTGTTAACTGTTCCTGTATCTCGCAATCGCTGATAAACTTTTGCAAACACCCTATTGGAAGGTATTGGACGATTTGGAAATCGAGCTGTATACAAGCGTCTAGCATGTCTACCATTACAATGTGCTTCGCCGTAAACTAACATCATATTAGCAAAAGTATGCTGATTCATGATTTAAGTAACAAGAAACACAAATTCAACTAAAGTCAAAAACAATTATGCCATTTAAGACGTGAAACATACCCAACTTAATCGCTCATAAAGTGTCATTAGTTTAAAAGTATCTGCTTTTAAGCATGATTTTTAACAAAAATAACAAAAAACAAAAACAGTTTTTGACGTGTAGCTTCTAGGGTAAACATGGTTGCCTATAAGTTTATGAATAAAAAGTGTCTCAAATGATCCCCTCTATCTACCCTAGAATTTTGTTACCCCTATTCAGAAACATCCTGTATAAAAAAAAAAAAAATAAAAATGAAGGAAGTATGTAGGAAAGAAAAAAAAAAAAAAAAATATAAAAAAAAAAAAAAAAAAAAAAAAAAAAAAAAAAAAAAAAAAAGAAAAAAAAAAAAAAAAAAAAAAAAAAAAAAAAAAAAAAAAAAAAAAAAAAAAAAAAAAAAAAAAAAAAAAAAAAAAAAAAAAAAAAAAAAAAAAAAAAAAAAAAAAAAAAAAAAAAAAAAAAAAAAAAAAAAAAAAAAAAAAAAAAAAAAAAAAAAAAAGTATGGTAATCGTCAAGGTTACACCGCCCGAAGAAGGCGTCCGTCCGCCCGGTTGGGATGATTGTAGAGGAAGGTAGAAAGAAGCGGACAGATAGTCTTAGATTAGATAGTCTAACGGCGTATCAGAAAAGAAAGTAACAATTCATATACAACAACATACTTAAATATAAAACACATGCAAAAGTTACACCCTATAGAAAACCAAGGCGCTTATGCGGTGATCACCTATAGGCCAAGTAACAGAGATCAAAAAGTACGTATCTCATGACAAAATTAATAGCAGCATAGGACCACTGTCATTATGTCTGGAAACGATAGCTGATAGTGGGTGCATAGTTTGATACTCCACTTTTTACTTCATATTTTTGTAATTAACGATTCTTTGGGGAAAAATGTCATTTCGCGTTTTTGCGAATAACTTTTAATCTATTATCCGATCGCAAAACTGTCAACGATTTGTAGAAAATTAAAAGACGAATAAAATACGAACTTGAACGTCCCGATCGGATAAATAGATTCCAAGAAAATCCAAAAAAACCGAAAAAAATGACGATTTTTCAAAAATTCATAACTTTTTAATTTGTAATATGTAGCGCTGTTCTTCTGGATTTAAGTGGGTATTACATGTTCTTTGATGGTGCAAAACCTGGACGATGTTTGATGAATACTTTCGAAGTTATAGCGATTTTAATTTTAACCCTTTTTTTGCGGATGGCTGTATGCTCGTGTATTCATACGATCCTCCCGTTCTTTGAAAATTTGGAAAATATAGATAAAAAACTTGATCGTTTCATTTCGTTTTTTTCCAAAAGATGATTGCTAACGGTCGAAAAATCGACGCGAACTTGCGCTGAAACCTCTCACCGCGCGCGAGTAGTCAAGTAGTAGGAGAAGAGGGGAAACGATATCTATAGATATAGTAGAGCGGCCGGGCGATAATATTGTAAAGACGATGAGTTAAAACGCGAATCTTTCCTTGTCAATATGACACTTTCACATAGACATTAGCACTGTGGTAATAATTGGCATTCATAAAAAATAAGGTTCTAAAGGTAGCTTTAGAGTTTAATATCGTTTCCCCTCTTCTCCTACTACTTGACTACTCGCGCGCGGTGAGCGGTTTCAGCGCAAGTTCGCGTCGATTTTTCGACCGTTAGCAATCATCTTTTTGAAAAAAACGAAATGAAACGATCAAGTTTTTTATCTATATTTGCCAAATTTTCAAAGAACGGGAGGATCGGATGAATACAAGAGCATACAGCCCTCCGCAAAAAAAAGGGTTATAAAATTTAAAATCGCTATAACTCCAAAAGTATTCATCAAACATCGTCCAGGTTTTGCATCATCAAAGAACATGTTAATACATATTGAAAATTTAAAAAGTTATGAATTATTGAAAAATCATCATTTTTTTAGGTTTTTTTAGATTTTCTCGGAATCTATTTATCCGATCGGGAGTTCGCATTTTATTCGTCTTTTAATTCTCTACAAATCGTCTGTTGACAGTTTTGCGATCGGATGGATAGATTAAAAGTTATACGCAAAAAACGCGAAAAATGACATTTTTTCCCAAAGAATCGTTAATTACAAAAATATGAAGTAAAAAGTGGAGTATCAAACTATGTACCCACTATCAGCTACCGTTTCCAGACATAATGACAGTGGTCCTATGCTGCTATTAATTTTGT
Organism: Abscondita cerata; assembly: GCA_030710515.1. NCBI lineage: Eukaryota > Metazoa > Arthropoda > Insecta > Coleoptera > Lampyridae > Abscondita > Abscondita cerata. Next base: position 273,477 of record JALBCR010004249.1, read on the forward strand.
CAAGCTAAAGTGCTCCGTTGCTTGGCCTACTACGTAACCCATAATTGTAGGTAAAGCGTGTGTATTTACATTACTACAAATCATTTTTGACAAAATAGTATTAAATATATTAAAAATTACTTAAAACGGACGTCCAATGACGGTTTTTTGTTACTAAACTAGTCAGATAGCATCTGAAATTTTACTTAAGGGAAAATTGAATTTTAGTTTTTTGATGTCATCAAGAGTTAGTTTTGCAAAAAAAAACTTACGATATTTTTAATTATTTAACTATATATTCTATCCATACATATAAAAAATGTTTTACTAATGGGTAATAATACTTATAATGTGCGAAATTTCAATCGATTTTTACACACACGGTTCCACATAATTTCCTGGGAAAAGTCCAGTAATTCCATCCATTACACCCTCCCACCAGCCGTCGTCGTTTTTCTTTAGTACATAAATGACTGAGCTCTCTTGAAAACTTAGTTCGTCATCTTTGTCCGCATAGTAATCATAAATTGCGACAACTTGAAAATCATTTTTAAATGCGTACATTTTACAAATTGCACACTACCTTTTTCGATGTAATTTTTGGGAACCCATCCTGGTAAATCCTCCTCGTCCGGTACTATTGGCATTACACCAGATGCACGTGGCCGCCCAAAAGCTTCGTGTTCATCTTCTAACGGTGGAGGTGGAGGTAATGGTGGAGATTGTGCACCACTGCCGCGAGACAATCTCTGATGATGTGACAATGTGTTCATACCTACCCCTCCAATTGGAATTGAGGCGTGGTGGGTAATCGATTGATGCATTGCGTCTGGTAAAGGCATATCTTGAGTGTTTACAAGAGGTGATGGTGGTGCTACAATTTGGTATTAAAATATTGAGGTATTATCTGCATAAAAAACAGTTACGTGGCATGCTAATGTGATGATCCCCTGTATATGAAGCCACAGCAGGTGGAGGAGGCGGGGGTGGCGTTTGAGGATGTTGTTGCTGCGAATTTAGCGGATGCACCATTCCCACTTGTGGTGGAGACATAGGTTGATTTTGAGTCATGGGCAAAGTGCTATAACCTGGACCACGTTCTACAGCTCTTCTGGGATGACCTATTGGATAATTAGGGGCATAATGACTGGGTACTTGTGGCGGAGCTACAGCGGGCGGCGTTCTATATTCCCTTGATCCTTTACTAAGAGTTCCTCCAGAAACTACTGACACTTTACTATTAGTTCTTGAGACTTGAGGAGGAGTAGGTGGTTTCGTAGTAGGTGGGGGTCCAACTGAGTTTCCTACAATATTTGCCATTCCAGCAATACCGATCATTGATTGAATGCTTCCTTGACTAGATCCTCGTTGTTTCGGCTGTCTGGGTGTTCCAGTATTACGTATTCCATGTCCAATGTCATCTAAAACTGTTTAAGAATGTGCAGTAGTAATTATTTAATGAGAACAACTAGTTTTACCTGTAAAATCAATTGGTTTTCTTACATATTTGATTGGCTTTTCTGGATTTGCTGGAGCAATTATTTTATATTGACGAGTGCTGGATTTGTTTGCTGTAAGAACACCAATTTCCCGCCGGGCTACTTTTTCTTTATGTATCATAACAGTTTGAGAAATATGATTCATTTGACTCTCCATTTCAGCTAACTGAGCTGTTTGCAATTCTAACAGTTGCAAAAAATTGTAGGCTAATGTATTAATTTGATAAGCAACACTTGCGAGAGATTGTGTAGTATAATTTTTAGTTTCTTCTAGTGCGCCACGCTTGTTTTCTGATTGAAAATAATTAGCTTCACAATACTCCGCAACCCTCTCCAAGTTGCCGTGATTCTCTGTCAAATTTCCTCTTCCTTCGGGTATTTCAGAACGTAAAAGCGCTGCCAACTCGGCCATAGTGTCGCAATCGCTAACAACGCCCGATTCTCGACTAGGACTTCCTTTTGTAACAAATTAATGAATTAATAACTTTGCGGCACTTTAGTGTATGAATTGATATTGACTAACCGTGGCCGTAGTATCCAAGGCTCATTTTACGAAACGATCACAGGATAGGTATTATGCAAAGTTATGCGAAACCGACAGCTTAATAATTTATTATTACAACTTATTGAATGCTTGTAATAATTAATAAATGAAAATAAAATTAACTTGTCACACAAGAACTAACAAACCCACTACGACATTAGCAGCGCGCATGGCACTTAGACCCTAATGTCATTGTATAAAAAATCTAAAATGTATTTCCATTACTTAAATTCCCATTACTTAAAAAGATGTATTCGTAACAATTTAACAACGTTTAAAAGGCTGTTCTCTCAGGGGCTATAAAGTTTATGTAAATTTATCTCGCTTATTTTTAGAAATGTATTCCTGATTTTCCACAAACTTATAGCTAACATTATTATTTATGTCGTGCAGGAGCTATTTTTTTTTATTTTCGTCTTCGTTGTATTTAATTTAATTAAAACGTAAAATAATAGAAAATGGATTTCCTTATAAGCCCAAATTTCAACTCCTGCGCGACATAGATAATAATTTTCTGACAACCCTACTTTTTTTTTTAATTTTTACTTAAAAATCAATGAGAACAATTAACATTAAGTAAACGATAAATACTGAAAACTCTTGTGTTTAACAGGGAGAATGTGAATAAGTTCATCCTTGAAGCCCTCCATGATATATACTTATTGATAAAGGTCGTAATGGTAATAGGAGTTGCTGTGGCGTGCCTTTCTAATTAACTCTGTGAAATGAAAATAGACAATGTTAAAACAAGTCAAGAAGTAAAATTGCGAAATTTCTCAAGTTTGAGAACTTCAAAATGTATACTAGACACTCTTTTGGAAGAACGTCGGCAACTTTATTAGCAAATACTGGAGTTGATGTATTAGCTATCAAGCGACATGGTGGATGGAAATTGCGGAAAGTTACGTAGCTGAGAGCCTCAACAATAGAAAGGAAATAAAATTTTATACAATAAGACTCAGCCAGAAGTCTCTTGCAGTGCTTCAACACTGACAGAAACATTGCTTAGAAATGAAGGATCTGTGGAGTCAGAAAATGTAATACACATCGAGAAGAAACGAGAAAACGTGTTTCCAAATTTTGTTAATAATGTGAATAATTGAACTAATTGTACCATTAATATTCATTTCGATTAATATCACCGGATTTTGTAATATGTTGATGAAATCAAAAAGTAAAGTTACTTATAATAATTTTAGATTATTATTTCCCTAGGGACGTAAGTTGACTTACATCCTGTCGTTAAAGGCAATCAATACCTTGTTGAGTAACTTTCACTTACGGTTGTCAAAGCAGTATTAAAATAAGTTGCTTACAATACAGGGGAGGGAAAAATATTTAGATACTCAGAATTCCAACAGTGACCTACTATAGGCATTCTTAGATATACTATTCACGCGTTCCTCATACATTAGATGTCGTTAAAACACATATTTCAATTAAAATAGACACTATAAAACGTCAAAAAATAAAAACTTCTCTGACATTTAAGATTGTACAGATCTAATAGTTTGTTACCTGTGTTGTTATAGGAACAGCATGTATAATTTACTTTAAATTTCTTGAGATTGTGAAATTGTTTTTAATTGTCTTGAGATTTAAAATGATACTTTTATCTTTGAAAGGTTGCTACTTTAGTCCCGGGAGTGTATAATATAGTATATTATGTTACAAGAGACTCGCTCAGGCGAATTATTGCCAGAGGAATTAACGCACTTTAGTTCTGTGCTTTATACGTTGTTTTAGGTACTCCAGTTCTTGCTAAGAATTTTGAAAAATATTAATTACAGTTAAAGAAGATATAATTTTAATTATACAGTTGTTTAATAATGACACACTTTTTAAAATGTTAATACAAACCATGGAACAACATCAGTTAATAAAAAATAAACGTTATAAAACATCAAACATTAAATACGTGCAAGTATATGCAGATTCAGTGATTTACTCCGAATGTTACTATAGAAACAGCACTTGTGTATGGTTATCCCTTTTATATAATGAATACAACGTATACATTATTTGCACAATATACATATAGGAATATGCAGTAGTTGCACTGGAGTGAAAATTAAAATAATTCGCGCAAGCTACTGCGCATTTGTCAAATTTGTAATTGTAATGTCACAGTAATGTAATGAAAGTTACTGCTACGGTTATTTTCTGTGGCCAGGGGCGTAACGTTTCAAAAGCTAAAAATGTATTTTTCAAATACCTAGAACCTAAATTTACTGTCTTTCTCATGTAATCACTGTTGTGATATAACATAATTTAGATACAAATTATTGCTGTTTTCGTATTATTTATTCTAATTTAACAAAAAATACTCTTTAGGTGCGCCTCTGGTAACTGTTGTAACCTACGTCTTTGTCTTCGTTGTAGTCATGTATGTACGTAATTTCACCACTGTAATCCTTATTTCTTACTGAGAAAATGTTATATCACAAGTATCTGAATAAAAATGCTGAAAACATAGATACAAATCGCCACAAAAATACGATGTTATAGTTATTAGACATTAGGCCGATATGTAACAAATAAAAGCTTAAAAATGCTTAAAAAAAAGACTTATTCGCTTATCGGTTTTTTTCGAAGAGATACGAAAAACTATAATTGCAAATTTATATAAAAGTTTTATCGACATACCCTAGTTGAATTATAGTCACGTCCAGAAATTTTTTTTGCAATTCTGAAATTTTGTGAATACGACCTGTTATATCTATAGTCGTTTTCTCAGAAATACTGAATTAAGGAAAAATATAATACCTTAAGTTTCAGTTTTTTCAAAAACGGCTGGACAATTTTTCTCAAAGGTGCTTTGAACAATAATTTACAGTACAGATACCATAAACTTTTTGGCTGTCTAGAGGTTTCTCAGAGAAACCTAAAAATTGCAATTTCAATTTTTTCTGCAAAAGCGAACAGTAACTTCATTCTCTGATAGTCAAAAAAAAAAAACTATTGATTACAAAACGATGAAAACAATAGAAATAATATGAAAACATGTCCCATTTATTCATATTGCCCTAGTTGTAATAATAGCTATTTTCACAAAAATATAGAATTTTTACTAAATCTCAAACTTGGATTTATAGATCAAATTAATCAACATTAACTGCACTCATAAGCTTTTATAAATAGGTAATTAATAACCTCGATAATAAACTATATTCCATAGGTATATCCTGTGTTTTAAGTAGGGCTTTCGACTGTGTTCAACTTGCCAAATTTTTAGATAAGCTTTGTTATCAAATTAGTGGTAAATGAGCTAGCTTACTGGTATTGATGCAACCTGAAAGTTGATAACCTGATACTGAAACTTTCAGATCGGACGTTCTCCTGGTAGAAGCGGGTGTGCTTCAAAGCTCAACTTTAGGTCCACTATTATTTGTCTTATATAGATGGACCAAACTTCAGGATATTGTCCCTTATTCAATTTTAAGAAAAAAAGTTTATATAAACATAGATCCTAAACGGCTTTGTTTTTATTATACGAGGTATTAAAACAATTTAAAAAACTACAGAGGAATTTTTGTAAACCAACAGTTGTTTGTATTATTTTACCAGTGGCGTGCACAGAGGTTGTGCCTGAGGTTTAATTTAAAATTTTTTTTTTCAGAACAGTCATTAAGTTGTAATGTCATACTAATTTTCGTGTTCTAGTTACTTACGAAAAACGTTTTTTAAATAATTTTTTCAACATCCCGTATAACAAAAATAAAGCCGTTTAGGAACTATATTTATATAAAGTTTTTGTCTTACAATTGCCTAAAAAACAACATCATGAAGTTTGACCCCATACTTAATTAACCCCCTGTATAGACAAATGATGTATCGCAATTTTTATTTGAATCTTTTATAGTAACGCTAAAAATAGTTCTTTGTTATGTTCTTCAACTCCACTTGTTTTCGAGGAATGAACGTATAACGTCGCTTGGAAAAACTACACGAGTGGTTTTCATCAAGTTGCTAGTATCTGAATCCTGCAAAAACAAATGATTTAATTTTCTACACCAAACAAAAGGAAATCTCGTCAAAGCCTCATTTATGACCGAATTACCACAGTCGGATCATCTACAGCAGCAAGATGACTCATTTTTACGTCTTATACCTAATATTATTCAAGTTAATCAACTACACAACTTCAAAACTACATCTAATGACAATGATTCTGTCGAAATAACAGTACCTCTCTGAGCCGCAGTAAACTTATCTGAAGCTCAACGGACTCATCTGAAGCTCAGACCACTTACGGTGACCCGCGCGAACTTTCTCGCACTTACACTTAATACACATTCTTAATTAATTAAAAAAAATTAAAATGGCAATATTCTTAACAACATAATTTATTGACTACGTACAATTTTCTAGAAAATTCTTCAAGCTGAACTCGAGTAATCCAAATTTGAAGATTCAAATTTTGCAAAATGTTCATAGTACCTATTTATACTGTAATTTATTGCCCAAAGAACTAATTTTGAAGAAATCCGTTCCAGTCGTTCTTGAAAAAACCAAAACTTAAGGGATTAAATTCTCCAATAATTGAGTTTTTCTGGAAAAAACGACGATACGACTCAAAACGGAGATAAACAATGTATCCAACTAATCTATATACCTACGTAAAATCGAGTTTTGTTTTTCTGTTTGTTTGTCTGTTTGTTTGTTTGTCCGCCTTCTCCTCCAAAACTACTGGTTTTGATGGTTGATGGCTCATTTTTTTCAGGAGGTCAAGGCGGTGAATTTAGGATATTTACATGTACACCTGATCTTTGACCTCTGAGCTGGTGAGGTCAAATCTTAAAACTACTCAACCGATTTTGATGGTTGGTGGCTAATTTTTTTTAGGAGGTCAAGGCTGTGAACTTAGGCTATTTACATATTGACCTGACCTTTAACCTCTGAGCTGGTGAGGTCAAATCTTTGAAAATTGAAGGAAATATAGACGCATTCCAAAGCTCTTATCTCGCTCCGGCCCATTCTCTGGTCTGAATGGGCTAATTCACTAGTTGGATATACAGTTCTTCTGTCGATTAAAAATACAAAAAGGAAGCTTTATAGAAATGTTATGCAATACTTTAATTCAATGTTTATAACATCAGAGCAATGAAATTTATCACAAAAACTTAATTAAAGCAATCGAATCTTTAAACAATACACACTGTTTTTTATAATTTTGTTTCACTTGATTAATATTTTTTTCTTTTATACGTGCAATGAATTTTTTTGTACTTTTTCCCAACTAGTTAGTATTTACATGATGAAGGACAGGATCGCGCTTTCTTATATCTACTAAAAATTTCATGTTGCGATAATGAAAATAATTGCGGTAGATTATTTTAAATAGTAATATAACAAAATGGCGGACGGGTTGGTAGACGGTTAACAAAATTATCTTATGTATTTTCTCAGTTATTTTTCTAAGTATATATATTTAATATTCTGTTATCTAGAATTAATATTATCTTTAATAGGTTTTTAAAGAGAACTAATTAAATAACTTAATAGCAATTGATTTGCTAAGCATTTAATAATAATGAAAATACAGGCAGCGCCTTCTCAATAAAACTAGTGTAACGCACCGGAACTACCGAATTTCGTTTTATTCCTACAGGATCACGTAAGTTTTCTGATATTGGGAAAATTATCCTGCCGTAACAAAACGTTCGTTCGAGTTCGCCAATATTCGTAGCGCCGCATGTTGCTTACTAAACAGTGTGCAACAGAATCAACACAGTGTTCTTGATTCCGAATGGACGAGTTGTTAGTAGTGTGGCGTACCTGTTCGAACATGCTCGCAAACTTTACTTTCGTTTCTAATCGAATTAAATTAACATTAAGATATACGCGTAATCGTAGGTGAAATATTATGATTTTAAAGAACGTTAAAAGTTTTTACAGTTATGCTAATTGGTGTTGTTTAAGTTTACAATGTTTTTGCCCGGAGTTACGAAGGGTGCTGTGCTTGTGCTAATCGCCTTCGTAATTCATCTTAGTGCGTCACCTTTGAATCCTGTTTACCACACGAAAGGTAAATACATTTCTTATATAAACTTCACTATAGAATACGTAAGTGAAAGGTGCTATTAATTAAACATGACGGACTCGTTTTATTTTTGTGAGGTCATTAATTTATTCTTTATCTACGCTCGTTATTTACCCGCAAATTTCTTTTAACTCTACTTACTAAAGTAGAAAGTTTGTTCTCTACTTGACAGTTTGTTTACAGTTACAATTTTATGTATTTGAGTAGGTTCTAGGTTCAAACTAGCTACTTGGTCTTAATCATATTAATTCTCAAAAACCTTGTATTATTCTTATAAACCAAAACTTACTTTTATAAAAAATTCTATCGATTTTAACTTTGTTTTACTGAATGTGATCAGCTTTTCTTTATATTTAATAATGGTTCAATTATGCCTGAAATCTATTTAAATTCCGTTATTACAAAACAAGCTAGTGATGTATAACAGGACTTGACATGGTTTTAGTAAATAACGGAAAATACACTTAACAAAACTTCTATTAGAAAAAGTAATTTACAATAACTTTTGTTTTATAATTTTTGTAGAATCAATTGATGATATTGTCAATAACACGTTATTACTGTAATCGTTTAAATAAAACCGAAAATAAAACTACATGTAAATATAAATTAAAAACGAAAATTATTTTGAGAATAAACTTACTAAAACTTCAAGTGTTCTAATCGTCCTTATTATGAAAACAAGCGTTTTGCGCACAACTTCACATCGTTTCAATACTATCGAAAGTGTGCGGTGACGAATAATTTGCTCGAAAAATAAAATAAACAGCGTATAGAAAGTGTATCGAAACTTTTAATAGAAAAAAGGAAAAAATATCGATACCGTAAAAATGTAACTGTTTTAAGGATAACCCTTAGACGGGTTTTGTTCAAAAAATTGTTCAAATAAAAGTTATAGACAATAAAACAATTTTTTTTGTATAGTTGATATTTTTGGAGATATTGTTAAAACAGTTACTGCTACGTTATTGTCATAGCTCAGAAATTACATATTAGATTAAAAAATAGTTTAAACAAAAGTTGTGTATAATTAAATTACGAACAACTTATATTTGAAGTAAACTGTGCGTGCGAAATGAATATTTTTGTAAATACTTCAAGAATTCAAAAATGTATGTTGGTTAATTACCATTTTAGCTCGACAGATTTTGCCCAAAATCTAATCAGATCTGCGCTATTATAAATAAGACCCATATGCAAAATTCCATAATGATTGAACTGGTGGTTTCTTGATATCTTGTTGACATATGAACGGAAGGTCGAGAGATATTTTTTGTAAAGATATCAGAAATAGTCATTACGAAAAGTTGTTTGAAATTATATAACCCGAGTTTCCGGTCAATACTGACCATTTTATTTATTTTTTAATTTCATAATTTAGAAATTTATGTCAAATTGTCTTTTATGCATAATTTTGAACTAATGTAGAGATGTAAATAACATGAAAAGAACTAAAGCATTTGAAAGCTGATAAAACATCAAAAATTTCTAAATTTTTATGAAATTCGAAAAAAAAATAAAATTGTCATTTCGAACAACTTTTCTTAATGACTATTTCTGTTATCGTTACAAAAAACATCATTTTTCAATATTTTAATATTAACATGTCAAAGACATGTACTAAGAACCCTTCACCGCTGCCAATGAATGTTAATTTGGTTTTAAACCGTTTTAAACCCAGCAAAAACTAGTCCGTAAGTCATCTCTAAGGTATAATTAATAATAAAAAGTTTTCCATGTGCGTACTTTTTGGAATTTACTGTATATGGTGCATTTTAGATATTTTTGATTTATTTTAATTATCTTTTAAGCCGCTTGCTCAATATTGATTATAAGATTATTACTCTTAAGGATATAAGTTTAAGAGAGAGCATTTATACCTGCGCACTGACATACTATGTTTACTTATATTATGGCATAGGTGTCACTATAGCGAAGTATGTGGAAGTTTGATCGAAGTATACGGAAGTGTGTGGAAGTTGGATGAAAATTTGATGGAAGTATAAAATTTGAATTAAGTATAAGGGAGTACGAGGAAGTTTGATGGAAGTATATGGAAGTAAGTGTATATAATTTTTCCTGGCGGTTTACCCCTCAGTTTATTGTGCCATAAATGTGTTAGGTATCCGATTAGGTATTTAGGCTGCTTTTTCGTCTGGTATTCTACCTTCCTTGTCAGTACTACATTACCTGTTCTCCATGCTTCCATTTATTTCTAATTTTCACGTAACCGTTTTACTGATTGATAGTGTTTTTGTCCAACACTTGTAGTCTAAAATTTTTCAGGGTTTATTGAGCTGGAATACAAGCGCTACAGGTCTTTTATGGAGTGCTGTTTTTATTATTTGATGCTTTACTATGTTGAACAGAAGTGGGCTGAGTGAATCGCCTTTCTGATTTCTTTAGTAGGAATTGTAGGTGATCAAATGCCTTCTTTATGTCGACAAAGCGCAGAAAAACAGGTTGGTTGAATTATAATGGTTTTTCTGTCACTTTTATAACTACAAATATTGCATCTACGCAGGATGTATTATTTAGAAATTCCCATTATTTCGAAGTTCTATTACTTCTTCAAATCTCTATCAATCAGTTTCGTTGTAATTTTTAACTCTGTTTTCAGCAAGTTTATCACTCGGTATTTGTCGAATTTTTTCACCTTTTTTGAAAATTGGGACTGTGATGCCTAATTTTCACTTATCTGATATGGTGAATGTTTTAAATGTTTTGTAATAATACGATCAGTTCTTGTGTCAGTGCTTGTCCTCTATATTTTATCAGCTCATTCGTTATTTCGTCTGCTCCGGTGATTTTCTATTCTTTAATAAAGCTTTCTAAAGCTATTCAAAGGAATACAACCATAAACTACAGCATCTATTTGTAACAGAAAAAGGAAATACTAAAAAACTGTATTAATGATTATAGCATAGCTATCAAAACACGTGTACGATTATACACTTCCGAGCAAAGAAATCGACCCACCTCACACTTTTGATTTTGAATCAAGAAATCACATTTAACGAAACAGTATGTCGTTGGAAAGACCGTACATTATGGTTTTCAATTACCATAAATTTTTTCAATCTGCTTTTCGAGATCCTTATGTTTACTAAAGAGTGGAGCTTTAAAACAAAAGTTTTCGCTACTTGTTGGGTAGCGAGTATAGCAACCTTCTTTATCTTACAATCAAGTCTCTTTAGAAAATTCTGATTGTTTGTTGACATCTGCTCAATCATCAGTGATTAGTCTTGCGTTATCTTTGAAAATAATGGATACCACACCACAGGTAGCTGCTCAAGTGTTGTATTTGTTTGTAACCTCTTTTATTTTGGTTTCTTAGCATTCGCCAAATATGTTTTTGTTGTTCGTAAAGTTCCTTTCAAATTGATATGTGTATTTTTCCCAGAATTATTGCTAATTTACATTATTTCCGATTTGTTTATATGTTTGAAATTACTGATTAGTATGTTGTAACTCGGATGTAACTTGTATTGTAGGAAAGGTTCCCTCTCGGCTTTTCTTTCTTCACAAAACCACGGCGTTCGGTGTTTTGTTCTTCTGCGAAATTTGTTATTCTTATTATATTCTTTAAGCCTCGCTTTAAGTCTTTGTTTATAAAGTTTCTTATTCTTTCAACTTGTAGCTGCTCTATGTTTTTCTTAATATGTATTTATTTCAGTTATAATTTAAGTTTACGAGATTTAGAATGTCATATAATGTATAAAGAAATACGCCGTTCCCAAAAAAAAACGAATCTCTTCAAAATGTGCTATTACTCAATTATGATTCGTGAGAATCAAACTAACCCAAACTTAAATGACAATGAACCATAATAAGGAAATAATATGTACTAGATAAGTAAAATGTGTGTCTTACGACATCTCGTGTAAAACATTGACACGTGTGAATAGTATAAACTAAGAAAAATGCCAAAAGTTAACTGTAACGACATGCGTGCGTTAAAGTGCATAGCACTATCATCTAAGCCAGCGATAGCTTTAATGCTTGAAACACGCAACGAAAGAACACCTGATGCAGCATTTCGCTCTTATTAGGAGCTCATCAGAGGTGTATACTTAAGTGCGGTATACAACTGTACAAGACGTCTTTTATTGGCGGGAACAATTTGATTTCGTTCAGACATTGTTGAAGGCAGTTTGATAGTTTGGTTTTATCGTTACACAATAGTGTGTTCTTCTGGCTGGTGGAAAATTGACGAAAACCGATTACGTCGACTTCAAAAAGTAATGATAAAAAAAATAAAAAAACGGAGGACATTTTGAACATTTTCTCTAATTGAATTTTATATTCTGAGGATTTATTTTAATTTTCTTCTTGTGATTTTTTGTTTAATTAATAACTTTATCATTACTGTATATCAGCATCTGTTGTTAGTTCGTGATTTTCAAAACAATATATTCCGAAAACGGTACAGTATAGTTTTACGAAAAGTACCTTTTGGTGTAAAATTGAATGATGTTTCAAGTTCACTTGAAATTTTGATTAATAAATCTAATTTTAAAAAGTTATGTTCAATACTACTTGGTATGAATCGTGTAACTAGCGCCCTCTCAGATATAAAAACAAATTCGTGAGATGTAACAGCTTCCAAGATATACCTATTGTATAAAATTTCATTAGGTACAATGTTGCCAGTAGTTTCGACAAAATCGTAAAAAATATGTATAGATTTTTTTTTCAACGCCCTTTATCTTGAATACGGGTGGCGCTACGAAATTTTTTTACTAAGCAAACCTCAATTGTTTTTCATTTTTCTACCTATCTTAGAGACTGGCTCACCTTTTTTTTTAAAGACTGTTTATTTTTCATATGAATTATTTGGAATTTGAATCACCCATTGTTTGCCCAGGGAAAAGTTTGTCTTGGGCAAACGATATACCGTGAAAAATTTTTTTGATTATTGACTTTCTTATCAAAAAAATGTTTTTTTTTCGCATAAAAGGTTTGTGGAGGGTGGGCAAATAAAAGTTGTCTCTGGGCAAACGATGGGCAAACCAATGTCGTATTTTTTCCAAAAAATTCACATGGGAGGTGCCAAATTCACAGACCTATATTTTTCTCAATGATGTTCAATAAAACATTGAAATACCTACCTACTGCCTGGAATTATGGAATTATGAAATAAACTGTATAATCTTTCTCTCGTCATAGAACATCCTGTATTGTCTATGATACCCTCACGTATTTTAGTATTTTTTTTTACGTTTCGAGTTTCGATGCATAGATCAAATAAAAAGCCGAAGCTGACGATAATCAAAATGACATTATCTATACTGCTTTTGTTTCATATCTTTATTTATAAGTTCATAATCGAAAATGATTAACCGTTATTAGTTAATCATCGCCCCCCATATTGAATGAAAAGTATTATTTGTTATCTGTGAAATTAGAAATTACTAACGAATACAATCCTAAAAATTATCGGTGTGTCAATATCGAGATCATTCGGTACAAAAGAACAGAAGGATATGGAATGTATGATCATCAACCGTAAATGTCATTAATAATTTATGCTGTATCATAAGGGCTTTGAACTATTACTCATACAATCAGAATGTAACATGTGTACGTTACAGGTTTTCCCGCATATAAATTTAAGGTATTTTATTTCAGGGGTTCAAACCTATTTAATTATTAATTCCCAACATTTCAAATGTGACAATTTTATTTGTTTAGATTTACTTTAATTCTTAATTACACTTAAATATGCAACATTACAAAAACAAAGTTATCCATTTGGTGTACAAATTTGTTTGTATTAAGGTTACAATTCAAGGTTAAATGACGTTTCTAATTCTACAAAATATATTAATGATTCAACCTTTGCTTCAAGGTGAAATACATAAGAGTATTCATCATATTTATTCCTATAAAGTTAAAAAGTTAAACTTAGAACAGTTATTGTCGTTGGTATCATAAAGAGGGTTTATAGAAATTTCTGCCCGTGAAATTTCTTTATTTAATTTTTAATGTTTGTTGAATCAAATGACAGTGCAGTTTTTGGTGTTTTCTGTTTGTTTGACATTGAAAACGTTGGTGATATTGATATTGTCTTATTTGGATTTGTGTCTACTACGCGTTTCATTCTAATTTGAATAAAAATGAAAGTATAATAAACATTAATAAAACTAAACTAATTTTATTGAGTAAAAGTCTCTGCTGTACTGAACACTACTAGATTTTATTCCATGTCGTAATGAAAAGTTTTAAAATAGTCAAATTTAGGGTTTTTACAAATCTTTAGTTTGAACGTGACCCGAACTAGTAACCAAAACATTTTGTCATAATTTTTCGGTTCCTAGTTTCTACTACTGCATTGTATCATTCCAATCTCGTTTCAATAGCTAGGCATAGACGAACACATTTTTTTCACATTTGCACGCGGCGAGCAAAAGCGACGAATAAATCCGTGCATTTATTGCGGACTGAAACCCCATACCACGAACCATGCAAGTTCGAGAACAAGTCGCAGCTTGCATGCTACAGTTTTTACTAATAAACGGACACGCTTACTTGGTGTTACAATTTTATAATAATTAATAACGATTTAACTAGTGCTGTAAAATGAGTAACAAAGAATTTTGACCGAATTTATAGAAGTCTATCGGCAAAATTCTGCTTTGTTGAAAATCAAAAGCTTCCACTATGTAAATAAAAATTTGAAGAAAGAGGGATACTGTGCTTTAATAAAAGTTTGTAAAAGATATAAAATGAATGGTGGTGAAGAAATAGTTAGGAAAAAAATCATTCGTTAAGAAGTACCTTCAGGAAAGAAAGAAGAACAAGGTGGAGAGTTCCATAAGAAGCGGTCGTGGAAGTGACGACATTTATTCCCCTAATTTATGGTATTTCGAGCTATTAATGTTCATAAAAGATCAAGAGCAAGAGAGCAAGCTACTCCCAGTATCTCTAATATACGCAGTCCTTCTGTGTTATCAGAAGACAGGAATAATGAAAATAATGAATTGGAATATAACGGCGATAATGAAGAACGAGAAACTGATGCAGAAGATTCTCAGGACCAAGAAAGCCAGAAAGTGGGGAGCATAGATAAGAGTTTGGATGGAGGCTTGGATCGACAGGTGAATAATAATTTAATCATAATTTAAATAAAAAAACAGTTGTATAAACAGATAAAATAATTAGGCTTTTCCTTTTCTTAACATTAAATCTTGCCAAGATACTTTTCTATTGCCAGTGAAAAATGTCATATATTCTTGTCTATTTGCTTTTGCATCAAGTGCCTGACCTCTTCTGTTCGAAATCTGTAGAGGACATAATTGAACATCATTTTGCCTCCATTCTGCATTTTTTGACATGTTGTGTGTGTTTGCTTGTTTTCTGAATGAAATGAGGCAGGTCCTAAGTATTGGTATTTTCTCTTCATTAGATAGTTGTGTAGAGTACAAATCGCCAATACAACATGTTGTATATTTAATGGCTTCATATTTATAACAGTATGTAGCACACGAAATCTTGCTGCGATAAGACCAAAAACATTTTCAACGACGTTACGACCTCTTGATGGTCGATAGGTTTTTTTGAGTAAAACGTTTCAAAATGTGTTTCTGGAGAGCAAAAGATTCGTCACCAATAAATACAAAATTCAAATTTTCTTTGCATTCATGTCTTTCAGGCAATTTTAATTTTTCCTCTATCAGATGTTGATAAAACGATGTATATTGCAAAACTCCCCCATCTGAAATTCTTCCATTTTTACCTGTATCCACATATATAAATTCATGATTGGCATTAACCAAGGCCATTAATACAATGCTGTAGAAGTGCTTATAATTATAGTATTGGGCTCCAGTTTGTGGTGGCGCCTAAATTCGGATGTGTTTTCCATCCATCGCAATACCACAGTTAAATATTCGTCATTTTTCTTCAAATTCTTTAGCAGTTTCTTTCCACTCTTCTTTTGTAGACGGAAACTAAAAAAAATAAATTCAATTATTATTATTTTGCAGATTCCAAGTGTATCCACTACGCAAAGCAGCAACACTACGGCTTTTATTACTAAAGAGCGGCAAACAAAAAAAAAACATAAAAGAAACGAAGATGCGACTGAGTATAGACAATTTTTGCAAGTTTGCAGCAACGCTTTGGCAAGTGCTAACAGCAATTTTATATGACAGCGCTGCGTTTGGCGCATATGTGGGGTCAAAGCTCAAAACTATTACGAACATGTCCCAAAAATGTATGCGGAATATTAATTACGCAAGTCTTGCAAAAAAGCCGTAATGAGCAATAGTTACTGATCATAGAAAATCGTCCTATTTCAACACATTTCGGCCCCCCCCCCATCAAGTAAACGCGGCTCAAATTCCCTTAAATTCAACTACTGATACTGCGCCATCGGCTGCGACACGTGATGTGCCATCTACATCTATATCCATGACTGCTTCAGCCTATTATTCAAACTTCACAAGTTTGTAGATAATAGACTTGTTAGTTACAATGTTTTGGTTAATTTTAGAATTTGTTTTTATAATAAAGAAATATTGCTACTACCTGTAGTGTAAGAACTCTGTTTGAAGAACTTCATATATCACTCTGCACGTTTCTGGAATTATGTATTCCAACGCTTGAGCTGATATACAGGGGGTGTAACAAATATAGAGGTCATAAATTAAACCACATATTCTGGGGCTAAAAATAACTCGATTGAACCTAACTTACCTCAGTACAAATGTGCATGCAAAAAGTTACAGGGTGTCAAAGTTATAATTTTTGAAAAGTTTTTTGTTAATATTTCCCTTAATAAAAGCACGATTTCAACGAAATTTGGTATTCAGCAGTTTTGATGTACACTCATGAAATTTAAAACTTGGACACCACAATTTCTGTAAACAAAAGTAAGGCAATTCTTATTGTCAACGTATATATTTAGTTTTTGACAAGAATTTATTACATAATTATAATTAAGATACCAAGTTATAGTTTAAAATTAAATGAAAACATTTTTTTTTAAATAAAAGTATTACTATATAAATAAATATAAGAAATCAATAATGGGTGTGACCTCCATTATTATTGATACATTCTTGGAGGCGTCTGCTCATTGACGCTATCAAGGTATCAATATAATTCATATTAATCGTTTCCCATGGGGTATCAATGGCTGCAATTAGTGCATAGGGTCATCATATCCCGATAGTTAATTATCGAATGTTCCAAGAAAATATGTGTAAATAGTAAATGGAATCTACTAACGTAACGTTAGGTCGTTAATTATAGTTACATAACTCTCCTTTCATAAGATATAGTTCATATTAATATGCTTATTGTAAAGCTTCGTACACACCTGAACAACAAACCGAGGAACAAACAGAACAACGAACCGAACGGCAATCGGAACATTAATTTGGACGGTGCTACGTACGAATTTTAGAACAGATTCGCAAGTCCTGATTGTTCCACAAACGGTTTGCGGCGTTCCCGCAACTTGTCGGTTTTTTCTCCGACATCAAAAAAAATAAGCGCGAATGCGTTTGCAGGTGTGGACGAATCTAAACAGAACGGCGAACAAACTTATGCGGGAGAATTAAATTATTTATTTTTTGTCCTCCCTTTTGTGGGTTTGTTGTGTTTTAGGTAATATTATGGAGTTGACAGAGGAAAAATGTTTTAAATTAATCAGTGTTTAAGAATGCAAGAAAAAAATGAGGTCCCTATTTGGGCGGGAAATTTCCAAAATAGAAAAAAAGCGAAGTAAATTATAATTTTTTACTCTTCTTTGTGCGTAACAATTTGGTTGGCACTATCTTCTTGTTTTCCGCAATTTTCTCTTCTCAATAATAAATATATATGAACTGAAAACTACTGAAAATAATTATGGGAACAGCACAAACGTTCCGTTTGTTGTTCGGATTGTGGAAATCATAAAAGATCGTTTGTCGTTCTGTTTGACTTTCGGTTCGTTGTTATGTTTGTTGCTCCGTTTGTTGTTCAGGTGTGTCATAATTTATTGTATTATAGATCAAAGCGATGTTGTAGGAAAAAGGTCGTCTAAATGTCTTGGAATAGAAATCATACCTCGATGACGAAGGTTCAATGGAAAATTATTTCAAAAAATGACGATAATGCCCCAATTTTAAAAAGATGGAGGTTTCTTGTTTTCATTTAAGTACTAGAGAAAAAAGTAGAAAACTTAATGTTATCTCTAATAATACAAAGTTAAACCATAATTTTAACCCAGTTTATCTGAGAGTAACTTTAGATACGTTTTTAATTTTCAAAGATCATTTAGAATGAAACCAGAAATAATGTCATTCAAAAATTAGCTGGAACAACTTGGGAAGCAGATGCAAGGAAACTTCTTACAGCTGCATTGCCATTAATTTATTCTAGAGCAGAACATTGTGATCCTGTCTCTGTCTGGTTGAATAGTTATCATACAACAAAAATAGATGCCTAGTCGAATGAAACTATGCGTATAATTAGTAGAACCATTACATCTACTCCTCTTGATTGGCTTCCTGTTCTTTGTAATATTACTCCATCGGACATTCGACGAAAAACTGCGTTAAAACAAGAATGGTATGAATGCCAACTTAACAAAAATTACCAATTTGGAATGGTATTGAGAACCCTCTAGCTAAAAGACTTAAATCTCGAAGTCTTGTATCGTTTCAAAACTACTTAGTACGACTTTTTAACAATAAATACTGATGCACTTTACGGTTGCGGAAATAATTATAACTTTCTTGATGTATACAGTCTTATTCAGAAAAGAGGGAACACTTAACAACTTTTTTTATCTTGTAATTTACAAAAAATATTTAAATAACTTTTAATTGTGATGATGTCTACTATTTGATGGCAATTTTTTCATTTCCGGTTGAAACGTAAACGGACACAACTTTAGTTTCATAAATGACACCCATTTCTCATTTTTTTTTCTGTTTTCGCACATACAATATTTTATAGGTTATTATAAGTAACTATTATTAAAGACTGCTTTGATTGAAAACGTCAATTTCTATTCTATTCTATCCTGTGATAGTTCTGTAAAAGTAATTGAATCAAAATAACATCAATAGAGTGTTCCAAAGTAAAATTTAGAAATCTAGATATAGTCTATAGTCTATTAACTACTGATTCCTGCATTAGTACCAACATGATGATAATGATGAAATCATTGATGCTTCTTTTTATATCATTATGATAAAGAAAGGCAAAAATAAAGCATTTTGTTTTTTGAAAATTCCGATGCTGAACTTACCCACACAGCACACGAAGACAGCAGCCTCGCATTGCATATCGTAATGTAAATTACTATTAATGTATTGATTGAAGACGTCTGTTTAAATTCTATAAATGGCAGGAATGTAATGAATTGAAGGTAATTAGCATCGAAAGTGTTCGGCGATAAAACATTTTGCTCGAAAATATAATTAACGTTTAACACAGTCAAAACAAGGTTTTAAGACGAGTTGAAAATGAAAAAGAAAATGAAAATTGCTTTTTAGAAAAAATAGTTCAAACAAAAGTTATAGACAATAACATTACAACATTTTTTTTATAACTTTTTTGTATAAATAATATTGGAGGAGATATTGTTGAAACAATTAGTGTCACGTGATAGTCATATCTCAATAATTACTTATCGGATCAAAACATAGTTTAAACGGAAGTTTTACTTTTATTTGAAAAAACAATGTGTAAAATAAATATTTTTGAAAATATTCCAACATTTCCAAAATCCATGTAGGTTAACGCCTTGATAGATTATGCCCAAAATCTAATCAAATCTGCGGGAATTATAAATAAAAGACCCATGAATAAGTTTCATAAAAATCGAACGGGTGGTTTTCTTGATATCTTGCTTACATACGAACGGACGGCCGACCGGCCGTCAGACAAAATATTTTTGTTTCATATAACGTACTAACTCTAATTTCTCGAAAAAAGTGAAAAAAAGGGGTGCTAAAATTTTCGGTTTGGAAACCGTCGCATAACTCCCCATCTTAAAAAAACGTTGTAAAAGAAAAAGTTAACTGTTAATTATTTCTACTGATTCCTGCAGTAGTATCAACTTGATATTTGAGAAAAAATAATCGACGTTTCTTCTTATACTTGTTGGAACGGCATAAAAATAATTTCAGTGGTGGTGTAATACACTAGTATTGCAAGTAAGAACTAAGTTTTATGATTTTTACCGAAAAAGTAAATTTTTTGCGCAGTTTTAAATGTGAGAGATATTCTTAATCTTCATTTTTGTACGTATAGGAATCTCATTGTAAATTTGATTAGTAATTCGTAATTCGATGCATATAAAAAATAAATAAATACGTATAGTCGCTCACAAAATACAGGGTTTTCAAACTTAAGTCGGCACTATTGCTAATTAGTAGGTTAGATTAATTTAAAAATAAGTAATAATCAGTCAACCCAAATAACCATGTTTAGTTTTTTGATTTAATTTAAAAGTTATTGCTTGTAGACGTTTTTTTAAATCAAAATTATTTCTAATTTTATTTTGTAAACATTTCCTAAACAAAATTTTGATTCGATAATTAATCGAGCTATGGTGTTTAATTAGCGATACCTTCAAATATATTCTTTAAAGAAAAAATTAAGTAAGCAACGTAAATTACCTATTTTCTAAAACGTGCTTAGTGTAATGATTCATTCTACAGTCCTTCTATAAGATAACCCCTGCTGAGACTACCTGCTGTTAGAATTGTAAATGATACCCTTAAGCCCGCTTCACAATGTGCAAACTTTTGTTTACAGAAATTGTGGTGTCCAAGTTTTAAATTTCATGAGTGTACATTATGTGCCTGAATTGCGGTTATTGTTAGTTATTTGTAAATATATTTGTCAATAAAGCTTTTAAAGACCGAAGATTGGTTTCAATTGAACAAGTCTAGTATTTTTGATGTTTTAACATTAACATTTTTGAGAGCACAAAAACAATAATTAACAGTGACAATCACTTTTATTTACCTAACATTAACAGTCATGGGAATGTTAAAAAAATTTGCTGCAGATCAAGTGCATGCGCTAATTGGGGCGATAAAGTATCAATGCAATACCGGTTGGCGATAAAATAATTTTGGTCTAATTTTTTTATTTTTGATTTATCAAACTGACAAATTTATTAAAGTCTTAAGAACAAAAGTAAAATGATTTTTCCACCGCTTTAGACAACCGACTAAAAAATTTTAAATACTTGTGTTAATATTTTGTAAAAGATTGTTTCGTAATTTCGAATTTTCAAAACGTTTTATTACAGATTTGTCAGAGAAAATTTGGCGAAACTTTCGAACAATAAGTTAATTCGATTGGACTAATCTCAAACCAATCCCGCTTAACTCTAACAATTTATTTATTACTAATAATTTTATAATTTCCTCTTGGCAAGTGATTGTATAATTACAAATTAGAACTAGATATTTTAAATTTCTTTGGTTAATGAAAGCGTTTGATCGATCAAAACTAGTGGTCATAATTGTTTATTTCATTTCTTATACGCGTTTTAGGCTTCTCTATCCTCCTATGTATTGTAATGAGGCAATGGTATACAACTTTCACAATAAAAGATACATTTGTAATGAATTATTAATGAAGGTCGGGAATATTTTATTTTCTGGGAATCATGTAACTTATGCATACAGTTTGTTTTTTGTCACTAATAAGCATCTCTATTAATAGCTGTCGTAAGTAGGATCGTCTTTTATGCAACCATCGTGCAACCAACATATGTGTAAAATAAATATAAGTAATTTTTTTTTTAAATGTTCCGTTACGTCACAATTACACATAGAAATTTCTCTTCCGCGTTATTATTCTAACCAAACATAATTTTCGTAATTTATTTATCCACAATCATAATTATGAATTAAAAAATACTTAACTTTCAACCTTTAATTCCTTTGTAATTTGCACTGGTCTATTTAACGATGTCATAATACAATTTTCTCGATTACCCAATTTCGAAATGTGTTTTCGTTTTTTGTTTGTTTAAACATAAAAGTATTTAAAATCGAGCAATTTTTGTTGCTTCGCTGATTGCGAAATAAACCTTTTTCATGAAAATCGTTTCACGTGATTAATAGTGCGTTCCAATTTTGTTTCATCACGAATTTGCTGAATTGAATGAATACGATATTCTCTAATTATGAATAATGGATTTTAAGTGAACAATTTTGTGTTTTAGCAAAAATTTGAAAATTAAGTGGTGGCATAATTGACGTCTCAATAATGATCCTTCCTTCTAATATTATTAAAAGTGTTTGAGGAACAGTTAAATTACAAAAAGTAATTGTAAAGTAACCGGAAATTTACAAACACGGTTATTGTTTGACAAAGAAAAAAATCGGAGAAGGTTAACTGAAAATGAAAGTGGAGACACGTATCCAATCTTGTATAAACCTATGACGTTGGTCGTTATAACAATTTGTGTCCACCAAATTGTAAAATTTATAGCTGATACGTGGAATGTCTATAATTCACTAATGCAAGAAATTGCTGTATTTTCACTCCCATAAGTTCAGTTTCCATGGAAACCGGACGACTATCTACCTCAAGAGATTCAACATATCTGGAAATCGTCGATTAATGTGATCGAACTAACAGCCCGTAAAATAACCATTTAATCAGAATATTTAATGAGGGCAATTTAGTTTTTTTTTCGTATTATAAATGTTAACTATTTCATTATTTAGTTTAGTTGTCCTATTCGTATTTATTTGTTCTTTGAGAAAAACAAATCCATAGTAGATAAATTAGCAAGGAATAAAGGGGAAGGGATTGTGAAATTATCGATACCGTCAGTTTTTGTTGCGGACTTCACTGACAGCAGGATTTCTTCGGTTCTTGTAAATAATGATCATGAATCATGCAATATTTGTCGTGCAAGGTTGTACTTCGGATTTAATGTCGTCTAAACTTCTGTGGGCTATGCAATGAGAAATACAATGTAAGAACGGCATATTATTTGAATGCCACAATAAATAAACGATATTTGATGATACAGAATTGATATAAAACTAGTTATTGATGATAGCGTTAAAAACTCTACATTTCTCCCTTCACTCTCAACAATTTTGAAATTATTCTTGCTGTATTTTTTGTAAAAGTTTAGGGATCATTTCTTGACCCTATCACATTTATTTTATTGGAGTACACTTCTCATTATAAACAATTATACATGTGAGGAATAAGGTTGTTTTATTAAAAAAAGAAACAAAAGAACAACTTAACAAATTAACAACGCGCCTTTATTGTTCTTTTACAAAGTAATTATTGAGAATATGAAACGTAATCAGAACATAAGAACTGCCGTACTGTGGCCTTCCGAAGTAGCTCGTCATCACCCTGGAGTTTTCAACTAAGCTTACATCACGTATGGTAACATCACCTGGCGATTTAGATAAAATGAACACACATTATTTATACACAATAAATGCGCTACCGACGAACTACTTCTACAATTAAACACATACAAATAATAAACATACATAACAGAAATTGTATTAACACCCTTTGATGTCATAGTGATAAAAAGTATTCAAATTATACAAAAGGTTTCTAACATTTTCTTCAAAATATGATCAAACTTTTGGTTAATTGCATTTTAAAAATTTAACTCCTAATTAAATGATTAAATTAATGTAATAAACTCCTATGTGCAAAATGTAAAACAAATGAGTACCCTATTTTAGAATGCGGACACTGCTTATTTATTTGTCTTGAATCAAAAATTAAAGTTTTTTTGCTTATGTATACATTTTTGTTTGTCTAATAATAAAGTCGTCGTTATACCGAAAACGTACTACAAACTTTTGCGTAGGAGGCTCAAAGTAATCGAGAATCACGTGTACTCGGATAGCTTTTCTGAATAAAGCACGAAACTACAAGCTTCTTCGTCTCTCGCTATCTAGAACGACTGAAATAATATAGTAACATCGGTGCGCCTGGTGTTTAGGCAAAAGTATTAATGGTTTCGTAAATACTAAATGTCGCTTTAGTATTTTGAATTTGCTGTGTTCAGAGTTTTAATTGGAAGTTAAAGAACATGTTTATCTCGCTTTAGAGCTTCTTTTGTTTTCACTGTTACAGGATCCTGGTAAAGCATTGAGAAATATTGGTAATATTTAACTGGAATTTGGATTAATTAAAAAAATAAAAAACAAATATTTCCGAGGTACTTTGTTTCTTTTATCTTTCGAATAGTTTTAAAAAATTATACTGCATGATCAGCCAATAGAGCAAATAAAATCCTTTAATTTTGTCGGATGCTCAATATCTATTTTTGAAGAAACTGATATAAATAGCAAAATAGAAAAGTTTAATTACACAAACGGTACAATAAAGAGAACTTTCAAAAACAGCCAACCAGAACAGCAATAAAATTCTACAGAACTATTTCAATACCGAGCATTACATATTGCAGTGAAATTTGGACAGTTACAAAGGAAAATGAGCAAAGATTACAGAGTGTCGAAATGAGATTCCTACGAGAAGTGGTAGGTTATCAAAGAATTGACAGAAGAAGAAGAAAGAGATGGTTGACGAATTATACCTATAAAATTGACCCAAATTTTCAAGTTATCACCAAGGTTTTGTTTTATATTAGTAGATATAAGAAGGGACTCTGCCGTGGTTGTGGTAGAATTTAGATTTTGTTTTTATTTTTTTTACAATTCTGGTGTTAAATATGCTATAAAATGTAGGAATTGAAACATAAAAAAAGCAAGCATTTTGAAAAAAGCTATACTGCAGCAACAAGTCTGTCTTTCATAAAACATTGAGTGTTACTTAAAATTAAAAGCTGTTTTAATGGTACTTATAGTCAATGTTATAGTGCATGGTTTAGTGATAACGCACTGCTACTTCTGTGAATAATTTCTTTCAATCACATTATGATTTTATGTTGACATTTCTGACAAAGAACTGTGTCTTCTGACAACTTTGTCGCTTAGTAAGTCTTATATTTTCGATAATATTATATACAAACGCATTTTTACGCAAAGATTACGAGAATTGACAAATAAAATCGGTAACAATCCTTCGTATAAAATTTTTTAATTCGAGTAAAGGAAAATATAAATCTTCTATCTATTTGTAAAATAATAAAAAAAAATGCTGACAAAGCATGGTACAACAAACAGGCTAAAATCTGGATGATTGAATCACAAAATCCCGAAGGATATCTCCAATTCAATAGAAAGAAATACAACTAGGATCCACCTCCTTATTACATTAAATTCAATTTCTCGAGGGATTTTTGGCGACAGAAAAAATTTAATTTATTGTAACTTAATGAATCAATTCTCTGTTATACAAATCTATTTAAATAAATGTAGTACGTGTAAAAAACTTACATGTTTGAGTAAAATTCTATTTTCCAATACAAAATGTCGTTCGCAAAATGGAAGCAAAGGGAGGGGTTTTTATTTGTGTTGTAACTGTATCCCATTTTCGTTTAATAATTTGTTACTGCCGACGATTGTTTGTGGATATGAATACAATTAGATTTTACTTCAGCTTTTTCTTGTTCGAACAATAGAGGAATTAGGGTTTTCGTTTCAAATGGTAAATCCTGTGTAAATTATCTTTCGTAATTATACAAAATGGTACGTGCGTATCAGTTGTTGGAGATCTTAAACACATTGTCTTAAGTTGTCATAGAAGTTTAATGGGAACTTCAAGTAGGTTAATCCACCCGGTTTTGCTGATAATTATCCCCATTTCGGTAACGGGTTCTTATTTATTTACTTACATCTACCATGTCGATGTGTTTAAGTGAATTATTGCGACGAGATGGCATGGAAAATAATTTGGTACGATGTTATTTGAGCAAACGAACGAATGCGACGAGGTTTAGTCAATTGGAGTGTAAAAGCAAAATTAAAATTAACTAAACTCTCTTGAGAGTTGCTTCCATGAATATGTTCTTTAATTAATTGCCGAATATATTTTCGGGCAACCGTGTAAAAAGATCATTATTCTATTAGCCTGTTTTTACCAAATGTAATGAAAAATCAAGGAATTTGCGCAGCTTTAAAAAGTTTCACTTCTGTCAACGGTTATTGATTACACGATGTTGACTTTGCTCTTTCCTTTCTATGCATTTCAGGAAGGAAGCCATGATTTGCGCGTTTTCTCTTCTTTATTTTATTATTGTTGTTGATCTTATGTAAATGCAGTTTCTTACTTTAATAGTAATTTTGGGCTTTAATGACTTTGTTGTTGTTGTTCGAATTAAAGTGGATTTTACGGTCGATTAAGTTTGCTTCTAAGATTTCTATTAATCCAGTTAATTAAAGATGCATTAAGAAGTTTAGTTTCCCCTTACGTATTCTATTCTAAAATTACAAAAAAAATCTGATTGGATTTGTATTACAAGAAGGGACGTATTACGATTTAAACGAAAGGTCTTTCATAAATTCCTTATTTGAAGGGGAAATTGATGGTGGCTGTAATTGTCTTTGAAGTTTTTGAGAAGCGGGTGTTATTTCCGCGGAATAAGAGAAGGATTCTGCCGCTTGTTTAAATAAAGCACTTGCCAACGGGAACTTGAATTTTCTTCTTTAAAATCTCTTTATGACTTGAACACCTTTTCGTTGCTTTATAATTACTATCTACTTGTTTTACGCGTTGGTCATATCGATTTTTAAAAGTTCATTGAGATCTTGGTTGAGATTTAATTACCTAATCTTCCAGTTAGGTTCATTCCTTTTAAAGTGTGAAGTGTTATTGGGAAAGTTATTATTTCGATTGTTTGAAAATGGTTTGTTTACTAAATAAAGAGCAATTCTTCCAAATAATAAGTTATGTAACCTTTCAAAATGGAAAATATCAACATCCCTTTTTTTGACTTTTCGAATCGAATTAGAATCAATAGATTATGATTATTAACTTTGGTTCCGATGCCCACCGTCTGTCCTTATGTAAACGCGATATCTGGTTCAAAGTTGATTTTACTGATTTATTGTAATACCCAAGTTTTTATTAGATTTTGAGCATCATCGATTAACTAAGGAACGCATTTTCAATTTTTTTTACAATATTTTACATTTTATATTATGTAATTTTTTATACAAATAGTAGTGCTAAACGTAAAAGTTGTGAAACAATTAAAAAAATAAAATATTAATAATTGCACATGACAGAAATTATCAAAATATATCAAAAAAAGTTACTGTGTACAAACTGGCTGAGGAAAGAAATAAAAATAGAAAGAATAAAATATAAATATTTGTAATAAAGTCATCAACAGATGAAGCTAAAATTCAATCCCAATTTTTTAATAAATGGAAAGTATGGAAAATAAGTTGTAAAAACTTTTTTGTAATATATATCAATGTACATAATTTTGTTGTACTGGCCCAGGATTACACGAAATTAGGTTGTCAAAAAAATTCTTGGTGCCGAATGTGCTTCTACTGCAGTTCAATATAAATATGATTGTTGGCTGATACAAAATCAAAGGCAGATCTCTCGGCAAATCAATTACTTTCAATTAATCCATCAGAACTAAAACAAATAAAAGAATGTAACAGAAAGAAAGTAGAAAATATTTAGGCATAAAGCAGCGGCTCGCAAGATGACAGTACTAAAACTGAAACGTCTCAGAAAATGCAAGACCATATATCGACGAGCACCTTTCAGGATTTTTTCATGCTGTAGGTAAATTTCAAGAAATGGAAGTTGACATTAATTATGATTTGCTGATAATTGTTACTCTATAGTGTACGCTCTACAAAAATTCTGGGAAGTCCCACGGCAGCGCGACGAGACGAAGCACGGCTGAACGTATTTTTCGACCGTATTTCGACATCCTCAAAAACTTTGGGAAAAACGCAGACAGTTTCTTTAAACATAATTAATTGTAAGGAAAATCGTCACTGAGTTGCTTAATAATGAAATTATTCGTGAATCCCAATCATGTTATGCTAGTCCATAACACGGGTTCCAAAAAAACCTAGTGGCGCTCGACTGCGTATTGACTGTAGACATCTTAACCAAATAACCATTCGCGATAGATATTCATTACCTTTAATAGAGGAACAAATTATAAATTAGGGGGTTACAAATATTTTATGGCAGTAGAACGCTGACAGCTCGACCTTGAAAGTTGCCCTGAGGGTACTTCCACTTGACGTCATCTGTGACCTCGCCTTGTACGTGTATGAGGTGATTTTTGAATGACATCATCGATGACCTCGCCGTTAACGTGTACTAGGTCTTTTGGAAATTTTTTGCTGACGTCAATGCCGGCAGGGATTTTTGGGGAAATTTTAATTAACGCCACTTTGGCATAATGACGTACGTCTTACCTTGAAATAAAATAGTGCAATAAAGATAAAAAAATATATATTTGTCTCTCTCATTTACATACATATTACATTCAATACTACAATACATGAAAATATTAAGCAAACGTTGGATCACATGGACATCTTCTCTTCTTCTTCATCTGCTCGCGATGGAGATGTGGTACTGCTGCATCCTTCTTCAACGCACATATTTCCCAACGGTCTTCATCTTCTGTAAATCGAAAAAGAAATTAAAATAAACACTAAATGTAATAAATTGAATGGAAATTTTTAAATATTTAATAATGAATCATAAAAAATCATAACTTAGCGCTGTAAAAATTAAAAAAATACACAACGTAAAACAATATGGCGGAATTAAAACTTATCTAATGAAATGAATTGATTAATAATTAGTTGCGACATCTAGTGCCGCCTCATACTATCATTCGAAATGTAAAATAAAATGATTAAGATTGTTGTTTATTAAAGAAGTAATCTTACAATCCAAAAATTAATGTTATAAAACTAAAAAATTTTAAATAAAAATGTTGAGACGTATGTTAAATAATTAATCACGATATAAAAATTAGCGCTGTAACACTAAAAATGTTCAAATTCAAACAACAAAAGTGGTGGAATTATAAGAAAGAAATTTGTAAAGTGTAAATTATAAAATAAAGTAAATAAAAAAAACTACAAGTTCTTGGTTGATAAAATGAATTTTGAAACTGATTAAGAAAAATTAGATGTTGAATACGATAATGTGTTTGAACAAAATCAAAATTACAACATCATGCAAAGGTAATATTAAAATCAAAAATTAACGACACGCAAAATAAAAATAATCAACGCCAAACAAGCAGAATTAAAAGGAATTACTACATCATGCATTACAGAATAACGTTTATAACACGGTTCATAGATTAAAAAACAAATTTTGTAACGTAAAATCGAAACTTAGCGCTGCAAAGATAAAAATACTCAACGTTAAAATCAAAATGGTTGATTTAAAAACAAACACAAATAAAAATTTTAAATTAAGAAACTAATATTTAAAAATAATAAAGCAGAGTTAAAATAAAAAAAAAATAATTAAAAACGTACTTACCCCTAGCGATACATACACAAGATCTGACACTACCGGTGGTCGAAAATAAACTGAAATATAATAATTAGAAATCGTAATTAGCCCTAATCACGTCACGCGGTATTTTCCTTCGCTGTGCGAATGACGTGTACCTGCATACCGAAACGATTAAATAAATTTTCTATTGTCATATTGTTAAACGAATCTTAAAAATAATTCTAAATAGATAAAACTTTGAGAAAATTGGAATACGTTAGCAATCTATAAGAATAATGTGCAAACGAAAAACTGTAAACATTTCTGCCGTGGTAAATTAAACGAATTTTAATAATTGTACAACTGCAATCTTTTTCAACATCACTCTGTAGCTCTAAACTAAACCAACAGTAAATTGGATGAACCATATAGATGAATAATAGATAAAACAAAAACTTTGAAAATAACAAACGTTTTGAATTATTTAAAAATAAAGGAATAGTTTTTCAAAAAAAAAAAAATGCACTTTTCAACTATTAGAAATTTGTCGATGGCCATTAATCCACAAGGACTATTAATGTTTCGCTGGTGAAATTTTAACGACACTAATGAATAATTGACATTCCTCTGCTTTCAAAAATGCATAGTTTCTAGTGAATCATTGCAAATATTTAAAAAATAATGTAAAATTTTAAGAAAAACGTAAAAAGATTTCATTCAGAATTTTGTTTAAAGAAAACAATAAAGTACATTCGACAAACGAACCATCAACAACAAATGCGTGACATAAGAATTAAACATGTTCTAAAAATGATTTCGCGTTTCCGTTTACAAAATCGGAAAAACTAAACGTAAAATGTAAAAAGTTACTCAAACAAACTAAAACTGATGTAAAAATATGAAACAGGGTACAGCAATATTTTCAATTTAAACATCTAAAGTCTTCTTAAGAAAACAAATTATAGATTTTATGCACTGATTGAAATATAGTTTTGGAATAACAAATTGTTAGCCTTTATTGAAAATATAGCGGGAATAAACAAATTAATTCCTTATTTCTTAAATTGTTATTCAAGTAAAACATAAACCTTTAAACAAAATGATGTTAAAAAACAATAGTTACACCTAACAACGGCTTTTTACTGCTTGACAAATACATTCGAATTTACAAATTCTTTTGTTGTTTAATACATACTTACAAATTTAATAATTTTTAGGGTATAGAACGTTAATGATCATTGATCTTAAGTAGGAAAACTACAGATTTTCATCTGAATTTCAAAATTTCTTATATTTTACGCCACAACTAAAAAAACTAGAATTAAATTTAACTAGAATTACTCAAAATATGCGTTAATTAGAATGCATCGATAAAATACCCAAATTACGTGACGTCACAAACTTAATTATCCAACAATCTTCACCATTCAATAAATTTAATTTACTAACTTCCAAAATCATTTATGAAACTCAAGGAACATTTAGTTTCTTTAATGTATATTCTACAAACATCAAAATCTCAAATCCAAAAATTCCAAATTTATACTCTTTACCTAAAATACATAAAACCAACCATCCTATTAGACCAATAGTTAATTACAAATCTTCACCAACATACTTTATTTCTAAATTTCTATCCCGCGTTATATCAAAAGAAATTAATTTCAAACCATCTTATTCTATCAAAAATACAATTAAATTAGTAGAAAATTTATCTAAACCGAGAATCATTCTAAGGAAGAGTATAAGACGTTTACAAAAAACATTTTATTATTACGGTAGTGGTTCTAACAAAAATCAAAAGAAACATTACAACGATAACGCATAAGATTCTTTTGTAACATGTAGGCGAACACATAACAATGATGCTAAGTATCTCGAAATGTACACGTTTGACAAATGCAATTTATCACATTGAAATTTTTGAATTATACATTAAACATCATAGTCTTCAAACTTTATTCACAATGCAAGAGTTTATATTGAATAAAGTAAAAGATGTTAACTCACATAATCTGAACCTTGAATGATTCTGTAATGATGTTCAATCAGCTTCAGATGACGAATATAAAAATTTGAAGGAAGCAATTAAATATGTTTTAAGATATACTAAAAACTTATTGTTACACGACTTGTACTATACTTACTAATTTTCTAATTGATGAAATTAAAAATACGACTTCGTGAATAATCAAAATATACATATTTTATATTTATACTAACGTGAATGTAAATAAAGTATTTCCAATATAGATCATACGGGTCTTGTATGATCACATATAGTTAATTCTTAGCCCTGGGCAAGCTTACCCATATACACTATCTGCTAAACATAATTTCATGATGTATCGCATATGTAATTGATTTTGGGTAGTCAACAGTTACGTTGTGATTATATGATTTTTAACGTTAATGAATAGACTAAAATTTAAAAAAACACTGCATACACACTTAAACAACATTGACGAGGAGCTGATCATTTCAGCATCTTCGTCATTACCTTCCCAGGATTCTATTTCATGTAATGCCTTATTTATAAATAAATAAAAAGATTCGATTTTTAACCTTTGCAATAGGCCTGTATCACAATATTTAATTCTTCAACCAATACCAATGAAAAATGTAATTATAGACAATTATTTTGTTAAACTACAATCTTTATTACTCTTTGAAGAAAATCAGATTCTGCACGTCTACACAATTAAATTAAAGATAATGGTGTACTTAATAAATTTTATTTTGCTTTATACAATGTTAAATAATAACAAAACTATTTACACTTTTGGTAAAATATTAACGTAAACAATAACAATAGTTACTATTATGTAATAATAATGATAATATTAATTTGTGAGATTTTCTAAAATTACAAAGAAAATAAATCAATTACCTAATGAGACCAAAAACGTTATTAAAATAAATTTCTTAATACACCCTAAATTTTCTAATTAGAAACAAATATAACTGTGCGATCAAAATGTAACTTTTACTAAATTAGTCATACTAATTGTTTCAGCAATGCTATATAATACAGATATTCTATTTTAAAAAAGCTAGTTTTATTTTCATATTCAGCAAGAAGCAATGGTTCGACCAAAAATAACCAAGTCTATGAACGCGTTAATTACTCGTTTATTAAAAATCCTAGAATTCTAAATAAAGTGCTGTGTAAATTTGTTTCGTGTTTTAAACCTACAACCTCGTGGAATAATTATCAAACAAAATATTTAAAATTAATCACTTACAAATATATCACTAACCTTTTAAAAGCAAACGATAATAAATTGTTATTAAAATTGAAGCATGAAGAAACTGCCGAAGAGTTTCTTTTTAACGAACGGTCAAAATGGGACCAATTAGAAGATACATATATACAGTATAATCCGGAAACTAAAGAAGTTACAACTTTTATACTTCCATCTTTTATCAATAGTGATGACGAAGAAACCGACATCGATTTAGATACTGATGACGACGAAGATAATGGTAGCGATGACGATGAAAATAGTGAGGAAACAGATGACACAACAAAATCAAGACCATCGATTTCGTATACCAAATCCAAACGATCAATATCAAGTGCTCAACCGTTAACGCCTTTAAAAAAATTAAAACTGGGAAAGAACACTTCCAAATATACTACCGACATTTCTTCAGAGTTCGAAACAGAAGCTGATAAAGTACTTCAACAAAATAACAAAGTTGTATTAAGTTATTTATTCGATAAAGATAATGAAAGCGTTTTCAAATTGTTACTCAACAAACTTGAAAAATGCTCAATTTGTTGGGAGATGAAACCATTAAAAGATTTCCATTATATCGTTGAATGTTCTCATTCTTTCTGCCACACTTGTATGAATACCTTAATATCCAATACGACAACACCTGGATGTGCTTGCGCTATTTGCAGAAAAATATTTTTAAGGGTGTGACAATGTCATGTCATTAAGGGGTATATACGAGGACGAATTACCTTGGTGTGAAGCGGATCGATTCTTTTTGTTTGTACATTTATGCAATTCAATTTATAGATAACCCTGAAGAGGAGGCATAGAGTATAGCCGCTGCTGAAATGGAATTTGAAGAGGAGTTGCCTGAAGGCATAATCGAAGTCTTGGATTTTATCGAGTATCTTTTTAATTAACAAAATTATACAATTTTATTTATTATTAAAAAACCATTATATTTTACAACTATGTTTGATTGTGTAAAAATTTAAATTTTGTTATAAAAAATATAAATAAGAAAGCTTCTTAATCATTATCGTCACCGCTGTATTCTTCAAGTAACATTGAAGCCATATTAGTGTAAATACCTTTTAATGAAACATGAAGTTAACCTGCGTTTTTGCGCCAAACTTAATTGATATTTAAAATTTGAACATAGTAGTCAAATACCCTATTAACAACAAATGCGCGCTTTGAAGTCTATGACTCAGGTTTAATTCGGTAAATACAAAATTTAGAGATTTTTAGTTAAATGCAATGGTTTGTAATTGTATCTTTTTTCGTCAAATAAAGATGTTTTTTCTGCAAAAGATTTTTGAAAAATTAGACGTTATGCTACAGATCCTTTGGAGGGATAAATGGCAAATATTTTTATTTATTATTATTATTTATTTCATTATCGGTTATGTTTTTGAATTAGACTAGTTCAAACTTAATGTAGGATTACTTCTCACTCAAATGTAGTACTTGTATAGTAAATAACTATTATGTTAATATTCAAAGTTATATATTTGATTGCATTTTGTAGTTTATAATAGTGTATAAAGTTATATATACATTAAGCCGCATAAATATTAAATAAGTAACGATTTACAAGATACAATACTGTAAATATTGCAAATTATAATATTAAAACAATATATTGTTGTTTATAAAATACATTATATATGTTTTACAATACGAGATATAATATACAATTAATCGTTCTTGAAATATATTTGATGCGATACTTTGAAACGTGTATCGTATGACATTTTCACACCCTTAAAAATATTTTTCTGCAAATAGCGCAAGCACATCCAGGTGTTGTCGTATTGGATATTAAGGTATTCATACAAGTGTGGCAGAAAGAATGAGAACATTCAACGATATAATGGAAATCTTTTAATGGTTTCATCTCCCAACAAATTGAGCATTTTTCAAGTTTGTTGAGTAACAATTTGAAAACGCTTTCATTATCTTTATCGAATAAATAACTTAATACAACTTTGTTATTTTGTTGAAGTACTTTATCAGCTTCTGTTTCGAACTCTGAAGAAATGTCGGTAGTATATTTGGAAGTGTTCTTTCCCAGTTTTAATTTTTTAAAGGCGTTAACGGTTGAGCACTTGATATTGATCGTTTGGATTTGGTATACGAAATCGATGGTCTTGATTTTGTTGTGTCATCTGTTTCCTCACTATTTTCATCGTCATCGCTACCATTATCTTCGTCGTCATCAGTATCTAAATCGATGTCGGTTTCTTCGTCATCACTATTGATAAAAGTTGGAAGTATAAAAGTTGTAACTTCTTTAGTTTCCGGATTATACTGTATATATGTATCTTCTAATTGGTCCCATTTTGACCGTTCGTTAAAAAGAAACTCTTCGGCAGTTTCTTCATGCTTCAATTTTAATAACAATTTATTATCGTTTGCTTTTAAAAGGTTAGTGATATATTTGTAAGTGATTAATTTTAAATATTTTGTTTGATAATTATTCCACGAGGTTGTAGGTTTAAAACACGAAACAAATTTACACAGCACTTTATTTAGAATTCTAGGATTTTTTAATAAACGAGTAATTAACGCGTTCATAGACTTGGTTATTTTTGGTCGAACCATTGCTTCTTGCTGAATATGAAAATAAAACTAGCTTTTTTAAAATAGAATATCTGTATTATATAGCATTGCTGAAACAATTAGTATGACTAATTTAGTAAAAAGTTACATTTTTGATCGCACAGTTATATTTGTTTCTAATTAGAAAATTTAGGGTGTATTAAGAAATTTATTTTAATAACGTTTTTGGTCTCATTAGGTAATTGATTTATTTTCTTTGTAATTTTAGAAAATCTCACAAATTAATATTATCATTATTATTACATAATAGTAACTATTGTTATTGTTTACGTTAATATTTTACCAAAAGTGTAAATAGTTTTGTTATTATTTAACATTGTATAAAGCAAAATAAAATTTATTAAGTACACCATTATCTTTAATTTAATTGTGTAGACGTGCAGAATCTGATTTTCTTCAAAGAGTAATAAAGATTGTAGTTTAACAAAAGAATTGTCTATAATTACATTTTTCATTGGTATTGGTTGAAGAATTAAATATTGTGATACAGGCCTATTGCAAAGGTTAAAAATCGAATCTTTTTATTTATTTATAAATAAGGCATTACATGAAATAGAATCCTGGGAAGGTAATGACGAAGATGCTGAAATGATCAGCTCCTCGTCAATGTTGTTTAAGTGTGTATGCAGTGTTTTTTTTAAATTTTAGTCTATTCATTAACGTTAAAAATCATATAATCACAACGTAACTGTTGACTACCCAAAAATCAATTACATATGCGATACATCATGAAATTATGTTTAGCAGATAGTGTATATGGGTAAGCTTGCCCAGGGCTAAGAATTAACTATATGTGATCATACAAGACCCGTATGATCTATATTGGAAATACTTTATTTACATTCACGTTAGTATAAATATAAAATATGTATATTTTGATTATTCACGAAGTCGTATTTTTAATTTCATCAATTAGAAAATTAGTAAGTATAGTACAAGTCGTGTAACAATAAGTTTTTAGTATATCTTAAAACATATTTAATTGCTTCCTTCAAATTTTTATATTCGTCATCTGAAGCTGATTGAACATCATTACAGAATCATTCAAGGTTCAGATTATGTGAGTTAACATCTTTTACTTTATTCAATATAAACTCTTGCATTGTGAATAAAGTTTGAAGACTATGATGTTTAATGTATAATTCAAAAATTTCAATGTGATAAATTGCATTTGTCAAACGTGTACATTTCGAGATACTTAGCATCATTGTTATGTGTTCGCCTACATGTTACAAAAGAATCTTATGCGTTATCGTTGTAATGTTTCTTTTGATTTTTGTTAGAACCACTACCGTAATAATAAAATGTTTTTTTGTAAACGTCTTATACTCTTCCTTAGAATGATTCTCGGTTTAGATAAATTTTCTACTAATTTAATTGTATTTTTGATAGAATAAGATGGTTTGAAATTAATTTCTTTTGATATAACGCGGATAGAAATTTAGAAATAAAGTATGTTGGTGAAGATTTGTAATTAACTATTGGTCTAATAGGATGGTTGGTTTTATGTATTTTAGGTAAAGAGTATAAATTTGGAATTTTTGGATTTGAGATTTTGATGTTTGTAGAATATACATTAAAGAAACTAAATGTTCCTTGAGTTTCATAAATGATTTTGGAAGTTAGTAAATTAAATTTATTGAATGGTGAAGATTGTTGGATAATTAAGTTTGTGACGTCACGTAATTTGGGTATTTTATCGATGCATTCTAATTAACGCATATTTTGAGTAATTCTAGTTAAATTTAATTCTAGTTTTTTTTAGTTGTGGCGTAAAATATAAGAAATTTTGAAATTCAGATGAAAATCTGTAGTTTTCCTACTTAAGATCAATGATCATTAACGTTCTATACCCTAAAAATTATTAAATTTGTAAGTATGTATTAAACAACAAAAGAATTTGTAAATTGAATGTATTTGTCAAGCAGTAAAAAGCCGTTGTTAGGTGTAACTATTGGTTTTTTAACATCATTTTGTTTAAAGGTTTATGTTTTACTTGAATAACAATTTAAGAAATAAGGAATTAATTTGTTTATTCCCGCTATATTTTCAATAAAGGCTAACAATTTGTTATTCCAAAACTATATTTCAATCAGTGCATAAAATCTATAATTTGTTTTTCTTAAGAAGACTTTAGATGTTTAAATTGAAAATATTGCTGTACCCTGTTTCATATTTTTACATCAGTTTTAGTTTGTTTGAGTAACTTTTTACATTTTACGTTTAGTTTTTCCGATTTTGTAAACGGAAACGCGAAATCATTTTTAGAACATGTTTAATTCTTATGTCACGCATTTGTTGTTGATGGTTCGTTTGTCGAATGTACTTTATTGTTTTCTTTAAACAAAATTCTGAATGAAATCTTTTTACGTTTTTTCTTAAAATTTTACATTATTTTTTAAATATTTGCAATGATTCACTAGAAACTATGCATTTTTGAAAGCAGAGGAATGTCAATTAGGTATTCATTAGTGTCGTTAAAATTTCACCAGCGAAACATTAATAGTCCTTGTGGATTAATGGCCATCGACAAATTTCTAATAGTTGAAAGTGCATTTTTTTGTTTTTGAAAAACTATTCCTTTATTTTTTAAATAATTCAAAACGTTTGTTATTTTCAAAGTTTTTGTTTTATCTATTATTCATCTATATGGTTCATCCAATTTACTGTTGGTTTAGTTTAGAGCTACAGAGTGATGTTGAAAAAGATTGCAGTTGTACAATTATTAAAATTCGTTTAATTTACCACGGCAGAAATGTTTACAGTTTTTCGTTTGCACATTATTCTTATAGATTGCTAACGTATTCCAATTTTTCTCAAAGTTTTATCTATTTAGAATTATTTTTAAGATTCGTTTAACAATATGACAATAGAAAATTTATTTAATCGTTTCGGTATGCAGGTACACGTCATTCGCACAGCGAAGGAAAATACCGCGTGACGTGATTAGGGCTAATTACGATTTCTAATTATTATATTTCAGTTTATTTTCGACCACCGGTAGTGTCAGATCTTGTGTATGTATCGCTAGGGGTAAGTACGTTTTAATTATTTTTTTTTTTATTTTAACTCTGCTTTATTATTTTTAAATATTAGTTTCTTAATTTAAAATTTTTATTTGTGTTTGTTTTTAAATCAACCATTTTGATTTTAACGTTGAGTATTTTTATCTTTGCAGCGCTAAGTTTCGATTTTACGTTACAAAATTTGTTTTTTTAATCTATGAACCGTGTTATAAACGTTATTCTGTAATGCATGATGTAGTAATTCCTTTTAATTCTGCTTGTTTGGCGTTGATTATTTTTTATTTTGCGTGTCGTTAATTTTTGATTTTAATATTACCTTTGCATGATGTTGTAATTTTGATTTTGTTCAAACGCATTATCGTATTCAACATCTAATTTTTCTTAATCAGTTTCAAAATTCATTTTATCAGCCAAGAACTTGTAGTTTTTTTTATTTACTTTATTTTATAATTTACACTTTACAAATTTCTTTCTTATAATTCCACCACTTTTGTTGTTCGAATTTGAACATTTTTAGTGTTACAGCGCTAATTTTTTATTTCGTGATTAATTATTTAACATACGTCTCAACATTTTTATTTAAAATTTTTTAGTTTTATAACATTAATTTTTGGATTGTAAGATTACTTCTTTAATAAACAACAATCTTAATCATTTTATTTTACATTTCGAATGATAGTATGAGGCGGCACTAGATGTCGCAACTTAATTATTAATCAATTCATTTCATTAGATAAGTTTTAATTCCGCCATA
The DNA here is from genome assembly GCA_030710515.1 of Abscondita cerata. Taxonomy (NCBI): domain Eukaryota; kingdom Metazoa; phylum Arthropoda; class Insecta; order Coleoptera; family Lampyridae; genus Abscondita; species Abscondita cerata. The sequence continues at coordinate 312,528 of JALBCR010004249.1, forward strand.
TTGTTTTACGTTGTGTTTTTTTTTTTTAATTTTTACAGCGCTAAGTTATGATTTTTTATGATTCATTATTAAATATTTAAAAAATTTCCATTCAATTTATTACATTTAGTGTTTATTTTAATTTCTTTTCGATTTACAGAAGATGAAGACCGTTGGGAAATATGTGCGTTGAAGAAGGATGCAGCAGTACCACATCTCCATCGCGAGCAGATGAAGAAGAAGAGAAGATGTCCGTGTGATCCAACGTTTGCTTAATATTTTCATGTATTGTAGTATTGAATGTAATATGTATGTAAATGAGAGAGACAAATATATATTTTTTTATCTTTATTGCACTATTTTATTTCAAGGTAAGACGTACGTCATTATGCCAAAGTGGCGTTAATTAAAATTTCCCCAAAATCCCTGCCGGCATTGACGTCAGCAAAAAATTTCCAAAAGACCTAGTACACGTTAACGGCGAGGTCATCGATGATGTCATTCAAAAATCACCTCATACACGTACAAGGCGAGGTCACAGATGACGTCAAGTGGAAGTACCCTCAGGGCAACTTTCAAGGTCGAGCTGTCAGCGTTCTACTTATGGCATTAGATTTAGTGTACGAGTTTTACCAGATGCCGGTGGCCGATGCTTTAATCCATAACACGGCCTTTGTTACACCAGAAGGGCACTTTGTGTTTTTGTGTATGCCCTTCCGTTTGTGCAATGCCCCCGCAACCTTCCAACGCTTGATTAATGGAAAATTCTGTAACCGTTAAGCAGGTACGCCAGTTTTTAGGGTTGGCAAATTATTTTCGCCTTGTTCAGAACTTTAGCTCGATTGTAGCACCGATCACTTCGTAAACGCAAACAAGATTGTCGCTGGAGTTAGGGCGAGTCTCAGAAAGGACATTTTCCAAAATAAAGCAAGTACTAGGTGAATTACTTCTATTAGCTATATTTAATCCGACGTTAAAACGGAACTGTACGCCGATGGTAACTCTCTCGGGGTGGGTGCTATTCTTTTTCAGTGGGTTGACATTCAACAAAGAGTAGTAGCGTATTATTCGAAACAAACGACGTTTTACCACCGTCATTATCATTCTTATGAATTGGAGACTATGACCATAGTTTTCGTTCTACGACACCTTTGCACATATCTTTTGGATATTTATTTTAAGGTAGTAACAGACTGCAACGCTCTTCGAACGACGTTTACAAAAAAAAGATCTAATTCGTCGGGCAGATGGTGGCTAGACAGAAATAGACTAGAAGTCCAATTTCATCACTCGAGGTGGAAGTAAATTCTATCGATTTAACGGAAGCTGATTGAATTGTGGCAGCCCAGTTGGATGATGAACAACTCTAGCGAAAAATTGTGGATCCATATCCTAGGTATTGGACTTTACTTAATTGATTGATGTAAGATAACATCGAAATAAATTAGTTGAAGTCTTGAAATCTATAGTATATTGGCCAATACAAGAAAAATATTTTGTAAATTTAAAAAAAAAAATTTTTAAACTTTGATAAATTGTTCGGAATGTTTTAATCTTTCAACTTAAATTTAAGATAACTTATAACCTCACTTAGTAACTACTTTGATAATGACTATAATTATTATATGAGTCGAAACTAGTTAGGATTATAAAAAAATTACAAAATATTTTTCTTGTATTGGCCAATATATAGATTTCAAGACTTCAACTAATTGATTTCGATGTTATCTTACATCAATCAATAACTCTAGCGAATTCGAACGATACTAGAAACTGGCACACGTACTCACGAGACAAAATAATACTTTGTTGAATACGAAATTAGGGCCAATAAGCTTTTTCGCAAATTAGGCGAAGGAAAAGGGTTGTTCCGAGGACGCAACGCATGCTGATTTGTCGCTTTTGTCATGATGACGCTGAGCACCCAGGTGCCAAAAACACGCTGAAACGTATCACCACGACGTAATGGTGTGCTGGTGCCCGCCAATTTGTGATCAGGTACGTACAGGCTTGCCTTCAGAGTGCATATTATAAGAAAACGGATCTTACTCGCCAGGGTTGCCCTTCCACACACTGCACGTTGACCACTTCGGTCCTTTTGTTATAAGTAAAAGAAAAAATAAGTATCTTTTTGTTCTGGTAGATGTTTTTACGTAATTTTGTATCATTGAACCTGTCCGTAACTTAAGCACCAAGCTCGTCGTTAAACTTTAGCTGAATGTGATGCATTTATTCGGAACCCCAACCCGCAATATTAGTGACAGGGGTACTTCGTTTACGTCTTCTACCTTTAAGCGCTTCGTTGAAGCGTATGTTACTCAACACATCCTTAACGATACAATAAAACGTTACTGCCTGCTATAGCTACAACCCTGGCTGGAAAAGACCCTGATACATGGGATGACGCTGTGAAGCAAATTCAAAGTGCCCTAAACACTACCCACAACAAAGGGATCAATGCAACGCCCACTGAAGCTGTCATGGGCTACGAACCTCAGCCCATCGCTGAAGCTTGGCTCATGAACGCTCTTTCAGTCGAAATCGATCGCCTCGACATCCCTACGTTACGCTCCACAATTGTGACCCATATTAGTGATGATCAACAACAGTAAAAAAAACGTCATAATCGCAAGGTGCGAGACGCTTCAAGTTATCATGTGGGATCTGGTGATGGTCCTTATTACAAGCGAACCAACATCGCGTTGTAGTCGAAAATTACTCCCTAAATTTAAAGGGCCGTTTCGCATCTGCACTGCGGATCTCTTACTATGACGAAAGCTAAGAACAACGGATCTGTAACGAAACAGATGAGACCATCTGATCTCTTACTTAAACGAAACATATGAGATCAACTAACAGATCTCTTACTTTGACGAAACCTAAGATCATCGGATTTTTAACAAACCATATGAGATCAACGGATTTCTTACTTTAACGAACGGCAGGGTCAACGGATCTTTTGTGAATTTTATGCTTATTGACTTTTGTGCCTTACGACCTTGGAGATAACAGACCCTCCATCGTTTTCATATGCCCCATGCACCCGTTCGCTGCAACGGCTAAGTATTCTCCACGTTCCGCCCTTTCGGAAATTTAATTTTTTTTGCTTTTATGCAGGTCTCTTGAAGTCTGATGACTATATAAAAGTTGCTATCATTAGTATGTAAAATAAAACGTTAATAAAAAGTATTTAGTTTTTAATTGGTAAACAATGTTTTTATCATAACACGACTGTAAATACTGCAATATTTTAATAATGAAAAAACAATTTTTTCTTCGAAAGTTAAGATTTGAAAAAGCAAACACACGAATTATTCAAAACTATTTGATGTTAAAATCTTCATAGTTCATTACTAAACTTTTCTTTTCGTAAATTTGTTCAGTGTGGAATGCTCGTTTAGATTTACTGGGTAGCGAATTGTTTTTATGAGTTTTCCAAAAAAGAGATTGAACGAATGAAATTTTATTTCTTGTACATTTGAAATTATAATTTGTAAGGATTAGTGTTAGATTTATAGTGTTGGAGCAGACCCTGAAACATTTAACATTAAATCTTGAAAGTAATGGTTATTGGTTTTACGTTCTTGTGCAGTTATGTTAGTTTTACTATCTCAACTTAGCAAAATTAACTTTTTATTACTAACGCCGCCTCATTCAATTTTATTTATGCAAAATGGCTTGTTTCTTTTGTAGTAATGTACTTACATAGTGTAGTATAATAAAAGTTAATTGGTATTTGTTTATTTTGTAATTGTAAAATGGGGGAAACTGATGTAATAAAGGAACGACAGAATAATGTGTAAGTTGGAACATCGCTCCCGATAAACTGTGACAGGATGAATGCCCTTTTTTCGTGGCTGTTTATAATCTTAACATACTGTTGGTTGTTATTGATTTTGGTAGACGTATTCACGAAGTGGTATTTCGTTTTATTAAGACACCCGCCATCGTTTAGTTCTATTCGGAAAGTGTTGATAAAAATTAATGTATTGAATTTTTTTCATTTGTAAAATAAATAAAATTTTGTAACATAATAACAATAAACAGTTATATCAATTACTATTCTGTTTGCGACATTATGTACGTATTGCATCTTGTTATAATATTGTTATAATTCATAACTGTAGCATGAAATGAATAACATTATTGAGTTTTAAAAGCATTTTTTTAGGAAAAGAGTAAAAAATTACTTTTCTCACCTTTGTATACTACGTTCTTTCACGAAAGAGAGCAATAAATCTTATCGGATGCTCTTCTTGTATTTATTGTTTTTAATTTCAAATTACAGTTAATCTAAACAAACATGATCCTTGGAGGGGCGTGTCCGAGGCCGCTTTAATTTCGATTGTACACTTACAATAAGAAAATTTTCAGTGGGAAATTCAAGTAAATTAAGCTTTACTAAGGGTTTCAATTACTATTGGTTCTTCTTTTTTACATTTAGAAGTTTGAGGTTATCATTCAGGTTTATTCATTGGTAAATGCGCATACGTTAGATTAGATAGCTAGCATCAAGAGGATTCTAAAAAAACTAATATGGTACAGGTCTCCGATTCTTTATAACCAAGATATAGGATTAATTTTGTTTATTTCTTTATTTGCCCATTACTCACGAACCACATTGTGAATTTTCTTTATATTGCAACATATTTTCCTTCTCTCTAATAGCGTATCAACATTAATGTTAATCCAGGTACAAACTTGAAAAAATTTAAAATGCATATTTGAAAAGAGCAGAAAAAATTGAGTTAAAATAAACACTCTTCTAATTTCCGCATACAATTTTGTTATAACTAATTTGAGACTAAATTCGGTAATACATTGGTGTAAAATTCAAATAAAATAAATATTATTTTAGAATTCATAAATTTTCTGTTTGAAAATAATGAAATTTGTCATTTTTGTGTTTCTCTTTAGTTTATCGTTTAAAGTCGAAATGCAAAATGAATTGTCAGAGCTGTGTTTAGGATAAAATATGTATTTCAATACATACATATCTATTTTGGAAAGAAACACTCTGTATTTCAAAATTTTGAAAATCTGTTTGCTTATTTGAAAAGAGCAGAAAAAACTGAGTTATGATAGCCACTACTAAGAAACAAACAAAATAAATAAAACATGTATCTTTATAAAGGAACGGAGACAATATGTTTTTTTAGAATCCTCTTGATGTCCTCTATATAATCCTAACGTATGCGCACTTACCAATAAATCACCATGTATAATAAATTAAAATAATTACATTTCCTGAAAAGTAACTTTAAAAAGCTTATTTACAAATTAGTTATAATGAAATTTAATAAATTGAACCAATACAATAATTACTCACTTACACTGTAAATAGTTTCATTATCCGACGAGCCAGTGTTTACCGCAATTGGTAAGTTTTCAACTTTTTCATTAAGTAGTTCGTCACATTGCCACAACGGTTCACATTGTTTGTTCCAATCTGAAAATGCACTTTTTACAATCTCCTCTATTTCCCGACTATTCTGCGAAACATTATTCGTTTAATAAATGCTGTTGCTGCAGCTGCAAGTTCAGTTGCCTTCTCTTAAAGGAACAGAAATCACCAGCAGCTTTCTGTTTATCGAAGAACTCAATAAAATTTCTAATAATGTTCCTGGCTTCCGCAGTTTTCTTCGATGAAGTACCCATGAAGATGAACAACAGCTACAATAATATCAAATGTTAATAACCTTTTGCAAAAGTCATTCAAAACATTAACAATATACATTTTCAAAATAGTTATATATTTTAAGGTTATGTTGCAGGGTTGCATTTACTACAAAAATATTTATAAACACGTAGCTTCTATCAAAATAATGTATAAAAAGTCTTAAGTAAGACTGATTTATAAAGATACATTTCAGACAATGTTTTCATTTTCACACAGAGTATACTAAGGCTCGTACTAAGGTATTGTTATAGGACAAAACTTTTACCGTTACAAAATTTTAAAATTAGTTGTCTTATTTTCCGGGGATCATGTTTGCTTCAGTGCGCGGTATGTTTATATTTTGATTTTTTTGTACATTTTTTTTTGTATTCTATTTCTACCAATTCGTATTACTAATTACAGCCTACTCATTCAAATTAAAATATTGTTTTTTTTTATTTTATACGAATTTACTTTTAGAACCTCATTTCAACCTATCAAATACCCTCTTTTGTAAAAGAACGGGGTATAGTTAAGATTTCTAATCGTTTAATATTTTTTAGATCTTAATTTTGATTACGATTGATTAAATTGAAGATAAAAATATTTTTTTTTATTTGTAATTATCCAAAATTTATATTAATTTTCTTTCGAATACACAATATTGATTATCTAGAAAATAATGTATGTACACGAGAAGCGATGAAACAAGCTTTTCAGGTTCTTACTTCACTCGGTTAAGTAGTTTTTGAATGTACTTTGAAGTATTTATAATGGAGGAATATAAGTCTAAACGAATTTAATTGTATGAAGTACAATTATTAGAAGAATTTTCTTGTTGCATGTGTTTTGAAACTATGGCAAAAACAATTTCCTTTATGATGTTTGTGACTGTCAAATAGCACTCTAATATTAATTATGTTCATTTGGGAATTTCGTGTTATTTTTTTCAATGGTATGGGATCACGTAAAAATTTAATAATAATAATTGTTATTATTATTTTTGTTTTGTTTCAGACTTTCCGTTAAATTTTTTTATTCGTCATTATGAACCGGCTCGTTACGATTCAACTATTTTGGATTTACAACATAATCGGATACGAAGGAGTTTGACCCAAAAACAGGATGTTCGCTTGGAAATACGCGGACATGGACGGTAAGTTGTATTTACTCAAAGCCACAAATAAATTTGATTAGGGTTGAAAAACGTCACAGGCCGCATAATTTTTAAGTTATCGGTTCTTGAATATTTGCAATTTGAAACACAAAAGCTTTTAAGAGTAAAACATGTTTTTTAGCGCACATAGAAAGAGATTATATGTGTAAAGCGCAATTATCACTTTCAGATACTACATTTTGCGAAGAAAGTTTGTTTTGTCTTGTTATGCAGAGTTTGTTTTTATTTCATTTTCAGGGAAAAAATCCTTATATTAAACATTATGAAATAAGATTTACTTAAAAAGTTAGTTGATGAAGTTTTGCTGAAATGTTTACAAATGTGTGAGAAGGTCGTCGTCAAATGGGAATAAATATTTTTTGTTACTTATTTTGTTACTTATTATGATCAAAAATTGATATCATCTTTTCATTAAAAATTTAGTGAACTATTTGAAATGTAATTTTTGGATATGTGTATGACAATGATATTATCAATGAAGACTTAAAAATCACTACTGTTACTTATTTATAAAAAAAATTATTTTTGTCTAAAGTTTACATATATTTTTATGTATCAATATGCAATTATATTTTTGTGTAAATAAATTTTTGTGTGATTTTTTTTCTATTTTTATCTACTAAAGTAGTTATTAAACGTTACAGATGCGCTTTATTACTGAATCGTTGTAATTTTAAAAGATCGCTAAATTTGACGTCAAGTTCCCGGTGCTTCACGGATACGTTTTGCTATTTAACTTCAACATCAGTATCGGTGACACGTACTCGTGGGTCACATTTAAATCGAATTCCCATTATTTGTTTATAATTATCAATTCATGCGACCACGCCCAACCAGAGGCGTAGATACCATCGCGGCTAGTACATATTTTTTGGCGGTTTAAATATTTCTTTCTATGAACAAATTGTTCTGTTTATGTGTTATTTTATTAATTTGTATTGGTTTTATCTGGTTTTTAGTTTTAGTTTTAAAGGTTGAGAAGTGAAATTAATAACATTTTAAAGCAGTAACATTGTTAAACTGAATTAGTTTTTTTAATTGAGCTATAATATGGGTTGATTTTTAAGAGTTGAAAAGTTGCAAAATAAACTTAAAGATTATTTTAAACAGCAAACAATTTTAATTACAGCACTTTGATTAATTATTATTATTTTTTGTTAACCCATCATGGGGGTGTGTTTTGTTTTAATGACCCTATTAATGAACGATTTTCTATTAATGAACTATTTTAGTATAGGCAACTAAGCATACATGTGTAATACCTAAAGTTGCCATTTTATTTGTCAATCAATTACAATATCAAAATGTAAATAAAAAATTTCTCATAATTTGTGGCAAAGCAAATTTTAATAATAACAAATCAACATTAAAAACAGCAACAATGAAGTTAGGTTACGTTATATAATTCACAAATTGTGGTAAGTTTACAAAACGGTACTTGTTAAAGGTGCGTTCACAATTGCATACCTTTTCTAAAAATATTAAATTATAATTTTATTAAAATTACGGTCGACGGAAAAGTTGTGTAATTAACTCTTGAATTAAACGGTGATTAACAATCTCACACATTCACATTAACTAAAATATCCCGATTATTATCGCCTTTATTAATACACTCGTTTGTTAAATAACTATTAAGGGCTTCATTGAGAGCTTAATTACCTGGACTGCAGGAGTTAATATGTTGATAGATAAAATATTTACTACTCTACAATTACATTTATTTGTTACAGCAGTGTTCCTTATTTTCATTGTTTAATACTTTTGTGAAAAAATGGTTACAAACACGATGTTTTTAATTTAGAACTCCTCGAAAAAAATTGAAAAAAAATCTTCAATTTCTAAAAAAACAGTTTTTTTAATTTACAATTGAAAAACTATTGAAATATTCATTGAAACCAATGATATGCATTCCATTTTATAATAAATCCCTTCGTGGATAATATACTCAAATTCGTTTATCCGACAAGATAAGCAAACAATGAGTACGTTGTTATGTATAAAAACGTTACTTTAATCAAATTAATTAGACCGCTCACGACCACTCGTCATCGCCATCTCCGATAAAATGGCTGGACTTTCACAGATATAGTTTTGTATGAAACATAGCGGACGTTACTTAAAGTTTTATCATTTTCTCTTTTTTGTAATAGCCCTTTTAAATAATCACCTTAAATTTTAGGAGTAACTATTTTATAGCAATCCGAATAATAGGTTCATCTGTGTTTAAATTAATATTTCTACCAAATATTTTACCATTTTGTACGACTTCAAACGGCGATTTTGTTGTAGATATTGTACAAATTATAAAACACAGTAGACCTCTCTATTCGCTGAAAAGAACTTAAGTTTATTTTTTTTAATTTAATACCGTTTAAACAAAAATGATGCAATAAAAATCACATTAAATTAACTATCATGGCGCCATGTTAAAACTCGGCTTCAACTAAAAACTTGATTATTGTACTGATTGTACTGATTTCAGTGTCATGAGTACAATGTGATATTGCCAACATTTAGTAACTTTTTTGCGGACTAGGCCAAGAAAAGGGTTGTTTCTGGTGGCTTTTGAGGGATTCAAAATCAGGATTATGAACGGAGGACCGAAAATGACATTTTTAACAACTTTATTGAGGAAATTACCAAATTAATCTTTGACGTTTAAATATTGAAAAACTTTGGTCGGTAAAGTCACTTCGTGCAAATTGTAAAAAAAACCGAGGACAATTTACCACTAATTTAGCACTAATTTGAGTTAACTATCGTGAGTACAAATTAGTTCTAAATTCTATTGATAATTTATTGTTTTTTATTTGCGAATTTTTAAAAGAGTTTTTTGCTGAAACTGTTTTTGTGAGAGGACTTAGCATTTTTTAAATTTTATATGTAGGTACGTAAGAGGTGGGTTGAAACGTTCGTAGGCTGACACATAGATGGCGCTACTAGTATTAAATCCATATGATTTTTTGTTAGCTCTAACCTTCAAAAGACGTGTATAAATTCGACACCTGTCGTACTATTAGTTTGTGAGATATATCATTTCGAGTGAAGCAACTTTTCGGTTAGTTTGAAAATGGATAAAAAGGAATTTCGTGTGTTAATAAAGCATTGTTTTTTAGCGAAAAATACTTTTGAAGCCAAGGCTTGACATGATAAACATTATTCGGACTCTGCACCAGGAAAATCAACTGTTGAGAAGTGGTTTTCTAAGTTTAAACGAGGCTAAATGAGCACCGAGGACGATGAACGCAGTGGACAGCCCCAAAGAGTCTGTTACCGACGAAAACATCAAAAAAATCCACAAATTAATTTTCGATAACCTGAAAGTGAAGTTGATCGAGATAGCTGAGACCCTAAAGATATCAAAGGAACGTGTTGGACATATCGTGCATGAATATTTGAGTATGCGAAAGCTGTGTTCAAAATGGGTGCCGCGCGAGCTCACAATCGACCAAAAACAACAACGAATTGATGATTCTGAGCAGTGTTTGGAGCTGTTCAATCGTAATAAACCTGAATTTTTGCCTCAATATGTGACAATGGAAGAAACATGGCTCCATCATTTCACCCCGGAGTCCAATCGACAGTCAGCCGAGTGGATTGCATGTGATGAACCGACTCCAAAGCGTGGAAAGACGCAAAAGTCGGCTGGCAAGGTTATGGCATCAGTATTTTGGGATGCGCGTGGTATAATATTTTAATGATAAATAAATATTATTAAAAATTAATATAAAAGAAACAAGATTATTGCTTGGGGTCGCATAAAACTTGCTGAGGGCCGCGAGTTATCGACTCCTGGTTTATACGATAACTTACGCTTTTTAAATAGCACAACTTTTTTAATGAGCCGATAACCTGCGTCGTCTTTCTTGATCTATATTTTACATCTACAGGGTGATTCACGTATCTCTTTCTTTCTTTTAGTAAGTTATCGATTTCCTGAGATGCTATTAATATGAAATTTTGCGTTTGGCCATAATCAACTACTCAATGTCAAACTAAAAGATTTTCGAAACGGCGGGCACTTCCGGATATACCGGAATAATTAGGTTTGCAGGGGTCCGGTCCCTTAATAGATTGAATACTTTTGTACCATTGAAGATAAATAAATGATTTTTTGAGTTTTGATTTCTAGAGGTTCAGCTGATAGTTGTCGACACTTCTGTCGCATCTCATTCTCCTACTGCGATTATTCAAAGTTGATTATCAAAAACCGTTTTTGAGGACATAAATGGATGTAGAATTGAATTTTAGGGTCTGTTTTATATTAAGAATCTGCCTTGCTATGTTCAGTTGTTTTTAGGCTATTAGCACTTTTTGATGAAACTACGCTTTTGCTCCAATTCTCCTCTCAATTATTGATGTTTTCATCGTACAAAAATATGATTTTGTTATTATAATTCGAATACTAAATTTATTTATCGAACAAATTTTTAATCCTATTGGTGTTTCCATTTTTTAATTTGCGATTTCCTTTGATGTTGTATTATACAAAAACTGTCAAATTCAAGCCAATATCATGTATTAGCAAATAATTTCCTATACTTTTTGAGTAATACGCGTACACAAATTTAAGAGGAAATTAAAATTTTTACTTTAGTTTTTTCATCAAATAAATAATGAAGGGAATAAAAGATTATTTAAAGTAGATTTACGAGAAATGAAGTTTGAAAACAATTCTCCCAAGTGACTTTCCACAGTTTCGTTTTTCAATAAGATACAATGTTTATATTCGTGTAAAATTGAACTTTGAAAGATTGATTCTATTTATTATTAACGTCGTTTTCAATACTTCCATCAAACTTTTATTTGTCATTTCCAATTCGAATTTTAAAAAGTTTAAAGCGAACGTGTGATGAAAATGTATTCCATTTTTCTACATTTTTATAAATAAAACTTTTGAGAAGATTACTTTCTTTTCTTACGTAATTTGTATTTGGTTTCTTTTGTTGTAAAACAATATATCTTGAGCGTTTTTTTAAATCTGGATATTTCAATGTATTAATGCAAACAGACTATTACAATTTCAAATGTAATGTCACAAATTCGTTCGCTCTGTTCTATAAATTTTCAATTATTTTCGAATTTGTGTGTATTATATTGCTACATATTAATTATTTACAAAATAATAATTTTCAATTTTTGGTTTGAATAATTCTTATACTTCGTTCCTTTACGAATGAGTTACCTTTACCAATGGTTATACTTAGTTTAACAATGCGATCCTTTATCTTAGGAATGGAATCTGAGTCTTAAAACAGGGCCACGGGCGTATAGGGTGAAAGTTGGTTTCATATTTTTATTTTCAATAAAATTTATAAAAAGTAATAAAGGTGATATTAACATAAAATTAGCCTTTAAATCTTCCTAAATATTGTCTCTTATTTGTATTATACTACGTCTTCAATGCAGATTAAAATGCTGCTAAATTATGAAATTTATCTTTTTATTTGCTTTCTAAAATCATCAGTGTTATTTATTGTTAAATTGAGTTAAAAAATATCGTTAAAAGTTTTTCTTTTTTTCGATAATTTCTCATTCGTAAAGGAACCGAGTAGGTGTATCTATCACGTTTTTTGTAGGTTTCAATACCAAGAAATTAATGGAAAAATATTAAACACGATATATTTTTAAAATGTTGCTTGGCAGTTAGTAGTGGACGCCACTAAGGTGCAAGCTGAACCCCTCACCGATCGCCAAATTAACGCTCTCGTAACATAATTTTAATTAAATTCGTAATTATTATTCCTCGAAACAATTCTATGTTTGATTTATTTTTTAAAAATACGATGTGCATCAAGAATTTTAAAAGTAGCTCTTCAATTTATGGGACAATGTTTTTTTGTTTTAACTTTTTTTCCAATTGATAAAACAGCATAGAACTCTGTAAAATTCAACTTCTTTTATTACTGGTCAATATTTTTTTTTGATAATTGTAAATTATGAAAATATATTTAACAATGTGTAAAAATTATGTTATTTCTTATTTTAACTTGATGTAGGTTTCTTTACCTCAGAAGGTCTTCTGTAGGAGTAGGGTACTTGATGGTAAAATACCGTTCTTAGATGTAAAGCTAATTAATGATAACAATACTAACAAATTAATAATCATTATAGTAACCAAGTCTAACTACAAAAGTCCCTTAGACTCGTCGATTCGAATCGTCGTTTTTTGTTTTTTCTTTGTTAAATTAAAAACTAAGAATATTTTCTAATAGATATTTTACCACTTAATTATAATTAACATAAATGGTTTATACTAGATGTCCCAAAAAGTGTTAACATGGGATTGAAATATTAACATGTAAAATCCTATGGACAATGTTAAATGAAAAGCACTGTATGTACTTTTGCATGGAAAAGGTTTTTGTGCTATTTAGTTCGTTCTAGCTCACCACCAGAGGGCACTGCACCAGCTCAACTTTTATACCGTTTAACAAAAATTGGTTTGATGTATATTCAAGCAGATAAAATATTTCCCTGTTATTCGCTTTGATGTAGCTCGCCACCAGACGGCGCTGCACAAGCTCAACTTTTTTATTTAAAATGACGTTAGGATCCATAATTGACAACTTTTTTAGTTTAACCGATAATTATGAAAATTGGTACTGATGGATATTCAAGCAGATAAAATATTTTTGTTATTCGCTTTGATATAGCTCGCCATTAGAGGGCGCTGTTACAAGTTAACTATTGTACCATATAACTAATCGTAGTGAAAATTGATACACATTGATATTCGATTACGTAGAATTTCGAGGTATTTGCTTTGTTGTAGCTCGCCAAGAGAGGGTGCTGCTGGAAGTTAAATATTTTACCGTTTAACAGACACTTAAGAAAAATATATATATATATATATATATTTATCTGTAATGACAGTTACATTTTAACGTAATCTGGACTAACACATAAGTTGTTTGTTTGTTTTATAAAAATAATTGTACGCCCATAACATACTTAATGTTAATTTATTTTATGATGCTCTTTGTCTTTTCGTTTGGATGATGTTGTTTCCTAAAAAACCATAACCAAAAATGAAGTTTTATTTTACGTTCTTTTGTAACGTATCCTACTCCTACAGAATGCCTTCTGAGTAAGGAAATCTACATCAAATGTGTAAAAATATGTTGTATATAACTATATTTCTAAATAAGGACTCTATAATTTTACTTTGATTGAAACGAGTAGAACTGTCGTCGCATATGAATAAATTCAAAGAATTAAGCAAAGGTTTCCAAACAGAAAATTATAAGTGAGTACATTATAATTAAGCAACAATTTTTTTTTGTCTTGAAACACAGCTCGTGCTATACAATACATTAAAAACTGCTGGTCCGATATTGCAAAACTTGGCACTGGTATGAGTAAAAATGCACAAAACAGCTGAAGCCCGGAAATTTTTTCAAATTGTAAATAAACCTCTTAAATTAAAAAAATTATAGTTGCATAGAGTCCAGAAAACTATATCCAGTGCATCCCTGAAGAAATTTACTGTAATATTAGATTTAAAAATCATTCTACCAGCGTCCGAGTGACTTCTTCGACAAATGTAAAAATTAGTGTGAAATGACTTCCGGCACAGGTTCCAGTCCCCAAAAACTTTTTATAAACGAGTGTTTTTAACCCATTGAACGTTATCCAGTGAAAATTATGATAAATAGTCCCATCCCGTGAAAAATTACCATATTTCTGAAATTTCAAACTAAAAGAAGCCTGTACAAAACATAAAATAAAGGGATTAGATAACTCAAAGAATTGGTTCTTGAGTTCAATTTTATCGAAAAATGGCGCGCTATTAAATATTTACAAAATAAAGAAATTATAACCTAAAAATTGGAAATGAAAATACAAGTGAGTCAACAATATGAAAGTTACGGACATATAAGTCATAAATCACAAGAATCAGCGTAATTTTCTTCCGTTTAAGGCTAATTATAAATCATTTAATAATCATTTGCAAAAATCTTAAGATCTAAGTGTGTGCTGATAACAGATTATAAATAGGACCTACGAAAAACCATTAAGAGGAGTCGTATAATTGAAGTGGTAGACACCACGTCGCTTTGCGTTAAAACAAATTTAAAAAAATTTAATCTTCCAATAACATATCGGTGGCCGATGAATAAAATGTCAGGGTACAACAATAAGACATTAAATGTAATAGTGAAAAGCGACCAAGTTATTATTAAATACGACGAATATAACAATAATACAAAGCTGAAGTTAAAGAATCGAAATTAATTAAAATTAAAAATCAAAAACTTATCAGTAAAGGAACATTGGTGCAGTGAAAGTGGCATCCTGGATGCAATTATCAATTTAACGAAGCCAATCAAGAATTAGCGAATCGTCTGAAAGGCTGAAACGATACAAATGGGGGAAGCAATGCAACTAATAAGAAGACACAAGACTTACCGAATGTAACAAGGTTAGAACTAATGTTTAATTATAATCACAGTTGTAGCGGAATTCAATTATTAACGAACCTTAGTTATGTTTATTAAGAATTAAGCGCGATTGCGGATAAGAACGAAGACGTGTTTAATATTTGACATTTTCGGTGCGCAAAAGCGTTAAATACAATTTGAAGGCCGTGTTAAAGTCGAGTACACGCGATAGCAATTTAGTTGACCTACATTTTTGAGGTCGTTGAACGTTTGTTTTTCTAAAAGTTTGTACTGGACATGATTTTGTTTTAGTTAATAAATTATAGTCTCGTGATCAAGTGTTATTATTTAAAAAAAAAAGAAGTAAACGAGCAGCTGGCAAAGGAAGTAAAACAATTAATTAAACCGATAAAACCATTTATGAAATTTTTGCTAACATTTTGGGGTGGCTACACAAATACCATTAAGGAGAATTTCACGTTTCTCGAGCGAGTTGATTTCATGTTGATTTCAACAAAAATAACGTAGGTAGGTACAAAAATATAAAAATCCTGTCGCAAAATACACCTGAACAATCCAATAATCCGTTCGGAAATGTTTCCTGGATTTATTTTACAATTATTGACATTCCCGGCAAATTAATTTCGGGAACACTTGTGCATCTACTCAGAATAAGTGGGTGGATTTCAACCTGCTGGAGTAGACAAGGATTTTTATGTTACCGTCTTCGTTGCTAAGATTTTAGATATTCTTCTAAAAACTACGACGTTATTTTCAAAAATTTCAAAAAAGTGCTATCTGTACTTTTGCTTTCAAATTTAGTTTTGAAGATAATGGTTGACTTAGATTTTCGATTCTTACGATTTTTATTAATTTTTCTTTCTTGCAAAAACTGTTTCGAAAATTGGGGTCAACCATTTGATAGAGGTTGTATCAAAACATGTTAAATTAAGTTCAGGAAATTCAGTCAAACTTTTCATACGATTTACAAAACGTGAAAATACCCTTAAACGTAATAAATTTCAATTCACCACTCGGTTCATAGCAGTACATATGCGGAGATTTGTTCTATCTTTAGATATTTACAAAACAACTCTTTCTACACATTTTTCTTCAAATAAAAGTAATTTGTAAGGTAACTGTAACATCTTCATTTTTTATTCCATAAGTAATTGCTGAGATACGACAATCACGTGACATTTATTTTTTCTAACAATATCTTCAAGAACGTTAATTATTAAAAAAAAGATATGAAAGAAAAATTTTAAACAATTTACGGATCTTATACAAGCAAACACCCATGTGCGAATCAATTGTTAAGAAGTTTTTAGATTACTTCCCGAATTTTAAGGTCAATTATAAATCACTTAATATTTTACAAAACAGTGATTTAAATGTTTTTTTCTACAACGTACGCAATTATCGTTTTTTTTTTCACTTTTTGGAATATACTTTTGTAATTCTCGTAGCAGTTTCTATACGCTTTTACACGTTTAATAGTATCGCGGCAATGTTTTGCGCATAACTTTTGAGAAGGATGCCAATTAGGTAAAAAAAATAATAAAATAAATGTAAATCCAGGAGTGGAAAAAATCAAGCGAACTTATATTTTATTTATTCACAGTACGTGTTCAAAATGTAGCAATAATTTAATACAACCTTATATTAAAGTGGTCGAATTGGCAGGTTAAATAGAAGGAACAAATTTTGCGAGATCGAATGAAGCGTCTACGTTAAGGATCAAGGAAAGAATTGACAGTCGAATTTTCTTTTAACACTTATTAAAATTCAGAAAACGTTTAGGGAATCTGAAACATTTCTAACTTTATTTAATTAAAGTGGTTGCAATTCAACTCAAATGACAAGTGAGCCGACGAGTAAGAAAAACGTAGATCTTCCTCTCGGAAAGTTTAATTTTCAAAGATTGAGAGAATATTTTATTATGTTATAAAAAATTTATTAGCATTATTTGTTTGTGCGAATTATAAATATCTTAACAGGAACTTATGTGACTAATACAGTTAAACCGTTGGCGTTTTGATCTTTATTAACACATATACTAATGATTATAATTATGTCGCAGTATTCATTAATCATACAACGATTCTTATATATCGACACAACATACTTCTTAATACATTTAATTTATGCTTCTTCTTTTGAGCCGTTTACAACAAGTAGGAAATGCTAATTTTTTTTTCTTCCTTTGCAAATTTAACATTTCCAGTTGCGTTTGTTACGTTGTTATGTTTACTGCGTATAAATTCCATTTTCAATTTTTAACAAAATTTCGTTGTAAGCGATCGTACGACAATGTATGAAAAGAAAGTATTCCACGTGGAAGCTACTTAACAGAATAATTGTGGCTATAATATTGTAACTTATACTCAGAAAACAAATTAGTAAAATTCCAATAATGTAAAAGACGTGATATTGTATTTGATTTAATTCAAATGCAACAAACATTATTATTCATAAAGTTTGCTGAGAAAATTATTGCAGCGAAAGAGCAATTAGAAAAAAGGATACCTAGTTGGAACGAAGTTCCGTTGGATATATATTTTGATTCTTCATTTTTATTTAAAAAAAAAGATTGTAAGATGAAAAAATGTCAAATTGACATGTTAGAATCATTTTCATTTCGAAAAAGTTTGTGCTGAACCGATTTGTTTTTCTCGAGGTTTTTCTTATCTTACTTCTAATTTAGTTTTATATCATCTACTTTATTGTAATTTTCAAGCACATGCATGGCAATACTAGAATTATCCGACAGATTGTATTTCACATGAGCTAAATGCTCTTTAAAAAAAGTTTTGATAGGTTTCTGGCTTGCCCTACTCACACTTTGTTGCGATATTTACAATTTATTCTGTATATTCCGGATTTGACACACATTTGTATTGGAAATTTTAAAATATTCTTGAAGACTTTTTGTGTATGTGTAATAAAATAAAAAAAATAATGTTGAACAAAAATAAAGGCGCAAGTATTTTTTCATCGCAATTGTTAGTTCCCCTCCAGCATAAGATACACTGAAACGACCAAATTTATCAAAATCATTACTACTTTTAATTGTTTCTTAACGAAACATAGCATCAGGAAGAAATTGCATAATTTATTACACAACATTATTAATTAGTTTTAAAATTTCATAAAATTCTCTACACACGTAGGATTAACATTTTTATAATAATAATAATAATAATAATAATAATAATAATAATAATAATAATAATAATAATAATACTCCCCTGGGCCCAACGTCCACGTCGTGGGGGAGGGACAACGTCCAGGAATGCCCGGTCCGGCAACTGGATCCGGCATTTCTAACTCAGGGTGGGACTCCGAGGTGCTGTAAGGTGCTACGGCGGTTCCATGACCCTGAGTACTCAAATGATCTCTTGAGCCAAATAGCTCCTAGATGAGCGAACGGGTCTAAGAGTGATGGGGGACGGCTAAGGGCTGCCTGCTCTGGCAGTGTATAAATAATGAAATGGAGAATGATAATGAATCACGGGTGAATCGGCATTGTACCAGCAAAACCTCTTACCGCGTTCGTGAGTTAGGCAGAGGCTCACGTTCGAAAAATGTACTACAGTCTTCCGAGTTTTTCCATTATTATCGGAAAGGCCAGGGTCAGAACTTCAGTCCCCACCTGCTTGAAATGTTTCGGTGAACAGTCAACCACCGACCACTAAAGCAGGCAAGCCACGCAGCGGATAAGATGGACTACAGACATGAACATGTATATCATGCACTGCTACTTACAACAACACACATGGAAACAGACACTATATCATACAGACAACAATTACATACACAATTTATACAACAATACCCTCACATTAGAGTAACCGAACAAACAATAGCAGATCAAAGACGAGCGATAGTAAAAAAAATCTGTTACCCAATACAACACTACAACAAATAAAACAACAAGTTGCAAACACACTACATACACAAGCAGAAACACAATCAGAAGCAGATACACACAGACAAGAAACAACACTAACGATAGGCACGTACGGTAATAGGATCAAATTATGGAACTCCGCCGTGAACTAGGTAGACTAATACAATACATAAAACATAACACATCACCAAAATTACTGAAACATTTGCATAAAACATAAATAAAAAACACACACTAAACACGAACAACACAACCAACATATCACAGAATATATAGACACCCTTAAACAAAACCCACAGCCAAAGCACAAAGACTACACAGATACAAAACATGCACACTACGCAAACAACAAAATACACTATTCACAAACCAAAAAATATTCTACAAAACTTTAAAATCAGACATAATACAGACACAAAATAACGGCACACCAACACAAGAACAACTTACAGATTACTGGAACGCTCTGTGGTCTAAGCCACTACAACATAATAAAAATACTAACTGGATTAGGGAAGAGGAACAAAACACAGAATACATACCCCAAATGACATTTACAAACATATCACCACAGGAACTCACAGACATAATAAATAAGACACACAATTGGAAAGCACCGCGGGTAGACGGAATTCAGAATTTATGGTATAAGAAATTTTATTGTCTACACCCAATGTTAGCCAAAAACATCACACATACACTATACAATCCACACACAACACCTACATTTCTAACACAAGGCACCACATACATGAAACCCAAATCTACAAATACACACAACCCACCACAATACAAACCAATCACATGTCTCCCAACACTTTACAAAATAATCACAGCATGCATCACAAACAAAATATATACACATATAACACAACACAACATACTTACAGAACAACAAAAAGGCTGCCGCAGGGGTCACAAGGGTTGCAAGGAACAAGTTCTGATAGACTCAGTTATTCTTGGACAGTCACTCAAACAAAACAGACATCTACACACAGCATACATCGACTACAAAAAGCATTTGACAGCACACCACACTCATGGTTAATACATACGCTGCAATTATACAAAATAAACACAACGCTCGTCACATATTTACAACACATCATGGAACACTGGAAAACAACATTACACCTAACCTAAACAATACACACATAAAAACAGATACCATACAAATAAAGCGAGGTATTTTCCAGGGAGACTCTTTGAGCCCTCTTTGGTTTTACCTAGCTCTTAATCCACTCTCCAACACACTAAACAACACAAAATATGGTTTCCACATAAAACATAATAAAACAACCCAATATACACTATCACATTTGTTGTACATGGACGATATCAAAATATACGCAGACACAAAACAACAGTTACAACAATTACTAAACATAACACACACATTTTCAATAGACATACACATGGAGTTTGAGCTGGACAAATGTAAAACCTTACACTTAGAAAAAGGAACTCTAAGTACGGAGAAAGTCCCGGTTGGAAATAGGTTTATAGAATCAATGGAAGAGGGGAACTTTATAAATATTTTTTCGAACAGGCTAAACTCACACAACACATAAAACAAACACTCACCAAAGAATACACAGACAGATTAAATATACTACTAAAAACACAATTAAATTCAAAACACATCACAAAAGCCATAAACACATACGCTATACTCACACTTACATATTCCTTTCGAGTCATACATTGGATACATATAGAATTCGAAGAACTCCAAAGGAAATCACGAACAACACTAACAAAATACAACTAACATCACTCAAAAACCGCCACAGAGAGGTTGACCCTACCCCGATGTGAGGGCGGACGGGGCCTCATAGACATATCCACACTACACTACAAACAGATGGACATATTAAGAAAAATTTTCTACACAAAACAACACACATTACAGTTACACAAAGCAGTTACACTCACAGACAACAACTACACACCACTATATCTACAGAACGCAGACATGGACATACAAACACATATAAAAACATCACAAACACAAAAACAATCATGGATCCGAAAGGCCCTCCACGGCAGACATCCTCACGAACTGAGTCAACCGACTGTTGACAAAGAAGCGTCGAACATGTGGGGAACTGTTCAGCGAGACAGAAGGGTTTATGATTGCAATTCCAGGTCAGGTCATACACACAAAAAACTACATAAAACACATAATAAGAGATACAACACAGATAAACGACAAATGTAGAAAATGCCACACGCACAATACTCACTCAAACAGACTATCTACACAGACATAATCAAATAGCAAACATAATCCATCAAAAACTTGCCATTCAACACAAACTAATAGACACATATACACCGCACTACAAATACATACCACAAACAGTACTAGATAACACAACACATAAAATATATTTCGACAGAACAATAATTACAGATAAAACAATACACCACAATAGACCAGACATTACACTCATAGACAAACATAATAAAACAACATACATAATAGACATAGCAATACCCAACACACACAACATGGAAAAAACCAACACAGAAAAACTTAAAAAATACACAGATCTCTCCATAGAAATAAAACGTCGATGGAAGATGAAGAAAGTGGTCATAGTACCAATAATCCTGTCTTCCACAGGTATCATACCACATACACTACACAAAACCTACATACACTGAACCTAGAAAAACACACATACATTACACTACAAAAAGCAGTCATACTCAACACATGCAACACAGTGAGAAAAATTTTTAAACGGATAACACACAAACACAAAACATGAATGGTCTGCAATATCTTGGTTTCAGCCCGACTTGCGACTAAAACCGATAAGACTCGAGAAAAAAACAAAAAAAATAGTAATAATACTCTTTATTGGCCATCAGATACCCTTTTATAGGACAATTTGTACATTTAACAACTAGCTAGTATACATAACAAAATAAAGTATAATAATAATGTATGAATAGATATGTGTAAATAACATATAATAAGTAAAGATCACAAAAATACAACAGATATTTAAACACTATAGAAATTGAATAATGACGTGATTAAATAGGTTCAGTAAAAAACGATATAAATTAACATTCAAAGTACTCCATAGTGTGTAATCACAGAATTCATTAACCGATTCAGAGAACAACAGAAGATATCACAAAGGTAACTTATTTTGTTGTAGTTCTTATATGCATAATAAATGAGAGGTTTTAAAATTACATTAGTGTTTGCATTTGGGCAGTAGAAGACGAATTCATCCTTTGATGATATCCTGGAAATTACGAATGGCAACTGTTGTAACAGCTCCGAACAGTCTAATCTGTGATTGATTAAGTTATACAAAAATTTTATAGATAAGCATATCCTACGAGTTTCCAAACTGTGCAATTCAGATTCTCTCAGCAAACAATTATAATCTGTACCGATAGGTGAAAAGTTTCCATTACATTTGTAGAGAAACAATTTTATAATTTTTTTCTGAACACGTTCAATTGTTAGTTTATGAGTCAGATAACATGGATTCCATATTAGCGCACCGTATTCTAATTTATAGTCTGTATACTATTGGCGCGGAGTAATAATTCATAATTGCTTGAAATAATTCTTTATTTTCTTGTGAAAACGGTACTTCTACGGTTAAGTAAAAACCAATAAATTCTAACCAAAATACGATCATTGTGCCGCTCTTGCAGCATATCGACCCATCTAGGGTCTGAGTACAATAGTTTAATCTGTGTAAACACGTTACCATCAGCCCAGGTACTGACGAAACGAGAATCATAGCCGTAGATGTGGGTATTATACCAAAATACAAAAATAATGGTATATAATACGTAAGAAGTAAAATTTGTAATGTTATCTACTATACAAATAAAATAAATAACATATAAATAATATATGACATAAATATAAAATAAAATAGTAATGCAGATATCGTCAGTACATTTATTACAATTACAATTAATTTGCGGGGACCGATTTTTAGGCATCAAAAAGTAAATTTGGCTCAATTATAAAATTATGTGGTTGTCATGGAAACTTATCAAAATGAATAGATAAAAGTAACAGGCATAAAATGTTCATTTAAATAACAAGACATTAGTAGGTAAAATAGGTATATTTAAAAAATAACTGACAATACTTACTCATGGTTACAATAAATGGTGTTTAGAGAGTAGAACACTGTTTCAGGCACATTACGCTTGGTCATTTAACTTTCTTCCTCGTCTGAAATTTCCATTTCGGAATCAGAATCGCTGTCTTGTGTGTTTACTGATATAATAATTGGCTCCAATGTTATCTCTACTAAATTATCCAGTTGCCAACATTTGTCTTCTTTCTTAACGACATGAGATACACAGTTCTTCCATCTTTTAGGTGTTACTTTGTTTAATGCATTTTCCAGAAGTTTTTTCACGTCGTCGAGTTTAAAAGTGGTATTCTTACGAGCGACGTCACCTTTTACTTGAGCACAAACCAACTCTATAGGATTCAGCTCACAATGGTAAGGTGGTAAACGCAGTAGTTCAATGCCCCGAGAAACGACACATTTGTCATTTATCGATTTTAGAGTTTAATTTTATATTCAAATACTGTGTTTTACAAAAGTTTTGTATCTATTTATATCTTATTAAACGGTGGAATATTGCTGAATTAAATTATTTACTATGAAAAATAGATTCCACAAAGTAAGGATTGAAACAATAAAAGAAACCACATAATAATTCATATCAAGGTAGATTTTACTATTATAATATATTTACCTACTAAAAATATGATTTTCCAAACGTATCAGGTACCTACGCCACTGCAATACGGGAGATTCGATAATTCTGACAGGTTTATTACTCCGCGCCAATAGTATACTGAGTATAGATCGAATATATGAAAAATTAAAATTTTTAAAGCTTTTAAGGAAGTAAAATTTCGGCAATTTCTTATTATGAATCCATATAATCTTAGACTCTCAGATACAATTAAGTCTTGTATGGTTGTACAACGAATTAATTCTTTACCATTGATGTTATAACTAAACACGTGTATTAAATTATAGTTCTTTCTAGTAAATGACATCACTTTACATTTGGAAATGTTTAGCTCAAGTTTATTAAGTAAACACCATTTGTTAACTTTTTCGAGATCTTGTTGTAGAAAATGACAGTCATTCAGTGAATCAATTCTGTTTCAAGATTTTTAAATCATCGGCAAAGCTTGTATTTTTACAATTGATACCAGTACTATGATCATTGATAAAAATGAGAAAAAGTAGCGGTCCAAGGTTGGACCCCTTGGGACACCAGAAGTTGCAGTATACCTTATTGAAGAACAACCGTTATAAGTTACGGTATGTTGTCTGTTGTTTAAATAAGATTTAAAGAAATTAATTAAATCTTCACTAAACCCAAAGACTACTAACTTACTAAGTAGGATAGTAAAATCTACGCGATCAAATGCTTTAGCAAAGTCTATGTAAATCACGTCAACTTGTCCTCGTTTATCAACAATTGAAGATGTGAATTGTGTTAATATTGACAGATTAGTAATCGTAGATCTATTAGGAATGTTGCGATGTAGAAAGTTGATTTTAAATAAGAGGAAATATGCAATCATACAGCATCATCTCAAAAACGTTTGCAAAGTTTGATAATAGAGAGATAGGGCGGTAATTTGAAATGTCTATAAGGCTGCCATTTTTGTGAATTGGATACACCTTAGTATCTTTCCAACACTAAGGAAAAACACATGTTTGCAGCGCTAAGTTGAATAAGAATTTCAAAGGCTTTAAAAAAACATTAGCACAATCTTCGATAATGAACGCTTCTTCATTAATAGTACGTATGTTAATAGGATCCATCGAGTTAATTGTGGTATAATTGATATCTACATCGTTAGGTTAAGCTTGTGAGTAGACACTACTGAAGTAGTTTGGAAAACTAAAAAAATTTGGGTTGTTTAGTAAATTGTAATAGGAACTCGTATTAATAAGTCAGCATGTGGTGTAAAAATCCGTCACAATAAAAACAATAAAATTAAATTTAAAATTTTTCGTTTTTTTTTAAATACTTACAAATTTAATAGGGTAATACGCATAAAAAAAGGTATTGTCATTGAAATATGGAGTTGAATAAAAATGCTTGTGAAATAAAGAAAAGATAAAGTAGAGTAATTAAGAAATATTCTAAAAGATAATTGAAGTACCGCATCTTGGTGTTTCTGTAAAAATAATAAGAATAATTATTTACTTTTAATATAACCGTTTTCATCTTGCTACTTAAGTTCGTTAAACAAAGAATGTAAATTGGAATATAAATTACGCGTTATTGTTCTTCTACTTAAAATGTAATTAATGAACGTGTATTTTAAACTAGCTAAATTTTATATTCAGTCACTTTAAATTAAAATCGTCGGAAAGTTTAAATTGGAAATGCCATTTTATCGAATTGATTAGCAAAATAAATATTTCCATACTAAACTTTTGACAATTTTTTTGTACATTCGTTTTTATATGTTAGTTAATTGAATTCGCAAATGAGTAAATTTGTCACTAACTCTTAAAAGATTTACGAATTTTGTTTGCACGATGTTTAAGTTCAACAAAGTTCCACTTCTAATTTATAATTTTTAAAGTCATATTCGAGTTAGAGATTACGTAGCAGGCTTTAACTTTCTATCCCTGGGGTTTAATTTTCTGAGGCGTACATTCTGGGATACTTTAGTAATGTGGAATATGTAAATTTTTTTTACATATTATAAAAAGTGTAGAAATTTTAATCAATAATTACAAGTTGTGTGAAATGATGATTATTTACTTCATTCACTTGATATTGATATCAATTTAATTGATAATTTTGGACTAACAGTTGTAGAAAAAAAATTTTGTGGTAGAGGTTCAGAAGAAGTAAATAATTAAACATTTTACTTTTTAAAGACACCGGATTTGTAAAAATTAATTAAATGAAATTTCTATGATTTATTTACAATAAATACAAAATTTTGTCACTTATAATTGCACAAGAGGTTTGTATTTTACCGGATAAATTTGGGTTGTTTAAGGTGGTACGATACATATTTTCTACAGTCATAACAGTGTTATGGTACTAGGTACGGACTTCAAATTTGATATGGTAATATATTACACAATTATCAAGAACTTGTCGTTTTAAATTTTTCAAAAAATAATTATATAATCAAGTTATGATCGTTCTTGTCGTGACTGGCTCTTGGATCGGTCTATTATATATTGTCATGCAATGGCTGTGCTGTTATATTTTATGTTCTTATTTAACTTCTACAATGTTTACACACTTAATGAATATATTATGAATACTAAGGTGGGTAAGGCTTGCCATATTTAGGTTTTAGTGGTTTTCCTAAACCTTGAAGCAAATGCTTTGCCAAGACGAACCAATCCACAATTGCACACTGTTTCGTCACCACGCTATACAGGTTTGTACTGATCTTCTGGGGCACCATACATAACACTTACATCACAATACAATATTTAAAATGTACCATACGAATAAATAAAATCATTTTAATATGAAAGGATTTGTTTATTACTTAATATTTGATTATTTTTATATAATCGGAAGATTTGAAAACGACAGGTTGTAGATATTTGTATGACGGATATAAAAATTACCTAAGACCCTAATGTAATTAATTGTTAATTCTGTTTTGACTCTAGTAATTTAAAATTTTACGCCCCTCATCGGTACATACCTACCACGTATTGTACCTATAAGTTTTAAGCGGTTTTAATCCTTTTAATAGCAAACCAATAAAAACAAAGAAAGAAATAACACTTAGTTATATCACTTCCATTTTTAGATTTAAACTTAAACACATAATGTTTAATTTCTATTTCAAACAATGTATTATTGTAATTGTTATTAATTATTATGTTACTTATGTTCCTCTAATTATTTATTTTGAGAATATTAATATTGGTAAATGCATTTATTCCGGTAGTAATGAATAAAAATTAATACATCTTGTTTGTTAGCAAAAGGCATCCTATTATAGTTTATTCATTTTGCACTGGTGTTTCCTACAAGAATTTTTTTCCTAAAACACGGACAATTTATTGCATTACTAATTTTTGTGTAAAGTAATCCTAAAAGTAGATACAAGTTACGTCATCGAAATTTATGCAGTCATATTCTGCAATGTTGCGAATTCGTTAAAATAATATGAATGAGGCTATGTTCTACCACTTCTACGTTAATTTTTAAAGGATATGAAATTCTAACTATGTAATTGAATTTTAATAATTTATCTTTATTCAATAGAAACATTTTAGGGATATGGATGTGGTCATTCCAGTAGTAGAGTCGAACAACAGCAGAAGTTACACTTTAAAATATAAATCGAAGTCTTACTTGTTACAATGTTATTATATAAACGCAATACTACAAATACCTTGTAACAAATCACTGTATTGTAACATGTTACAATGTGAGCGTGCTCTATTCAATGCAGGATAGCGAGCTGATCATTTCGACGAAAAGTGCTTCGTTTGGTAATCGGTTTTTTTGTGAATCATTTTAAGTGTGACTTACAAGTCGGTACAGGCTTTAATTGCTTGCTAATGGTAGTCAAGACGTAGTTGAATAACAGGACTGAATGGCCCTTTTAAATTAAGAAGATATTCAAAATGGGTAGAAAACCTTAGAAAAAAGTTACCCGTGATTTCTTGATTCTCTAAAATATTCATTCATATATGGCATTTCCCAAATGATACCTTCCCTAAAGAGATTTGTAAATCTTACTGTAACACTTACAACCTCCACACTTGACATTTTAATTTATACGAATGAAACTATTACCTACGAACAAGTAGAGCACTGACGATCTGAGCATTCGTAGTATCACACAAATTATTTTTAGTCGAGCTTTGGGTATTACAAATTATATCAAAAACTTGGCTCAAGACAGTGGATGTCTTAAAATAATAACATTGCCTCTGTATAAGCCATGTAACAAAATTTATTTATTTTAGAGTATTATTATAATAACGTTTATATTTCTACAGTTTCAAATAATGTGTAACAAACGTAAACCTATACTTAAGGCAATTGAGTTTTTGTTTGTTTTATTTGACACGAATATATTCATACAACGTATGCTCTTATTTTAAATTTATAAAGATGGTGAACATTGTATTAATCAATCGGAATTACTACTCTCCTCATTTAAATTAATAATTGTTGGAGCTATATCGCCTTCTTCAAACACTACTTCTCTATCCCACCATTTCTTAATTAAATCTTCTCAGTGTCGAATCAAATTTGCCCATGCATCTTTTGGAATAGACATTAATGCTTTATGCCACATATGAATACAATTTTCTATAGATTTTCCTTCTCTCCCTATATGCTTATTGTAATAAGTGTTTGTAATTCCCCATATATGTTCGATCAGATTGAACATGCAGTAATACTGGGGGAGCCGTAAAACTTTATGGCCATATTATTCAGCCAGTTGATCTGCTGTATAAATTTTTGGTGGTTTATTTCTAAAAATGAAAAGTTTCATACATGCAGCTTTTGAAAAAATATTAATTTGCCTGTCAACAATATGCAGTAATTCTTTCTTTAAAGAATTCATTTCAAATGGAATATTTTTTTCCTTCAGCCCCTCTTGAGTTTGCATTTTGGTTCTCGAGGTGTTTGGTGCTTTACTAATTAATCTACTGTGATATGAGGCATTGTCCATTAATATTGCCGATGGTTTATTTAAATTTTTTAGTAGTTTGTGCTCAAACCAATTTAAAAAGTTTTGTTCATCTCTCCATGGTAATCAGGATTTCTTGTGGAAGAACTGAATATTAAATTAGCATCCGGAATGAATCCTTCACTATTACCAGCGTGAAGTACAATGTACCTGTGATCACAGAAATTCTATTAAAATTATAAACATTATAAACACTTTGAAATCATTATCCTGCCAAGAACGACCGATTGTTCTATTTTGGAATATCCAAGTTTTATCTAAATAGACAAAATCAAAAATGCCTTCTTGTTTGATTCGTACCTATATAATGTTTCAAAAATCGTATGCGTTTTAGTATAACATCGGACAGCTTCATTAAACCTCTTCTAGGGTTATCTTTTTGATATTTGAATCCTATATTTTTTAAAGTGGTGTTCAAGGAAGTTTCACACCCTTTAAAAAGTTCCTCTGCTTATGTGTTCACCTATAATTCAATATTTATAAATGAATTTTTTAGGTTTTCTTACTTACATTTTTCATACATTCCATAAATTGTATTTTTAATAGCACCTTTCGAGAAATAATTACCTCCCGGACATTACTTAATGGTAGAAACGGATTTCTGCTCGAAAAAAGAATTCAGGGAAGCAATCAACTCGTAGCCGCTATCTCCTAACTCCTTTCCTGGCATATTAATGAAAACATCTTAACTCGCAAAATAATAATATATTTGTTTTGAAAAGAACAGTTTTAAATGCACAAAACGAAGATTCTAAACAAACGCACGTAACCTCAGAAACTGAAAAAAGGATCTGGCAACCCTGGAAAGGTGTACCAACATACGAAAATATTTGCTTATAAAATTCGTAATACATGCAAACAATTTTGTAAAAACTGGTATGGTACGGATTTACGTCATACATCACGTGATATTCATCTACTTTTAATCTAAGTTTATATGTTTAAAGAACGTGGTCAGTACGGTAACCATACTAGGGAAAATTAAAA
The DNA here is from genome assembly GCA_030710515.1 of Abscondita cerata. NCBI lineage: Eukaryota > Metazoa > Arthropoda > Insecta > Coleoptera > Lampyridae > Abscondita > Abscondita cerata. The sequence goes on from JALBCR010004249.1 coordinate 342,360, forward strand.
TTAACTAATTAAAAATTAGAAAAGAATATTTGACTACCTCTAATTTAGGAACTGTTCTGAAAAGAAGATCTACTTCTTGTCTCAATTTCGTACTAAATTTGCTATACTGAAGAGAATGAAATACCCCGGCAATTATCTAAGGTAGATTACATGAACGTAAAGCAAAGGAATTGTATGAAGCTAGAACTAATACTAAAATTGAAGACTGTGGCTTTTTTATTGACGTAAATATAATTACTTTCTTGCTACTCCCGACGATATGTTAAAAAAAAGATGGTTTAGTAAAAATAATTTGTCTCTTCCATCTGAAAAAGAAGAAACTGTTAGATCCTTTTGAGAGTAATGACTCATCAGCCGTTAAAAACTTATGCTACAAAATTATTGATCAAAAAATAAGATTTCAAAACTATTGAATAAATCCAATTCATACTTTGGATGAGTTATTACGGACTAAAAAAAAATACAACCATTATTACCAGCTTCAATGGCAAATACATATTACAGGAATTTTTTTGTAATTTTATTTCATATTCTGAGCTAGATCCATTGAACGGGATTATAAAGATAAAAACATTTGCAATAATTCTATAGTGCCTAAATATTGATTCCATTATCTTCTAAATAATTGACCTCCGCGTATACGGAAATATGAAAATACGGGATCCTGATTGTTATTTATTTATTTATTCGTATGGTAATTTACACAAATATTGTATTTTGATGTAAGTGTTTTGAATGGTGCCCCAGAAGATCAGTATAAACCTGTATAGTGTGGTGACGAAACCGTGTGCAATAGTGGATTGGTTCGTCTTGGCAAACCATTTACTTCAAGGTTTAGGAAAACCACTAATGACTAATTAAATTAAATTAAACTGATTAGATTGTAAAAAAAGGAAAAGAAGGCAGGACGAAATAAATAAAGTAATATGTATAGTGTTACTAATTTATTATAAATTCGTAACTAAAATAATTATTTCTTTAATGATGTAGATTTTTTTCTCGTTAATTCCAATATTTTTTTCAAAATTCTTTAAATACAACACTATACTATAAATACCTGTAACTTAAGCAGAAATTGTTGAACTGGGCCTTAGTGTTTTAAAAAAAGTTCTAAACAATAAATCAAATAGTATATTGTATTACACGAGGAGAGAATCACAGTTTGTATGTGAGTGTGTTAGCTGCGCGAGGGTGGTAACCCGAGCGCTGATAATCACGAGCAATAAAACATCATTTTATCCTCAAGTAATACACTTTACTTTTTCCACGACCAGTATGTAGTATCTATGAGTTTTATCAAAATTTAATATAAGATTTATCTGTCAGTTTGGCAATAAAAAAAGTATAAAGCTGTTTTCATGACTACCAAACATTTTTGTATTCTCAATAATGAACATTAGTTATCAAGTTTACTTTTTTATTTGAAGTGTAGACGTCGTTTTGACAGGTTTTCAGGTTAGATAAATAAATGTCAGTTTCAAGTCAAAACGAGCAACCAATCAGCTTTTGCAACTACATTCAGTCAATTGGGGTATACAAGGTCATTGATAGTCGATGGTAGGTTACACGTTAATGGATAACGGGGCATAGGAGTAATCTGAAAATTTGGCTACTGCCATAGACACATGGGAAAATTTGGTATTAAATTTATTTTCCGCAGGTTACTGCGCATTGGCGCTATTGTGGTGAAACTGGTTTACTAAAGCTCGAGGCAACGTTTAAATACTTTAACATCACATTTTTATGGCGATTTATACTACGTATTCACCATTTTTGTACAGATTGTTTTGGTATAACATTTCATCACTAAGAAACAAGGATTACAGTGTTGCAACGAAAAAAAATTTAGATCGATCGATCGATTCTAATGTTAAATCACAATGGTGATTACATGAGAAAGACTATAAATTCAGGTTCCAGGTAATACATTTTTTTCGCTTTTGAAACGTTACGGCACTGGCAGTAACGTTCATTACATTACTATGACATTACAATGACAAATTTGACAAATACGCAGTAACTTGCGCGTATTATTTTAAGTACAGAATTTTCACTCAAGTGCAACTACTGTATTCGAAGATGTATAACTATCGATAACTTTATGTATATTATGTATATGAAACATTAGTTTCCGACCTGCAACACTAGTTTAAAGTTCGAATACGAACAATTTATTACAATTTGGTGTTTTTTTTTTACAAAATTTAAGTTATTATACACATGTTCTTTGAGTATAAGTTGTTTCTAATTTATTTAACTATAATAATTTAACAATACATTCAGTTGTATTAATTACGCAGAAACACCTTGTCGTGAACCCTCATTTTCGAACATTTTTTCTCAAACAAACTTTTATAAGTACTTTTCACAGGTACATACTTATACATTTTTGTTAGGATTGCACAAGTTAAAGCATTCGTACCATTTTGACAGTTGGTGAACGTGAATAATGAAATTAGTGCATAATAATTAGAATTCAATGTACCAAGGTTTTCCGTTATCCCATTTTTTCTCTATTTCTTATCATCACTTGAAGAAAGGTTGACTTTGGTAAGCTACATTAATTTCATTAATTATAATATGTCGCCAATACACACTTATTTAAACTTTAAATCAGTAATTAAGTAAGAGAGATTTTTTGTAGAACAGAATGTATATGCTGAAAAAAGAAGTGTTCACAAATTTTAAACTTACCTATTTCTTAACAAGATTAAAACCCAAAACCACCGACATGTACTACGGCTTGTAAATAATCAACATTTTCATGACCTTGCAATTAATAATTTTTTTTATACTATATTAGAACATAATAACTAGAATACTCTAATGAAACGAACAAGAAGAATTGAAATTAATTTTTTAAACAACGACAGTCCGGTTGCTGTTTTGAGAACATCACAATATTTTTCACGTATGTTTTGTATTATCGAATATAAAAATCATTAGGAAAAAACATTTTAAATAACTTGTAATAGCAAATAAATTGTTTTGTATACGGAAATAATATAAAGAATCCATAGGTTTGGTTTACTATTTTAATGCACAGTTATAACTGTTTTTTTTTGTAACTATTAATTTTCGCGACAAGTATTCAATATTGATGATTCCCACAATAAACAATTAGATTGTTATTTTTTATTTACGTTGGTTTTCCTCCACAACTTGTAGGTCAGATGAATTTTATGGAACGGCATTTCTGTTTTGTTAGAATATCTTTAAATATATTCTTTTTTACGTGCATACATTGTTTTTCAAATACAAGTTGTTTAAATTGTTTTATCAAGTTGTGTAAATTTTATTTATTGCAACTTTTGTTTAACGTGTTTCTTGTTTAAATGTGTATGTTTGATGAGTATTTTGTGGGATATCACTTTTTTTGAGTTGATATCTGAAAAACTGTTTATTTTTTTTAATAAATTGGCCAAGCCAAGAGAGCATTTGGGAGAAAGTTTTGAATATTTTCGGAAATTATTCATTTTAACCGTTTTGTTCTAAATGAAAATGGTTTAAACAATTTTTCCATCCGATAAATAATTTAACGTAAATTTAACAGCGTCTTTAATGCTAATAATTTTACAAAAATCTATGAAACGGAAGTGCTTTTTTCTAGTGCGTGAAAATAAAATTTCATTTAAAACGACATTTGATCTCATATGTATGAAATATCAGTTTTAAGGTAATAAAGCGAAAATATTTTTCCGTCAAGGAAATGAAAAAGCAGTAAAGTTTTATTATCTCTGTGTATTATATCCCCAACAAACTTTTATAGAAGTTAAAAAAAACATAAACGAGATTAAGTTATACGTAAGGAATTATGTTATTTAATACGAAATAAGAAACGTTTATTATTGTTCCTAAAAAAATAAATAAATATCTTGCTCAAATTACTCGGTTAAAATACATTTTCAGATGAAAACAAATAAATACGGTAATGACATTTAAGCCAGTCTTTTTTGTTATTTATAATTTTTGACGAAAGTTATTTCTCTTTGTTTCTTTTAAGTTTGGTTTTTAGACAGATAAGAAGGCTTTGTATTTTAGGTATAGATCGGTTTCGTAGTTTCGTTTTACAGCAACGTGACTTTCTGGTATGCGAACAAGAAGTAGGGTTTACTGTTGATTGCTGTTATTGAATTGAAAGACGGCTAGCCTTTTTCTACTGAAATTGGTTTTCTTTTCGAATTCAATTACACTACTTCGACTACTATACTTTACATTTGATTACAATTTATCTGCTGTGTAACGATGTTTTGTTTGTTTATTTTTTATATAAAGCAAGGTGTTTTAATTCTATGTTAAGATTTCTATATTTTGGATTGTATTTTTACAATCTTTTTCTTTTTACATGCGTACAGCCAAGTATGTAAGCGATTTCAGAAACATTCGATACAATCGATAACTCATTACTTACGAGTCATTGTTTTATTCATTTTTATTCAACAATTTGATGTTTACAATCACTATTTTGGAAAACTAGGGCTACAACTCCATTTACTTGAAGAACTGTCGTTAATATGTTGAAACAAATAAAACTTCACTTTATATGAAAATGTGTAAATCATATTTATCAAAAACAAGTGTTTTGCGCAGTACTACACATCGCCTCGACGCTAATAAACGAGCAATACCATAATAGCACCATACATAACACTTACATCACAATACAATAATGAAAATAATCTACCATACAAAATAAATAAATAGAAAAAGTAATGAAAAAGTTTAGCATTTAAATGACTGCTTTCTAAAATGTTACATAATTTATTGGGTATTGACTTTAAAATTGCAATGTGATGCAATAAACTTAAACCGTTGTAACAAAACGTGTAAGAACTTACGAAAAGTGTACGGCGAAGAAATTGTAAAATTTAATTTTAAAATTCAGAAACGGCTAACACATGTTTAATTAAATATGCGTAACTGTTTAACGAAGCATAACTCTTAAGATGAGGTTAAGCCGACAGAACGGGTCCATTTAATTGCTTCTTTGAAACAAAGGCGTGCACCACTGAACACATTTTAAGACTGGAATTTGACTGAAGTAGAGTAAAAATTTCTTATAAAAGAAAATAATTATTACAAAAGTGAGGTTATTATGGTAAGTATTGGATCACTAAATTATTTAAACAAAAGTCTGTAAATACTTCAAAGAGCTGCCTTGCTTTTTAAATTTGAGTGCGGCTTTAACTTTTCTATGAAAATTTTAAGAAATCACCTTTACATTCAATTTTTTCTAAAAATCAGTTGGCAGTTTACACCTATCAATTAGACAAAATGAACTGAACAGCATAGAAGAACACGTATAAATGCATTGGTAAGAACTGAATGAAAATCATTAAGTATTTTACATTAAAAAAAAAAGAGATACTTACATAAACAATAAACATTCCTGAAACAACACTGACATAAGAAGTACTTACTATAATTTTATTTTTAACTTAATAAGAAAATATTGTAAAACAAAGATGTATAATCCAAAAAAGCCGTGCACACGTTACACCTCTATGTTTAAAATAGACATCGTAATTTTTGAAGTACATTATATTTTTTAATAATAAAAACAATTACGTACATAGTAAAATTTTGATTGTTTTGTTCACCTAATCACCAGTCTTTTACATTTCAGGTATTTGTTTAATGTAGAATTTTATCGTTTGAAAAAGCAAGTTATCCAGGTATACACTGATGCAGGTCTGGCAAAATTTTATCCGGGTATACAGATTTTAGTTTTGTTTCAAGTTTTAAACAATTTTAGTTTTAACATTAAGACGTTATTTATCGATAACTGGTATTTCGCAGTTATGGTTAAAACTCTTTAGTTATTTTGTACTAATTATCGTTTATTTTTTATTCTACATAATATACAATTTCTATTCAGGATAAGCCATATTGTTATAGGTACTTTTTGTATACTTAAGATTTTTTATTATGATACATTTTTTGTTATAATTATTTTAATTTTTTTTTCATTGGTTCATTATTGTTTAAAAACTTCAAAGCATCGTAATTATGGGAGGAGTGAATATCGGAATATTCCTATACAGGGTGAATCATCACCAACGGGAAGGAGATTTATAATGAAACAGTAAAATTTTTGTCATTTTAGTAGTGTGTACTTTGATAAAAATTACATTTTAAAATTATTTTGAAATATATAGTATGTCCCAAAAAACTGTGGCCAACAAAGTTATATTTTTTCTTATGGGATACCGTATGTGTGTTATTGTTTTAAAATCTCTCGCTACTATTAATTTAAAGAAATTTGTAAACTGCACCTAAACTGTAACACTTAGGCATAGGACACCCTTATACTATTCGAAAGAGGATTTTTTTGTTGACGTTATGACTTAATCAAATACAGGGTGTTCTATTTAAAATAAAGCTCATATTACATATTGAATAATGTAATAATTAAATTGTAAATTCTGAACACACTTTAAAGAGATGTTTAACATTTAATCGTGGAATACATTAATCTAATATCCAACTATTTAGACGTAAGAGTAAACTTGTCGGATTAAAAGATATTTAGTTTTTTTTAATACTTCATATTTTAAGAAAAGTCGACTTAACTCAGAACACTCTGTATTTAGGTATAGGGAACCTTTACGAAAGTACGCAATAAAATACAGGGTGTCCCATAAAAAATATAACTTTGATGCGCCACTTTTTGTGACATACTGTATATTTCAAAATAATTTTAAAATGTATCAACCTGCAAGCTACTAAACTTTTACCGTTTCGATATAAATCACGTTCCCGTTGGTGGTGATTCACCCTGAATAACCTTAGGGAACTTGGACATTTATATTTGAGTTTTTACTTTTAATTTTGACTTATTGTTACCCCTTAATTACATCAGATTTACATCACATGAGTTGAGAACTTCTTACTCATTACTCATTACAAAAATAAATTATCGTGTCTGATTGATTAAATACCTTAATAAAGTAATAGAATACAATTATTGTAGTAGAATATCCCAGTCTATCCCCTTAAACATTTCTTCCAACATTGCATCTGCAATATTTTGATCAGTCAGTAAGCCAAATTGACTATAGCTAATTACACCGAAAGCACTCATAACAATGCTACTACCGCCGTTTACTTGCATAAATTTTCCTTGCATCCTCGCTTGTATACAATGAAATGATGGCTACCGTTTTAACACACCCTGGATGCATCCCTTTACAGAAAGATTTGTTATGTTTTATTTATACAACTCCCACTAAAACATTCAGAGGTTTAGTATTTTTTTTACTATTCCCGTATTTTTTGTTAACTTCAACGAATGTATGTGTTTTCTATCTACATATTTTGTTTAGTTATTTGAACAATAAAACATAGAAATAGATTTAATTCTGAAAGTGCAGTTGGCCTCTGATCTAGAAACAATTGAACACGTCTAACATTTTTCTTTCGACGTTTCGATATTTTTCTATTTCAAGATTGACGTCTCCATTACGACGCGTTTTATTTTATTCTAGAAGAAAATCAAACGAAAGGAAGTTAGTCAACGTCACACGAGGATCATTGTAACTATTTTTGCCTTTCGTTTAAATTCTCCCCTTAATGTCATTCAAATTTGTTCTTTGATACTTAATTTATTAGAGGAAAATAAAATTAAGATTTATAATTTACGACCGAATAAATCTAAAAGTCATTAATAAAGTGTAAGGTGTGTTTGTGTAAGCTTTTGGTGCTATAATTTTAGTAACCGCGTATAGAACATCTAAAATGGTCTGCAGCAGTCGATTTATCTTGCGGTTTAACTAGACAAGAATTATTTAGTTATCTACATTGAGTTTGGATAGTCAATTTCGGTTTTACGATTCGATCGGCATTTCTTCGAAAAGTTTTATGCGAAAGGACGTTATTAGCGAAATTTCTTTATACATCTTTTATGCGAAATTGAAATTTAAACCGAGAAACTTCCAAATAAATGATGTAAGTTATTAAATTGGGCGAGGGAACTAAGTTTTTCGTCCCTTTTCTATATATTACAAAAAGTTTCGAATTATTGTACTTTCACTGTAATTTGTAGATGGTTTTTCATATTCCGCACAAACTCGCATTTTATATGTTTAACTGATAACATCATTTTAGTGTTTTTAGTAAAAAAAAGTGTAACTCCACTGCTTTTAAATTGAATAATTGATAGTAGGGTGACCTTTAAACGTCCCATCTTATTAATCACATTTTCCACCAATCTTACTTGAAAACTATACTTTTCTTAAGATGCACCTCATACATTGAATTCTGAATGAATACAGGGTGTCTCACCGGGAACCGTCATTAGCCGTATACATGGAAAAAATTTGAAAATTTGAAGAATGACTAAAGCCAATAGGACAAACTCAACGAAAATATTTTCATTCTTCTGACACTTCCGGTTGTACCGGAAGTCGACATCAACTTCGTAATTTTAAATGGAACACTTTGTATATTATTGCATTTTCGTATTACGTAAAATTTTAGGATCACTTTTACCCTGTAACCAGGAGTTATAGATTTTAATTTTTTAGTAACATTTTGACAGATGCAAAAGTTCACGGAAATATTTGTAACTTTTTTCGTGAACTTCATATCGGGTTAGTTTTTGGTTTGTATAAAGAGAATAGATGTAGCAAACGAAGATGTGTCCATAGATTAATAAATGTAATACTAAGTGTTTCATATTTGCTGTTACATTTTGAAATCTTCAAAGAGCAATAATTTTTTTGCTCTGTCATGTAAAGGTTGAAATTCTCTTTAAAATCATATAAGCATTGTTAGCGTTACGACTACTACTTTTGGAGATATTTACGATTTTCTACTATTGCGGCGTACGAGATTTGTTATTTGTTATCTTAATTGTTAACGTGCCGGAATGATTGTAATCGCAACCCACGACAATGATTTGAAAATTGATTGGGTAGTGTCAAATTCACACAATTTTATTGTTTCTCAAATAATACTAATCATGGCCAAATATCCAAAAGTAGCAACCGTAATTCTAACAATGCTTCTATGATTTGCAAGAGAATTTCAACCTTCACACGACAGACAGAGTGTTTCATTTGACTTAACAAAGTTATTGCTCTTTGAAGATGTCAGAATGTAACAGCAAATATGAAAATTGGTTTTTCCTCACTAGCGAGGAAAATAATGTCGTGTTACAAAAATGTCTCTTTTAAAATGTAAGAATGTGACCTTAAAACTATATGCGCCTAGTACCTAACAATTTAATTCAATCAGGTTTGTTTAATTTAATATCTTATATTTCGATATACCACACCGATACCACAGAATACTGTAGCGAGACTATTGGAACCCACCTATTATCAACTTTTGCTTTTACGTACGAAAATGTGGCGAATTTCTGTAACAATAAGTTACATTTACAATAAATAGTACTTCTTTCATTAGGTTGTTTTTTGGGGAATGTCGTGGAAAAAATGTTGTGTTTAATACATCGGGAATAGTTATTTGTCCAACAAGTAAAGAAACCGATTCTTTTTCCCACTCGAGCTCGAGTGTAGCGAGTGAGGCATTAGAGTGAGAGTGGAAAAAGGCTTTCCTCATGTGTTAAACAAAACATTTTTCTACGAGATTACCCGAAAAAACAACCTAATGAAAGAAGTAATATTTAATAGGTGGGTCCCAATAGTCTCGAGCTCGAGTGGGAAAAAGAATCGCTTTCCTCACTTGTTGGACAAATAACTATATTTAGGATACGTTTGCAATTTCTCTTTCAATTGAGTGTGTTTATAGATAAAATTCTCAAAGTCACTACAAGTAAACAACAGTACGTTCAAGAATAAAAAGTGATTAGAATTGCTTTTTATTTTTATAATTGTGAGATTAGTACTAGGTAGTTTAGTTTTGGTGGTGGGATTATAGTTTTAAGTACATTTAGGTAGATTCATCAAAACTTCATGCGAGTAATTATTTCGCCTCATTGTAATTTGTTTTTGAATAAGTTTAAGTAGTAAATCACAATCACAATCTCAAAACTTCGACGTTTGTCAAACACAGTGAATAATTGAGCAATTGTCAAATCACATGGCGTTCGATGGCTAACTAATGCAAATTACGCAAAGACAATGTGATTTTTAATCATTATTGCAATTATTTCAAAAAGTTGACGAGTTAGCTATACCACTATGCTATATCAACTTAAAGACATTTTAATTGTCTATCAGAATTACAAGTAATATACAGGGTGTTCCGTTTAAAAAAACTAAGTTTTCACCTTTTTTGTATGTCACGTCAAAATCAATAATTTTAAACCGCCCTGTATAAGATAAAATAAATTTATTTAGGTAGCTGTTAAATACAAGGTTTTTGCAAACTGCATCTAAAATTTCAGCCTTATATGGGTTTAAATAGCAGCTAAATTTAAATTTTGGTGGGATCATATTTTGAAAAAAAATAATCTAAAATAATTATTATCTCAAAAACCGGTGTAGATAGGTATCGGGAACTATTTAACAAAAAGTATCAGTAAAAAATTGTGATTCTAAAAATTAAATAATATATAAGGTGTTTCATTTAAAATTAACAAGTTGTTACTACTTTTGAGTAGAAGCGGCAACACCGCTAAAATGAAAATAATTTAGAAAGATAGATTGGGTCTATTTATGGCAATAACCAAATTTTTAGATTACTCCTATGCCCCGTTTTCCATAAACGTCTAACCTACCATCAATGACCCTGTATACTTTAGACATATTTTCGTGCTATTTCGGTATTCTATGTTTTCTCCTCTTTATTTCTATTTTATTTCAATTATCGAAAATGGTCTGAGTTTGAACATTTTTTTCTAGTACCGGTCAATTTTATTTGTTTCTTTTCTTCCTGGAACTCTCCATGTCTAATAACAACATTCCACTTTTCATATTTTTTAATGTATAAGCTTCACTATTGACAATCAACTTATTATATCTTAGAATAGATATTAATACTTTTGACATTTTTACACTTTCTCTAATTAGTTTGACGATTGGGGTATTTTCCTCCCTTTTCCATAATTCATTTATTTGTTCTATTTCGATGTACGTATAATGTTTACGTCAATTTTTTCTATTGGTGTTATTATTTTTTCATTTACTTCATTATTATTGCTTTAGTTTCCTGTTTTCCTCTTCCACCTGATTCATTTCAAATTTCATCTTATTCAGTTTCTCAATAATAAACATAATATATTCTTCTATCTCTTGGAACATTTGCTCAATTCTTTCAATTTCACTCTGTTTACTTTTATTAATTTTTGTTTATGTTCCTAATTTTTTCACAAAATGCCCGCGTGAAATTTATTTACCCAAAACTCTCTAAATTATTTATTTTTGCTGCGCTAACTACCGTAAATAATCATTTGCATGGATGTGTACCAACACTCTGAAAGTAGTTTTTTATATTATTAGTTTATTCTGATACAAACGAATTGACATTTTGATTTCTTTTATTTTCAAATCCATGTTTTTGAGCGTTTTTTTTTGTTTACCTATGAGCGTAGAAATAGTATAGTTCATAATTCGAGTTGCATTAATTGTTTATATTTGTGTCATTTCTCCTAGAAATTGCCGTTTACAGTTCTCAACATGTAGTATAGTATACTATTGTAGTACATATTGTGATGGATAAATATTGTAGTTAATGATTTTAATTTAAATAAAATTTCACTCTTAAAGATTGATATATAAAATATGCGACTCTAGCTTTCTTATGATTGATCTCGAGTCTCGACTTCGTTTTTAAATAAAACGATTGGTTTTATATAATAACAAATTTTAATGTGATATAAAAATAAAGCTCTCATGGCTAAACATTTATCTTGCGACTTATTTGCTTTATAAAACACTTATATAATAAATAGCTATTATTTATTTATGTATGTATGTATTATTATTTTGATTTTAATTTTTTATTATTTCAAATGAAACTTGAAATATATTTAATGTGGGTAGAAAACATTAAAAATTATTCTAATAACGTTGCTATCTTCTTCATATCGAAATTAGCAGACCGTTTGTTAACTTTACTCTTTGAATTTAAACTAAGGACCCACATTAACTGACCTCATTTACGTAGCAGGTCAAATAGGGAGACATTTCTAACATCTGTTGTAATCTACGAGGGTTTTAGTTTTACCTTTATCATCCGACACTTTCGAATGTATGCAATTTCGTACATTTCAGAGATTATATTTTTCCGAAAAAACATTAACTTTAATAAAGAGCTCTATACTAAACAATCAATTTGGTTCGCATTTAAGACAAAAAGGTATGCTTTGTTATTTGCGTTTGCCTTTGTTTGGTTTCTTGCTGTTGCAACAAGCAGAAGCCATTTATATGTAAAATGACGTTATAACCGAGTTTTCTGCTGACATTCTCATAATATCGCAGGTTGTTTCGGAAGTAAATGCGAAATTGTCTAAACTAAATAGTCTGGTTATTCTATTTTGTTAAAATATAATTAGGTTAAAGGATTTATTGTTGGTTCGAAAATTTGGAAATAGCTCGAAGCGTTCAACTTCAAAAGCAGCGTAATTAGAGTTACCTTTTGTAAAATAACGTCAGGTTTGAAATGTCGAAAATTTATGTTGTTTTATTGGAGTGTTCGTGGTTAATTCTAACTAGAATTGAATTTATGTTGAATTTATTGCTTCGCAATTAAGGATTAGTGGAGCTAATTCCCACTAATGGACTTTTCCGGTCCAGCATAGTTATTTTACTCGAAAGTGCATGTTCAAAGATAACGTATTTAAAGTTCGCCATTCGTTTTTATGAATTCCGTGTATGCATCTTTGTTAGCTAATAGCTCTTATACAGTATCTTTCTAATTAAATTTCTTATTTTTAATATAATTTTATGTTGAACTTAACGAGCAATTTTAGATCTTTTCTTTTTATAATTTCATCTGCAAAATTTCTTTCGTACCCCGTTTTTTCGTGCCTCGATGAACGAATATTACAACAGTAATATACATTATTTTAAATTGAAGAAAATTTGTTGGTACGAACAAGAATTCTTTATTTCTTTCATTTGTAATATAAAGGCATTGAAATAATAATTTGTATTTCGAAGACTGGTTTGTTACAACTCCTACTTTTTTTTGTTAGTTTACGGAATTATAATATATGCAATTGACATCGGTAACTGTCTTAGCCGTAGGTAATTTTTTTACCAATTTATATTAGTCTTTTCAAAGACGAAGATTGAATGTGATACAATTTTTACAATTATTTTGAATGTGATACAGAGCGAAGAAAGAAACGGTATTAGTACAACAGAATAAGAAATAATTAAAGGTTTATAATTTATGTTTTTATACCTGTACACTTAAACTATGTTGATAAAAATGTTATGATAAAACGCCCTTTTTGTTCCTAAAAGCTATCAATGACGATCTCAAATACCTTTAATTTGCAAATATGCAATAAAAATTACCAATCGAAAACAATCAAACGTTGATGTAGGTAGTTAATATTCAGTGTAAACTTTTCAGTAACAAAGTATTTTAAAAAAGTTATGAATTGCGCCAACGAATCAAACCGTATAGGTTTGTAGGGGTCCTTGATGAATATAAATGTGAGTTTTTTGAATTTCTCCTGAACCACACCACACCACACCCCCCCCTCCCAAGGTGTCCCGAGAAGGGTTAAATTCTTCTCGACCAAACCCGTAAAATTAATATTTTTTGAAATATCAGCTCAAAATGATTTTTTTAGAAACAAGTAGATTCGCTTTGATTGTCGGAAATCCATGAGTCGCGAGGAGTCTCTGAAAGACACCTATTCTGTTCAGTTTTTGAAGCCCTACAGTTTTGGTTCTATCCCACGAATTAATTGGGACGATATTTTTCGAGTTATAAAAATTTTTTCAAATTTTCCATCTTACTTGCTATCAATTTTTGCAATTTTCTATTATTAATAATACTGAAGATAATCACACTGTTTTCTAAACAAAGTTATGCGCCTGTGTTAGTACAGACACTATCACGGGTAAGGACATTTTCAAGTAGTATTTGTGAAAGAAGTCACAGTCTAAGGAAAGAAGCGATCGCTATCCTTCTAAGTTTAGTCCTTTGAATCACATCTCTTTTTTCTCTATTTAAATGCAACCATTGTCTGTTGTGGTTAGTTATTTATGACAAATACAATTATTTCGAAACCGGTCGCAACACAAATAAATACGCATATTGGAAAAGACCATATATTTACAAATATAATTTAAAAATTACCATAACTATAAATACTATAGATCCAACGTTTATTATTAATCTAACTTCCTTGTAGTTTAAATACTGGAAAAGGTATTTGTATAAAAAAATTTTAATTGAGTACCTAGAAAAAAATAAAAACAATAAAATGATCAGAATCTATACAAAATTATTGTTTAATTTTTTCACGGATATGAATGAAGTCAAAAATTGTACTTTATTGAAAAATTATTTTGGGTAAATTATGTTAACAATAAAACTACAACAATTTTTCCATCTTAATATTTCGAGGTACTCGACTGAAGTTACTCACTGGAGTCGAAGTGGAATTGTTGCTAGTTTCTACATGATCGGAAGTAGCTGCTAATTTAATATTAGTAACCCATGAATTGTTCTTTCCAGTCAATACTAACTTAATTTTATCTGATACAGATTCTTCATATACAGGGTGTCTCAGATAAGGGTGGCAATATTTCAAGGGTACATAGAGAAACTCCAGATTAGAGATTTGAGATAATAAATCTATGTCCGGAAATGCGTTGCTTCCGATATACAGGGCCTTGAAAAAATTCAAAAATTAATATGGTAGTCAAGTGTTTTTTGAAGTTCAGGTGAAGACAACGATACTCAAACCTCTTGCCAGTTGCGGTATTAATTTTGTTTTCGTTGTCGCCATGACAATATTCATTGTTCACTACGTTTTTTATTGTCACCTGAAGTTTTTCGATAATGAGCTCTTTGAAAGACATCCAAATGGATTTTATTTTTTTCGCGGAAACGACGTGTCGGAGAAGAAAAACAAGAGAGCGTTTCTTTTCCAAATTGATTGGGAATGTGAAAAATGATTCCAATATTTGGAAAAACCAGTGGCGTGCTACATTTTCTCTTAAAACTAAGTGAGAAAACCGAAAGTCCGGTCCTGGAAATTTTTAGAAGAGTCGGATTGGCACATAAATATGACCAATACTTTGCTTGACATACTCTGGAAATTTTAAGAAAATCGATCAACGCGTTTTCAAAATACAGACAAAACATATTAATTTTTGAATTTTTTCAAGGCCCTGTATATCGGAAGCAACGCATTTCCGGACATAGATTTATTATCTCAAATCTCTAATCTGGAGTTTCTCTATGTACCCTTCAAATATTGCCACCCTTATCTGAGACACCCTGTATATTGTTCCACAACTGACAGTGAGTTACAGCCTCCTAGTTGTGTGATCCCACCCATTCCTTCTCCGGCTTTTGCAAACAACGTCGCCGAAGAGCGACGAAATGAGTGTTCAGCATACACTGTGGCTAAGATAAGGATGAACAGAATGGGAATCTTGAAAACGGTAAAAGGTACAAGGTGGCTCAAATTACAAAATAGGGCAATTTAGAGTATATTTATATGGAGTTCCAAAACATTTAAAAATATTTATTTTCCAGATTTTATAAAAAATCAATTTTTGAATTTTTGTTTTTCGTATTTTGTGCGCTTATTTTAAAAAATATTAAAATTCCAAATACACTTTGAACTTTGAGTTCTAGAAAATGGCGCTGTCAAATTTTTAATTCGACATTTCATTTCGAAGAAACCATCAACAACTTTATTTTTTTATATAGCCGCATACAAAAAGGAATAGTGTTTTTCCTTACAAATGCAACGATGTATCACACATAATTGTTTAGAGCCTAATTTTTAAAGAAATAATGATATTTAGTGTATCTTACTTTTTAATTAGGTAGTTAGTAGACGTTATAAAAATTGATATATTTCTGTTTAATCTGTCAAATTGTTATTAAAAGTTTATTGTTCCCTTGGGTTTCTTGTTACATGAATTCGACTGGTCTCATATTTTGCAATCAATATTACTTGTTCGTTGGTTCATTGCTTTTCATTTTGTTTTGTTTATTTTAAACTCTGAATAGAACAAATTTCACAAACGAAGAAAAATTTGATATGTTGACATGCTACATCTTGTGCCACAAAAATTGTGTAGCTGTTGGAAATGTATTTGGATAAGTACCCTGAATGAAGGCAACCTGATAAATAAATTAGTTTTTTTTTGAAAAACCTGTTTTATTCCGTAAAAACAATCTAACTAAGAAGTAACTAAGAAAAACCAATACAGTTTTATTAACCGTTGTTGAAAATGTTGAATTATCACCAAGATTAATTATACGTTGGACTGGAATACCGAAATCTACTGCCCAATCCATATTACAAAAGCAAAAATTTCACCTAATAAATTTAGAATTTGGCGAGGTCTTAGACCTGGTGACGACAGGAAACAAGCGGTTTTTGCGATTGGTACACCAGACAATGTCAAGTAGATGTACCTACAATTTCCCTTTAAAGTAATTTGGTCTGATGAAAGTATGATAACCAATAAGTAAATATGCGGTATATCGCGAAATGCCACTGCTAAGAAATAGTAAGCTTTCTATAACCGCTACGCTCAAGTCATGAATAATATTCTTGCGCGTGGGTACAGCGCGCGATTTCTATAGGATCACCGACTTCAAACGTTCCAACAACCGGTAAAACTTTTGCGCAATAAACTTTTATTATTCTGTGATATGGCTACCGTTGTTTACTCGCTGCCATAGATTAGCTTCAAATATTAATACAACACTAGATACGGATGGAAAAATTAATTTCTTTTTAAAATAGGTATTTTCATTTAGAACATCTTCATCGGTGCATAAAGTTATGTATGTACCACGGGCGTAACTTGCTTTTATTGCCGTCGACGTGTTTTTAACTCTCAGCTGACGCCTCGGGCTAAAAATCACATCTCTGGCAATAAAAGCTTCATTACAACCTTAATACATAAACAAGTATTAAATGAAATTATTTATAAAATTTATTGAAAAACATCGTGGAAATCACTATTACAAAATGAATCCTTTTCTATTAAATTCATATGACAGCATTTGCAGAAAGCAGGCTATACATTTCAATTTATACGAAAGTATGCGAACAATGACGATTTTGATTTAAACCATACAAAAAAACTTTGGATATATTTCAAAAGTCGTCTTATACTTACGTTTGTAAAAAGTTTCCTTCTTACGAATACCAAAACTTAATTTAATAACTTCAGCTGTATTCGGCAAAAGAATATTTTGAAATAAAATTCTTTTGAAAAAGTCGAATTCGAATATCGAAAGTATTTTCGTAAATATTTGAGACAATTTATTTGAGTTGCTCCTGTGTTTTCAGTAACCTCCGATGAGCTATACCTTATCTTTCGCAAAATTTATTAGTACGAATTTGAAATTCTTAGTCAAACTCCCACGGCGAAAGTAAACCAAAGGAAAATTTAAACCCTACAAAGCACTTTCGAATCACGAGAGTGTAACTCGGACAGTTATTACTTTTAAGGCTTTAATTAGAAATTTTTTTTAACCAAAACCAAAAATATTCTAGTTAAATTAGGTTTTAATCTAAATTGAATCGAAGCTTTACTTAATTACCGCTTTCAACTTGAAAGGATTAGTATTCTTAATAGGATTTATTTTAAAATGAGATTATGTTCTGAATTTACAATGTTGCAACTTTTCCTGTTATCTTTGCACTTCTACAAAATTTTGTTTTAAGATTTCATGAATATTTTATGGGTACAAAATGCACAAGGGGGCGTTGTTAGAAAACGTTAAATCAAACGCTTCGGCAAGCGACGAAAGTATCGTGAATTTTCTATTTAACAAACATAATTGCTACTTAAAGCGAGATTGTGATTAAAAATTTAAAAAAAAATTTTTTGCAGGACTTTTCGACTACGACTCACACCCGATAGAGAAGTTTTTGCCGAAGATGTTTCTTTTGAGACGAGCAAGGGACCATTAAGTTTTGACCCGAAACTAGTATACAGTGGAACTTTGGAAGGTAATTTTTTTTATTTATTTATCTCTATTTTGATATTGTAATTGCTTTTTTTTGTTTTTTCCTGTTTAACATTCCCCTTTGATAACTTCATCGATTTTGAAGTAATACACCCACCTTCGAATTAAATATTTAAATCCAACAATGGTATAACAGGAATTCTATAAATCGTTTACTTATTTTTATTATCCAAATAATATTGAGCTTTATAACACAAATCGTGTTGTTTATTATTACACTTCAAGAAAATAGCTCCCGATAATTTTTTTAGTAAAAAATATGGTGATTAAATTGAATTGTCTCTGAATTATTGTTAATACACAGAGTGATGAACACCTGCGACTAGCTTCTTGAATACTAAACTCTTGAAAATTTGACAGTTTTCTAAAGCGGATGGTGACAGTTCCGATTTTACCGAAAGTTGATGTCAACTTGTTTATAAATTAATTTCTACACAATGTTCAAGACACGTTTCGAGCATACTATCATGTACAGGGTGGGCAAATTTCGACGTTTGTATCGAGTATCTCGGTAACCATTAGAGATAGAGAAAAATGGATGTCGGTGTCTCGATCTGTTTTTTCGAGAGAAACTCATTGGTGAAAACTAGAATCGGCTATCGTCTTTTGTTTTCGAGTTACAGCGAAAAGATCGATTTTTCTATATTTTGAAAAGTGTCTATATCCTAGTCGTTTATTAATTTAGAAAAAAACTAGTAATACCTTCTTTAAACACTTTTTTGAGAGGAATTGAACGGCGTTGACGGATTTTAAATATCTACATTTGTTTACGAGTTATGAAATAT
The DNA here is from genome assembly GCA_030710515.1 of Abscondita cerata. Taxonomy (NCBI): domain Eukaryota; kingdom Metazoa; phylum Arthropoda; class Insecta; order Coleoptera; family Lampyridae; genus Abscondita; species Abscondita cerata. The sequence goes on from JALBCR010004249.1 coordinate 361,241, forward strand.
TTTTTTTTCTTTAATAGAAACCATAGTTGGCTGTCATTTAGTTTGATAGAGTTTTTTTTTCTCTTCACGACGATATATATCATGTAAGGTCAATCATAGTTAAATTGGAAAATATGAGTTTTGACTAAATTTATCAAAATAAATCTTTTTTTCTATTTAAGAAAAAAAATTATTTCATTACTCGTAAACACATGTAGATATTTAAAATCCGTCAACGCCATTCAATTCCTCTCAAAAAAGTGTCTAAAGGAGGTATTACTAGTTTTTTTCTAAATTGATAAGCAACTAAGATATAGACACTTTTCAAAATATAGAAAAATTAGAAAACAAAAGACAATAGCCGATTCTAGTTTTTACCAAAGAGTTTTTCTCGAACAAACAGATCGAGACACCGACATCCATTTTTATCTATCTCTTATGGTTACCGAGATAGCATATACAAAGGTCGAAATTTGCTCACCCTGTACACTTGAAATAAAAAATGGGACAAGACGGTTTCTTTAAAATAAAGTTTTTAGATTGTAAAAGCGAGCTTATGAGTATCGCTCCTGTTTAACAGCAGGTGGTTGGTAAATACCTCACAGCAGGAATTACTTAAGTGAATAAGTTACGCGTCACAGAAATGAAATCTAAACCTATAATTTTTAGAAAAATATACGTAATATCAATATCCATCATAGGTATTTGATAATCGAATCTACTTTTTTGTAAGAACCGATTATGTTTATTGTGAACATTAACTTTTAGCTGCACGCTCCTGGCGGCAACCTTTTATGCAAAGATTTATAAAAAGTGGTGGGTACTTCCTCTTTGTGTTTGTTGTTCCATTTGGTAAAAATAAAATAAAAATTTGCCGTTGGTTTCTCGTTTGTTTAATTGTTTAGATTTTAGAAAAGTTTAAATCCTCTATTGTAAACTTAATTCTTTCTGTAATAGCTTATCAGTTATTCTCATTATATAAAACTGTTTTGCCCCGAAATTACAATCAAATTCATTTCCTGCATTATACTACCGATTTAGACTTATAGCAACAATTAAGGCAATTCTGGGAACTTGAGGAGTTTCCTGACGTGAAACCGAGATCGCAAGAAGATAACTTTTGTGAAAATCATTTTGTTGACACTTACACGCGGAATCATGAAGGTCGATTTATAGTTTCACTTCCTTTAAATACATACTTCTCCAAGAAGTAGCTTAGGAAATTCGAAGGAAATTGCCTTAAAAAGATTTAAATCACTTGAGTTCAAATTGCAACGAGATTCTGAGTTAAAAAGTCAAAATGTCACATTTATGTATGTATATCTATTGTGAGGCCACATGACAGAAGTAGATGGCTTGTTTGATAATCATATATGCTACTACTCGCCTGTTCACTGCGTTATGAAATCAGAAAGTGTGAGAACCAAATTACGTGTCGTCTTTGATGGTTCGCAAAAATCCGACACCAATTTGTCTATTAACGGTATTCAATGCGTAGGTTCCGTCCGCTTTCGCAAACATCGATATGTATTACAAAAAATGTATCATCAAGTTCTCGTCGACAGTAAGCGACGTGATTTGCAGCGAATAGTTTGGCGAACGAATTCTTCAGTACCAATTCGTGAATACACACCAAATACGGTCACATACGGTACTGCATGCGTGTCATTTCTTGCAACGCGTTGTGTTCAGCAAGCTGCTTTAAATAACCCGTCTAAAATTATTTTAGCGGACTTTAACGTAGACGACTTGCTTACTGGTGCTCATTCAATTAAAAAGGCACAAACAATCAAGGAAGATGTCGCAAAAATATTAAAATCTGCTTGCTTCCCGTTGCACAAATGGTCTTCTAACGAACCTAAAATTCTAAAGGGTATGTCCGACGTGTCAGACATTATAAGTTTGCAATTCTCATCAAATAACGTAATCAACATATAGTCATTGGCATCATGTGAAATCGAAAGACAATACAGCAGATATTCTTTCTCGCGGTATTAGTCCCAAGAAAATTATTAACGCAAATATATGGTGGCAAGGTCCCTAGTAACTAAGCCAACCAAGATCATGCTGGTTTACAACAATACCCCCAAATGAGGAATCATCAGTAACTTACTCTTCTGAACTAGCCAAACAGTCAATCATGTTTCACAGAGTATGTCGTGTAACTATTTTCATCATTTAACAGAGTTCATCGTGTGACAGCGTACTGTTTGCGATTTAAAAAAATGCGTTGGTTGAAAAACACCAAAGGCAAGTGGATAATCTCACTATAACCGAACTAGATTTACCCTTATCGATTTTGTTAAAGGTATCGCAAACCGATTTCTTTAACCAGGACATTGTAAAATTAAGGTTTGGTATTTTCACCTGTAGTTAATTTTATATGTCGGTTAATCACCTTGGGAACGCGAGATTCTAAAAATGTGAGTGGCTCAATTCTGTGTTTCCATAGTAGTTAAGTGACTGATAAAGTTAAATGGAGTTGGAAAGACCAGATCTAAAACTAACAATCAAACTTAGTTCTACTAGTAAATTAGCTTAATTAAATTCCATTTTGATGAGAAAGGAATTGTGCGTGGTGGAGGTCACTTAAACAATTCCGAATTTTCCCAGGATAAGAAACACCCTATAATTTTATCGTCCGAAAACCGGTTAACGGAATTGATTGTAAAACATCAACGGGAAAATCTTTTCATTCTGGTCCTCAAGGTTTGTTATATCTTATTCGAGACAGGTACTGGAACATTGGAGAGAGAAACTTAATTCGTGAGATTATTCGCGGCTGTATCATTTGCTTTAAAATAAACCATAAACCGTCAGACTATATTATGGGTTTCTTACCAAAAGAAAGAGTTGCACTATCACCTCCATTTTCTACGAGTGGTTTAGATTGTTGTATGCAAATAAATATTAAAGATAAATTAGGTGCAAATGTGTGAAGTCTTACATATGTGTTTCATATGCTATAGTACAAAGCCCACCCATTTAGAGTTTGTATCTAACCTCAGCACCGAAGCTTTCATTGCTTGTTTAAGCGTTTTGCAGCCAGACGTGGCAAACCATTGAAATTGTTTCCGATAACGGCATTAATTTTACTGGGGCATATTAAGAAATCTCAACAATAATTTAACATAATGCCAAACACACTAGTACACCTAATTACTTGACATCTGAGGGAATTTCATGAAACTTCATTCCACCTCGGTCACCCAATTTTGGCGGTTTATGTGAGGCGGGAGTGAAGTCAATAAAGTATTAATTATTAACGTACGAGCAACTGTATATAATTCAAGTCAAGTTGAGGCGGTTGTCAATTCACGTACTCAATCTCCATTGTCCAATGATTTCAATGACACCACACCTCTTACCCTCGCATATTTTCTGATAGGTCTTTCTCTGATGTTGTTGAGATTCCAAGGTTGTCCCGTTTTCAACGAGTGCATCAAATTCTTCAGCATTAGAATAGGTTTATATTATAAATGTAATCTTATTGAAAGATGACTCTTTCAAGGTGGGGAGTTATGTTCATCATTATATAGTTATATTTCATTCATTTAAATATTGTAATTACTTTGTATGTGTCGTGCCCATATGCCCAGTCATTCGTTTAAATTCGTGCTGTTTTAGCACTCTTGGTACAAGGTTAGTCGTAACTAAGACAGAATAAAACTGTATTCCGAGGTATTAACATCGGTTTCTTCCAGTAGCACTGTGTTTTATTTCTCCAACAACACTTCAAGTTGTACTTTTGAAATTAAACACAAAAACCGCAAATCCTTGATAAACAACTCTATCAACCAAATGCTACAAAAATGTGTTTAAGTGAACACCTCGTACAGAAGACCTTTTTTAATCTAGTAAGTTAAAATTATAAATTTGAAAAACAATATTTAACGATTTTTCGAAATCGGAAAAACGGTCAATTTTTAACTTCTCAAGATGACAAATCAATATCAGTTTGTACTAAAATCCAGGTTTTTCAATTGTCGGTGGACAACGACGATATAGTATTGGGAATCATCCAAACTAGTACTTCGGGTCAAAGGAATGGAACACTAAACTGCAGCATCTATTTAACAAATAGAAAAACACCAAAAACTGCACCAAAAAACTTTACTTCGACACGTGTTTCAATAGCTAAGCTATCATCATCAGCGAACCGATACTCGCTTATGATGATCGGTTCGCTGATGATGATAGCTTAGCTATTGAAACACGTGTCCGAGTAAAGTTTGTTAGTACTTCGCGAATAATAACTCTTGGACGTGTATAAAACCTTGTATAAAACATCTACACACCGGTAATTATTAACCGGATTTCATTTCATCCTGATAGATATACCGAGGTGGTCACCTTTATAAGATTAATAATAATCTCTTGGAAACACATTTTACAAATCTTATTTGTCGTGTTGCGGCTTTTGTAGTACCACTCCTGGCGTAATCTACATATTGTCTTTAGTTATAAAAAAATACCTACTAACATTAACTATAGCGATTCCGCTGCCTTGTAGTGTAGACGTCTTATAATAGTTAGACCTACAATTTAATAGAAAAATACTTTATTTATAAGCAAAATTATTGTTAACTTAGTAATAAATTTGTGTTAGTGTGTGCGCATATAATGTCTGTGCCAGTGGAAATTAAAAAACTTAAAGTCATGGAACTAAAAAGTCAAGTTAAGATACGCGGATTAAAGATTAATTCACACATATAGGACTGTGCGCCCTATGTGTGAATTACCGTTGGTCGCCCGTAGGTCGCTTGTGCTATTTTGAGAGTTTTCGTTAAAGCTCGAAATTACTTGTTTGTTATTACAGAATCCTTTCAGACGCTATTTATGGTAGTCTTTTTTTTTAAGTATTATTCGAATAAACGATTTTATGGTTTATACAATTTTTTTTATCAGCACGTAATAATCTACAGCGGCCCTTTTATCCAATTTCCCCGTGCCAGCATACATTAAGAACTAACTGTTCAACTCGTTAAAAAATTTGAAAACCAACAATACGAACATTTGATTGATGAAATAACTGATACTCGTTATATAAATGGCGAATACCTAATTAATATTAGTTGTGATACGAATATAAAGCTTTCTTTAACGAGAACCAAAACTAGTAAATCTTCTATATGCCCAACCTCCAATTTTCAAACATTGCATCTTTCCCATAGCGCTCGCGAGAATAATATACCTCAAGAACTAAATTACGAACAATTTTCTTCTTTTTTTGAAACAGTAAAGACTTGTTCACAGTGATGCACTTGAATATTTAAGGTGTGCGTACTAAGCTGTTAGAGATATTTTTAGAAAGTTTTGGTTTTATCGATGTTTTATTGAATTAATTTTATCCTCCAAAAATTACAGTTATAGACTTATATCTTAATATAGATTCCTTAAAGTGGAGGGAAGAAATAGAGTCACTACCCTTGATTCAATGTGCCGACGTTTCGCCCGACCTATGCGGGCTTCTTCAGGGCTTCTGTTTATTCATGTAAAAAAATTACAGAAATAAATACATGTGCATAAACAAGTACGATCGCATATCATTATTTTTTTTAAAAAGTATAAAAATTATTAAGCATAATACCATATCCCTAATTTAAACAAATGTGTCAATTTAGTTATATCGAAACATTCTAACGATTATAAAATAATTACAAATTATTAATTAGTTGATAATTCGGTATAAACATAGAACAACTTTCTTGTAAGGTTATAACAATTAAATCCAATAATAAAATTAATATCTTTGTGATTTGAACTCACCTTGAAATTTAGAGCGTGACAGTCACATCTAACATAATATTTAAAAACCAACAAAATTATATACTAAATTAATCACCAAGATTAACAGCGGTCACAAATTAAAAGTTTATAAATTAAATAAATAAATATATATTAATAAGACACACTATAGTACGAAACGGACGAACAATATAAACAAATTCTTACAATCACATTGAACAGTAAAGATATGTAATGTATTATTACTTATAAAATAGGATAAGAATAAATATTTAGTCATTTTTAATTATTGTATAAATCATCTACTGCTAATTTTAACGTGTTCGAATTAAACATGTTGAAATTGGTAGTCTTATTAAATTAAATTTCATTTTTCAAATTAATTGTAAATGGTAGCTATCGGTCAAATTAATTCATAATTACATGGTTTTTATTTTTATTTTTATATATAATAATCTAATATTATTAATGTTTAGGTAATACGTTTAGATTTGCTTATAATATTATTGTAAATGCTGCTTAGATTTTGTGTATCTGTATTAAAGTTAACATTTAAACGATGAGTCTTAATAGAAATCATTTCAGATATCATTATTTTTTTGTAATTTTGTTCTACATCAAGAATAGATGATTTTTCAAAATTGAACGTGTGTCCTGTCATCACATGGTGTGTTGACAGTCCTGTATCTTCAGTCTTATTATTACAGTTATATTGATGTTGTTTTATTCTATTTTTTAATTTCTGCTTAGTCCGTCCGATGTAATATTGTTGGCAATTGTTACAATTTATCTTGTACACAACGTTGGATCTGTCTAGAGTATCTGTCTTGTCTTTGAGTCTGGAGTAAACATTGTTGTATATTGTACTTTTGTTATGAAGGACAATTCTCACTTCTTCAGTGCTTAGTAAGTTTATTAGTCTTTGACTGAGTAACGGGACATTAATGATTTTTTTGTAAGTAATGCTAAATTGGTTGATTTTGTTAGTAGAGTCGTTTAGTCTTAGGTGTTAGTTTGCGAGGATAGTTGTTATTTTTTAGTATAGTTTTGAGAATGTTTTTATTTTTGTGATGGAAAGACTCATCACTTAGTCTTAGTATTTTATTTCTCATGGCTACTATTGTGTTTATTTTTTGATGTAAAGGATGTTTTGAGTAATAATTAATGGTCCTCCCCGATGCAATCGGCTTTATGTACCAGTCTGTCAGAATTGAGTTATTATCCATGTTTCGTATCAGTAGCACATTGAATCAAGGGTAGTGACTCTATTTCTTCCCTCTACTTTAAGGAATCTATGTTAAGATATAAGTCTATATCGATGTTTTATGTTTTACCGAACACTTAGAATGTGAAACTATCTGCATTCCAGGCTATATATTAGCTAATTCTTACAAGTATTTGCGAGGGGGTGCTCTTGTTTTTGATAATTTAATTTTTAGAGCGATTGACTTCGATCATAAAAAAATGTGTAGATTTGACATTCGAATGTTGTATACATAATAAAAATAGACATATGTATATTAATAATTATTTGCATATATGGCGCCCCACATGGTGTTTTCAACACGTTTATTGACAATCTAGAAGTAATTTTAGACCCTTATAAACTTTGTACTAATGTAATTATTTGCCGAGATTTTAACATTAATATATTAGAAAAGTCAAAAAAGTTGAAACTTATTTATCTTTACTTCAGTTTTTTAACATATATGCAACAATCAAAGTGCTACAAGGATTACGTCTAGTACCGCAACCTGCATTGATAATATTTTTACTAATATGCAGTCTTTAAACTTAATGAAAACTGTAAATGTAGAAATAGGATTATCTGATCATAATGCTCAAGTTTTATCTATATCTGGTTTGTTAAAAAAAAAATTATTGCTCTTCAAAGTCGACAGAACGACTTGGAAAAAAATTTTTTTTTCCTTTATGGCTCCTATCTTTTTTCCAGTTCACCTGACTGATAGGGTTGGTTTTAGAGGTGCGCAAACTTAAGGTTAAACTCACGAGCAAAACTCTTTCGAATGGAGGGTAAGAGAAAAAATTATACAAAAATGGCGTCTCAATTCGTAATTGCACTGGAATATACAGCAAAATCTTACGATGTGTTTGTGAGACCGCTAAAAAAATGCAAGTACACTATTCTCTTCTTAACACAAATAATGTCGTGAAAACAACGTGGAAAATAATTAATAAAGAAACAAATAAAGCCAGTTACAATCACTACAACTTTAAATTAGATATAAATGAAAAACTTTAGATGAAACTATCATTGTACCAAATACGTTTAACGATCATTTTACAAGTTTACCTACTATGCTAATGAAAAATTTAATACATGACAATAATGCATTTGATAAACTTTCAAGATAAAAAATCAAAAATAAAAATTCTCTGTATTTTATGATTATGATACAATTTTTATTATGATACAGATTTAGAACCAATAGAATTGCGACATTACGTAATTATCAAATGTCCCATGAGTAGGATACAAATTCAGAACCAATAGAAATACATCGTTGTTTATTGCACGTATCGACTGGTGCTGTGGCTAAAAGTCAAACATAAGTTTAGCAATTTTACAATTCGCAACTATAGTAGCAGTGCTCAATTATAAAATTATCGTTTCTATTTAACATTGTGAGGTCGTAGAAAAAATAGTGTATGCAATTCGCATTACATGCTTATTGCATAATATACTAATAATAGGTACTCATTGCTTTACTTACCTAATAAATACTCAAAATGTCCACCTTGCCTTTCGAGACAATAAGCTAAGCGGTTTTGAAAGCATCGTAAAGAATTTTGAACACGTTGTGTATTCATTTCATTACATGCAGTGCGTATACGATATTTTAATTCGTCTAAGTTTTGAATGGATACATTATTATAAACTTTACCTTTTAGGTTACACCGAGCCAAGTCTGCTGATCGGGGTGGTCACAAAATAGGTTCAAATCTTCCAATACAGCGTCTTTCAAAAGTGTCGTTTAAAAAGTTTCTTATTGTATTCATCAAATGTGCCAGAGCACCATCCATTTGCCACCAGGGTTCAATAATATTACACCTTTCAATTGCTGAAATTCTGTACTCTCGCAATAAATCCAAAAGCTTTACAGCTGTTAAATTTCCATCGATAAAAATGAGCCAATAAGAGAGTTATTTACGCATCCTAGCCAAACATTAACATTTTGGGGGTACTGTAACCGAGTTAAGTTTTGGATATGAGGATTGGTACAGGACCAGTATCTGGATTAATAAAAGGGACATTTGTGATTTTTTGATGGAAAAATAAAGGTAGTACAAACCGGAAATTCTGAGAGTTGACCTTCCTATTGATAGTAAAGGTAGCTTCATCAGTAAATATTATTTTACTTAACATTTCTTTATTTTCATTCAACGAATTGAACTTTGTTTCACAAAAATCGGTACGCTTTATTTTATCTTTCTCTGTAAGTTGTTGATGATTTAAAATTTTATAGGGTTTATACTTAGATTCTTTCAGGGTTTTGTATACCGAGCTATACGAAATTTAAAAATGTTTAGCCACATCTAAAAGTGATCCTGTAGACTGTTCCTCAACATAACAGAGGATATTTATTTTCATTTCTTCGGTTAGAATATGATCGGTTTAGCTTTTTTTTTCTATGACCAGTTATAACACAACCATCTCTTTTAAGTTTGCTAAAAATATTGAGAGTGGTTTTCGCATAAGGTATAGGCCTTTCAGAGTAGTGGACTGAAAATATGTCCCGAACGTTTCTCAAGCTACGACATAAGCGTTGTCACTTTTTCTTCATTATTATACCTGTTCATTATGTATTTCACTAGTAATTAAATAATAAAAGCTCAATAGTAAAAAAAAGGTTGACATAAAATGATTGTAATATTCACCCTTGCATACTTGATTTTTTTAAATTTTAATTATTTTTTTTATCAGGTTACTTAGGATATGAACAATGCTTTGACTTTTTTTCTTTTGTAATTACACATAGAATGTGTATTTAAAATTAATTAATTAAGAAACGGCCTCTGGTGGCGTTTTAAGGCTTGTCCTAGATGATCCCAGACATGTTCGATTGGGTTCATGTCCGGACTTCGCGCAGGCCATTGCAGAACTGGCAATTCGATCTCCTCCAAATATTGCTGCACAATTCCTGCTATGTGAGGTCGTGCGTTGTCGTGCATAAAAATGCAATTTTTGCAAACAAAGGGCACGTAAGGTACCACATGCTCTTCTAAAATGTCGGCCTTCCAAAGAGATGCCTCCCCATACCATCACTGATCCTCCACCATAAGGGACACGTGGACAAAAGTTGCAGGCAGAATAACGTTCACCAGGTCGTCTGTAGACCGATACACGTCTGTCGGAAGCCCATAAACTATACCGCGTCTCATCAGAGAAAACAACATTAGCCCAGTCGTGAATATCCCAATCCACATGTTCACCTGCGAATGCTAATCGTGCTACCTTGTGTTCTCTGGTGAGAAGTGGACCTGGAGAGGTACATTTCTAACCGCTAAAAGTTCATTTTTTAAGAATCTAGCTGTGAAATGACGGGTACGCAGAGCATTTAAGCGTCGAAATTGGTCGTCTTTTGCGACCTTGCCCAGCCCTTCTTCTGTAGTTCCTAGTTTCCCTAAATCGTGCTGCAACTCTGGATACAGTTGAAGGCTGTACTCGTAGAATTCTTGCTACATGCCGCATACTACGGCCATCCTCCAGCAATGCTATACATTGCACGGTTTCTTCATAAGAAAGATGCAAAGATGCACGTTGCTGAACATTCATAACAATGTCAGACCAAAACTCAACCGACTAGATAATTATCTACAATAATTGAATGTTGGACTATTTAACGTTTTTTGAAAAATTGAAAAAATCGACAGCAAAAAGTGCGTTGTTTATAATTCTTTGAGTTTGAGTTTTATAAAATGTCAGAAAAGCACATTTGATCAAATTGGGCGAAAATAGTTTATTTAAATTATAAGTGACCAAGAATGATCATTTTTGTGCGGAGTGTATTTATATAGTCACTCTTTCTACACAGTAAATGAATTCATATGCAGATAGTTAATGTTATAATTATATTGTATTTATGTTTTTATGTATTATGTATTATGTATTTTATGTACACTAGACGTTATTTATATTTTTAACTGTTATAACTTTATATATTATATTTGTCCTAAGTTTTATTATATTGTTATTTTATTATCTATGTTTTCGACGCTAATGGCACAGAAATATTTATTACTTACTTACTTACTTTTTTTGCGATTAATTTTAATTCTTCAAATTGTCGTGTCGTCATCGTTCAGAAAATGCGGGTCTCCAGAGAATTCGATTCAATCGAAAGTTGCACTTTTTTAGTGGTATAGAATGTTGGAAACAAAGAAAATTGGCGCGAAAATGACTTTTATAATGTTGATATATTGAAATTGTACAAATATCGTTATTCCACTCCTCACATATCAAACAATCAAGAGCTCACGTAAAGCAGGCACAGAAACGCTGTTATCCTGAACATGTGTTTCAAAAATGACCAAAAAACACTCCACGAACAATTTGTTGATTTACTTACATTGTTCGTTATCTAGAATGCAATTTAGGCACATTTTATTTGTTGTAAATGGTGTAAACAATGCAAATCTTTAAATAAAAGTTTGGCAATTAAATAGGTTAACTGCTATAGCATATAATCAGAGAACGCCTAAAGTTTTCATTCGATTTACATCGATTTGTTATCTCTAATGGTGAATAATTGATGCCGTACAAAGTACATGATTGGAAATTGTTTAAATAATTTTACTTGTTAGTAAATCTAAACACAACTACACTTATGTTAAGTTTTAGTTAATCAATATAATATATTATATTATAACCTAACCGTGTATAAGAGAGACGAAGAAAAAAGTCGTACACTATTTTTAGTCCAGAAAGTTGTTGTACCCAAGTTTTCTCTTATCAAAGAAAGTTAACAGGATTTTTCTTTTGTATCTTTTACGATGCGCACGTAGCGTGTCACGGCAGATTACAGTTTTATTTGTTGGATGTTGCTAGTCTGTTTTTTCTTCTTATGTTTGACATCTTGCGCTTGTAAATAAAATAAGGGATGTAATTAGAGTTAACGCAAGCATTGTGCCGTTAAAACTGGAGCATGTGGCTGGTAATAAAGTCTGCATGCAGTAACCCTATTTTATGAGCACATTAGACATATTTATGCACTCCTTAACACTCGATTCAACAATGTAATTTCTATAGTGCATGCGAAGTACATGTCAATGTTGTGCTTCAATTTCATGAGCTACAGCTTTCAATGCAAAAAGTAATGTTACGTATGACTTTCACAAATTCAATAAAAGAATAATTGATTGGTGTCGAAATAAAATATGAAAGTACCGAAATCGTTTCAGTTTTACGTGAATTGTAAAATTTTAACGAAAAATGTTTCTCCTTGTCTAGTTTTGCATAATAAGAGGTTGTCCGTCGCTATTTTTAATTTAGTGAAAATCGCTAATAGTAATGCATTTGTTACCCTAATAAATGATAATGCTCGAATTTGAAGTATATTTATTTATCAAATTGCCATAATTTGTAGAATATATTTATTTAGTTTTGAAGTCAAATGTATTCTGTCTTATAGTAAATTAAAATACAAAAAATTCAAGAAGCAGTTACCAACATTGTTGTTGACGGGAGATGAAAATAAAGAAAATAAGGAAATGTAAAACTACTCTAGGAAGCAACACTACAGAGAGTGACCTAACAGCAGCCTAACCAACAGCTCAAGTAATAAACCACAAAAAAGCGCAATATCAATGTATTGGATAAGGACTATTTAAAACGGTCAATATCCTGTAAAGACCTATTGTGGATAAAATATTCTAGTAGTGGAAAACAACGAAATTGCTGGTGTAGAACTATAGTTGTAATATTTGATCCTAAATATCTTAACATTCAAATTTTGAACCAAATTCTGAATAATAAAAAATTAATTATTTGCGATGATTTAAATATTCACTTGCTTGTTGATTTAAAAATAGCACACGTATTACAATTACTGTTAATTCGTATCCGAGTACGGTTACCTCAAATTCATCAACATTGATTGATTGTATGTGTACTAATCATATACATCACGATGGAATAATTTTGCGCAAATTCTGAGCTATTGATATTCCGAAGTAGTAAGGTGTAAAAAAGAGATTTTAGGACACTTAATAATTAAGTGTTAGTAAAGATTAAATTCTCGAAGAGCCTGCTGTAAGTTCAAACTATAGCAAGCAAACACTGAGAATCACTCGACAGCTATTGTTTAATCGTTTACACATCTGTCGAATTAATCGTATCAAAATCACACAATCGTATTCTCTTATCGTTATCGTTTATTATATTTTCCGGTAATTTTATGTTACGCCAAAAAGAACTTTTAAACTATAGTTTACAAAAAAAGACTAAATTAAAAGAAGATTACCAAAAATTCGGATTCGTTATGATGAAAATTATGTGCAGTTTTATAAAAAATAAAAATAAATGTATAAACTACTTTTGAAGAAAACAAGGCAATATACGAATATACTACAATCGATATTTACAAGAATCTTCTTACGTCACTGAAAATGGGCCTCAATGTGTTTAATCGTACCCATGCAAAACTGTACCCTTCTCAGGAGATTAAATTCCTAGTTGATGTTTTTTCACGCCACTAATTCGCTCCTTAAGTAATTTGCTACTTGAGTAAACTCATTGTCTTTATGTGAACCCAAAATTTGACGTCATGGGAGCGACCCGGCCATTGTAGAAGATTATTAGAAGGACAAGGGAGAAGCCAACAATTGTAGGGGATAACGAAAGAAGAAGAAAAATCAAGATGAGAAGGTATAAAAAAAGGAGGACTTGGAGCAAGCATTAATGAAGGTGAAAATAGGTAAAGCCGAAGGTACTGATGGAACGCAAGGGGAACAGTGGAAATATATAGGTGATAGAATAAAAGAAAGAATAAGGAAGGTATTTGAAAAGATATGGAAGGGAGGAGGAGTTCCTGAAAAATGGAAAGAGGCGATAATATGTCCGATATATAAAGGAGGGGATAAAGAGCAAGTTGAAAACTACAGGAGGGTAAGTCTCACAAATGTAGGTACAAAATATATGGAGAAATATTAAGAAGCATATTGGAGAAGGAAATAGAAGAGAGGAAGTTAACACAAGATTGGCAGGCAGGCTTTCGTAAAGGCGGAGGTACAATGGACAATATATACAGGGTATCCCAACGAAAACTTGACCCCTCTATAATGTGACTACTATAAAGTATTTCGAAATTCGCCGAGACACGTCGATTTTTGTTCTTGAGGGGGAGCCTTTTGGACAGTCAAGCCAACTCGATATGTTCATCCCCCTAATGCCTAGTCACCCCAACTTAAAAATTTTAAATGAGACTACCCCATTTGTGGCACACCATTTTAAAACCCTTTTCATTGCAAATACAATGACACTTCGTTTTTATAAATCGGTTGTGATTTGACTGAATTATTGGTACAAACGAATAGTTTGTTTCTACGGGAATATTCGCTACTCATAAGTTTTTTATCGACTACACACGACCACATTTACCTATTTTTGTTGATGTGTCTATCAGTGTACAATAAAAATCAGAAAAAGGACAAAAAGCTGAAGCAAATAATAAGTCAGACACTAATTGTTTTTTTGTTTATAATAAGTCTATAGAAAATCAGATCTTCTCTGAATAATAAAACACTGTCACAAAAAACAGCAAACAAGAAGAATGGTGATAGGGAGGAAAAAGTGTGGGTGTTAGTGTACGCGGATGATGTGATAATTGCAAAAAATTAAAAGGACATGAGAGGCATGTTAGAGGTAGTGAGAAAATATTTAGTAAAGAAAAAGCTTGAAGCAAATGTGGAAAAACTAAAACAATGGTGTTTAAAAAGAAAAAAGGGAGAGAAATAAAAGAGAGGTGGTTATGGGGGCAAGAAGAAATACAAACAGTAGACAAATACAAGTATCTTGGGTGTAATTGTAGTTATAATAATAAGGATGAGGGGCATACAAGGGAATTACAACAGAAAGAACAAGGTATCGAGTCAGGTATGGGGAATAGGGTTTTTGGAGAAGATATTGAAAAACAATATGGTTGTTTGAGAAGTTGGTAAGGAGTGTATTATTGTATAGGGCGGAAATATGGGGATGGAAATAATGGGAAAAGCTAGAGAAGATACAATTTAAATACTGGAAATGGACGTTGGGATTGGGAAAAGAAACACCAGGATATATAAAGAAGAAGAAGAAGTAAAAATAGAATAAGATTAGGATTTGGATAGGAAAATTGGCAGTGAGATTTGAAGAAAAGGATAAGAGACAGGGAGGAAAACCAGATACTAAAGGAATGTTGAAAGGGAGGTAGAGGGAGGGCGGGAGGTAGGGAGGGGGAGAAAGAGAGGGAGGGAGAGGGAAAGGGCTAACGCAAGAAGAAAATGAATTAGTAGCAAGTTACTGAATCATTCAGTTTTAATTTCAGAATTTCATAATTAAAAACAATTAGCGTGTACATCAAAAATATCTAAAACTGGTCCTTACTTTCGTAGCACCAAGACAACTTTTTTTTTTGACAAATTTTTTTAAAGAGACAATTACGTATGTTTCTTCATTATATTAATTCTGAAATGCGGCATATTTCTTGCTTTTTATTATTTTTAAAAAATTATTTCATCTTCTTATTCAATATTGATCAAAAAGTTTTGATTCGATATTGTTTTTATGATTTATTACCGTATACATTTTGATATTTATTAGTTATCTAAATTTCTGAATTGGATTTATATGTAGCGCATGCCGTATATATGTGTTTGAGTTTGCATTTTTAGGTCAAAACAAAAATTTATTTACGATTGGTATTCAAAAGTTGTGAACATTTCGTTATTTATTGATTTCGTAGCGAAATTTTTAATTTCTTTTTATTTATTCTTTTATTTTAGAATTTCTTTTCATTTCATTTTGAATTTTTTGTATTAAATACACACGAAAAGATAAAACTTTATCATCATTAATCTATTAAATGCGGACATGATTAACGTCAAGACAAAATAGGGTTGGGTTAAACTTTGAATAGTTTCTCAAGTTTCTGGAAGCGCTTGGCATTTTAGAAATGTAATGATGTACGTTTTCATCTAAATGAAACAATGCGAAGACTTTGTTTCCAAACTTTTAATTGAGCTCGGAATGTATACTTAGTTGTAAAATGGTATTAATAGTTGTAGAGAAATAACAATTTTTGACCATTTAAAATCGATAATTCTAATATTCTTTCATTTAACAAATTTAATAAGTAACGATTATTCAATTGATTTTGGAGATAATTTGATGCTAACTAATCCGGAAATGTAATTGTAACTGTGTGGCAATTACATTGTTTTTGTTGATGTCATCTGATTAGTTGAATTATGATGTTCTTTAATTAGTTACTCTTACATCTCATATAAATAATAAGTAAAGTTCGGGAAATGCTTACTTAAAACTGTATGCAAACTTTCAAATATGTACTTACGCTTTCGTGAATTTTAATAGCATATATTATATGAACATATATAAAACAACACCTTACTAGTTGTTTTTTTTCTTTATATTAGTTAGTTTTTATCTGTTAAAGAGTAAGGGCAGTAACATTTCAATGTGGAATAGGTAAATAACAATAGCAATAAATACAAAACAAATACTGAAATTAATAAAATAAGTTATGAAAATAAAATAATAGTAACTGAAAAGGAAATAGCTAATCATTTTAATAAATATTTTTTTCTATTTTGGGTCGCTTACAGAGCTATAAAAGCACCCAAATGAGTTCTTTTATAGAAATTCGAGTTCTTTTATAGAAATAGAACAATTTTTATTGTGTGCATTTATTTAAATCGTAATTAATGTTCAGTAGATTTATTTATGTACTTATTTTATGTCCATTAATTTTTTTTAATGAAAGATATGATAAATTAATGAAACTTAAACTAGCATTTAAACCAAAGTTTAATGAAAATATTGCCACTTCAAAATTCCCTAAATTTAAAAACTCGCGAAATTTTATTTTAAAATCAATCTGAAAAGCCCAAGATAGAAAAAATAGTATAAAGAATTCGTTTCAGAAGGCATTTTAGCAACCCGTACTTTCTGTACTGTACTCGTCTTATAAAATGCGTCTTCTGAAACTAGTTCTTTAATATACTATTCTGAAATTGGACTAAATATAAGTGAAACTATAAAACCAACAAATGAGTATCAACTAAAAACAAATGTAGTGACATGTTCTATCTATTTTTCCTACAGACGCATATGAAGTAGCAAATTGAATAAAAACCTAAAAAATCGCCACGATTTGATAATATCTCTTCAGATACTTTACTATTAATTAACGAGTATATAAAAACACCATTTGCATTTATAATTAATGAAATATTAGAAACAGGTATTTTTCCAAATGTATTTGAAGTTGCTGGGATTAAACCGTTATTCAGAAAGTGTAAATAAACTCGATATGTCAAACTATAGGCCTATATCTCTATCTCTAATTTCCAATTTAACAAAAATCGTAGGAAAAATTATAAAACATAGAATAGAAATATATTTAAATAAATACCAATTATTATCGAACAAACAATTTGGCTTTAGAAAAGGAATCTTTACAGAACATATGCGATAGCTTATTTAACAAATAATATATATAAAGCATTAGATGATGATAAATGTATCTTCGGTATATTCATGGACCTTACAAAAGTTTTCGATACAGTGAACCATAAAGAATTATTAATTACGTTAGAAAGTTTTGGTTTCCACGGCGTAGTTGCATTACATCTGATTCAAAACTATTTAAGTAACAGAACACAGTACGTAAAAATTGCCAATACTTTAAGTGATTGCAAAAAAGTAATATGTGGTGTTCCACAGGGAACGTTTCTTGGTCCAGTTCTTTTTCTAATATATATTAATGATTTGTTGCACATAAATACGATAGGTAGTATATTTTCATTCTCATAGTTACTTGGCTTTATCGACACACGTGTGTTTTAAGCATTAAAGTTATCCTTAGATAGCGCTATGCACTTTAACACTCACAAGACGTTACAGTTAACTATTGGCATTTTCTTAGTTTATACTATTCACACGTGTCCATGTTATACACGAGATGTCGTAAGACACACATTTTACTTATGTTAAAACTTATATCAAAATGTTCATTGTTATTAACTATTACAAAATGCAAATTTCAAAAAAATATTTCAAACCGTTTCTGAAATATTATTAAATATTGATTTTTTTTTTAAAAACTTTAACACCCTGTATTTCAGAAAGGAATCGAAAACGGACCTAGGTTTATATAAACTTTTTATCTTAAAATTACTCAAAAAATTGTCTGTTTAATTTAAGCCAATGGAATAATCTTCAAACATGGATGGAGTTTCTAAACATACATCTAGTATACAATCCAAAACACATCAAAACATTTTCCTCCGGTCGATGGCAAAACGATTACAGCACGGACCTGTGTTTAGTGTCAATGGATTATGGCAGGGTTCCATTAGAATCAAAACGAATGGTATTAAACGATTTTCCAAGAAGTCAACCAAGACCTTCGCCATTACAAATTGGACTTCAAATTCCTTTAGTAGAATCTTTAGGAAAACTAAGATGGAATGTTCATGATGCTAATTGGACAGATTGTAGAAAATCTGTCGATTATATTCTTAGATGGATACCTCCGATTTCTGATAGTTATTTTAGGTTTGTAGGTACTGTTATATGTGCACCAAAGAATTCAATTCCACGTGGTTTTCAAAAGGAATATGTCCCATGTTGGTCGATTGAAACAAACAGATTGTACACATCATATCTAGAAAATCCAAATAAAGAAACTGGGGATGCCATACCTATTGTCATTTCTAAATAATGGAAGGTAAGAGAAATGAAATTCATTAATGGACAATATGAATTTTGTACATTCAAGTCGTAAAAGCTGGACACTCTTAAATAAATTAGGTTCTACCAATCAATCTGCTAAAGCGAATACAAAAATTGTAACGGTTGTAGCTTACAAATACATAAAAGAATATACGGTTCTAGCGGTACAACCTAGATAAAAAGAGTAATACTATTGAGCTCGAATTAACGCACTAAATTCATGAAAGATCCCGAATTTATAAGTGTTATCGCAACAGTGTCCGGCTTCGTCGGTAGATTTTGGGGGGTGGGTCCTTAAGAAATCTGAAAAGAAATAAACTGTTGCATAACGTGGCGCCACCTGCTGAGTAATGGACAGAAATAAAACCGACCAACAGGAGTACAACTTGGTTTCACTAAAAGATCTTACACGTTAAAAACGAACACAATATCAAGGAAACACATAGACAATTTAAATATAGCAAATAACGACTTAAAAATACTAGGAGTATAGGTACGAAGTAAACGAGCCTGTCGCATAAAGTTTTACGGGCGTTAGCAACAACGGTTTAATTAAAGCTTGTAATTAATGTATCAAATTCAGATAAGTTTTATAGTTACATCCCCAAATTTAAAGAGAGCGCACCAATTTAAGATTGGTTCGTACGAAAACTCGGAAGTAACACGATAAACAGGTCTCGTCAACCCAAAAGGCCTTTTGTGCTTAACGTCGCCCCCGTTATCTACAACGTCTAGCTCTGATGGAGCCAATGTAAACAAAACCGAGTGTCGGTAATCGATTTCACCGCGACTAAAAAAATTACTTAAGTACTAAAGTTATAAGATCGTTCGATGTCAGGTGTACGTGAGCTTCTTACGATTTGATAATGAGTAGGATAATTAAACATTAAAACTTAGCTGTGTTCTAGTAGTATGCAGCCATTCTAGCATCCCCAGGAGTTTTCCAGGTGTAAGATAAGGTGAAAGTATGAGGTTAACACACGTGCTAAAGCAAACGTTGCAATTAACAATTAATACATACTCGAAAGTAACCAAAAAAATAGTAAAAAGACCCACTTACGGTGTAAATTGATCGGATTTATCTTTCCGCACTCAATTATGGTGCAATTATTGAAGCCACGTTGAAATTTCACTTGTATTTTACTTGCTCCATGAGCTACCGTCAACCACCCAAAAGGAGATGAAATAAAAGTGCCAAGATGTCGACTCGTCGTTCATCAATAGGAAAATTCGCTGTAGCGCGGTAGGTTTGATTTCCGTCGTAACGCGCAACCTACGCCCTACGTTTTTAACACGGGTTACGACCTACGTTCAGTTGGAAAATTTAGAACCGTAACAAAATGTCTCCAAATTCTTTTTACTTCTCGGTTGGGTAATGTTTTAAACTCAAATTAGAAAAATCGATTATCACAAAGATGAAAGTGTCTACAAAAGAAAAGAAAGTGTACACCTATTTCAGAAGAGATATCCAGATCTTTTACCGTAGAAGATATAAAACATGCATTAAAAAACACAAAATCGAAGAAAATTACCTGTTTTGATGGAATACATCCAGAATTTCTAAAAAATTTGAGAAATTATTCTTTGAAGTGTCTACTTATGTTTCTTAATGATATTTATAGTACAGGTAAGTTACCAACAGATTTAAGGAAATGTAAAGACGTAGCAATTTTAAAGAAAAATAAACCTCTTACAGGCCCCAGTTCTTATCGTCCAATAAGTTTGTTAAGTGTAATTTATAAGGTTTTTGGAAAGATTAATTTTTCAAAGAATTAATCTATTAATCGAAGAGAAATTACCAATTGAACAAGCAGGATTTCGTAAAACTGGAGTTGTCTTTTTAGACTTAACTGCTGCATACGATACCGTGTGGAAAGAATGTTTACTGTTTAAATTGTTTAAGGTTATTTCTTATCCTAAAATTATTTATTTTATTGAAAATATATTACCTATCTAATCGGAAGTTTAGAGTTTTTTGTTAAAGATAAAAACAGTAAATTAAGATTTTTATATAATGGTCTTTCACAGGGATCAGTCCTTGCGCCTATTCTTTTTAATGTATTATATTTCTGATCTTCCTTCTTTAAACTGTCGAAAATTCTGAAGTTAAGCAATATTTTGTATTCTCTGTCCTGACAAATTTAAATCATGGCAAAGACACTGGGACAGACTTAGTACTAAATTGTATAACATACAGCCCTGTATCGCGCCTTCTAAAGTACCCCAAATGAAGAGAAGGGATAAAATCATAGGCAGAAGATTACGAGTAGGACATACTTGCATTACCCACGACTATCGCATGGCTTCAAAAAATTCACCGATCTGTGGCATTGCAACAACACTCGTCTTACCGTTCAACATATTTTACTTGACTGCAGTCATCTCAACCTTAAGCGACAACCGTATAACCTGAAAGGAAATCTAAAAGACATACTTAACTCGCCTTAAGTAGCCTATACAATATGATCAACTTCATATTCTAACTTGTACCACCTTATATAGTGTCTTAAGCGCTGTTATAGAACAAGTGTCAATGACCACGCTGTCGAGACACGTTAATAGAAAACATATATATATACAATATATAATTTAGCAAACTATTAAGAAGAACATGTACACGGTAATTAAATAAACAAAATTTGTAACGGCAACATGGCCTGAGCGCAACACCAATATGCTTTAACAGAGAGTCTTTGTCAGAATCATGTTGTTAATAAAATTTAATATAAAAAACCAGCCCATAATAATTGAGTTTCGTAAGCAGGTCCAATAGTTTGTGTTAATATTGTCCACCTGAATTCAAATATAAATATCGTATTGTTATTTTTTGCCCATTTCATACTACTTTAAAACGCAACCTGATTTTATCTTTTAAAATGGAACAATTTGATTTCTGGAGTAAAATCAAAACCTTTTATTTACGTGCATATGAAAATTTTAATCCCAATTTCAAGAATAATCTGTCCAGACAAGGTTAACATTCATTCAAGTTAAGAGGAGTGTATTATACACGTGAAAATAATGTAAAAAAACTCATATGTTCTTATGCGATTCTCATTTGTTTTCAAGTTATGGCGTAATTCAAAATGTTCATCTAGCTTTCCACTTATTATCTGAATTTTAACATTATCCAAGTATGCGATATTCGAGGCTCAAAGACATTTGATAATTCTGACGTTTTGATGAACTGTCAGTGTACAGTGAACAGTAACTGAACATTTAATTTCGAAATTATGTGATTGTTAGTGTTAGGTTTTGTAGAAGTAGAAAATATTCTACATCTAGTAGAAGAAGATGCAACTACTAGCTCACGGAGAATTGCCACTCAATTGGGAATTCCACAAAAAAGAATGATTAACACACTCCACGAGCAAGGCTTGTATCCTTATCACTTACAGAGAGTACAGCACCTACAACCAAAGGATTACGCTAACCGTATGGAGTATTGTCGGTGGATAAATAATAATCATCGTGTTGTATCGATTATACTCTTTACGGATGAAGCTACATTTACCCGTGATGGCATTAATAATACTCGTAACTATCATGTATGGTCAGACGAAAATCCCACGCAACAATCGAAAGCAATTTTCAACATCTGTTTTCTGTGAACGTGTGGTGTGGTATGGTTGACAGTTACTTAATGGACTCCTTTATTTTGGAGAATCGTCTTACAGGAGACAACTACCTCATTTTTTTACAAAATGAATTACAAGGCCTGCTAGAGGATGTTCCTGTAAATATTAGAATGCAGATGTATTATCAGCACGATGGAGCTCTTGCACATGTCGCTCGTCAGGTCAAGCAACATTTGAACGAACGTTTTCCCAAGGCGTTGGATTGGTCGTGGAATTCCTATTAATTGGCCTGCAAGATCTCCAGACCTCACACCACTAGATTTTTCTTTATGGGGCTGGATGAAAATAAAGTCTACAAAATAGAAGTGGACACACGGGATGCACTAATTAGACGAATTGAGAATACTGCACCCCATATTAAAGAAAAAAGAAATGAATCAATTGGGAGAGCAACAAACGCTCTTCGTAGACGAAGCAGAAAATGTTTAGAAGTCAATGGCGGTATTCTTGAACATTTATTGAAAGAACGCTATGATTAAGAAAATTTTTATGTGTATAATTTGTTTATTTGTTAATATGCTATAACTTGAAAACAAATGAAAATCGGATAAGAACATATGAGTTTTTTTACATTATTTTCACTTGTATAATACACTCCTAGAGTTTGGTGCGCTCCTTCCGACTCACCCAGTATAGGTATTTTTAAAATGGTATGACTAGAACTTAAATTAAGCCTAGAACCTAAATCCTCATTATTTTTATTGAATTATATTTCGAATATAATTATTATTTAGAAAATTTTTTATGTCTATAAATAGTAGTTTCTTCTTGAACGCAATTAACATCATTTTTTTATTATTTGATTAACTTTGTACGTTTTCTCTTTGTCTTTCGGTTTAGTTTTATTTAACTTTAGCGTTTATTGAATTAGTTTCAATATTTACCACTTAAAAATACAATGTTGAAGTGATTTTCTGTTACGTATAATATATTGATCCGTATCATTTTGAAATTCGAACTTTAAACTAACCCTATGCAAATATTTGAATTTTACGATGAAAATGCGTAGTCGAAAATTCGGTGATAATTTAGAGTGTATTATAATCAGTCATAGTTCATTACGTATTCGCCAATAATATTTTGAAAATTTGATTAACACCGAACACGGTTATGAAAAGACAATTTAGTTTCCTCTTTTGAAAAAGTTAGGTACTGTTTTTCGTTCCCTTAGGATACATTTAGGTAGACGCCTAAAAGCAAGATCATTTCGGACGAATATAATGCTTTTAATTTAGAATTATATTGACATTGATTATATTACAACGTTTGGAGTTTTATAACTTTGATGTCCCGTTTATGCGGTATTTTTCGTGATGAAATACTTTATTACGTGGATTATGTCTAAAATAATAAGCAATTTTTTCCTATCTCATAACAGGAAATGAGCAAATAAAACTCCGTTACTAACAAGCTAATTAGATGAGTTTATTGCTTTTAATTATTTAGTATTGTTTTTGTTGTATGTAAGAAGGGGCAACGAAACTTTCTTATTTAAGGTTTGAAACAAACTAGATTTAAAGGACAAACCGACATTTATTATTTATAAAAACACATGATTACACTAATGGACATAATGTGTAAGAAATCTTTATAACCTTATTAGATACTTTTTTCCGACATATGCATACATCGGAATTAAACTTTTTCGATTATTTTCTAACATTATAAATACTGGAGAATCGAACCGGAGGGAAACATAACATTAAAAAATTAAAGTGCTTCGAACTGACCGTAACTTTAAATCCCGAGGGAAATGTTGCTCATGATTAAAGGAAACTGAAGCATTAATTGTTCCGTTTCGTTTTACCTTTTGGCGATTTTTAATGAAACACGCGTTTTTTTGTCGGCGATGATTTTTAGAAGATGAAGGGTTTGATGGTTTAGTTTCTCTCAGCGGAAATGAACTGGCTCGTAATTTATTGTTACGCAAGTCTCTCGTGGTTCTAAGGATCTTTGCGGTTTAGCTTCTGCTAGTTTTTGGAAAGGTGAAAGACATATTTTCCTCATATTTCCCTTAATGGTTTCCATATATATCCGAACTTGGTAATATTTGCGACAGAAATGGCTCGTTATATTCAGGTAGCCAGAAAATGTTCGAGTAAAACGTTTTACATGAGGGATTATGCAATTTTTATACAAGGTTGATGTACTAATTAACTTGTATTTTCTTCGTTCCTTGTATTCACGGTAAAGAGGAAATTGCTAACGATTTAATGCGATTATTGCGACACTCATAACTAGTACATATTTTGAAATATAAAATAACTCAATTTTAATTAAGGGTTATACTTTTTGCGTATTTATTAATACGTACGCGTTTAATTGCAATGACAGGTTAAATATATGTGAAGTTTATATATGCTAGCAATAATTATTGCTTCACGTAGATTAAAATCAAAGATGTAACCAGCATAAGTAGTTAAGTATTTCCATAAATGCAATTGCAGTTTAGATTTAAGTTGGCTTGAGACGAATCGCATGATCAATATTTACTTTAAAAATGCGCCATTACATTGTCAAAAGAAAATAATTAAATAATGATATATAATTACTACTGGAGAACGAGTAAAACGAGACAATTTAATAAAATATTTAACGTAAACGAATTTAATTTATTCTTTGGCTTCAAAATAACAGTATTACAGTCCAGCCTTTTGGTCTACACATTTTCAAACGTTAGTATCTATTATTGTTTTTATTTATATTTAGTTGATTTAACTGTGCCTCGGTGGGCACGAAGCCGTCAGTTCCGGTTACTTACCAACATCTTTGGTAATCGTTAGAGTACATCACAGCCACTTCCAACCTGTCTGAAAGCAAATGTAAGACTAACATTCTCTAAATCTAGAAGGGCGAGGCTTCTACGAAAAGTGACTCAAGTTGTCAATGTTGAATGTATGTACCTATAAATGACATCACTGTTAAATATTCTAAAAATAATTAATTTCCTTTTTTTTAACAACACCCTTTAAACAAAAGAAACTAACAAATTTAAAAATGTTGATTTGTTTCTATTTCTTATAAAGAAAATACCACTCAGTATTCTTAGCAGAAAGGACTGGCGTGGAACATATAATTCTGGATCATCTACTTCACTTTCTGGCATAGTACCGGGGATAGAATTACTAGACGTTATTGTGAAATATTGGCAATAATATAGTTCCAGAGCGCATTGGGTATAATCTTGAATTCTCCTCCGAACATCTTTAGAAAACTTATTGTTTTTACCGAAGTTTTGACTATTTAGTACCCGTCTCGTATTTTATACATCAATGTTTATGTTTTTAAAATAGTTGGAAGTGTTAAAAAAATGTAAGATCGTCGCTCTGGACAATTATCACAAAACGGTAATTCCATTGAGAATTTGAGAATTGTCTTTTAATATCCAGCTGTAACAAATATGAGTGCATGTATTTGCAAACTTGCTCTCTCCTAAGAAAACTATACGGTGTAAATTGCATATTTTCTAAACCTGTAATTTATACCATGATTCTTTATAGAGCAAAAGAGATATAAGTTCTTAGGTAATAGTTCCTTGTAAACATTTTTGCACGAGCGTACAGGGTCGGCAAATTTTAACGTTTGTATAGGGTATCTCGGTAACCATAAGAGATAGAGAAAAATGGATGTCGATGTCTCGATCTGTTTTATTCGAGAAAAACTCATTGGTGAAAACTAGAATCGGCTATCGTCTTTTGTTTTCGAGTTACAGCGAAAAGATCGATTTTTCTATATTTTGAAAAGTGTCTATATCCTAGTTGTTTATTAAGTTAGAAAAAAACTAGTAATACCTTCTTTAGACACTTTTTTGAGAGTAATTGAATTGAGTTGACGGATTTTAAATATCTATATTTGTTAACGAGTTATGAAATAATTTTTTTTTATTTAATAGAAACCATAGTTGGCTGTGATTCGTTTTGATAGATTTTTTTTTCTCTTTACGACAATATATATCATGTAAGGTCAATCATAGTTAAATTTAGTCAAAACTCATATTTTCCAATATCAAATAAAATTATCGTAGATTATACTAAAGACATTTTGTTTTAATTTTAAACACAAGATTTTTAATATTATTTGTCGTTTTAATGCTACAGAATAATTGTTGGTAGTGCTCCATCCTGTATAAGACGTAATCGCACATCACATCGCGGTCCTAACACAATACAAAAGTACAAAATCTCTAAATTTAAACTTCTGCAAAACAGGTCGCTTTCCCTTCTCGAACACGGTGCCCAAGATTTGAAGCAGTTTCTTCAGACAATATTGTAAACTTGTCCAAATTTGGATAGTGTTATCACTTTCAATAATAATCAAGTTGCGATGCATGTTTCAAAGTTTCGATTTTTAGTTTTAATTGAAGTATATCAATCCGTTCACCATAACGTAATAGAAGCACAAGACGTTCGAAATTCTTAATTCCGCGTAAAAGGCGATTTCAAGATTACTTCCAACGAGAGCTCTATTCCAAAACAAGCGAGTTAAATAAATGTTTTTAAAATTGTATCGCACAAAAAAAAAGTTTTTTGTTATAATAACTTCGTTTATTTTTGTTGTAACTTTTTGGTCATTGATCATTTGATGTTGGTACATTACTAATGTGTACAAATCAACCTTTCCCTTACAATGTTTGAGACGTAATATAACTTTTTGGGTATTAGATGTATACGTGTTTGTGTTTGTAATTAAATTTCCGTTAAACGCATCGTAAAAATATGAAAGCCCCATGCCACTAATAAAAGAGCAATAAAGTTGTGAGTAAGAAAAAGTAGCGCTTATGTGTGGGCCTTCTATATAACAATCTAAATTTAATGGGTTAATATAAAGGAACAGTCTGGTAGATGGTATAGTCAGCATTTATGCATTTTACGATTTGCTTCGAGGCACGTCCGTAGCCGAGATTGAATGTTTTGGAACTTTATGCCCTATTAAATGAGTACGAGAGGACATTTATGTACAATGTTAACTTTGCACGTTATTTTGCTGAAAATTGACATACGCAATTAAATTTGACTTCAATATTAATAACGTATTAAACCACCAGATGACATACAAATTCGCTTTACGCTCTTATTAGTTCTTCAATCAATGTATGCTGCGGTTAATTAGCATAAAGGTCGTTAAAAAAGACAAAGGATTGTTCGCGGCACATGGTCAACGTATTATGATTGGGATTAACGCCCTTACGGAGTTCCATGTACCTTTGTTGTTTTATATGTAAGAAGATACGTCAAAATACAATACTGCTTGTTGGAGGAGTGCAATATGTAACCTAATCTAATATTTCTTTCGAACTGAAAATGTTACGGTTACTCTGTACTGTATGTTAGGTTGCAAACATTCTTTGTTACGAAAATGTTAACAAATGTAATGAAAACAGTAAACGCCAAGAGAATAAAGGATAAAGTGTCTAATGATAATTGAAACGCGAGAAATTAATTTAGAGGGTGACTAAAATTATATTGTCGAAAACATAAGAGATAATGGTTTTGAAGGTGTTGATTAACATATATAGAGCCAAAGTACGAAACGTAAAGTGTAAAATCGTGTTGATTAATTAGTTACGCATAGAGTTAATAAACTGCTACAATAAGTTACTATTAGGTGTTCATTACTTTAAGAAATGCTACTTTCTTAGACATTAACAACCTGATGGAACAACACGGAAGGCAAATAATTTACTCCTGGAAAAAAAAAGTTGTTATAACTCGGGAGAGTAAAATAATTTATAAATCGTTCCGATACTGAAGGAAATTCACATTTGCATCATTAATCAACCTCCGAAAGGTTTGTTTCGTAATTAATCAAGATGACAAGGTCTATGAATCAAATTAAATGCGAGCGAGAGTTGAATGTCGGTTTTCATTTTACCATCTCGAAAAAAATTAATCTTTTTGTTATCTAAAGCGTTCTGAATTTTTAAGTTTTTCACGACTGCTAATACAACCCCTATTTAGTTCCGAGCGTTGGATGCATTAAAGAATGTCATTAAAAATGTAACGGTAGCGCACCGAAATATACAAAATTGTTACGCTGTCATTTATAATCAACTACTTGCGAGCTTGTTATTTTGGGCACGTCAACTTCGGTTTTGTTATGTGGAGTTGCACTCGACTTTACTGTCGTATCCTTAATGTTATTTCTCGCGTTTTCATTTTTCCATTGACTTAATATTTAGAAACAGGCAGAAACTGTTACATTCACTACAATACGATATTATTACTATAATGTGTTGCCTGTTTCCGAGAATAAATTTTCCTTATTAGTTCATCACACGAGTTATTATTGGGTAAAGAACATTGCATGATTTATAAAATATTAAAAATTTCAGTTGTTTATATTGTTATTTTTACAGTAAAACCTATGTTACGGGTACTTTTCAATACCTAACATTTTGTAAGCAAATATAGGAAAATTAATTTGTTTATACGTTTTTTTTATAAAATATTATTTGAATAACAAAAACGTAAAATAAATTACAATTATTAGGAGAAAATATTCGACAATAGGAGAATTTTTACTTAGTTACTTTTTATAACGTACGTACAGACAAAGAAAAAAGGAAAAGTTGATAAACTCAAAGAAGATATGTATACAAATATAGTCACAGAAAAAGATCGGGCATATTTACAGAAAATACATTTGTTATATATGTTGATAATGAAATAAATGAATTGCTTTGGGGGAAACCATTTTTAATTTGGCATTTTTAAGAAATATACGTACTTGCCGAAATGTTTAAATTTTTGTAACATATACTTTCTTATTATATTCAATTACTATATAAAAAATCTCCTATTAACGGGCTCGTCCCTGTAATGGACAGTTTCAAATTCCACACAGCTGCCGTTGTTGATGATAAGTTTTACCATTGATTATAAAGTTACTATCAATGGTTTTACTGTATAAAATTTCAGGTTAGTTTTTACGGTCTAAAAATTTCTACACTAAAGAATCGTACGGTTTTTGTTTATAAATTTCGGGGATGGAGCAAGTTTTTTAAAAATTTTATAAACTGTGACGAACCAATTATTTGAAAGATCTTCGAAGAGAAATGAGATTGCGAAATTTATTTACATAACGTAAGCGGCTCATCGTATTATTGCCCGAGTTTGCACTATAATAAAACATATAAGGGAAGTAATCAAAATTAGTTACTAAATTGTACACCGAGATCGATCTTTTTAAAATACGCATGTTTTTATCCCTTGAAAATCGAGGGAAAAATTATCTAGCTGCAGCAACATTCGTCATTATCAGCGTGCACTTTTATAAGTCAAAAAGCGCAAACTGCCATAATTTGTTTTTAATTCGTTTCTGATGTAAATAATGTTTATTAGACTTCTTATTTCTTCTCCCTTCCGTTTTAATAGTTTAGCGTAATTGGGTATTGATTGGTTTTGTGACCCAATTGAGAAGGGAAATCTTTACGAGGTCGAGAATCTTCAAAATACACTCGATAGGAGATTTTTATTGTATTCATCGCGAACATAATTTATCCGAAGTTGTAATCAAAGTTTTTCATTTTATCTTTGTGTTCAATCAATTGTTTGGTACGTTTTTCTATGTGTACAATTGGAATTCGCCTTTTTTATTTATTTTTACAAACCGTATAATTTGAAGTTGTATTTGACACGCTTATAAATCAATCAATCTGATTAATTGTTTATAGTGATGAAAATTAACAAAGAAAATCGCAATGGCTTTCTCCCTGCTAATTTACCGTGTAAAGTGGTTTATTCGGTTGTTGATTTTTCTTTTGAAAATGTCATACTGCAGTAAGTAATTAAACGGTTACAATAAACTTCTCACCATTTTCTGAATTTCCTCTTTCAGCTCTATATTGATTTATGTTTTTTTAGTAACGACTCTCAAATATGTACCTATACAAGGATATGTAATTATAATAATATCAACAATAAATTGTTAAAAATGGATCTATCATCAATATTTGCCAAAAGAAACTCCTAGAAAAGATGTGGTCGAATTAAACAATGATTTTTTTGCAAAACTGTTTTGATATTGGAAATGAGCGTTTTACCATTTCTAGCGTGATTAAGTACATTGAGTTCCAAAATGATTGACTGTTGCTTTAATTTGGCGTTTATCAGATAATTTTTGATGTTGGTACAAAGTCTTAATACTCCAGCGAATACAGTTTAAGTTTTTTTTTTTAAATAATAATAAAAAAAGTTTTAAAACTAAATTACATATCAAAAAAACAAAATAAATAATGTTTTAATTTTCAAACGGGTTCAAAAAATATGTCACATTGGAAGGATGCATCACCCTTCTCACCCTTTTACATTTTTTAAACTTTCTTACAAACAGTTAACACTCTTGGAACACTTAACTTCTACCAAAATTTGGTTTTATTATGAAATATTATTTTTTTCGAAATTTAAAACTCCACTTTGAAGGCCTAAACTTCTCAACGTTCCAACTTAATATGTAAGTTAGGTTAAATCGCCGTATTTAGGGTTCTCTCACATGCCCTGCTCTGTGTTGTGTCAGTTGTTTTCGAGACTTCAGTTATAATTACAACATGATTGCTAGCAATTTTTAAACTTCTTTTCACTCTCGAATCCATCATCTTTGCTATGTTATATTTACGTAGACACTGCATATCGACATTTACATTATCCCTTCATTGACGTTTTATACAGGGAGTTTCTGAAAGGTGTGTACATGGCTTTACCAGAGGTTCTCTGGCTCAAAATAGACCGTTTGACACCAATTCACCTATAACCAAAATTGCACCATTAGGGCGCCAGAGGGCGTCAAACTTTCCAAAAAATATTGTATATTGGGAATATACGGATTTTGTTCCGCTTTTGTATGCTGGTTGTCTGCTTCCGAAGACGTTTTTCTGTTTAATGTGGACAAATTTCTGATGCTAGGAAAAATTGTTTTCATACTGGCACTGTCAAATAAATGATAATATTTTAACAACCGTCAACGATACGAAACCAAAGTAATTCTGACAAATAAAATGAACAATTTTTAAACTTTTTTCTTTCTTGTTAAATTGCGCTAATGATAATAGTTCGATCAGAAAAAAATTAAAATCATATCCCTGCAAGGCCCATTTATACGCCTAGAAATTGAAGTAGAGTGCTAGTAGGCTATGCGATCATGTCAATCCGATTTGTGAACTTTCTGCGTAAACCCTCACGCTCTCCCGACAATTGCCACTGCAAAAGCCCAACACTAACAGCATATCAGTCTGTTCGGCGAATGTGTAGCCCATTTTTCAAGTAGTTAATCGCAAAATAGAAATGTGAGTATTCTTGTAACATCCGAAAATAAATGTCACAAATGATAGATGTGTTCGCATAGCCGTACTAGCAGTCTACTTGAATTTCTAAGCGTATGGATGCGCCTTGCATAGATATGATTTTAATTTTTTTCTGATCGAACTATTAACATTAGCGCAATTTAACAAGAAAAAAAAAGTTTACAAATTGTTCATTTTATTTGTCAGAATTGTTTTGGTTTCGTATCGTTAAAATATTATCATTTATTTGATAGTGCCCGTATGAAAGCGACTTTTCCTGGCATCAGAAATTTGTCCACATTATACAAAAAAACGTCTTCGGAAGCAGATAACCAGCATACGAAAGTGGAACAAAATCCGTCGAACGGTTCTCGAGTTATTACCAATATACAATATTTTTTTGGAGAGTTTGACGCCCTCTGGCGCCTTTGTGGTGCACTTTTGGTTATAGGTAAATTGGTGTCAAACGGTCTATTTTGAGCCAGAGAACCTCTATTATAGCCATGTACACACCTTTTAGAAACACCCTGTATATTTGCGATGTAACTGATATACTTACTAAGTTTATCAAATTTGCAAAATAAAAATATAATAAGAAAATTGGAGTGTAATTTAAAAGCTCGCACAAATTTGGTGTTTTTCTTATTTGTTTAACAAAAATGAATTTGGAAAGCATTTAGTCTTTCAAGGTTTTCCATTAGGCAATATGTCTTTGAGGATGGAATTCTAAAACTGGTTGTACTATACAACGAGTGCCTTAATATCTTGTTATAAAGTAGAGGACAGTACATCTATGTATGTGTATTTTTACATTTTTAGTTTATGTTTATTCTACTTCAGCAAAAACTTGCGCCACTTATATGGGCTCTAAATATACAAAGAAACTTCTGGAAAATTTTATCAAATTTTAACAATAATAAAGACGAAACAGTAAAACCGTAAGTGAACTATTTTCTAAAGATGTTTTGGCTGATTTGAGATCATTTAAGAAAACAATACAGATATGCATGTTGTCTCAAACATAATAGTCCGCAGAAAAGGAGTAGGTATATAGATAGACGATAGTTTATTATTATTAAAGATACAATTAGCACATAAACAGAGCAAAAGTTGTTGTAGTATTGCATCTTTTTATGTTGGTGTAGGGTAACAGTATAGAAAGTTTGATGAAATTAATTTAGTGAAATGTTATTATTACTGCAGATTGTACAGGCGAAATATGGTTAAAAATGGTATTAATTATGTGCCAATGAAATCATGAAGGATAAATACCTGAAGAATACTAAAGAAACGTCGACTTCCACTTTGAGTTCTACTTATTTATATTCTGCTATGTGGAAATATTTTTTTGCTTGCCTGCATGACATGAGTTACCTATATACCTTTCGATCAACGTTCAACTCCCCATGTCCTTCTTTATTTTATCACCCTCTCACTAATAAAGTACACTTCAACAACCTTTCACTCACACTTATTTCCTACTTTCTCGCTTGCTTTCTTAATTACTTTATCATTAACCTCTTTCTGACCCTGTCCATTGTGTGTTATTTCAGCCTGCTTCCATGAGATTCCTCTTGCCATCATTATATTCGCCACCTCTCCATTACACGTCATCTTTGGTCTACCTTTCTTTTTCTTCCCAATAGGTTTTGCCTCCCATACTTTTCTAACTTGTCTTTCTTCCCTCAGTCTTCTCATGTGCCCCCACCACCTTAACTGGGTTCTCTCAATGATCTTTCTGGCACTTTCAGTATTCAATCTTTTCCTTATCTCTTCATTTTTATTTTATCCATTATTGTGACTTTAGCTACTTTTCTAAGATACTTTATTTCTAAAACTTGTATCTTTTGGATTGTCTCTCTGTCAGTACCCAGGTTTCGCTTCCATATAGGTTTTATAGGTTGACATTTTTGTTTTAATGCTGATTTCGACTTTATTAATAAATCCTTTTTTCATACTATGGAAGATCTTTGTTGTTGCTGTTATTCTATTATTTATTTCTTCTTCTTGATTTCCTGTTTCTTCTATGGTTACTCTTAAGTACTTTAAACTTTTTACTTGTTCTATTTTCTGATTATTTATTTTTATGCTTATCTCTCGCTCATTGTTATTTTTTACCACTATTACCTTTGTTTTGTTTATGTTTACTTTCATTCCTTACTTGTCTAACTGTTTTACCCATAGGTCTACATTAAATTGTAACATCTTTTCTGTATCTGCCAATATTGCAATATCGTCCGCAAACACGCATTCACTCAATTCCACTGGTTTCATTTTATAATACCCTGCCGTCAGTTTCTTGCTTTTACTGCTTACTTTTTTGATTATATCATTCATAAAAATGATAAAGAGCAGTGGACTCAAGTTTCCATCCTGCCTTACTCCTTTTGTGGTCCTACATTTTTTGGTTTCCAAATTATCCTTCTTTACTATGTTACTATGTTATCTGTGTTACTGTATAGTGTCTTTATAGCTTCTGTCAGATCCTTTGTTAATAATAATAATAATAATAATAATAATCTTTATTTAGTTAATAAAACTAATATATTAGTCATAAAGAACAAACAATATATTGCTTATATACTAAAAGTTATTTTTTTACATAACTACTTAACATCCTTTTAAATGAATAAATATTTTTCTCCTGTTTTAATTCATTAGGAAGGTTGTTAAATAATTGTATCCCTCTGTACATGAAAGAATTTTGTGTTTTTGATTATAAAAACTTAGGTAACCGAAAATCTCTACAGTTCATTGTATTATAATCATGTATTTCATAATTATAGATAAGAGGCATAGACATGTACGATGCCAGTAGACCAGTACACGCTTTAAATATTAAATTTAATAAAATAAATTCTTTGATTTCTACTTAGCCATTGTAGGGTATCTAACATTTCAGTAATTTTGGTGTATTTTGAACACTGTAATATTATTTGCATTGCTTTGTTTTGTTGAATTTGAAGTCGTTTAATAACATAATTTGCACATAATGATAGTATACTAGCGCAATAATCAAAGTGTGGCGCAATGATCGTTTTATAAACAGTTAGTCTTGCTTGAATGGATAATTTGTTAGATATTCTACCAAGTAGACCAATTTGTCGTGCAACTTTTTTTATAATGTAGTCAGCATATTCCTTAAAATTTAATTTGTCATCTATTACTACGCCTAAGTATTTAATTTGATTAACTCTTTCTAATTCTATATTTTGTATCATTACCTTAGTCAACTCAATATTCTTATTCGATAACACAATATATTTAGTCTTAGATGTATTGAATTTCAATTTATTCACTTGCAGCCACGTAGTAATAACTTCAAGGTCCGAGTTTAAGTTGCGAATTGCTAAGTTTACATTTTCATTTGCGCTGGACACTAATGTATCATCCGCAAATAAATTAATATTACTGAATTTTGGATTTAATTTCAAGACATTTATGTATATTAAAAACAAGATAGGACCTAAAACTGACCCTTGGGGCACTCCTAAGTTATTTGGGATTTCGGAAGACTCGTCAACTTCATACGATGATATCTGACTGCGCGATGTAAGGTAATTTTGAAACCATTTGTGTTCAATACCACGGATACCATATTTTTCCAGTTTTTCTAACAGCATTTTTCTGTCAATCGTTTCAAACGCTCTTTTATAATATAAAAACACCGCAACTACACTTTTATTTATGTCAAGTTCCCTTTTCCACTTTGTTAGCACAAAGTTTATTGCAGTTTCACACGAATGTTTGCTTCGAAAACCCGATTGATTTTTACTTATTAAATTGTTTTTTTTCCAAAAAGTTTTGCAACTGATTTTTAACGGTAAGTTCTATTATTTGTTCATAAATTGGTAACACATTGATTAGTCTAAACTCTTTACATTTTTTGTATTTGCAGCTTTTGGAACAGGTACAATTATTGATGTTTTCCAAGATTCGGGAAAAATTCCATCTCTCAGGGACTTATTTTATTACTTCTACAAATAAATTTCCAATCATTGGTAACGCATCTGTAATTACTTTTGCTGTTATGCCATCGGTTCCACCTTTTCTTTTAATTAAAGAAATTATCGTTTTTAAGTCATCTAGATTGATTCCTTAAATTTGAAAGTATTCGTATTTTCTTTTATCATATATTTGTTCTTTTGTTATGCTTTTAATAATCCTCCACAAATTTTTGGGTTTCCAATATTTTCCCGAATTTTCTTTTGGAAATATTTATTTATTTATTTTTTGTTTTGTTGTATGTTGTACCATTTTTCTCCAATATGTCCCATATATTCTTTCTCCCCACCTTATCAAAAGCTTTTTTCATATCCACACAGCATAAATATTTGTAATACGGTAGCATTTTCTCTATTATATTTTTTAGTGTGAATATGTGGTCTTGAGTGCAGTATCCTGACCTGAAACCACTTTGTGCTTCATGAAACATTCCTTCCACTTTCCTTCTTAACCTTCCCTCCAAGATCATCTCGTATACTTTACACATTGTGCATATCCCTCTATAATTTGCGCAGTTCTTCTGATTACCTTTCTTGAAAATAGGAACTATCATTGCTATTTTCCATTTCTTAGGTACTGCTTGTGTTGACCATGCTTTCTTTATAATTCTATGTAATAACACCATTCCTTCTTCGTTCATTACCTTCAATAATTCTGGTTTTATTCCATATACTCCTGGAACTTTGCCATTTCTCAGCCTTCTTAATATCTTCTAGCTTGATCACATCGTTTGTTTCGTTTACCTGTTTTTTCTCTCTCTCTCTCTTTTTCTAGTTTCTCAACTTTTTGTATTCCTTCTTCCGCTTTCTCCCCGGTTACTTCTTCGCCATCTAACATATCCTGGAAATATTGCTTTCATCTTTCCATAATTTTGTCCTCCTCCATAGTATTCTTATCTCCCTGTTCATAACCTGTTTCGTTCCCATTTTTCTTCATTTATTTCTCATGTTCTTTAGGGTCCTATAGAATACCTTTTGATTCGCCCCTTTATCTTTTTCAATCTTGATACCAAATTTTTCCCATTCTTTGGCTTTAGCTATTTTGACCATATCCTTTACTATTTTCTTTGATTCCTTATCTGTTGTAGCTTAATCGCTCATAATTTGTAAATAGTTTTTCCACGTTTTTTTTATTTTAATGATTTCTTTGATTTCTTCACTTCACCAACTTGTTTTCTTCTTTTTGCCTCTAATTATAGTTAGCCCGCAGACCTTTGCTCCTGCTTTCTTTGAATTTTCCCCACATTTGTTCGATATTCATTTCTATTATCTCTTTTTCCACATTTTGTATCTCCTTCTTAATTTGCTCTGCATACTCCTCTCTTATTCGTTGGTCTTGTAATCTGTGTATCTTAATCGTTCTTATTTTTTTGTTTCTTCTGCTTTCCGATAGTGTATCTTCATTATTTTCTTTTTGGGTTCCCATTTGTGCTATTAGCAAGTGGTGGTCTGATGATATTTCTGCTCCCCTGAACACTCTCACATCCTTTATCCTTCTTCTATTGGTTGCATCTGTTATTATGTAGTCCATAATTGATCTTTCATTCCTCCCCTGTTCCTCTCTAGTGAATTTGTGGCAGTCCTTATGCTGATATAGAGAGTTTTGAATTACTAAACCATTCTGTATACAGAAATCAATCAGTTTTTCCCCATTCGTATTGCAGATAGTCTCTCCTCTCTCTTCCCATTACCCACTGCCTCCCTTTAGTCTCATTTCCAATTCTTGCGTTAAAATCTTCCAGAATTATCGTCGAGTTGTCTGATTCTTCGTACAGCATTTGTAGATCATGCCAGAATTGTTTTTTTTCTTTCTTCGCGTTTGTTTCTCCTGGCCCATATGCCACTATTACATCCAAGTTCTCTTGATTGCATCTTGCAAAGGTTACTTTCATTGCCCTTTCGCTCACTGCTTTCCACTCCACTAATTTTCTTAGGTACTTCGGGCTTATCAGACACCCTACCCCTGCCTCAGCTCTTTCGTGTTCATCTATTCCACTGTATAACAGTCCGTAATTTTCTATTATTAATTTTCCTACTCCTTTCCTTTCTTTGTCTCTGTGATCGCCACTAATTTCATTTTATATCTCTTAATTTCCTGAATTAGTTTTTTCTCTTTACCATTTAAGCTTCTGATATTTCATGTTCCTATTCTGTACCATGAGTAATCGTTTGTCCTTGTATCCATTGCCTTTGTCGTCGCCTTTTTTTCCTGTCCTGTTTTCTTTATTAGTTTTTTGCTCTTGTTTGGACTTGATCGTTTTGCTTGTTTTCCCAATTTACCCGATTTCTCATTCCAGGTCCATAACTCCTGATTGCATATTATTTTCTGGTATACCACCTTGACCGTTTTTCCTTTTGCTGCTTCTTTCTTTACTTGTCTCCTAATTGTATTTTGGATCTTTCTTTCATTTATCGGAGCAAAATAAAATGAAATGCCACTCACTCACACAACATTATCGCATTTTGTGTGTAACAGTATTAGTGTGAAATATTGGTTTCAGTGAAAATTTTTAGTGAAGGATGTTGAAAGGAACTGTTTTCCGTGGTGAAGGAATCATATCTAAAAATATAAATCAATTGTAATTAAGAAAAAAATGTCGTTAGATGGCATGCGAAATGGTGATGAAAAATAAATTTAGAAGAAATCAAATAGGTTTAGGACATGATTTTTTAGTTAGAAACGGGAAGAAAACAAACAGTAGAGAGTAAATAAAATAATTTACGGGAAGGTCCGTACTAATTTGTCTACTAGAAAAGTTTAATAGTTAAATGGTAATTAAAGCATAATTGATAATGTTAAAGACAAAAAAGCAAATGAAGAAAATACAAGCAATAATGTTGAAGACGACCTGGAACAATTAATACAACTTTTTTTATTAAATCAAAACAAATTTAAAAAGAAAACAACGTAGAAGTGGGGTTACATGCATCAAATTAAACTTACAACAAGAATTCCTTTGAGAATGCAGATTGCCTGGTGTGGAAATATGGAAAAAAACACCATTTGGGATACGGCCTGGAGGTGGTTTTTCCTAACCTACAAATTAAGGAAAGAATTATTTAAAAAAGGCTCTTCTTTAAATGATTAAGTATTAGGGAGTTTCCTAATCGAAGTTAGGCCTTTACTGAGGAGTGTTGCGAAGGATTCTACTTCAATGACATTCAAGTATCTTCTATCGGACGTTTTGGTTGCGTGTGTGCAACTTTTAGTAAATTGACTACCAACTCGTTTTTGTAAACCAGCCTTGATAAAGCCCACACAACGGTGGGCGAAACGTCGGCAAATACAACTTACTGAGTTGATATTATTCCCACCTCCACCTAGAAGGGCTCTTACAGAGTACAAATAATATTTTAATATTTGTATTTATATTTCGGTTCTTTATTTTAGTTTTAAAGGTAGTACTTTGCAGGCTGTACCTTTTAGGCTCATTTAAGTGCGACTTTTGTGACTTCTTTCGATGTTATTCCTTTGGTTTCATTCCAGTACAATTCTAAATATAAATTTTGATTTTATAGAAAACTCTTCGAACAAATTGAAGTAATTTTTTAAATTTGTAATTATTAGTTTTCAAGGTAATATACCTACATTCTGTGCCGTTGTAACTATAAAGTATCTGAAATAAAAATACTTTAAATAAATGCTGCATAGGTATCTCAAATACTTGAAAGTAATCCAAAAAACCCTTAGATCATATACAGGGTGTCCAGAAACTCTCCTGACAAACGAAGACCGGAGATTCCTCAGATAATTTTAAGACAATTTAACCCAATTCACCTACTCCGAAAATGCTTCCTAAGGAAGCTAGAGCTCTTTGAAGATGGCGCCTTGTAAATAGTTTTTTTAAATACCTCCAGAACGCTTCTACTTAGAAAAGCAAAAACTGGTATGCTTGTTTAGCCTTCAGAGATGAATCGATTCCATCAATTGCGAATTTCTAGTACCGGTCATAGGCGTCCGTTTTGGGTAGGTCAACGGTTATTTTAAGGCATAACTTTTTGTCTTTAACTTTTAAGCATTTGTGACACTAGATTATTAAATTTTCAGGTATTCTAGTACTAAAAGGTACTCTTACTTTAAGTCATTAGGATCCACCGTTTTCTAGAAAAATGGATTTGAAAAATTTTTGGTTTTTTGTCATTAAAGTTAAATTTATATTTTTTGTACTAGTTGGCTCTGAACTGCCAACAAAAGTAAAACCTACGTTTTTCATTGTCAAATCATTGTCAGTTCGCGAAGTTTATTTTTTAATTTTTTACCAGGCGCCATCTTCAAATTGCTCTAGCTCCCTTAGGAAGCATTTTCGGACTAGGTGAATTGGGTTAAATTGTCTTAAAATTATCTTCGTTTGTCAGGAGAGTTTTTGGAGTGTGCACGGAATTGGGGGGCATCTTTCAATTTGAAACCATGGTTTTCACACCCAATAACCAAAGAACCTGTTTATACATTTTGGGATCCTTGCCACATGATTAAATTATATCGTAATACTTTTGGAGAAAAACGTATTTTAATCGATCCTGATAATGAAGAAATTAATTGGAAGTATATCGAAAAATTAGTCGATCTCTAAAAAGAAGTAGGACTTCATGTGGCAAATAAATTAACACCTTGCTATATAAATTATTTCAATGAAAAAATGAAGGTTAAGCTGGCAGTTCAAACTCTAAGTGCATCTGTATCAGAAGCAATTACATTTTGCAACAAAGGATAAACCATCCATTTTTCAATAATTCCTCGGCTACTGCTAAATTTTGTTTAACACTAAATGATGCTTTTGATATGTTAAATGGTCGAAGTGTGGTTGCAAAATATCTATATAGAAGGCCGGTGAATAATCCAACGATTAATTTTTTTACAACAGAAAACTTAAGAATTAGAGAGTATATTTCAAATTTGAAGGACGAAAGTGGGAAATTATTCATTCATGGGAATCGAAAAACTGGCTTTCTAGGAATTATTGTGTGTTTGGAAAATTTGGTAAATCTTTACAACAGGTTGCGACCAGAACAAAGATATTTATTGCCATACGAGCTAAGTCAAGACCACCTAGAAATATTTTTCAACGCGATTAGAAGTAGAGGTGGTTACAATAACAACCCTTCTGTACGTCAATTTAAGAGTGCTTATAAGAGATTACTTGTAAGTTATCAAATTTCTGGCTCGGTAAATGGTAATTGTGATATACTAGAGCAAACTCCAATATTATTTGCTAGTAGTTCGTCAATTAATATAACAGATGCGGTTTGCGAATTTGATATGCCTGATGATGAAGAAGAATATTTGCTTAATTTTAATGCATTAAACGTTTTTCAAGAAGATATAGTTGAATACACTGCAGGATTTGTTATAAGAAAAATAATGAAAAAGCATGTTTGTGAGACCTGTGCAATTCAGTTGATGAAAGATAATAGAACACGATATTCATATAATTTACTTTCGATAAAAAGTAGAGGAAAATTGTATGAACCATCTTCAGATGTTTTAAAATTTGCAAAGTTGCCGAAATTGTTATTAGACAATTTCAAGACACAATTTGTATGTCAAGAGGAATTATATTTTTAATTATGAAATGCATGACTAAATTGCAGGATGTGTTTGTAAATAATGATATGTTATTGCATATATTAGATCAAGATGTTTTGAACAATCATCGAGACAATTTAATAAAAATTATTTTGGAATTCTACATTAATATTAGAATGTATTACGAAGGCAAAAAAATCAGTAAAGGACACTAACGTTAGAACGAAATATCCTCGACTTATTTTGTTTAAAAACCAATAAATGCTTTGTTCTTCATTGTATTACTGTATTATAAAACTTTTTTTTTGTAAATAAATAATAATTTTGGTTTTTATAACAGTTGCAGTTTTTTATTTAATTGTTAATGATCTTTTAATAAAACTATTATAGTTTCTTTTATATTAGGTGTATTGGAGACTTTAATGTTTTCTACAATTATTTATTTACTGAATTTTTGTATTATACATTTACATTTTCAAAAATTTTATTTATTAAAATAGATACAAATATTTGCTTTTGTTTATGCTAAATTTAGATTAAATTAAATAATGAATGAATAAATAATATCTAAGCAGAAAAGGTATATACTTTTCCACCCTTTTATTGCAGTTTTAAATTTGATTGATCGGCGATTTCATTAATGCATATCTATATTTAATTTTAAATATTTAAAATTGCCGCCAAAAAGATGCTGGAAATAGAACGTTTGAAACAAAAGAGAAATGCAAAAACGAATATGTACGCATGCGACGAAGACAGAGTAAAAATACTATGTCGGCGCTATGTTGGTTCTTAATATTTTCTAGTACTTGGTATCTATGTAAATATATATGATCTAAGAAAAACCCACTCGACCTTTCGCAAATGCCCAAATACTACACAAATTTCTCTACAACACTCCCTAAAACAATTTAAGCATGTTTTTTAAATACTACAGGCAATAATTAAAATAACACTTCAATTATATTTATTCGTCATGAATTATAATTCATAGTTACACTTGCACTACAACAAATTCAAATAACTGAAATGCTAAAAAGGCTAGATAAGTTGAATGGTAAAGTATGAAACCTTAACCTTGTTTGATACTAACCGCTACTAACCGTAAACTAACTAAAACAAAACACACAATTATCAATATAAATGTTTGTAAAGCACTACGAAAGAATAAATAATACTGTAAACGTGCAAACACCCTTAAATTTCTCTCAAAAGACTTTAAAATTCACCAAAACAAAATCACCACCATGCTTTTCTTATGGGAAACGGAAGTTATAGTTCTCTCCAAGCGAATGTCAAACTGACAGATGGCGCTTTTCTGCTCCAGTTAACTGATAAACTTAACCAAACCTAAATTGAATAAACTGTGAGATTGTCAATTTTAATTATTAAAAAACATTTATCGGTTATAAATACACAAGAGATTGATTTTTTCCGGGTAATTTTTTTAAGAACTCTTTTTTTCTTCTCTCTC
This sequence comes from Abscondita cerata, assembly GCA_030710515.1. Lineage (NCBI taxonomy): Eukaryota > Metazoa > Arthropoda > Insecta > Coleoptera > Lampyridae > Abscondita > Abscondita cerata. The sequence goes on from JALBCR010004249.1 coordinate 403,858, forward strand.
GAATTAAGGAACACCAGAAAATCGTTGACTTCGTCTCGCTGTTTTTGCATGACCTTAATTCTCGAATAACTTTCTAATGGAAAATAGGTTTCAGTCACAAAAAAAATTACCCGAGTATAAAATCAACCTCGTGTATATCGTATTACAGATTAAAGACTACTACTATCGATAACTTGAAGCAAAAGTATCTTCACTTGGTTATTATGTTTTAAAATGAGTCATACCCAATCTTATATGATTTTAACTATATTTACATAATAACGCAGAAAGTGACACCACCACTTTCATACATTTCATATTTACGTTCATTATAATACCTATTAATAATATACTGCCATCATAGTCTTAATTATCATTGATTTCACATAAATGTTTCTTCTAAACTCGTACTAACTGAAGGTAAAGTTTACTTCGAGATAAAAAGGCATTAAAAGTAATAGTAAAATTAATAGAGTTCATTTAGTGCTCAGAAAGGTTTAATAACCATACACGTGCAATATGATCAATAAAATTCTTATCGTGTTTATTTGGTTCGTCTTCGAAAACAGAAATGAGATGATTAGGGAAAAGATCATTGCCAGTTTATCCCTATGATATGAATTGCAAGGCACGTATCCTGCCTGTTTTTGATATATGCTAGATACTTTTCTTTCGATATCGAACCTAAAACGTTCACTAATTGGAAGAATGTGTTTGAAAAACTACGTCGTAACTATAATTTGCAGCTGATTTTATCTGTTGGAAAATAGTTTTCTTTTTTTTACGATACTTATGCGTCCTCTTATTAATTTATTAAGTGTTCGCTTTTCTATACAAATAATAAAAATTCAATAAAATTCATGCAAAGCTAAAAACCCTACAAGACCTCTATTTTCACTTTCATGGTTTTAATTTAAACATTTCGGTTTCCTGCAACCAAACATTGAAATGCGAAAGCCACCTTCTCGTCCATTTATACAAAAAAGAGATTAACGTAACCATAATGGAAGTGTCCCCTACAACCCAAAAGGCCCAATTTATACGAATTAAAGACAGATATCGGTGTATACAGTTTATTTTAACATGAGATAAAACTACCATCTTTACTTTTTTTCATTCGCCTACAATTTACGTTTATTATGCGCAATTCTCAGCTCGTCCGAGTAACCTTTTTTACGTAATGCGGTTGGGAATTCATCAAAATTTCAGAATAGCTTTTCTTGAGAACTGTGATTTTCTAGTTACTTGTATGCAAATTCTCAATTAATTGCGAGATAAGTTGTAGAAGGTACAATGCTTATAATTAACTCCAATTTTATGTTTAAATTAAATCACTACCTAATTTTGTTACTTTTAAAATAGTAGTATTACACGAGAAGAAATATTTGTTAAAAATTTTATCGTTTGTTTAGCGGTGAATTATAAGTGTACCAAAAATTTAACCTCTCAACACACCTCGCAATCATCGTTGCTTGTTGCTTTGCTGATCCCCGATTATAATGTGCATAATTTTTTTTATATTTGGTAGTTTTATCAACCAAATAGTCAGTTTAGGTCACGCCACCACGAGTTATTTTACTGTACTTTGTGTATCATTTAAAAATAATTAAATTAATTCAATTCCACCGCCTGCTTCGTTTTTATTTGAATACTCGGTAGTTATTATTAATAAAATGTATATTGTCATAAAAATAACCGTCAAACACGTTGAGTGCCAAATTGTCATGTGATTGACGAAATTGGTAATTCCAATTCTTTTTGGGTGAATTTTTAATTAGAATGAAATATATTAATATTGACTTAATTTAATTAATTAAGGGATGCACGTAGTGAAAGGTTTCGTACTAATTCAAATTTAAGGTGTTTTTTTTTATACATATGTTATTCATAATATGAGTTCATTTGCCCGGGTCAAATAAATATATTAATAAAGTGCGTTTGTAATTACGATTGTTATACAATATCAATATTTACAAGCGATGGGTCTCTTTAAAGCAATGTACGTGTGTGTATATTTAAGTCCAGACAGCACGAGCAGATAATCAATGTTTACGTAGCAATAATATGGAAGGTTGAAATTGTAATGTATTCCACAAATTCATCGGAATGTTTATTTAAAACAAATGTCGATAACTACAGTGGTAAAATACAATCACAATCGTAGGATGCTACTGATGTAGTATCTATATTGATATGTTTTTTTTAAACGCTGAGCAAAAACAAATGTCCTAAAAAGTGATCTCTGGAAAATCTGGCTAAAAATTTGTGATTACATTCGCGTGCGGAAAATAATTTAACGCACAAGATTTGTATTAAATTTTTTGGCCGACGATTTTTAAATGGTAAAAATTAACAAGTATTTTGATGTCAATTGTCAATATCGGTCGTGAAGTGAACTGTAATTCACAATACATACGATGGCTCTAATCATTTACATGAACCTAAAAATATTCCAAATCACATTATTTTTTACCATTTAACAGTAAAAAGTTGTGTAATTGTTGATTTAGTAAACGTATTATTGTTCTATAAAAAGATTTTTATTGACAAATGTACCTTAAGAGCGGACGATTTGGGTAATTTTTACACACGCTGCGCGTTCACTGTACCGGGGACCCAATAAGACTGTTCATCGGCCATATCTCGGGAACCGTTCGTCGTATGACTTTGGTATAAAAAAAATATTAGGTAAATCGGCCATGAAGAATCGCAGGAAAATATTTTCAAGTTTTAAAATGACCACCAGAGGGCGTAACTGCCATCTTAAATCTTTAAATTGCATTTTCTATAAATTTCGCATAATAAACAAAAAATGTTTTTCACATTTGTAAAGAGAATCAGTTTATCATTTTCGTAAAAACAAAAGTTCGGTTATTTCAAAAACAAAAATGGGGGGGTGTTAAGTATCAACCAAAATATATTTAATTTAGTTGAATCCTTCTCCGCCAGGGGGCTAGTTTTGACACCATGACCCAAATTTTTAAAAAATCAAAAAATAAAATGGAATGATTTGACTTTTTCTTTATGATAAAGTAGCTAAATAACATCCAAATAGGCCAGTGAAAACCATTTTTCAAAATCTCGTTCCTAACTTCAAATATTGGGTAAATGAGAATAATGGATATTTGAAGATCGAGGAGTCTAAATAGAATTCATTTAGGTATTATTTAAAAAAAAATATATATCATCAGAACATTCATGTGGCTCCAAAGGGACTAAACGCATTTTGAACTTATTGTCACTTTAATATTACTCTCGTAATTCTAACCTTTAATTTAAAAAGTAAGCCTAAAAATGTAAATAGGTATACTATATTCGAATTCGAATATGTTAGACCATCTATTTTGGAACGATTTACAAAGATTCTTTGTAAAATTTGATGCCCCAAATCTAGTACTTTGCGTAAAGTTTTAAGCTGTTTTTTTTTTGCAATATGGTGTGTGGTCTTGGAAAAAAGAAAGATAGGTAGGTAGTTCAGTTCATCTTTGCCAAAAAAATATAATATATTTGAAAATTAAAAAGTATAAGGTATAACTTTTAATCGCAATAATGAAAAACAAGGTAAGTGTTGGCTTGGTTTTAAAGTAAAGTAAAAGCACCCTATACTTTAGGCCTTGGAAAATTAAACAAATGGAACACGATGCATTATAAAATGACAGTCGTAATGTTGTAAATTATTTTGTTGTGTTTACATTCAGTAAGTGCAGTTTTTTAATTTGTAATCTTTTTAAAATGCCGATTTCTAACCAAGAAGCATTTAATATGCTGGCGATCTATTTTGAATGTTTTCAAAATGGGATTATCGCTGCTCGCACCTTCTATTTGCGCTATCCGAATGGACCGCGATACCATCGCCGCGTGTTTGTGCGTTTAGCCCAGCGCCTGTTAACAACGAGTAGCATCCGTAGACCTGTCATTAATCGGAGAAATAGGCAAAATAACGAACAAAATGTTATTAATATCCTGGCATCTATAGAAATCAATCCCCAAATTAGTACTAGAGAAATTTCTCGAGACTTGGGTATTCTTCAAAGTACTGTTCATCGCATTATTCAAACCCAGAGGTATGTAAGAGGTATACCTCTTTTTATAAAGTTTAATCTATTTTAGGCTACACCCCTACTATACCAACTTACACCAAGGCCTTACTCCTCCGGATTTCGACCGATTCTTGATTCTTATTGCTTAAGGAATGCTCTTTTCAACGATTTTTCTGCGATTCTTCATGGCCGATTTACCTAATATTTTTTTTACACCAAAGTCATACAACGAACGGTTCCCGAGATATGGCCGAGAAACAGTCTTATTGGGTCACCCGGTACATAATCATGACGGTTCAGACTTTGTAGTTTCAATGTTAATTTGACGTTTACATGTCACGAGGCCAAAATAGTTATTTATGTACCAAGAGTGTAAAGTAACATTTTTCAGCCCGAGCATGAAAATCATGTGAGGGCTTAAAAAGTACGTTACACCTGTGGTGCATACAAATTTTTTTGCATTTATTAGTAATACAATTTTATAATCAATGGTAATAGTAAGTCGAAACAGATTTATTTTTTAATACATATTTTATTTTAATTTTAATACATACAAAAAAAACCTTAAGTGAATAGTACTAATAAGTTTAGAAAAACAAACAAATACATTACTACCTCCAAAATAACAACAAATTATTACAAAATTTAAATTTACGAACGTAAACTGGTCGCGAACTCTAGGGTAGTTTACAAGAATTAAGAATAAAATGTTCTTCTTTACCGGCATTCCTAAAGGTCATTTAAAATTTAAATTACAAAGCTTCCTAAATCAGTGAACATGGAAACTGATAATGAAGAACTTTCTAATACTTCTCCCGGTATTACAGAGGTAGCAGATAACGTGTTTCCGGATTTGTTACTTGCTAAATCCAGAAAAATATGTGAAAAGACATACGATTACTTTTTAAAATGGTGTCAACTTAAAAAAGCAACAAACTACACGGAAAATATGCTTTTAGTGTATTTTGCGGAAATTTCCAGGTCTTCTACACTTTGGTCATTTTATTTTATAATGAAATCAACTTTATGTGTAAAAGATAACATAGATATTGACAAGTTTGTAATAATTGTAATCAGTTAATTGAATTAAACAAATAACCTTTCACAATTATAGGTTAGGTAATATTTACTCCAGTTCTACACTATTAAAAAATTTTGCCTTATATTTAGATTCTACAATTTAATTTATATATATTCAAAACAAAAACTGATTTTTTAAGAATAATTTGTAGTGATTCTCATGTCACTTCTCATGCATAATTTCGTATCGTTTATTATTATTTTGTATATGATTAATCGTAAATTCTCGGATCAATTCGGTATTAACGATATATGTGGGCCTTAAAGTAAAAAATGCGGACCCTAAAGTAAATCGAGCGAAAAAGAGTCGTTTTACGCTCGCGGGAGCGGGTGTAAAGTGAATTATTAAATATAGGAAGTGCAAAATAGTTATTTGTCCAACAAGTGAGAAAAGCGAGGCTTTCCTCGTGTGTTGGACACAACATTTTTTCCACGAAATTCCCGAAAAAACCAACCAGCCAACCCAAATGAAAGAAAAACTATTAATTATAAACGTAACACATTGTTACTGGATTTGGTCACAATTTCGTACGTAAAAGCGAAAGTCAACAATCGGAGGGTTACAATAGTCTCGCCTATTTATTCTGTGGTCTTCTAACCAATAAATGTAAGGTAACAATGTTCAAAAGTAGAAATATAAGATACAAATTAAACAAAAGTGACTGAATAATAATACTTATTTGTGTAACAAAAATTAAATTATTTAATTAAGTTCCAAGCGACATTCTCGCAACATGACATTTTTTTCCTCACTAGTGAGGGAAATACAATTTTCCTCACTATTTGTAGAGAAGAAACGTCTGCTTTCTAAGTATGTCGTGGAAAAAAGTATTTTATACGCTTTTGCTGTTAATATTACATACGGGTCCGCATTACACTACTTTTTAGTCAAAAAATTTCAACCGGATTTTTTCAGGAACTACATTTTCTAAATGAATATCTTTTTTTTTGTTGTTATAACAATACACAGCCTGTATCATTTCAAGTAGTATTTTTTCTGCTGATTAAAATGTTGAAAAAAAAATTTAGCGTTTAAGAAACAATGAGGAAAAATATATTTTCTTAAATGGAACACCCTGTGTATTTTTGTAATATTGAATGTATAACGTTTTTGTAACAAAATAAGTCATATTTATAATTTCTCAAAACCTAAAAATAACTAATGTATAGCAAATTTTTTTATTTCATTATAGCAAACTATGGAATTTAAAAATAAGACTATAGCACAACACATTTTTATTCGTTAGGACGAGAACAAATATGTTATCATCTAATATTCGACCTGTTATAATAATAAGAAATATCTTATTGATTGTAATTTTTTTAATAATTTATAATTGCCATCCCAAGTTATATTTGACATTATGTCATAAACCTTTTATAATTACTACCTGAAGAAGAAACAATTTAGTTTTAACAACTTGTAGTTAAAGTTTAATCATTGACTTTATTTCCAGTTAATATTTCTTATTATAACATTTCGAATATTAAATAATAACATATTTGTTTTTGTCGATACGAATAAGAAATGTGTTGTGATAAGTTAGTTGCATTCTTATTCTTAAATTCCACAGTCTGTTAAAATGAAATAAAAAACGAATCTATAACGTAGTTAATTTTAGCTTTCGATAAATTATGAATATGACTTTTTTTGTTACAAAAATACTATACATTCAATATAGCACAAAATATGTAGGGTGTTCCATTTCAAAAAAATATATTTTCGTTATTTTTTCTTAAAGGGAAACTTCAATTATTTTTTTTATTTTTACCAACGAATGAGAGCAAAAACTAAACGAAATCATTAGAAACTTTGGAAGGAGCTAAATCATACTATACAGTGTGTCCAAGATAAGGATGAACAGCATAGGGATCTCGGAAACCGTGAGAGATACAGTTCTGCTTACTTCCGGAGATATTAAAAAAAAAACGAAATATCATCAACTTTATTTTTTCTTATGGCACTCAAAAAAAGTACACTCCATATAAGAAAGCATTTTTCATTACGAATTCAACGATGTACTACACAATATGGTTATTTGTGATTTTATTAAGAAAAAATAACGTTTTAGTAAATTTGTAATCTGTTTTGCGCTGAATGAAACCAGGACAGCGAAAAAATGAAGTCTATTGTTAGTTCTGACAGAATCGATTTGATTGACATAGTAGTATCAGTTTAGCAACGTCATTCAGTGTAGGTCATATTTTACAATGGAACACGTAAATTTCAAATCTTTTTGATGTAGTGTGCGTTGAAATAATTGCGGCAAATAGAAAATGTTACTGCGCTCGAATGTTTTTGGCGGTACAGTACGGGTTGCTTGAATGAACCGTATTCTTTTAGATTGGACACCAAACGCCTAAATATAGATTTTTCTGGTTGTCTCCGTCCCGGGTACTTGATCAAATACAAGTGTTCGGCTTTTACAGAATTTCTCCGGCATGTAAATATGACCTACACTGAAAAACGTTGCTAAACTGATTCTACTTTATCATTCAAATAGATTCTGACAGAATTAACAATGAAAGAAATGGAGTCAATTGTTAATTCGACTTCATTTTTTCGTTGCCATGATTTCATTCAGCGCATACTAGACCAAAAATATTAGAAATTTACTAAAACGTTATTTTTTCTTAATAAAATCACGAATAACCATATTGTGTAGTGCATTGTTGAATTCGTAATGAAAAATTCTTTCTTATACGGAGTGTACTTTTTTTAAGTGCCATAAAAAAATAAAGTTGATGATGGTTTCTTCGAAACGAAACGTTGTAGTGAAAATTCGTAAACGCCATCTTGTAGAGCAGAAAGAGTTGCAATGACAAAATGCATTCAGTTTTTTTGTTACTTTTCGGATAACTTCAGAATATAATGAAAACGAAATTGCACAATTTCGGTTTTTTTCGAATATCTCTGGAAGTAAGCCGAACTCAGCGAGTTCGTGACCATCTTTTTTTGTTGGTTTTATCTTAGTTCAAATTCTTCGATTTCCTAAATGTTTGTCATTATCGTTTAAACATTTAATAATAATTATTCATGCAAATTAGTCCAAAATTCCAACTGCTTTTGCAGTATGGGAAATTTTCCAAAACATCTCTGCACTTAATAAAATATGATTCGGTAACGATTTATAAAGATGATTTGCGAGTTTTTAATTTTGCGTGGCATATAAAATTGGTTTGTTTAAACTCGATACATCACCTCAAGTGGGGATTGTTTTAATCTGAACACTGGCTTACCTTGACAACAACGAGATAACTTAAATACAAGCCGTGCGAATAAATTTGGCAACATTGCATCAATTCACTCTAGTACTACGGACAACTAGTTTGGATCCCATAATATTATTAAGAAGTATTTATGACATCTATCCAAAATATTATACATGTTATAACAAATTACTAATTCTAATTAACATTTATTTGTAGGTTAGTAATTTTCATTTTTTTACCTTATTTGCAATTTGTGAATCATTTTATAGATTTGGCATATAGTATGATGTTAGTTAAATGTTGAATAATTTTTTTACCAGATCTTTTAATGATTGTCCACAAATGCAATTCTGTCGAATTTGCTCTGAGACCCCTCTGGGTGGACGTAGAGTACAAAAAACCACCCACAAACGGACTCAGTCAAACCACCTCTCTGCAAATGATCAAAATATGCAATACCACTTTCACAACCTTTAGAATATTTGATGTCACAATAACACTGCACAAAATGTTTAAACCGTCTACAATGTTTGTACTTTCCAGGTCAAAATTTAAAATATAGAAGTATGTACAAGTATCACTAGTTTTAAACTTCCAATTTGAAACGATCTTTTAAAAATGTTCCAATTGCATCTGATTGTCCCTGCATATGTGCTTTTCTTCTAACACTAGGTGAAATCCTTTCCGAAACCTGTTTCGACAAATATGCTGGTAAGTTAGAAAATAAATGTGGGAACACTTATTTTAGGACGGTCTTCTTCTTCACCACTACTATTTGTATGCAAACAGATGTAGTGCTCTAATTTTGCCTTTTTATCGCATGCGGCTATGCTTCTTTTTGATAACATCATTCCTAAAGGAAAATGTTATTACAGGTGCCTTTTTCTATTTTAATTCACTGTCATAATCAGATTTCCATCTTGGAACGACACATCTTATTGGCATCCAGATAATAATTATTATAACATTAACTTTTTGTAAACATTAGGTTGCATATCTTACAAAGTTAGGTTAAAATCAACAATATCTTGAACAATAATATACTATATAATTACCTGTTTTTGTAAACTTTTCTCGATAATTACTTTGGACTAAGGTAAGTTTACTTAAATCGGCTTATTTTGGTCTAAGGAATATGTGGTAGGCTTGTGTAAAGACCTTTTACAGACACCCTGTATAGTGTGAACACACTTTGATTAATTTGATTTAAAAATAGAAAATCATATTATTAACACTTTAATCGTGAAATCTCACCACAACCTATAGTATTCAACCATTGCTAAAACGGAGTTGATGTAGGGTAAAACTGGGTCAAATTAAATTAACAAATATCGAAAAAAATGTTTAAATTAATAAATCAATCGAGTAACACAATCGACATTCAACATTGTCAAATATTAAACATGCATTAATCCAGTATTTATTTAAAAATTATTAGTATTATACATTTGCGCACACAAAAATAATTTTTATTTGTTTATCGTCGCTTGGAGTGATTATAATTATATGCTAGTAAATTTCATTTCCACTAAACTTCCGTACAATATTTTCTTTATAAAAAGTCGTCTACTAATACTTTAAACTACACGCCAAAAAAAATTAATTTCCCTGCTTTTTTGTATAATCAACAACTTTTAATGAAATTAGCGCAAACGTCTACTTGAATTTATGCAGAATTAAAAAACTTATTTTTCCTATTTGTTTTGAGAGTTGGATAACATTTTTTTGAATTAACTAACCACATAATGAATGACTAAAATTCTTTCTGCCTTTTAAATCCCTAAAAGCCTCGCAAATAAAACTTTCGTTCCTTCATAAAAGATGAACATTTAACCGGTGGAGATATTTGAGCTTGAAAGTAGGTTATATTCCAGCAATTTGTCTTCTACTTTCCTTTACTTTGTTATTTACCGTGGTTTTTATTGCAAGTTTTCTTTTTTGAGTTCGTAGATGTGGATGGAATATTGATGGAACGTTGATTACATAACGCAATTTTGTCTTAATAATAAATCGTTTAAGTAATGCGGTTGTTGTGCAAATCGATTTGCTTACAATTTAGTCTTTCTTTATATTTAATGTCGTCTTCAAGTAAATATTTGTTCGTACCGAAATTAAAGACGAAATTTAATGCCAAAATGAAATTTTAACTTGAAGATGGTTTGCTTAAAGTCCGATTATTCTTGACAAAGGGTCTATAATTGCACATATCTCTTGATTAAATTCACTATTCACATTAATATTGTGTGTGTGTGTGTGTGTGTAAAACTGTAAATATTACGAATTCTAATTGAATTTTAATATAAAACCTTTATTGTAAGAATTTGGGATTCTATGTTCTGAATGACTAAGAGAAGCAAGAATCTGGCTTCGTGTAGAAGGTGATTCCTTTGTTTGTTTAAAGTTTTTCACGCTGATGAAGCCTCTTATGATAGTACACGAAAAGCAACTACGCTTACCACACTCCAATTCCATAAGGAGTTTTGTTTTCACAAATTAAAATTATTGTACTCTAATATTAATTTTTGTCTTGCATCTAATGCAGCTAATGTGGAATTATTTGGCCCCTTCTCGAACTGTTGAGTGTCTACAGTTATTTATAACACGAATTGCATACTATATTTTTTCTACGAACAACAAGTGACATAATTAATTTGTAGCCACGTTCAACCTGTTTTTGCCAACTTTGTATCTAAAATGATTAAAATGTACTAAGCCACGTATACGATAATTTCTGTTTTAAAGGTGGGAGTAGAAAATAATATATTATGCAACAAGTGTTATAAACAGCGTAGCGACGCTTAGCGCAGCGAGTATCTAAAAACGAATGTCTAAAGATATTTATTAAACGAATTTCAAACTATACTTTTTCTACGACCAGCACAAAAATATTAAAATATGAAAATTACTTTACTTTAGCTTAACAAACACAATAACAATAACATAATATGAGGTAACTATAGATTAACAGTGACATTAGGAATATTTTGACAATTTAGTACTAACTAATAGCTGAAAAGTGACATAATTAATTTAAATCTAAGTTCATCCCGTTATAAAACTACGTCTCGTTACTAAAACGCACACAACCACATTTTGCCGCTTAGCATCATGCCAACATATCTTCTATATATATATAATTTCCTTGAAATCTCTGTCTGTCTGGTTATCATCTTCTCCGAGGTGTTTAAAAAAAACTGAATACACCATTCGATAGAGGATTTTAAAGAGGTCTGGGTGCAAGGGTTTTTGAAACTCTAACTTAACCCTGGGGGACTGGCCACACCCACTCTCCCCAAACTTCAAAATTAATTTTTGTTTTATTACCAAATATGTTTGTCTTGACAAGACAACCATCTTTTGTGTACATCATTTTGACCTATGACCTTAAGGTCAAAAGGTATAGGTCAAAATTCATGCGTCTAGGACGTGCTTAAAGACTTGTACAATAATAATTTGTGTTTTCGTCCACTCGTGGGATTTTCTAATAGCAACAAAGATGAGTGGTAATCTAGTCAAAATTAGCAATAAAAATTATAACCACGAATGTAATTCGGCGTGATTATTTTTTAAACTATGTCGCAAAATGTATATACTAGTATATTTGTATTGAATCAGCCGAGCTTTGACCAAATCTCGTGCTCATGTTGGTTTCTGTTAGATGAGTAATTGTAAAATTTCTTAGAATTCATACCAATTCACTTACCTTATGTTAGAGAAAATCTCAAAAGCGAAATTCACAATAATGGCGACAGTGCTGAATTTTTATTACTTATATTGAGACAAATTGCTGCGTTACCTTAACAATCAAATCAATGCTAACTTTTTTATGAATTTATTTAAAGATTTAAACAAAGATCCAATGAAACAACGTAAAAAAATAGTCGTTGTAATTAGCTACTAGCAAATAGTCAGTGTAATTTTGATGCTATTTATTGGTCGATTTGAAATTTTTCTCATTACGATTGGCTGACAGGACTGTTTAAAATAATTTAAAAAATAATCATTATTATTTGTACAAACACATTAGGCAAAGAAAATAATAACATATTTTTTACTTTTATTGAATAACGGCAGCTTGTCCTTCAAAGTAGTTTCTGTTAGTTTAGTTGCACAGTACTAAATTATTCCTCCAACAGAACAGAAATTATTTCCAGTAATTCCGAAGGCAATTTCGATATTGCACATTCTGAAATTTCCTTTTTATACAACTTGACATTTACGGGTTTATGCTGACCGTAAATATTAGTTATTCAGACGTAATCTGCCAAAGTTTAGATTGTCGCGTTACTGAATAGCTTCGCAGTAATCATTATCTCTTTTCTAATAACGAATAAGAAGTTATATTAGCTTAACAGTTAGTTTTTCCTAGTAAATAATTTCATGTAAAATTGTATTATCGAGTACGAATGAAAACGCGAGATCAGTTCAGTGAATTAGTTTTTTTTTCATTTTGGTTTTCATATTCATCATCTCCCAACATTATTTGGATCTAAATGTCAAAATATGATTCGCTACGAAAGAAAATTCCTGTAACCATTTCCACTTGGTAATTAACGCTACAATTTGAAGACGGTAGTTTAATAATTTAGGTTCAATTGCTAATTAGTGCTCTATTGGAATAGTTAATTCAGTGTTACATTTCAATTACTGTTACGTAATTCTAGTTATTACAAACACGAAACTCGATAAAGACGATCAGAATTAGTTCGCGCTAATTACTTACTAAATTAAATTGAGAATCCGAGAGAGTGCAATATTATGGGTTGTAAAAAAATAAATTTAAACAACCTCGAACTGTTTAGCATATCAACTTTATACAATACCCTGGAGTTTACGAAATTTGCATTCCTCTTACTCCGTCCATCTGCTACTCAAGTGAGATTCGACGATAAGTACAAAATTGTCATCAATTCGTATATAAGGATTAAAGGATATAAAGTCTTAATTATCCACAATGAATATATCCGATCGACACAATGACTTATCTGTCATATTAAATGTGTATAACATACGAATTGGGGCCGTAAAACTATCACTTTTTTACATTTTTGTATACTCTATACAAAAAGTTGAACGAAATATGTAGATAAAAATGAATTTTTAAACGATAAAACTGACGAATTTTGTAAGATTTTTATGGAAAAAGAGAAACTCAGATAATACTTTCATTTAGAATATTTGTTAAGGTGGTAATGACGTGAAAAAAATTGGTTTGTCAATTTTTCTAAATCCCTCATTTTTTTTATTAATGCTGAAAGCCGCGCTTTTTTCCAGGTTAGAAATGTCCTATGTATTGCAACCTTTTAATTATTATGTTCTTATAAATAAAAAAATGCTAGAGGTGCTTTTCTGAATCAAATTTAAGTATAAAAGTTCACATGAGCATATGACCTAAAGTGTCTGGTGTTCGAGATACGCAGTCGTCACAAAAAGGCAGCTTTGAAATAAGTGTTCTTCAGTTCATTAGCAAAATTAGCTGGGCGTACTTAATCAGGGCTATGTATATGATACTGTTTGTAATGTGATTATAATAATTTGCGTATTATATCTAGTGAAACTTTGAATCATCTTTTGCGAAATATTTCCAAATGTAGAAGAAACGTCTTTCAATGCATGAAGCATGAAAAAACCATCATACATTAGTACGTCACATCTTTGTGGTGTGTTGCTTTCAGTTTCTTTTTAAAACTGATTTATTAGCGTGACACATTGCTAAGGGAATTGGCGTTAGTGGATACGACAAAATTTTATCAATATTCAATGTTTACTTCAGAGAAATTAATAACAACTGTACAAATAGTCGCGTTGCATGCGAACTTCTACCAATTTTACAGAAATAGCTTTTTTTTTGGTAGGTACTGCATCCATAGAAGTCAACATTTTATTCTTTTTTATCGTCTTTTCAAATCTCTCTGCATCTTCAGAATATTCTTTAATAAATTGATCACGGAGCTCGTTCTCTACGTTCAGCAAAAAATTGTTCAATGTTCGTTTGTACTGTTGGATTGATATTCTGCTTGATATTAGTAATAACATTTTCGAGCTGCAACGAATTTCTTTTTATTCTACTCTTATCAAGGTCAGCAGTAATATCCTAAGACTTTTTCAAACCTGTTTGCTCCATGATATGACTGATAATAGTTGAACGAAGTTATGGCTTTTACATCAACGTTGCCGCGCAAAAATTGAATTCGTTGTAGGCAATATTCCCGTCAATTTATTTGCAGCATCTGTATTTATGGTTTGTTCTAGTGTTAGATCAATAGGTTGTTTCGAAAATGGTTGCTCGGTTCTTTTAACTCCAAACAACCCTATTCCGAGTTGCAACTGTAACTCTGGGTGAGATTCGTGTACTTTCATCAATATATCGTGATATATCACGGTATAACCATTGATTATAAAGTTAGTATAACTTGAATAGTTTGGTTGATTAAAAATGAAACTTCTGTATAGCATGAAATAATACTCAATCAAATTTACATAAATGATATAAAATTGCGCAGTTTTACTATATACCTACTCGCCATTGAGTGTTCGTGTTTATTCTCTTCATACTTTTCAAGAAATTGCGTAACTGTTGGAAGGACTGGTTTATCTTTAATGAAATCTGATAAATATTTCTTCATTTCATCAGTGATTTCGATATATTGATCATTTATGAATTTTTCAAAATGAAGGGTTTGAAGAGCCAAAGTGTTTACTAGTTATAAACTATTTATGGAGCCGCTCGCCAGAATCTCACTGTTTAACATTGCATTAGTGATTCCGCAACCGTCGATGAATTTTCCCACTGCTTTAAAATATGCCATTATAATGTGAAATGATTCAAAATGAATAAATACGTTATCAAATCGTGGTTTTTTCATACTTTGAATCTGCAATGCGATTTTGGCGTAGCTAAATCATATGTGAGTTCTATAGAATTTTCATTGCATTCGGAAGATACTTGCTGGCTCTGTTTCATTGTTACTATAAGAACTGCTGTATTCTTGGAGAAGAATTTATTGTTGTTGAATATGAAATTTTTTGTTTGCAACTGGTATTATGATATCAAGATCAAGATGCTTCAATGATCGAAAATTTTCAGGAATATATAATCGTAAAGGACTTTAATTTTATTAATTTCTACTTCTGCTCACGTTAAGTTTCAGGTTCTTAATGCTTTTATCAGTTGTACATGTCTGTAGCTGTTCTTCGCAACCTTGATTTTTTTGCGCCTCTTATTACAAAAAATGCATACGTTCTCCGCAAAAGCTGGAACTCCTCAGCGCGGGATATATCTTGTGTCTTTGGTCCTTCACCTTCAGTTTCACGTGCTTTCTCGGTTGTAGCATCATCGGATTGATCACCGGTACTCGATGAAGTGTGTGGACAGTCTTGTTGTGTTGAATAATTGTGTATGGCTCGGTTTTCAACAGGATTCGATGCAACGCCGACATTCATATTTTCAGCTCCAGGGTATTCATCTGAAGGTTGAGCGTCTCTCTCCGAGTTAAAACAAAACCTCTTATGGTTTCATATGAAATGATATTGATGAAGTTCGTATTATTGCAATGTAACGAAATTCTGTTGTTTATACTTGCTTTTGCGTATCAACGATGCGAACTTCAATATTATTAATAGTAAACCGTATAAATAAAATGCATTTTAATAAAAATAATTGTCGAAAAATGATGAAGTATAATTTAGGTTGACGCTGCAGATGTTGAAGGTTTTCAACAGCTTTCCTGTATTTTGACGGTAAAGCGGTGAATTTCGAATGATATTTTTGAAAATCATTCAATTCTATTGGCACTTTCACACTTTCTAAAGATACATTATTTTTCTGACGAATCTCCAAAATAGAAGTACATTTGTGTAGAGTATTTTCAGAAAAAGATGCTAATAACTATTTTTTTGTCCCAAAATACACAAAACGGGTGAATTTTCGACATATTTAGACTTGCGCCCATTCGTTCGAAGACTACAACCGAAACTGATTGTGTACAACGAAGGGAGTTGTACACACGGATGTTGGTTTGAAATTTGGGCTACCTAAGCCTTCCCCCAAGGGGGCCCGAGGGTGGTGTTATGGGCTCAAGCAGCTCGAGAATCTAAATATGTGTTTAAAACGAAGCAACGTTTTAATCTTTACTGCGTCAGCTGACGCACCACCACTCCCCATGCAACTGATTGTTGTTTTCATACAGCTAATTATTTAAACAATTATCTAGTTAAATTTAATCCGGCCTACTATAACTTTACTCTATGTATTTTTTTTACAAGTTACCACTACTTGAGCAGCTGACGGTGGGGTTTACTTATTAGTCATATAAGAACAACTATCAATATGAACATGAGCCGGCTTACTATTACTTTTGTATTTGGAACGCTACCTCCCGGACGAATAGTATAGACACAGGTACAGACACCTGTTTATAACTACCATCCTATTAACCAGTCAAGAACCCGAACATTACGTACCAGCAGAGAGAAACGGAATAGCAGGAGTTGCTAAAGAACATTCATGGTGTGCGTTCTTCGAATAGAATCGTCCGCAAAGCAGGACGTACTAAGTTTCCGCTGCATACATAGCACCGTCACACCTAGTCTCCGCCAATCCTTTTAAAACCATACAGAGAATACACAGGTGGGTTGTTAACGAAACCAGCCTACAGCAAGTTCTTAGCATCGCCTTAATACAAGTTATGAAAGCTTCCGGCTTAATAATAACACCATCTGCAAGTTTAATAAGTCGACATTTAAAAACCGCATTGGCAGGTTATAATATAATTAAACAATTAATACTTGCAGGAAAACTACTACTGCCCTTAAATCAGGGTTTAATTGGTACCATCTGCACCACCATTGCGAGTTCGGCCGATTACCTCATCCCGTCGCTGTGTCTACGTTGCTGTTCCGGAACGATTTACCCGAGCCTTGGCAAGGAATAAAACTACGACACATCTCGTATATTTTTATTTTCAAGTTATTATCATTGTTCTGTTAATTATTTTGTATGTACTTATTTTCAATTTACCGTTGTCAAACATATTAGTGTGTCTGAAATTCAATAGGCCTCTTAGATGTGGATTTCTTCTTCGCTGTAGTTACTCGAGGCAATTAAAATACATCAATGAAAATATTGTAAATTTCGAACCTGGGAAAGTCTTGAGAAATTGACGCTTGCACAGGTTGAAAGTTTACAACATCTTTTATCTTCTTTTCTTTTTTAATTCTTCGCAGTCCACATTGTTGTATCAATGTTTATTTGAGTAAAATAATAAATATTTATAGAAAATGAATATTCGTTTCGAAGCAACGCTGTCTATAGTGGCGGTCACACAGAGAATGCAGTGTGGCTGGCATAGCTGTATTTTAAATGGGAGAAAGTCCCACAGCGTTGCCATGAGTCGCATAGCAGTCCCAGGGTCGGTTCAGCCCAAAAGATACTTGCGTTCCGTTCTGATTCGTTTGTTACCTATCATTTTAAATCTATAATCATTTCTGATTTCGTTATTATTCGTCTTTTATATGTTATAAAAATAATTACTAAAACATTATTTTTCATATTCTACAATGTTCTCTTCAACTTCGTGCGGACGCTTTTCTTAATTCAAAATCAATTAATAAATTGGGAAATATTTCAATATTTCACGACATAATCTGCGAAAAGCACTTCAAAACGTAATTATAACAAATCAAAATATTTTAGGGAAAAAAAGATCGGACCAAAGTTGCGTAATATATCGATGTTTATGATAGTGAAATCCAAAATTATTTTAATTAAAAACTGTACCCTTGAGAGTGGCGCCCGTGACGGAAATTTACATGGGAATTGGACGGTACAGAAGACTCTTAAATAGAACAATTTGTCCAATTATAATTATAAAAACAATTTCAACTTATACTTGTTGGAGACTATTTGTAGAACCAAAAAAATGTAAGTGTTAGTCTGTATCAATATAAAGTTTGTGTCTCAGGATTCTCGATCATTAATTAGGTGGAAAATGAATTTATTCTTTACTTGAAAACCTTACTGTATAATCAATCACTAATGAATTTACGGTGTCGTTAATGAAAACAGAATTGTTATGAAAATGTATAAACTGGTGCATAACATTGATGTAGAAAAAATTTCAACAATGATTGTTAGATTAATTGAACAACGCTAGATTTTCTAAAAGAGCTTTTAAAAAAGAAAGTGATGCACTACGACTGACAATAAAACTAAAGCTTTAAAGCAGTTGAAAAATTATAGATACAAGTAAAGATTTTAGCAAAAAGTAGATAAAACTAATCCACGTCGAATACGTTTTGTGCAACTACGTCGTACTGACAAGAAAAGAGTAATGGGTTTTGCAAACCTCTTCATTTATTTGCAAACTAAAACACTTTTTCATGTATTCGAAGTGGAATATTAGAGCATTGGTTAAAGGCTTAATTAGTATAAATGTGAGATAAAACGTTTTGAAATTGTTCAAAATACGAACTGTATGGTAAATACTCGTTTATTCTGGTTGTAAAACTCTTTCGTATTTATGCATGGTAGTGATAAGCGAATAATTCAAACAGAAACTTGAGAGGAATAATCTTACACTTCATTACGCTTACGCTGAGGGAATTGTGTAGCATCAATATGAATGTAATCGATTCAAAACAAGGAATTTATTTTCTTTTTATATAACCGTCGCAATAATAATAAATTATTAGTATTACCATTCAAACAAATAATTTTTAATACTCGTACGTAGTTACCATCTTTTAATTTCTTCAACAAAGAAAGCACCTAATTTATATGTAAGCTAAACGCTAAACAGAGTTTTTAACATACGTTTACTAATTCATAATTCAAACGATTGTATAGAGAAGAAAATCTGTTAAATATGCAGAAAAATAAAGTACAATTTTATGTATCTTGTACATATAATAAAAAGTATGTCGGCATTATGTTTTTCTTTAATGTATGGGTACAAATTTAATTTTAAAAAGGAGTACTATACATACGTACAATTAGAGAACAGAGTGGATAAATAATAATAATAATAGTAAACGTTTATTATTATTATTATATACCAAAACAAAAAAAATAAATGTTTCAAATTATTAGCAAATAAATCTATATTACAAAATAAATTAAATTAAGAAGCCAAATGGTTACGGGAACAGACTAGCTGCAACAGGCAACCGTCTGATTAGCTACCAATGTAACCACACCCGGAACCATAAGTATAAGTCTGCACTTAAATCCTAGCACAGAGAAAAATAATCAAAATTTAAAAATTTTTTAAATTATTTAAAGAAAAGATTCCAAAACGCAACCTCAACAAAGCTTTCTGCTCCAGAAAAAAAAACAAGAAACTGATTATAAAAAAAAAGAAATAAAGGCTCATGTAATATAATGGTCTGCAAATAAAAAAAAAAGAACTTACCTTGTCAAGTCTCCTATGGATAACATTAACTTAATATTATGTTTAAATGTAGACAAAGAAGAAGTTTTAATTGTATTAGGTTTAAGTTTATTGTAAGACATGCATATGTTATAAGAAAACGATTTCTTAAATTGTTCCAGGTTAAAAGGTGGTAAACCTAAGGCATTCTTTCTTCTAATATTAATGTTATGCACGTCTGTTCTAAATCTAATTTTGTTGTACAGGTATGGTGGTGTTTTGGCGGTCAAAATTTTATGATAAAAACATAGAGAATGAAGGACCCTTCGTTGCATCATTTACAGCCAGCCAGCCACCACTAATGTGTGAGAAATATGTTGGCGTTTTCGAATATTATAAATAAACCGTAAACAGCTGTTTTGCATCACCTGAACTCTCTTTTCTATCTACATTATCCAAACACTTATTATAAACAACATCACAGTAATTAAAATTGGACAATATTAACGATTCGCAAAGGGTCTTTCTTGCAGATACATTTAAAATGTGTCGGTTAGCATAGAACAGCTTTAGAGTCGAATAAGCCTTCCTTAGAAGCATTGTTACGTGTTGTGTAAATTTAAGATCAGAATCCATCAAAATTCCCAAATTGCTTATTTTAGCAACAACAGGAAGATATGTATTATTAATGTGAATATTAAAAGAGTTAGATACAATCTCTCGGTCTTTACGTCTGCCAAATAGAATAAGGGAGCATTTATTTGGATTGATAAAAAGTTGATGCTTATTTGAAAATTTATTAAGTTTGTCGAGGACCACAGATCCTTGCTAGTGTATAAGTGTAGTGATGAAAGAAACAGAGGTAGAAAGAATTGAAACTGCATCGCATGTAAGAACTCTGCAATTCACTTTGGAGTGAATTTGTATGAAGGCAATTTCGCAGTAACAGTTAACAGAGACTTATGTTGGAAGTTCGGTAAACTGGATGTTATAGTATGAGTGTCGTGTTTATGAGAATTTGTCGATGTATACTGTCACATCTCTTACCAGACTTGTAAGGTATAACATTTTATTTAATACTTTTGTTATCATTTATATGAAACCAACCAATTAAAAGATATATCGGAATTCGTACAGATTTTTTTATTTATACAGCAGACTACGCGTCATTCTGTTTCCTAGAATATATTTAGTTGTTGCAGAATTGTTGTATGAGTAACATGTTATCTAGTTTTGTTACTCTATTTTTTTTGAGTTGCCAGAGTTTTGATAAACAAATTAGTTATTTGTCAATAATAAAATTCAGATCGTTTTTAAGTGTCAACTATTTATTTAAATAATTAAAGTATAAGGAGATCGGCTAAAACGGGTAGTTTTCAAGCCCATATTTCAACAGTAGTCGTTTTGTCAAGATCAAGGAATTACAATAAAGTAAATGCTGAAAAAGTTCCCATAAATATTATGAGAATGACGAGACAATAAAAAAAATAGAGCTCGGTCGCCTTATCCTCCCCACAACTCGATTTTTGACGTTTGCACACGAAAGAGAATAGCTAGCACAACTTTGCACACCTTTAGTAGCGGAGTTATTGAGGTTTGAATCTGGGAGGCTAAGGCGACTTCAGCTCCCCCCCACAAAAAATATCGAATTTTTGATGTTCGCACACTGTATACGCAAATATTGTAGGGCATCCATCTTTTTTCAAGACGGCCCATACGGCCTTGCGTTTTACTTTGAATTGACGGTATTATCGCATGCCTAACATGAACCGCATACTTGTACGAATGTAAAATGCTAAATAAATTATTATTAAATCGAAAAGCCAATTATTATTAAATCGTATAACAGTAATTAGCTCGACCAAATGGTCCTTAGAACCGAAGGAAAAAAGACAAACACGAAGTAAAGATACGAAATTAACTAAAAGCCAAGAATCGAAAACGTGGAAAGAAGTCAAATGGTTATCCCCGCCGACACACGAAAGGCAGCAGGTCAGTGATTCTTTCCTTATTCAAGATATCAAAATTCCAAACTAATCGTTCAAGACCACGTGCACGCGATGTTAAATACCCCAGAAATAACAAAATGTTTCATTGAAATCATTAATAAATGATTCGAATTTAGAATCTTTAAAAAATCTCGATATTCCAGTAGAAGGATAGGACGCTATCTTGGTATCACTCATGTGTCAAAAATTAGATTTTTTCACCAGAAAAGAATTCGAGCTTACTTTAAATACGGAAATACCAAAATTACACGATTTAACCGAGTTTTTAGAGAAAAAATGTTTAGTTTTAAGTTCCATGAATACAAAAATTTTAGAAAAAACAAATTTTCTGAAAAATACAAATTGTTTCAATAAGTCAGTACATGTAGCAACAAAAATAATTAACCCAACATGTCATAATTGCAAAGATTCACATTTTGTAAATCAATGTCCAGAATTTATGGCCTTATCTATAAACGAAAGGAAATATCAAATACAAAAACATAACATGTGTTCAAATTGTTTTCGAGACAATCATACTGCGGAAAATTGTAAAGCCACCGGATGTAAAACGTGCGGAAAATATCAGCATACGTTACTTAATGAAAATCGGGCATCATGCGATGAACCGAAAAACGAATCAACTGTTGCACATTGCGCAAAATCCTTTTCCGAATTAAAACAAGTAATTTTGTCAACCGCGCAAGTATTAATTAAAAATTCAAAAGTGGTTTCGAAAAACGCCGTGCCCTTCTGGATCCAGGTTCACAATTAAATTTGATTTCAGTCGATTTATGTCTTCACCTTAACTTGAAAACAAAAAATGAAAACATTTCTATCTGCGGAGTTAATAAACAAAATAGTTACGATACAGAAATCAGTTTTAATAAATTTGAAATCTATGTATAACGATTTTAAAGTACCTCTCAATTGTTACACTGTAGACCGCGTTACCGAAAATTTACCGGTTACATAATTCGAAAAAAAAAATGCTTAAATTTACCAAACGTTGAATTGGCGGACCCAGAATTCAATTACTCTGGTCCTGTACACTTGATTTTAGGAGCGGAAGTATCATGGAAATTAATGTACACTGAACAAATCGAATTTTTCAAAATAAACGACCACGATTTATACATACGTATAAGAGGCCTTTAGGGTACATAGTAGGGGGTGTAATTATGGACACCCTTTCTTAAACGCTCATCAATAGTATGTAACGCTGTTGCAAAAAACGAATCTATTAAAACATTAATCGAAAAATTTTGGGTCCAAGAAGAGATTGAACGACCACAATCTCTTTTTTCACTAGAAGAACGGCATGCGAAGAACAATTCATTAATACGTATAGACGAGACGAAAATGGAAGATTTGTAATAAAATTACTTTTTAAAAACAACACCGTAAATTTGGGTGATTCGAGTGTCAATGCGATTAAACGATTTTTATCATTTGAACGAAAACGTCAAAGAACCGGAAACGAATTTTTACACGAAGAGTATGTGAAATCTATAAACGAATCTTTAAAATTAAACTTTATGCAACGCGTCCCAATCGAAGAATTACAAAACGAAAATTCGTATTATTTACCATACACGGGAGTAGTTAAACCGTTCAGAATTACAACCAACGTTCGTGTGGTTTATGATGGATCGGCTAAATCAGATAACGGATTAAGTTTAAACGATGATCTAATGACAGGCAAAAACTTGCAAAACGATTTATTCGACTTGATCGTACGCTTTAGCACAAATGATACGGTATAAACTTATCGCTTAACTCGTTTGGTATTCGGTTTAACCAATTCACCATTTACAGCGATGAGATGCATTAAGCAATTAGCGATGGAATCGCAATACGATCAAAATATTGGCCAATACGAGCCCAAAATGATGTAAGAAAAGTCATACACTCTTGCCTAATATGTTATAAAGTAGCGCCTAAACTACTTTCCCAAAAAATGGGAGATTTGCCGAGGGATAGAGTCGAACCCTGTAAACCTTTTACCAAAACGGGTGCAGATTATTTCGGTCTAATTTTGTTAAAACCTAGCAGACGCTCTAAAATTCAAAAAACGAGTTAAAACGAATAATCGCCAGGCTTGGTAAAATAACTCATATTTACCGCGATAACCCTACAACCTTTGTTGGTGCGAAACGATCTATAAATAACGATATTAATAAAGATCTTCTAGAACTTATCAATACAGATGTTGGTGTTCGAAATGTTTTAAGTAACAGTCATATTACGTGGAAATTTACTCCTCCTAGGTCACGTAATTTAGGTGGGTTGTGGGAGAAGCTGGTTAGATCCGCTAAACCGCATATTAAAAAACAGCGGGAAATGCAAATTTAACTAACGAGGAAGCTTTGACTCTTTTTACTCAAATAGAAGCAATTCTAAATTCTCATCCTCTTACTCCTCTTTCAAACGATCCAAACGATTTTGAAATCCTAACCTCCGCACACTTTATTATTGGAGGATCACTAACTAATCCACCAGAGAGAAATCTAGAAGATATCCCGTTAATTCAAACTAATCGATGGAGACGAGTACAAGCATTAAAGCAAGGGTTTTGGAAACGATGGAGGTTCTATTGCAGTATCAACCTCGTCAAAAATGGCATAAGCAAACTGAATGTACACCGCTGAGAGATGGGGCTCTAGTTCTTTTAGCAGAAGAAAATCTTCCGCCTTTAGTGTGGAAAACTGGTCGAATTAAAGAATTAATACGTGGTGCCGATGGTATCATCTGTGTAGCCGTTGTGAAGACAGTCCAGGGCACTTATACAAGGTCCATTTGAAAACTAGCCGTGCTACCGATGGAAGATTAGAAGCAGCGCCGTATCTTAACTGTTATATTCGACTTTAATTACCTATTATGTACCTGGTGCATGTTATTTTATCAACAATTTTGTCATATATGTTATTTTAACGTTATTGTAATTTTTTAAGTGTTGTGAATTGCTACTGTATTTTTTATTGTAAAATTAACATTACGTCGAAGGCGGGGAGGAATGTATACGCAAATATTGTAGCGCATCCTTCTTTTTCGAGATGGCCTTGACCTTGAATTGACGGCATTATCACCTGTCTAACATGAACCGTTTACTTGTACGAAGTAAAATGCTAAATACATTATTATCAAATCGAAGAGCTAATTATTATTAAATTGTACAACAGTAATTAGCTCGCCCACACGAAAGCGAAAACTTTGTTTAACTCTAGCACACGTTCACTAACGGAGTTATTGAGGGTGGAATCTAAGAAGCCATCCCTCCACAAAAAAAATTAAAGATCTGAGCTAGCACAACTAAAAATAATGTTAGCACACCTTTCATAACAGGGTTATTGAGGTTTGAATTTGGAGAGGCTAAGGCGACCTCAGCCCTCCAACAAAAAAATATCGAATGTTTGATGTTTGCACACGAAAGAGAATAGCTGGCACAGGCTTGCACAACTTTACGCAACGCTAGTTAATAACGGAGTTATTGAGGGTTCAATCTATGGAACCCGCCCCCCTACCTCTCCTCGCAATAAAATTTTGAACTTTTGATGTTTAAACTTTACAGAGTACAAGTATGTTATTGAGGTTTGAATCTGGAAGAGTTAAGACGACGCGACGTCAGCCCCCCAGAAAAATATCAAATATTTGATGTTTGCACAGGAAAGAGAACACCTATCATCACAGGCTAGCACAACTTTGGTCAACGCTAGGGCACCTTTAATAACGAAGTTATTGAGGGTTGAATATATGAAAGCCAGCTACAAAATAGGCATGACTTTTCTGCAGAAAAATAATTTACTATAGACACATCAAGCTTATATTGGCATTGCCAATTATTCCAACCGACATAATGAGTGTTCATTGTCTGATATTAATCTTTATAGTATTAAAGGCCAGTTGCACCAATGTCGGTTAAATTTAACCGTAGGTTAAACACAATCGTTATTACGTTTAATCTTTGGATACTATTGTTTTTAATCTACGGTTAAATTTAATCGAGTTTGGTGCAACTGGCTCTAAGTAAATGCAAGTTTTATAGTTTTGAAGCTGTACATCTTTAGAATTCTTTCTATGCGGTATGTGACTTTGGTTATGTATGAAAGATATGCGTGGATGGTAGGGGGTCGACTCTTGGATTCCCGTGCTATCGATTCTTTGGAATCTTACGGTGTCCTTACTGGTATACCCCCATAGGCAGTTTTCAGGTTCGAGTTCCACTTGATTCTCCTGTTCACAAGTTCTTTCAAATCGTTCCGTCAAGATCCTGATGATTCCGTGTTTGTGCTTAGGTGGTGGTTCCAGGTTCGCTAAGGCATCCACATGCTTGTGCTTGTGTATCGATTTTTTGTACATTGTGCGGCTTTGTTCGTTATTAGCTTTTAAACCCTTTGAACGAGTAGAAATACAATCTGCGAAGCAGAAATCATCAGGCAACGTCCAACATCGGAGATGGAATGACCTCTGAAGAAGTTAGCCACTCATATTACTGAAATGTTAAGAAGAAATTCTAATATAGGCGACGCAATTTCACCAAAGGCTGGGGTTAATCAAATTATGTATTTACTATAACAATTTTTAATTGTCATGGTTAGCGTATTAAAAGCTTTCGTAAACGAATACAGTTAGAAGAAGATAGTCAGTTTTGTAAAATAACCAAATGCTGATCTTCTGACCTTATTTAATTTTTCTAAACAACAAATCCATTCACAATATGATTTAATAATAACGTCCTATTTATAGTCATGTATCAATTGATTTGAAAATAAATATCATTTCAAGCGATAAGTGTATTCTAAAAAAGACTCTTTTCAAATATGCGACTATAAAAATAGTAATGAAACTTTCGAACACACTACATTTTTAACTAGGTGGTATCTTTATTTTACTAATTAAGCGTAACGAACATTATTTTGTAAAGTTTAATTATAATACAGAAATTAACTAAACTTGCGATATTTTTTTTACAATTTTTCATTCAATTTGATTTCCAGCGTACTTTGAAATGTACTTGAACAAACAAAGCGTAGGTAGATTTAACGTAGCGGTAGACTTTCGTCTAAATAATAAATAATTATTTTGTTTACGTTTTAATTTTTCACGATTCGAGGTTTTCCACTATTTCAATGCAGGGCTATAAAACGAATTAATTTTGATAATTGCGGAATTTCTACGACTTAATTCAGCAGTAAATTATTTTGCAAAAATAATTAAAGCGCGTTATTTTGACCTGAAATAAGTTTCAATTAAATGAATTTGAACTAGATTCATCATGTCATGTTTGACTTTTATGATCAAATAGTTTGAGTACACTACAACTATAACCGTAACTTTTCCCCGAGGGTATAATGCGGTTGCCCTTGTGTGCGGTATTTCCTTAAAGTCGACCGAAGTTGAAACGCAAACTATGAATCTCAAAACCCAACGAGACTGGACTTATGAGATTTGTCATGGGACCAGTTTATATCGTTGTGCTTATGGCACAAATCGATTTTTAGATGATAATAATAATACTGTACGAGTTGAATTAATGCAGCTAAAATAACTTTGAATATTCATATGCTCCGACCGAAAGCTTGCAATTTGTAATTTTCGTCTAATTTAACGTTTACGTGCAAAATTGACGTTTTCTCGAAAAGGTGTCTAAGGAAAAAAAGTTGTACGTTGATGGATGTCCGAAATGACATAAATTATTAATAAACTTATATGACTTTTTCGCTCTCAAATATTCCTCTTTTTATTTCATGCAGCTATTTGGTCCATCGGGCATCGAGAATGGATAGAAAAGGTGTCAATATGTTCTTACGAACTATTTTTTAACATTTGTCTTATATTGCTTTAATGCTTTTAATGGGTAAAGTTCTTGATTGATTACTAAAAGTTAACGTGAAGGTATAATTACGAAAATTTCATTTTGTGATAATACCGCGTTACCATTACGTTAGAGTAAATCTAAATAAAAACCACTCGAAATTACTTAGGACTAATACAATCGGGATTAGGTTAACAATAACATAGTAGATAGAATGAATTGCATTTAAATGAGGTCAAGTCTGAGTAATAAATACTTTGTTGCAGATGATGAAAGCGCTTCGGTACATGGCGTCGTTACGAAAGAGGGATTATTCGATGGAATGGTATCGACCGCAACTGAGGATTACTACATAGAACCTGTTAGTAGATATCTCACATTTAATCAAAGTCAAAACGTCCCGTCCTTTCATTCGATCGTATATAAAACTTCCGACATAGAAAATCCTACGATGAAAATGCCATGTGCCTCGCATATGTTACATCTAAAAAATTTAAGGCAAAACAAATTAGATAATAAAATTGTACATAGAAATAAAAGATGGTTGCTAGAAGGAAACGGGAGAGACCCTTACGACGAATTTAGTTTTTGGAACCCGAATAAATCGAAGAATCCGAGCATCGTGTCTTTTGACATCCATTCGCCTTTTAATCAACCCATCGATGAAGAAATGATGACTAGTAACAGAACTTCCTTTGATTTTAATTTTCGACACGTTAACAAACGCGCAACCATCGATCCTAAGAAAACTACTTGCATGTTGTATCTTCAAGCCGATCATAAATTCTTCCAAAAGTATGGAACTGAAGAAGCTTGTATCGAAGTGATGACTAGACACGTGCAGAGAGTCAACGCTATATATCGGATCACAGGTGAGGAGATTTATTTATTTGGTGTCTCTCTAATGATTACCAATTTGTTTGAAAGTTTTAATAATTTACACTTCAAGGTATAACATTTACATTGTTTTACATTGAGGTTAAGGTTCTCACCTTTTGAAATTGTTTCATTTTTTAACTGCTGAATACAATCCTTGTAAAACTAGGTCGGGTGATAACCCTATTGGAAACACAGGTGGACTGCAAAGTTGCCCCCTTAATACTTCACACAGTGAACACAAATAAATTACTATTCAATCTATAAATATATTTCTGCGGCCAAAGTTTCTGTCTGTAAAGTTCAACCTCATTTAAACTACTGGATCTGTTAAATAAATAATATTATTGAATATGTAAATAACGCGATTTTTCTCGCTACTTGACCGATTGTGTGAATTCCAACTCTTTGATTTATGCATTGCCCATGCCGGTATCCCACAAACAACTTATTGTGCTTAACATTTTTTAGTTGTAAATTGACGTATTTTTGATAGACAGCCAACAAGTTAATAATTGATCGGGACCATTTTTGATGAATTCATAAAGTTTTTCTCTGGTTTAGAACTTGTGATGAATTTAGCCTGGTGACCAACTGAATGACATTTTAAAAATGGTTTCAATCTTGCAAATGTTAAAATATCAATGTTCTCAAAGACAAGCAGCATTGATTCTACCATCGCATAGTTGCTCTACAAAGAAGGACTGCAATTTTTTGTGGACTAGAAATGGAACAAATTGTAGTAAAACTATGTATTTCAAACGGAAAAACTACTCACCAAATCATAGAAACATGCCAGCATAGCTTATTGTAACGCTCCTCAGACTTGAAGTCTGTATCGGTATCGCTGATGATAACAGCTTAGCTGTTGAAACACGTGTCCGAGTCAAGTTTTTGGTGCAGTTTTTGGTGTTTTTCTGTTGGTTTCAGACTGAAGGGAATAAGTTTTGCTGTAGCTGCTTTGCTTTTTTCTAAAATTTCGTTCTTCATATTTTCATCATTCATTACAAATTTTGACTTTTTCGACTTATCAAATATTATAAACTGTTTGTTAACAATTTTTTCTTAGTGTCGCCGACCACGATAATTATCCATTTTTTTACGCAGGTTTGAACCAATGTATTTTTGGTTATTCTTAATTTTTAGTGAGTTTTTATTTTATTCACGATTTTAACTACCTCAAATATTACATTATTGTATGTCGATCAAGCACCACGAATTATATTGTTATATTGTGCCGAAAAACGGGATGCTTTAATTTTGATTTTATTATAGCAAATTAATCGCTGTTAATTTTCCATGGAACATATTATATCGATCAATAAGTACCGGGCCTAACTACCAGATGGCGTCACTAACAAAATATCCATATAATTTTTCGGAACTACCAACTTTCAAAAGATTACTGTCAAAATTTCATGACGTTTGGTTTATTATTTATCGAGTTACAGAGGGTTAAGTGAAACTACTTTTGTGATTCTTAAAAAAGATGGATTCAAAGCAATTTCGTGTGTTGATAATATATTGCTTTTTGAAGGAAAAAACACCGTTCAAGCCCAAGCTTGGCTTGAAAATGTTATCCGGACTCTGTCCCATCGAAAACGACCATCAAACGATGGTTTGCCGATTTCAAACGTGGTCGTACGGACACCGATGATGCTGAACGCCCTGGTCGGCCAAATAAGGCAGTTATTCCGGAAAACATTGAAAAAACCCTAAAAATCATCATGGGCAATCGCAAAGTGAAGTTGCAAGTATTTTGGGATGCGAATGGAATCAACAGCGACTATTATATCGGTTTGTTGGATCGTTTGAAGGCCGAAATTGCCGAGAAAAGGCATCATTTGAAGAAGAAAAAGGTGCTCTTTCACCAAGACAATGCACCGTGTTACAAGTCAATAAAAACAATCGCAAAAATGGTCGAATTGGGTTTCGAATTACTACTGCACCCACCGTATTCTCCTGATCTGGCTCCCAGCAGAACTCAAAAAGATGTTCTGTGGAAAGAGATTTAGTTCAGATGAGAAAGTGATTGCCGAAGAAACTGAAGCATATTTTGAAAGTCTCGATAAATCGTTGTACACCGGTGGTACAGAAACGTTGGAATGATTGTATCACTCTAAAAGGAAATTATATTGATGAATAAAAATGAATTTTGGCAAAAAAATGTTGTTTTCCTACCTAGGCTCGGGACTTATTGACCGATGAGTTACGGTATATATTTTGTTGGTAAAAATTGTTGTTTTATTAAAATTTATTTATTATTTTGTGTTTGTGACTATCTTGATATTTCTATTCCAAACAGTATGCAAAAAAAAGTTTCTGTTATTTTTTTTATTTTCATCTTGCAAGCAAATGTTGAATTTGTTACGTTATTTATGTGATTGCAATTACAGTTATTTCAGTGTTTAAAACCTTTTGAACTCTAAGCAGCTTTCATTATTGGAAATTTGTTATCCATTCTTCTATAGTATTTATTATAATAATATAGAAAATTATGCGAATTTGAGTTATAATAACTACTCGTCATTACGAATTTGTGAATTTGAATCTAAAATTTAATTAGCTTCTTTTTATTTTACATTGAAACGATTGCATTTCCAAGTTATAAATTATAACTTACACGCTTATGCTTTTAAGGGTAGCCTGTATTTTCTTCAATATATGAAGTAAAGAGTTTTGCTTTCATAATAAAATATATATCGGAATTTCAGATACTACAGTACATATTATATATTATTTTTCTTCTTGTTGACATTCTTTTCGTTGTAAACCTCTACTGAACACACGAAAATAATTTATCTTCGTCATTGGTAATACCTGTAAAAGTTTACGTAGGTTTTTCTTTGAATGTTAAGATTTTTATTATAGGTTTTATTTTATTAATTTATTTATTGTGAATGTCTTTGAATTTTTACTTTCTCGTTTTTTCATACATTTATTATTGTCACCACACACCAAACAACTCAACATTAGAAACTTTCCATTATCTAATTCTAATTTCAAAAATGAACTTAAAAATATTTTTCATATAGCAAATGTTAATAAATTCCTTTACAAATTATTAAAAATTTATATACAAAATTTTTATTTAAGCTGTAATTGAGGTATCTCACTTCTCTAATTCCTATTAAAGAAGATTCCAAAAAGATTTTTATATATCATTCTACATTCCAGAATTTGTTACTTTGGTAAAGAATATTAATAAACTTTCTGAATTCAAATTAGTTTTTAAAGCTCCAAAACTCTTTTGTAATATTTTTTCACAAAAATCTTCTTATAATAATTTAAATTCAAGTGGTATATACAAACTTACTTGCTCGTGCAAAAGTATATATTGGTAAAACTACTAGAAGTTTTAGTGTAAGGTTATGTGGACATTTAAGATATATTAAAAATAGAAATAGATACTTTAATAATCTTTCTTCTTCTTTCAACCTTTGCTCAACATGTTATTTAAAATAGATATGTACATGAAAATCCAACCTTAATACATCCTTTCCAAATTAATAGTTATAATAAACAGATTTTAGATATTTTAGAAATTATTTACATTAAAACTACTAATCCTAAAATTATTCTTAATGATCAAACCAAATTTGAAGATCTGATTTTTAAATATAATGATTAAGCTAAAGTTAAACCAAATTCAGAAATTTACACAATAATTGTAGTTAAGATATTTTATGTTAGTTTGATTATTTAGAATTAAATGTCATATTAATGTTACATTTGAAAGTATTATCTGACGATGACGTTAAAATTTATAACGTCGAAACTATAGTCATATATTAATAAAATATATTATTATATAAGTATTGGTAATTGCAAGAGTTATTGTTATATATATATATATATATATATATATATATATATATATATATATTTAATAACCAATACATCAATTATGGATCCTAACGTCATTTTAAATATTTATTTAATCGTATGGCACATTTTAAATATTGTATTGTGATGTAAGTGTTATGTATGGTGCCCCAGAAGATCAGTATAAACCTGTACAGTGTGGTGACGAAACCGTTGCAATTGTGGATTGGTTTAGGAAAACTACTAAAACCTAAACATGCCAACCCTTACCCACCCTAGTATTCATATGTAATAATATTAACCAAGTGTGTAAACATTATAGAAGGTAAATAAGAACATAAAATATAACAGCACAGCCATTACATAACGACACATAATAGACCGGTTCAAGCGCCAGTCACGACAATGACGGAAAAAAAGTAGGTTAAAGTAATAGCAAAACAATCTCATCTCCACAGTGTGCCTCATGTAAAAGTAAAATATCGACTCTGTTCCTGAAACAAATATTAGACAAGAAATCTGATTTGTCCTTACTCAACCTCTCGACACCAACTTGCAGAATATCTGCTGTGTGCCCTATATTAGTATGTGATTGTGTTTTGTGAAATTGTGTTGTATATATAAGCATATATAATTGCGTATGTTAAGATATAGCAATCAGAAAAGTTGTTATTTGATAATATAAAGGCGTCACAAGAAAAAACAAACAGCTATTTACATGAAATATCTTTTTTTATTAAAACGTTTCGCTATAATCCATAGCTTCATCAGTTAAAACAAACACGCTTTGATAGCTTGTGACACCTTTATATTTACAAATCATAAACAGCGTAAAATTGCTTAAATTATTTGTTATTTGATAATATACGAATAATTAATCTTGTTTATAAAGGGCACCAAAAAACCATTACATCTTTTATAAGGCTACGTTTCGTGCAACATATGTGCACTTATTCAGGCCTACGACAAAAAATGGTTCCGTCACTTAAAGTAAGATTACACATGAAATGAAATGAAATAAAAACAAACACAATTTAATAGGACGAACGTACGTAAAGTATTAAACAAGAATTATTTTTTGGTACCCTTCCTAAAAGAATATATTTGTATATTAATAACCTGCATAGGAAGAAATATTTAGCTATCGTCTGTTATTTGACCTAGCTGAATATGCTATTACGAAAAGAATATGTAAGAATGGAAATTACGTTTAAAGTAGTTAACTAAGGCTTAAGATAATCAACTTATTCAGAGTGGACTAATTTATAGAAATTGACACGCAAAATATAAGTTGTGAAGTTGAGGTAGAAAATTGAGGTCTCATTTGGTTGGAATTTATTTTTTAAGGTTTTTACATTTAAATAAATGATTAAACTTCAATACTTTATTCTTCTGTGTATTTTTAATTTTTGAAACAAAGTGTATTAATTAAAAATTACATTTAATTAAAAACCAGTTTTTGTATCAAAGTTGGCGAACGGATGTCGGACGCAACATGTTCATCATCGGATAATAAAAGAATATGCTCAGCAATAGTAGGTACTTAAGGCAAGTCCAATACAATAAAAAATGTGTAGCTACAACTTCCAAATAAAGACTTTGTCTGTAGTAACAACTTTCTTCATATTTAAGTTATACTTCTTTGGTGTTTTAGTTTTAGTATTTAAAAAAAAGCATTGTGCATCAACACCTTGAAATGTGTAATGTAACATTATTATGAAAAGGATTAAGAAGCAAATGGTAACTATAAAATCGTTAATCGAAAACATATTAATCGATCGTCAAGTAATAGACGCGAGACATTTTACGATTTTCCTATCTCTTTATAAGAAATTGATACTAACGTCATACATTTGACATTTGAATGTATTAATCAAATGTCTTCGGGGATTGGACCGTTTCGAAATGGTAACAGTTGCCAACTATCGTAAGGGCGAGAAACTTGAAACAAACAAACAAAAGTCCAAAGTAGACGAGTATACTCAGATTTCTCTTAGTCTAAAATCTGGCTTGGTTTGCAAGTTGATTTTTAGTTGTCTACCTTGAACACTCGTTTGTTGTTTCAAATTTGTTGTCCTGGCCACTTACTATAGTGAGCGTAACATTAGTTACGGTTATCATTTCGATACGGTACCCATTTTTGAAAATAAGTATTCCTTATATATTACGGCATATTTTAATTGCTCCTTGCTCTTTAAATAATTTGGTACGTATCTCTTTAAGTTGTGAAGTTATTTGGTATTTAGTTAAAAAAATCTCATTTTCTGATTTCTAAAAATATTATCTTACATAAATTTACATTTTTAAGCAACTTTGTCGACATTAGGTGTCGCAAAACTTATAGTTTACATTTTTATTTTCTCTAGCTGTAAAATATATTCTTTACGGACCTCTGAAACTACTGTTCCTAACGTCTTTGAACGAACAACTATATTTGCTACAAACTACATGGGTTTTGCCCAAGCTTTGCATTTTGTCTATCTAAAACACTCACAAGGTATTTGTTATTTTCTGCATCTGATAGGAAAATAACTATTTATGTAGAGTACTAAACGAAATGCAACTAATTGAGTGAATATAATCTTAACCGTACTGGTGATGCATAATAGTATATTTTGCAACATCCTGTATAAGTGAATATCATAAAGCACTGTTATTATTTGTTTTGCAAATTAAACAAAATATGCTTTTGAAGAAAAAATATTTTGTAACTCAAACGTCGATATTTTTTAATAATTAAATATCTGATTCGATAAAAAAATTAATTTATTCATTAACACAAAACTCTGTTTTAATGTATTTGTTAAATATTTAAATACTCTTTGATTTAATAAATAACATCCTCATACCTTGTAAATATTTTTTTCAAGCCCTAAAATGAGAGCATAATAAAAGTTTGTTGTTTAAATTGGTTCGAAAGCATTAATTATTTTGTAAGAGTAGAATTCTTTCAAAACAAATAACAGTTTATAAGTCTTTTGCCTTAAGCTCCAAGCTATATTCTACACATAGCCCGTATTCGCACCAAGCAATTTGCACAACATAACGCGCTTAACGTCTGTCAAATAAATATATTTTTTACCAGCGATGAAATTTAACAACCTCGGACATATTTTATATGCGGTATTTTCAAACCACACAATGCTACTCTGAAAAAATTGTTTGTGATAAGAACACACTCTAATTATGATTTTCTTTTTTCAGATTTTAATCAAGATGGAAAAATCGACAACATAACTTTTATGATAAAACGTATTAAAGTGCACACAACAGAAGCGCTAAAAGATCCCATGTACCGATATCCTAGTAATTACGGAGTCGAAAAATTTTTAGAACTTTTTTCCGGTGAGTACGCATTTTTATTGTTTGCGGATTATTATTTGTAATCCCATTTCTCTGTACGTTTTCGACATGTACGTATTTGACGGTTATTATTTCGATTCCTAAAATTGCCAAACTGACGATTCCAATTGAAAAATAAAACAGTAACAATCCGCTTATATGATTAAATGTTACTTGCGAAAACTGCTTGCGTTCGCTTTTAAGACCCACATCGGTTTTGATCCATTTCTCTTCTAATTTCCTCAGCACGCACTACTTCTCATTAAATTGATTCTGCAATGAAAGCGATATTATTACAATTGTTTTATATCTCTAATTATATCTCTATCTCTAATGAGTTATTAATGTTATACTGAACCGATTGTTAGTCACATAATTAATTTTTTTCCACGATCACTATGAAAACTTGACATTTCGTACTCATAAACCACTAAAGCAAATTTGTCATATCTGAAGCATCTGGAGAAAACCATTTCGTAACTAGTAACGGTATACCGTGTGTCCCGGAAAATCTGAAGCATTATGTTTAACATAGGGAATTTGAAAAGTCCGATTTATATATATATATGTCCCCAAAGTGTTTTTAGAATATTTTCAGTATCAGAACACTTAACAATGTGTACTAGAAACGTTTTGTGTAATACAGTAAAACCTATATTTTCGACCACATCTTAAAAGCGGCCACGTCTAAAACCGGCCAAGTTTTCCAAGTCAAAAACTAATTATACGGAAATATCCATATTAATGACCTTCTAATAGAGACCACCTCTCGATAACGGCCACGGCCACTTATATTTAAACCT
This sequence comes from Abscondita cerata, assembly GCA_030710515.1. Taxonomy (NCBI): domain Eukaryota; kingdom Metazoa; phylum Arthropoda; class Insecta; order Coleoptera; family Lampyridae; genus Abscondita; species Abscondita cerata. The sequence continues at coordinate 440,188 of JALBCR010004249.1, forward strand.
TCTTGGAAAAATTCATGTAATTCTAATTCCCATTTCCGGCCATTCTTAAGTAAGGTCATTCGTAGACAACAGCTTAGCGTTCAAGTTGTGCATAATATATAATTGTTTCATTGTGTGAGGCTTAAGTAATTACCGGTATTTAAGAACGGATTTAAAGAATTTGTTCGATTTACAATAGACAGTCATTACAGAGTGCAATTAAAAGGCTCATTAGCTCACCCCAAAAATCGTATTTTGCGTACATAGTTTGAGTTAGTATGTTCAACAGTGCTGTTACATATAGACGTACAGAAAAATTACAATGTCGCTAAAAAGAAAACGTTTGTCTCTTAAAGAGAAAATTGATATAATTGTGGAAAGTGAAAAGTTCAATACCAGTGCTAGAAAGTTGGCTGAAAAATTTAGTGTTGGAAGAACACAAGTTAACGATATTTTAAAAACAAATGTGATTTAAAAAGCTATTTGAAGAAGGTTTCAATACAGAGCAGAAGAGAAAATTTCCTAGAACTGAAGGTTTAGAAATTGACTGAGTAGTTTACAATTGGTTTTGTAAAGCTAGGAATAAAAATATCCCTATATCTGGACCTTTAACTAAAGAGAAATCATTGGAAGTTGCGGAAAATTTAAAAATGACGGATTTTAAAGCTTCAAATGGGTGGCTTTTTTACCTTGCGATGCCAAACAAAATGTTCTTCTTTAAAAAACGATAAATTAGTGGTAAAAAAGCTGCAAAACAAAGATTGACAATTTTATTTTGTACAAATATGGAAGGTGATAAGGAAAATCCGTTAATTATTGGAAAAAGTAAACACCCAAGATGCTTTAAAGGCTCTTGTGTGTGACTTGCGGAACGCGGTTGTTTACTTAGTTAATTATTAATTATTAGTGGACTGTATTCTTTTTTTATGATTGCAGCTCGAAAAGGACAATTATAAGTCCAGACATTTGCGGTACAAAAAATAAGAAAAAAAATGTCTGCGGATAGAGCATGCACTCACCTGGTCGTACTAAAAAACAATTCACACACAGTTAATATTTTTGCGGATAACAAAAATGCGGCGGGTTTTAGTCAATGCATACGAACGAATGCACATTTTGTTATTTTGGCCAAAACAGCTCTCATATTAACAAATTGCCCTTAGAATGGGTATCTAATAAAAAGCTTGGATGATGGTAAAGATTATGACTTCCTGGCTAAAAAAATTTGATGAAAAAATGAAAAAAGAAAATAGAAAAGTCTTATTATTTCTGGATAATGCCACGTCTCATCCCAAAGTGACTCTTGAAAATGTGAACATTATTTTCCTCTCCCTAAACACCACATCCCATTGCCAGCCACTGGGTCTAGGAATTATCCAAAACTTTAAGATGGCCTACAGGAAGTTTTTAATCAAAAGGCTGCTAACATTCACAAATACCGAACGTCCTTTTGAAGATGCGGAAAAAAGTATCAATTTAACCAGCGCTTTAGTTTGGATATCAGTAGCCTGGAGAAACGTTTCGCCTATTACAATTGCTAAATGTTTTGCGAAAGCAGGATTCTCGGAAAAGGTTCTGCAAGAAGATTTCGATGGAGAAGACGAAATTCCACTAGCTCAGCTTTTTCCTGTATTACTAGAAGGTAATCAATGTGTAAGTCTTGAAAATTATTGATCTATCAATTGTGATATTTTGACCGAAAGCCCCAATTTAAGTATTCAAGATATAATCAGTGAATTAGACTATAGTGAAAGCTGTGATTCGAACAATGAAAGTGGTGCAGAAGAATCCGAAATTTTACGTCAAACATTAAAGATATGGGTGAAGTGTGTGAAAAACTAAGAGATGTGCAAAGTTTTCTGTTTTCTAATGATAAGAGTGAGCTAGCGGTACATATTATGTAAATGTATGTATTATGTATTCAATATTATTATATCGTCTAATTATTTAATATTGCATCAGCACATTTATAGTTATTTTTTAATGCAGATATAAGTACCCTATAGCGAACTGTATTATGTTCCATACTTAAAAGATTTTAATAAACAACGCATAGAAATAATTTGTTTTCTTCCCAATAACGGCGACCTCCATATACCGGTCAGTTTTGTAGCAAATTTTAGTGACCGCTATTTACAGGTTTTACTGTAATTTATAAAATTGTACCAAACATATTAAAAATTTTTCAAAAAATGTTTCAGATTATCCGAGACACTTTCTATTTCCACTATAGAATCATTAATTGAGTATTTCAAGGTTTTTGCTAATTAACATGCTTTTGATTTGTTATTGTTTTACTACTCTATATTATTGTTTTATTTTGATTTAATTTTGTTGGCAATGTTACCACAACACAAAAGTGATACAATGTGCACATTGAGTTCGAATTGCCGTAATTATCTTAATCTGGTGGTAGTATTTGTGGTTTTCCTTCTGTATATCTGTTGCTATTACCTACTACAAGAAGTTTAATAAATACGTGAACACATTGTCGATAATTGTACTTTTTTCTTATTTCGGTGTAAGCTTTTCCACAGATTTTTTTTTAAATGTAAATAAATCTGAAGAAGTTCAATGTGAGTTGAGGGTTTAAATTAAAATCAAATATTCCATTTAATAAAAGTCGGGGTGGCAAAGTTAATTGCAGAAATTATTATACTTACAAAGTTTGAATCGGTTTTGTTCCATTAAAGCCACTCCGTAGAAGATAAGCATTTCCTTTAGGGTAATATCGACGATTTACACGTGCTATATCGCAATTTATACCAAAGTCGTTAACAACCGATGCCACAACAACCCTACTTTCCAAAATAAATAATTTTGTCGTTGCATAAAATTGCAGCCAAATTAGTTTGATTATTTATGTCGCTACATCCTGGTCCGTTTAAAATTCCCTTCCATTCGGGTTTTACGATTTTTTCCAAACCGATTTTGTCCTATAAATATGAATTCAAATAGATTTAATCGTTTTTATTACATCGCGTACGATAAAGTTATTATATACGAAACTGTTGGTTCTCAAGCACATCGACAAGCCACGATGGGTTGTTACATCATTGATGGAATTAACCGGTAATGGGATTGATGACGTTGCTAATCTCGCCACCAAAACGGCGTTTATAGAAGAATATAAAATGTATCCAGGAATTAATGAGAAAAATACTAAAATCCTTCCGCTGCAAGTTACGAGTCCCAAGTTGAAACCTGCGGGAATTATATATTACGGTCACATACATTTCTTTGGTGATGTTTATTTTACCTTGATTCAGAAATCCCGAACAAACACAAAGAAAACAGTTTGAAAACGAAACTTTACCTTCAACTTTGAATTTTAAATGTAAGAATTTAATCGTAATCCATAAGGATGTTGTTAAAAATAATGCCAATAATCCGCTAACGCACCATAGGTTTGGACTTAACGTTTTTAGATAAGATCCAGCCGATGCGCGTTCTTCCGGCTGTTTAATGTATAAATAATACCTGAAAAGATGTTCCTTTTTTACATAAAATATTTACGAACGCGCTTTGTAGCATTTTTATTTTCGTGAAAAACGTTTACTTCGTATTAAATTATGTTATGTATTATTTAAAAAATCCCATCGCATTTCGATGAAAAAGACTTGAAGAAATAAAAAAAATTTAGACAGACATACTTCATCTAAACTAATTTACACAATAATTTAAAGTATGAAATAATTCGTTTTATCTTGTATAGATTCAATTAATCTAAAATGAAAATGAAAGCAAAAAGATGGCTTACTAATTTTTAAAGTTGCTAAGTGGTTAAGAAAAAGTGAAATTTTTCCATACTAGTAACGGGAAAATATTTATACAGAGTGTGTCTCGACGATAGCATGTTAGACGAATAATGAGAACGAAAAAAACGATTCAGCTGAAAACTTGTAACTCTTTACAAATGAACACGATCTACCTACTGAAAATATTTTCATGACGGTATCACTTCCGGTTATACCGGAAGTGGATATAACTTTGTTACTTTAAATATAATGCCCCAATTTTATTTTATTTTCGGTTTTCCATAAAATTTTACGCCTTCTACTACCAGGTTTGGCCTACTTATCTCTTACCATTATTAAGAAAAAAAATAATTTCGGGCGTTAGCAACGAAAATTTGAATTTACTGAAAAATTAATATTTCATAAAACATAAAGGCAGAATAAGCAGAAACTTTAAAACGGTCTCTACAATCCAATTTACCCACGAAATGGAAACAGAACAGAAACTCCCTTTTTTTAGATGTTTTATTAATCAGATGTAATGACAAATTGGAAATTGACATCTACAGAAAAAACAGCACAAAATGGTTAGTTTTTAGTTTTTTAATATATCGAATGATAAATTTTCCTTTAAATGAAGACATATTTCAGAAAGAACTTTTTACTATATGAAGTACACAGCTAAATGTAATGGTTTTAACCCTTCTTTTGTCAACAAAATGGTAAAGAAACTTAAATTAAAAAAATTGTTGAACAACGACATTCTTTTAAATAACAATATGTGTATGTATTCCATATGACCCAGTGTTAACTATAGAGCTCAAAACTATATTCAACAAATTTGATCTGAAATTAGTATTTAAGAATAATTGTAACTTAGGTAACATATTAGGCACACCCAAAGAATAAATAGGCGACAATCACAAATCTCGGATATATAAAATTAATTGCAATAATGTAATTTAGCATATTTTTGGCAAACCAGAAGACAATTGTAACTAGATTCAAAAGGCACATGGCTTATTTTAAGTACAACAGACCTGAAAAATCTAGTGTTGCCCATCATATGCTAAATAATAAACGTATTATAGATTGTAATAGCTTAGAATTAGTTAAAGACTATAGGAAAGTAAATACTATAGAAAGTTTAATTATCTACAAAAACAGAAATAGGTTGATAAATAGTGACATGGGTCCTAACCCCAACACTATTCTATTTAGTTTAACTTATAGTGCGTGACGATTATTCAAGTATGTAATCAGTATATAAGTGCTTAGTTTAAACTCAATTATTTAGTATTAGTCTCCTGCTGAAGATGAGAGCGTAGCTCTCGAAATACATGTATACAGTTTTAAATAAACAAGTTGTGGTAGGAAAGATATATATTAAGCAACTTTGTCGACAGGTATGTAAAAGCAGTTACATAAGTCGATCCTTCGATAATTATAGCCAACATAAGCGTTAGCCAAAATAAAAATTTCGAATCGTCTGCTGTAAATTTGCAAGAAGTTGTACAATAGCAAACAAACACTTAGAATCACTCCACAGCTGTTTCGTCCTTTTGGGACTAGATGTCGCAAAACTTATAGAAAGATATATAGTGTTTACTGTTGGTTTTGATTTATGGAGTTATTTACGTAACAGGGTATGCAATAGCTATTTATTAGTAATGATTCATAATTTACATTAACAAGACAAGACGTTTCGCTCGACTCTGGAATTGTCACTGGAGATGCCCGCTACTTCTATTCCAGAAGGACGTTCTAACGGTCTTTTATGTATCATATGCAAGGAAAATAAACTAACGACCATCATGTCATGTCGTCATTTCGGATATTGTGACCAGTGCTCTGAAGAGATGTAAAGAAGAACCGAGGAAATTCAAATTTCTGACGAAGATAGCGGAGCAACATATTCTATTCTGTATATCCTCTGAACAAAAAATTTATTGAACATTATATTTTTTGAATTGTGTCAAAATAAACTTATTACTAATATAATTTAGATGGATACCTATTTATACAGGGTTTCTATAAATGATGGTCTCATCAAGTTAACAATTAAGCCTGCAATTCTGTGTACAAGTCGTAGCGATCATAAGATCGTAGGGTAAAAAAATGCAATTTTGTGTGTTGCTGTAAGCTACAGATTCTCGTTACTACATACTTAGTGTTTCTTGTAAACCCTTACAGATAGACTTTAAAAAATTTGACAGAACTACAACATTGTAAATAATACCGATCTGTAAAAAGTTCCGCTACAATTAGATCATAAGATACGATCTTCCGATTTTACGATATTACGATTTGTAAGTACAAAATTGCTGTATAAATGAACAAAATTAACCATAAACGACTAACAACACACAATTACAACCGGGGATAATAATTATATCGGAACGATGAAATCACTGACAGATGATGACATTAGCATAACTTAATTCACTATCAATTTAAGCTGAAAATTTGCATTTTTTAAATTTTCCAACGCTCACCTGATTAGACAATCATTTATAGAAACCCTGTATAATGTGCCTGTTGTCACCTTTATTATTATACTAAGTGACATAGAAAGAAGAACACCCAGTAATAATGAATTTATTTGAACAATTTTTGGTATACTAGTGTATACGAATTAGATTAGTAAACGATCACAATTTCATAAAAATTAAACTGTTAACTTCTTCAAAAAACTTAATAATGTGTTGCTCCACCACGATGTCTTGTGCACTCATTAACACGTCTGGGCATACTTCTAATGAGGTGATCGATTTCTTCTTGAGGTATCTCATCCCATGCTATCTGTAACTGATGCTGCAAAGCCGCTAGAGTTTGTGCAGGGTGAGGTAAATTGAGTAATCTTCTTCCCATAATATCCCAGACGTGCTCGATGGGCGAAAGATCGGGAGATTTGGTGGCCAAGGCAACAAAGCAATTTGATTGGCCTCAAAATGAGCCAAAAGAAACCCTAGCAACATGAGGTCGTGCGTTGTCTTGTTAGAATGTGCTGTTGGGGATGGTCTGAACATAAGGTACAATATGGGAGTCTACGACCTCCTGGATGTAGCGCGCAGCGGTCATGTTACCTCTAATGAAGACCAAAGGTGACCTACTTCCAATAGCAATAGCTCCCATACCATAACTCCAACTGTGTGGTGCACATGCACGACCGTCATGCATACCCAAACAGAATCTGGATTCATCACTAAAGACAATTGAATTCCATTCTTGGTCCCAATTTGCCCGTTCTCTACACCACGCTAGACGATAACGTCGATGCTCTGGAGTCAGTGGTAGCACAAAAGGGGACGGTATGAAAAGAGCCCAAAGGTTCTTATCCGTCTATAAACGGTTCGCATCCCAATCGGTCTTCCATGTTCTTCAAACCACTGGTCCGCAATCGCCCGTGTAGAAGAGAAGCGGTCCCGTAAAGCCAATAGTCTAAGACGGCGATCTTCGCGTTCTGTGGTTCTTCGACGACGTCCTGTACCTCTCGCTCTTCGTGTACGGCCCTCTTGGTTCCATGCCCGAACACAGACTGCCACAGTGTTTAAACTCCGTTGCGTTCTAGCGGCTATATCTCTCATAGACAAACCAGCCTCACGCAATCCCACAATTCTACCCTATCAAACTCGCTTAATTGCCGAAAATTATGGCGTCTTCGCACTGGAGGCATTGTGATTGAATTAAAGAAGCTCTTTGAAATGCAATTTAAATCGCTTAAATGACAACTGTACTTACAAATGCTTAAATCATTGTTTTAGGGCTACTTAATCGTAAGTGTTTTTGAATGAGGTTAGCAAAACAACCGCTAGGGCAATATGGCTGAAAAACTGATCGTTTTTTATCTTAATATAAACAAATATATTCCCAAAACAAAATTTACAAAATATTCATTATTACTGGGTGTTCTTCTTTCTATGTCACTTAGTATACTTGTAATTCATTATTTTAGAAACAGCTTGTTACAGGAGTCTAAACCTCAGACTGATATTGATCAATACAAATTTGAAGAACTGGAGAATATCTTTTTAATTTTTAACATTGACATTAATTAAACTGACTAATAATAATAAACAATAATTAGAAAACTAGATAAAACTAACACAAATAGACTTGACACTTTTAACACAGCTATTGACGAAAATAGTAAACCTGTTTTATTCACTCTATACGTCACCTCTTGTATATGTAAATACACCACTTAATTTTATGCAATAATTTGTGCCTAGATTAAACAATTATTGTAGATGACTACATAACGATCAAAATTTGGTGTAAAAATACGCCCTCTATTAGGAACGAAGAAAACACATGTGCATTGTGATTGGTTGTTCAGTAATTATTTTGATTGGATGAATAAATAAGCGGATAATTCATCAAAACTTCTTGCGAGTAATTATTTCGCTACATTGTATTTTCTTTTTGAATAAGTAGTAAATCACAATCACAATATCAAAACTTCGACGTCTGTCAAACACAGGGAATACCTGAGCAATTCTCAAATCACATGGCGTTCCATGGCTAACTAATGCAAATTATGTGAAGACAATGTGATTTTTAATAATTATTGCGGTTATTTCGAAAAGTTGACGAGTTAGCTATACCACTATTCTATATCAACTTGAAGGCATTTTAATTGTCTATCAGATTTTCAAGTAATATACAGGGTGTTCCGTTTGAAAAAAATAAAGTTTTGACCTTTTTGTATGTCACGTCAAAATCATTAATTTTAAACCGTCCTGTATAAGATAAACTAAATTTATTTAGGTAGCTGTTAAATACAAGGCTTTTCTAAACTGCATCTAAAATTTCAGCTTAATATGGGTTCAAATAGCATCATATTTTGAAAGAAAATAACCTAAAATAATTATTATCTCAAAAACCGGTGTAGATAGGTATAGTGAACTATTCAGAAAAAAATATCAGTAAGAAATTACTAAGTTGTTACCACTTTTGAGTAGAAGCGGCAACACCGCCAAAATGAAAATATTTTAGAAAGGTAGATCGTGTCTATTTATGGTAGTAGCCAAATTTTTAGATTGCTCCTATGCCTCGTTTTCCATAAACGTCTAACCTTTCATCGACTATCAATGACCCTGTATATTCAACACTTCGAACAGAACAGAACCAAGTACTGTATATGCAAAACTAAAATAAATACAAACATACGTAAATATAACATAAACGAAGAATAATTATAAAAATATAAAATAAGTAGACGCACGATATACGCAAGATTTAAAAATGACGTTTAGTCATATGTCAAATAAGACTAAACGTCTTGTCGAACACAGCGACATCTACAAATAAGAAGGAACTAAAATCGGGTAATTTTCTGATAATACGAAGTCTAGACCTGTTTCGGTTAAAACGGTAGATCTAAAATTCCCTTCGTTTCGGATAACAGGACAGGATCTGGATTCTCTGGAGTTTACTGTACCTCGAAACGAATACATTGTTATAGCATGAGTTGAGGGTTGTCATAAAAATCTAAATTACCGATTCTAAACCAAGTTCGACGAACAGATAATGCTAAGACTTGTTGGTGGTTGTGATCAATTTGTGATCGAGTTGGGAGTTATAACAAAGTTAGGCTTATGAACAACAAATGTAGTTGGAAGTTGCGATAACTTGCAAAAGTTAGGAGTTGTGATCAGTTTCAGAGTTATGAATATTGGGCGTTGTGGTATACACTAATTGGGCTGTATGAAAAAGAAACGTAGTTGGGAGTTGTGAAATAGTTGGTAGTTGTGACAACATACACAAGTTGTGTGTTATGAAAATTAGAGTTGTGATATGGACTCATATGTAGTATTAAAGCAAAAGTAGAGGGTCCTGACTGAAAGGTTATTTATAATCAGGGAGCACTAAAAATTCTGAAAGTTTTACAAGGCAACAAGGCATAAATTTAACTTCTTTAAGTACAGCCGTTTTTGAGATCTTGTATGTATTGCAACTAAACCCGTCGTATTTTGCTGCGTTTTATAAATCCTATTTTTCACAGATACGAACTTCGTAATTTTTGTCCGAAAAAACATGGCTGTCCGAAATTCGGAAAATATTAAAATTATTTTAACTCGGTCCGAACTTCGGATGCGAAATTGTATTCCTCTCTTTTTTATCATGTTTTCTCTGTTATTACTAACCTAAAATAATAGATAATTCCGGTGTATCGCAGAAAATATCTTCGTAATTTATATTTACTTTATATTTGTTAAACAAACAAATATTTGTAAAAGAAAAAATACAAAAAGAAAGAATGTCGGTACGTAATATTTTTCTGAACAGGAAACTTCAGGGGGATTATTACAATCTCGTTAAACTGATCAAGATAGCGATTTTAATGTACTAAAACCACGAAACTGTAGAACACAAAAGTCACTATTAAAAATAGTATCTGTGAAAACGGTTTTTTTACGAAATTCCGACTCTACGAATCGCCATGTTTTTTCGGATAAAACTTCCGAAATTCGTATCTGTGAAAACTAGGCTTATGTCTGTAACTTTAATATGTTATAACCATACTTAATACCGCTTAAGAATAATGGTACCGCCGCGTCTAACCTAAAATATACTGTAAAGCTCGATCTATGGCATGTATACCTATTTACTTTTTAAATTTTAAAAATTAGCGACTTCGTTATTTTAACTTTTTCATTTGTATTTGCCATGAACCACGTCCTTTCAAAATTTACACTCGTATGTCGAAGACACTATACATATTGCTTATCATGTAATGATGAAGTTCCTATTAGTAATCATCATATTTCTTCAGCATGGTTTGATTCTTAACTAATTAATGACTTTAGTTGCTTATGGATCCCTAACCATACAATATATATGTCATTTTCAAATATAATATAATTATAGAGTGTTCATAGTCTAACATAGTAACTCATTCAAATGTGACATCGTAATAAGATCTCAATAAGACTTTGACATCTTGTCTTGCCTTTCATTTCAAGAATTTTACTCCAAAAGAAAAGTACCTATTATTTTTCTCGTTTTTCATGTTTGAAAAATTAGCTGCATGAATGTTACGGGTATTGCCAAAGTAAAAATCATAAAGATTATCATGACCATTAGGATTAGTGAACGTCATTGGTGTTTATGTAAAGATTTTCCGTAAAAAAACAAATAAAGCTTTTTTGCTTACACTTTAATTTAAAACCCTACGCATATTCGTTTTAAAACAAAGTAAATTTTGATGGCAAAATGTGAAAGAAATTTTAATCTTACTGCGTCCATTTATCTTTACATAAACCTCGTTAACTGTAAATAACTGTTATTACTTTAACACACAAAGTAGGCTTAAAATATACATCGTAAATAAAACAAATCCAAATTTATTTCAGTGAAACAATTGAATCTCCCAAAATATTAGTCTCGAACAAAACCTAATAAAATATTTTATAACGGTATGATCGCGTTACCTTACCGAAAATAAGTTTAAATAATAAATATTTACCAGTTGTATAAATATGGTTGCGAAAATTCGACCCTGCTAGTTCCCTCTTTACAATTCCGGCGGCTAGCATAACATCGGCATTTCCACGAGAAATAATAGCAACTCCAGTGTCGTAATCCACCGAAACAATTTCGCTTCTGAAAATGTGATTCTTTTGTCGAATAATCTTTTAAAAAATTTAGTCCCTACTTAAACTTCAAACCTTCTTGGACGACTTCCCAAACAGCCCCCAAAAATCCTCCCAATCTCTGAAATTTGTTGTTCGACGTAATATACGGCGGCATCTGAACACATAAGTTTATTAAAAAAAATTAAAAAAAAAAACGTCTACGTTATCAGCTACCACTTTAACTGTTTTTCCATTCAAAGCTTTTAAATCACTCCCTCCAGGTTTCTTTAGTGTTACGTTCAAAAGCGAAATAAAGTCCTTTTGATCGCTTTTCCATATGTAAATATTTTCGCAGTTGAAATTTCCTTTTAGAACGGCTTTGTAACAAAAATCGTAGCGAATTCCTGCGATGAAATTTATCTAAAAATATTACGTTCACTCAAAATTATTATTCAACTAAGTGACTAAAAATTACGCAGAATACGCAAAAAATATATCGTCTTATCGCCCTCATTGCAGACATGTTTATGAATTTTTCTGTATTAACTGTATTAACGACCTGCTTGTTACGTTCGCACGTTATGTCGAATGTCTTGTTGAAATATGCATTGCTACAATTTTTTATTCAATTTACGTCAGTCAAATACCAATTGAAAAAATCATGATGGTTAAAATAAAAGTGTTTCAGCTCCACCTTTAATGTTTTCAGTGGGTCGAACACCTTTCGAAGTTTTCTAAAATGACATTTATTTGTTGATTTGTATCAAAAAAATACATTGAATGATATGTTTTCAGCCTTAACACAAAATGCCACATACATTTTTGGCCTCACATTTAAGTTTGATAAATTCAAATACCTCCTTTTAGTTCATTAGTTTTATGAAGTTTAATATTTCAAATGTGTTTTCTCCCATCTTTCTTCCACGAACTTCTTATTATGTCTTAACTCAAGTTTTATTCTTTGTACATACTTCCAAAGCAAATGGTAGATTTTGTATTCCTATTATCTCACAAACAATACCTTGGCAATGAGATACATTAAGAAGGTTATAAAATGCTGCTGTAGCGCGTATAAATCATATAATTCGCTTATTATAATCTCTCATTTGCGATTATATAATTATCTAATTCAAAGAATGTTTATTTTATTTTATTTAAAGTTAAAAGTAGAATTTGTAAACGAAGGTGGACCAACTAAACAATTTCCAAACTCTACACTGTATGTTTAAATGAAGAAACGTTCAGGTTGGAGCATCAGTTTTACCGAGAATTATCATCACCGGATGTTTCAGTTCCACGGGAAGTTCCAGTTTCACCGTTCCAGAACATACTACAGGCGTTATTCCATTCTTCGAAGTTACACTTTCTTCAATATATCCCAATATCACCGTATTCAAGTTATCTCTACCTGCATTTACAAAAAGAGATCCCAATGTTCTACACTTTAGCTTCTACATAATTAGAACCTAGATATTTTGCAATTTTGGACGGTATGCTTTGAAAAGTATTGTTGCCAATCACGTCGCCTTTTGTTCCTTTCGTCCGCGATCACGTAAGTTTCTGCAATATAATAAAGCGTTCATCAATTTTTCTTTTATGATCGTAAAACTCTTTGACTCCCCAGTTTTTGGATTTGGATTGTTTACCATCACAACAGCACATCTGTGATCTACGTCATTTACACTTAATTTTACGAGTTCATCTCTTTCTAGGTCATAAAAAATTCCCATCACTAGAACAACCTAAGTTTAACATAAATCCGTTCTACTTAATTCCACAATCCACTACCTTATCACCTTTTCTAGAAGATATGTACTCTGGAGACTGTTTCATAAACATAAACACATCATCCAGTGTAAAAGTTTTAGATTTGTTAAGATTCTAGTTTCAAGAAGGTTTCTAATTGAAATATGTGTCTTAACGACATCTCGTGTATAAAGAACACGTAAATAATAGTATAACTAAGAAATGCCAACAGTTCACTGTAACAGGCATTTTTATTCGCAATATCGTCATCGAATGGATAACTTCAAATGTGAAACAATCGCCCTGATTTAAATTAGAAACTATCAATTATTGCCTGTTACAGTGAACTGTTAGCATTTCTTAGTTAAGGTTTCTAATCTGCTATAATTTTTTATATCTGTTTTGTGATCTTTACTTGAGTATTTCAACCAAAGTGAATTTGAACTCAATGGTGCGACTGTACAGGAGACAGACTCTCAAATAATTATTACAAATGTACAAAATACATAATAATTTTTGAAAACAGTTTGTTTCACTGAATTTCCTAATTTGTAACTGATTTATTACATTGTTTCTCAAAATTATGATATTCTGTTTCGGAGTTTCTTCTAATGAAGATGTTTATGCTCTCGGCCAACTAAAAACTGACGAAGAGTGAACTTGTGTAACTGTTTACACATCTGCCGATTTATTACTTTGTGACTATTACGAGGAACCCCGAGACGAGAAGACGAGATTGAGTAATTTTACATGTTTTTTTAACTAAAAAAATGTGTAAATGTATTCGTAGTAATCATAGATAGGTAACCTATGTTTATCTTTAACCTCACTTTCGAAAACACCTTATTATATGTTACATTTATATACCACGTGTTGATTCGGCCGCTCGGTAGTAGCATTTTACATATCTTGTCAGTGGAATGTCCTGCTCCCTAATTGTTTTAAAGTCAAAACATAAGAGTACAAAATTGATCAAAAATAAAAAAGCTACCTGAGTAGTATGTTTTTTTCCGCCAAAATTTTACTGTAAGAAAGAAATTGAAGAATTAAATATTGAATTAGAATTTGCAAAAATCACATAAAATTTTTAGATCTCAATTTGGAACTAAAAATCTCAAATTGAATTTCTTTAGTCTCAAATCTATAATTGAGATTGTTCGTCTTAAACTGAGCTTGAAAAGGTGTAGTGGTTTTTCTCCTTGAAAACAAAATTGATGTATTTTTGCTCAAAACCATATTCTCCTTAAGTAAACAAGTAATTCAGGTGGGAACTTTTGAAATGAACACACTTTATATTATTCGCCAGGGTATTTGGCAATGACTATCACTTTATATTGAGATGATATAATTTTATAACCTCAAACCTACGGGTACAATGAGGGTATGATTATATATATAAATTTTGCAATCATTGTTGCATCATTTCATTATTGTTACATTTTTGCGTCTACTAGAAGGAATGCAGTATATTCATATTTTAAATTATCATTAGTATCAAATTCAAATGGCTAACTTTCTGGCACATTTTTTTTAATATATTCCAAACAAAAGTACAAAATTTCTTGCATTCATTTTTACTACATTGCTGCATCATTATATGTTACCATTATTTTGGCATCAAAGTATATCCCATTTCGGTAAGACGACTATTCTGCGTCTTTGATGGATATTTTTGTTCACACACCAGATTTTGCTGCGTCACCAACGTTGCCGTGCCATACTATGTTGTGTTACTGGTTATGTTATTGTTTGCTCTTTACTTACTGGTGGTGTACATTGTTTGCAATGTGCTCTGATATGTAGAACTATTGTAGTTCTACATATCAGTGTGGTGGTCTGATCCTTATTCGTCCTCTACCCTAAAAATGTTTATATCTTCTATACCTACTTTCTTTAATAAGTATCGCATAGTCAATGACTGATTTTCCTCTTCTTCCTATGTATACAGGGTGTATCGCATAAGAACCGACACAGAGCAGGGGCATGTTGAGAACCCTAAAATATGGTTATATTTAACCTAACCCACTTTTATACTAAGTTGCACTCTTAAGAAGTTATAGGCCTTTAAAAAGGAGTTTTAAATTTCGAAAAAAATCAATTTTTTAGTCGGTTTTTTCAAAAACAACAAAAATTAAAAAAAATTTAAATTAAATTATCGATAAGACCAAGTAATTACTTTTTAATTTTTGAACAGGTTAAAAAAATCCATGACATTTTAAGGGCTAATTACCTCTACTCACCCGCTTAAATTGTTTTAATTGAACGTTAATTATTATCGGTTAGTTACATTTGGTACACCTAGAACTTCCACCTAATTTGGTTTTTCTAAGTCGAATCGGTACTGAAATATTGCCATATTTTATGGTTCTCAACATGCTCCTGCTCTGTGTCGGTTCATATGCGATACACCCTGTATATATTATTCTTACTCATTTTCTCCATATTTTCATTCATAATTTTTCACCCTCTCTGCGCATTTCTAATAATTTTCTGCTTTCATTTATTTTCTTGTCCATTGAAGTTCTATTCTTTATTATTCCATTTATCATCATTCCTCTTTCCTCTCCTACTTTGACATTAAAATCCCTTTTATGATTATTTATCTTTCCTCTTCTCTAATTGCATCCTGTATGTTTTTTAGTTCTTTTCATTTCCTTTCCATAAACTGTTAATATTTCATATTTCTCCCCTTTTTCAGTCTTTACAGCCTTCCCTCACCTTTTGTCGCAAACCCCATGTAAAAGTCTTTTAGCATCTTCCTCTCCTATTGTTTTCAATCTCTTTCTTCTAGCCATGTTTCCACTAAGCCAACCACTTTAAAACCTCTTATGCATGGTGTCCGTTCGTAGAGCTCAAGCATGGAGATCTCAGCTATTTGAAGAGATACGAACTTGGTTAAACTGGGCAAAGTTGCCTATTGTGGCACTCAGTAAAATGCCTTGTTGAAATTAAAAAAATTCCGATTACTTCCGGACACATCCGCAGAAAAACGACACTTTATTATTGCTACTTTTTACGCTCTACATTATGATGTCATTAAATTCAAAATACGATGTTTCGTTTTTTGACAGTCATTATCAACTTTATTTTTTTTCTTATAGGCTCCATTTTTAATTGTGCCTAGGAAATGATACTTTTCTTTAAAAAATAAACACATATTTGACATTTCTATGATATTTATTTTAATGTCACCTACGGTTGCAATACCTTGTATAATTTTCTTAATTTCTTTGTTATTTACAATTTAGTTTCACCTGTGTTGTTAATTTAAAATATATTGAAGAATGGTTTTGTGAATTTAAAACGCATTGAAGTATGGATTTCATTTTCAAGGCACTCTTTGTAAAAACAATTTGCTGTTATTTCCACCAAACAACGAGGCATAACTTTAATATATGATACATGGTCCAAATCGCAATTAAAAACGAATTCAAAAATGTGACAATTGAAGAGGCGCCCATAAGAAAAAATAAAGTTCATGATGACACCCAAAAGACCAAACGTCGTATTTAGAATTTGACTAAATATTAATTGTTTGCATTTATCTTGTCAAATAAGCAAATAAAAAACGAATTTTGTAATTTTCGGTTTTTGCGGATAATTTTCAAAGAGGCATTTTACTGAATGCCACAATACGCAACTTTGAATTATGCCGTTGATCTTGTAGCATACGTATAATTACAGTGACTTCAAAATTTGCTCGTCTAAAATTATTAAAATTTAATTACATACCTTATATGCAGCACGTCTTGAAAACTTTAAACTAGCTGCGTTTTCCAACATCCGTTGGGATCAAACTTATTTATTTCTTGGTTTTAAATTACTCAGCGGTTTGGCGGTATTACGGGATTGCCAAATTGACATGACGCAGAAATATCAAGAGAATGTAAGAAATACCCATAACAGCTATATACAAAGTCAGCGTTTAGCGCCACCAAAATAATTTTGCTCGAACTAAAATATACCTTAAAAACCACGCTGTGACCATTGCAGCGTCACCCTAAAAACTAGAATATGAGGAAGTCCAATATTGATAGAACAGATGGCGCCGGACCCAATTTGCCTACGAAAATATAGCTGCAACCTTCATCACGTAAAAGAATTTATCATTGCCCGGTACCGAATTACAAGTGTTTGTAATTCTGCGTCAATATATTGATGCATCAAAGCGGTTGACGCAGAATTACATGCAAAAACATTGGCGCAGAAATGTAGGGATGACATATATATATATAAGCAACTTTGCCGACAGGTATGTAAAGCAAAGTTGCTTATATATATGTATATATATATAATTTTATATTTCAGCAACAATCCTATATTTCAAATAAATATAAGTTACTGTAGTTTTAAGTTAGTTGAATTGTGGGATGATGCTCAATTTTAAACGTTAATGAATTTAGCAAGTGCGGGTTGCTAGGACAATTAAAAACAAGCGTTTACCGCAGAACTCCACATCGCACCGATAAGCGAAAATAAAATTACGTTTTAGAAATAAAATCTTCCAAACAAAAGCTATAGACAATAGAATTTCTAACAACTTTTCTCCCTTAACCTTTTTTGTAAGATTGATATTGGTCACGTGTTGTACCTCAGTAATTCCTTATCGGATCAAAAAATAGTTTAAACAAAAATTTGTATTCATTATAAACAACTTTTATTTAAAACAAAAAATATGTAAATTGAATATTTTTCTAAATATTTCAAAAATTCGAAAATCTGTGTAGGTTAATGGTCCTTTTGGCTACATAGATTATGCTCAAAAACTAATCAGATCTTTGGAAATATAAGTAAGGTCCTTGTACAAAGTTTCATGAAAATTGGGCGGGTGGTTTTCTCTAAATCATGTTTACATACGGACGGACGGACGGTCGGCCGTCGGACGTAAATTTTTTTTTGCTTCATTATAACGTACTAACTCTAATTCGTCGGAAAAAGTGAAAAAAAGAGTTTGGAAACCGTCGCATAACTCCCCATCTTATTTCATAAGATGTGGAGTAAAAATTGATGGTTAAAAAAATAAATAAACGATGAAAAAAGATATCGATATTTAAAAAGATTAAATTAATATTGGTAAAATACGAATCAAAATATAATTACATATAAGTTATTTCTGTATCAAGGCACTAAAGTTTAATTTTTCATGACGAATCTGTTTTATTTGCAGAGCCGATAGCCAAGGCAAGTAAAACACACAAAACTGCTACATCACTTTGAAAATAACAACATAATTACTTTAAATCAGTTAGACTTCCAAAAAAACAAAAATACTATAGACGCTCTTTTAAAATTCGTAACAGTTATTTACAATTGCATTAATACAGGTCATTTTGTAAACGCTTTGTTATGTGTTAGCAAAGCATTTGAATGTGTTTCACACAAAACCCTGCTAGAGAAATTGAGTACACGTAAAATTGGCGATGACGCATTAAAATTTATAAATTTTAATTTTTCAAATAGGCAACAATATGTAGAACTAAACAATAACAAATCATGCACTTTACAAATCATCCGAGGAGTTTTGCAGGGGTCAGTCTTGGGTTCGTTATTTTTTTAAATCTTTATTTACCACTTGGATACTGTATGGATTTGCATTTCCCATAAGAAGCAATGCTTTTTTTTACGACCAAACGACTACAGAGAACATCATCAACTTTTACCAAAGAAATATCTCAGCTTCAGCTATTTAATGCAGTACATAACTAAAAAATTTTGAATAGCGCCCTTTTGCACAAGACAATTTTTTGTCAATTTTTTTTTTTGAAGTTTACTTTTATAAGTATAAGCTATTGTTTTGGCCGGGTTTTAGCTTTTAGTCTTAAAATGCCTACAGAATCAATTTTTAAGGCACTTTCGGATCTGTAAGAACTCTACTATTACTTTATGTTAAGCAAAACAGAGACCAGTATGATATAGTACAAAATATTCATGAAAATATCACAAGATCATGCCGTGATTTAAACCAGGCCTACTCTCGACTTAAGAAAACACAACATGCGACGAACTATTATGTAATAAAATTTTACAACCATTTGGCAGAATGTATCAAAGAACTAGAGCTTATTAACAGCGCCTTATTGTAAACACAATATTTTCGGTGTTAGAATTCTTATATTTTGTTTTTAATTTAAGTAAATTAATTTCTTGTGTTTGTTGACGAATGTAAAAATTTATTTAAATTTCAAGCATGAATAAACCGTTATTATTATCTATTATTATTATTATTATTATTATTATTATTATCTTGTGCGAATACACTCTATCATCCGTAAAGTTAAGGATTAGCAAGTTAATAATTGATATGTTCATTCTTCTACAAATTTTTTTTAGAAGCTGTTTCTCTAAATTCCTAAGACGTCTGACGCAAGTCTCTGCTACAATTTAAATTAAATATAATCGTTTTCTTTCGTGCGTCCGCCGTAATGCGTTTTGTGCCTCTGACGGGACAGAAAACCAGTGTTAGGTCAGTCTCATTCTAGACCAGTCTAGACGCACCCCCAAGAGAAGATTATTATTAGTATTATATCCAAAATATAATTAAAGTGAGTAATGTTCAGTGTAAAAAATCTTTTTTTTTCATTTTTTAATAAACTCCTCTTCATTTATTCTCTTAAACACTGCATGGACCTAACTAATTTTTTTCTTCATTGTTTAGTTGCATCAACATTATTTCCTCCTTATCAATTTCTTCAAATAATAAATACAACAAAATATCATTATTATCCATGACAAAACAATAACCACTCTCTACCAAATTTTGGGCACGACTGATCGCGCGAGTGCAAACACTCTTGCATCAAACATATTCGTTAAGACGCTTAGCATCAGCCGAATGCGTCAGCCGTCTGCGTCCGCCGCTTCATATTAAACGTACCTTAAGATCTTTATTATTATTTGGGTTTCTTTTGCCGCTGTTTTTATAAGTAGAGTGTACTAAGTATGTTTTAGATTCTGTTGGGTTTAACCGCTTTTGTAAGCAGTCTTCCGTACACTTCCTTCATAATTAATTAATTCACTGGATCAGAAGGGCTATCATTTTTTAATTCAGTGATACTGAACCGTTGTTTTCAGCGATATTTCCTCCGACACATCTCCTAATGTGTTTTCCATAACTTCTGTTCTATTCTCAGGTGGCGGTGAATGATAGCGCTTATTATTTTTCACATTTATTAAGCTGGTCAACTTTTCACCTTTTCTCTTTTGATATTCTTCTTCCTTGTTATGAGTACGATTAGTTAGGTACCTAATCTCTATAGGATTTACTTTTAATATAATAATTATTTCTTGGAATGTTATGCATAGTCTCCATATAATATCATTTTATCTATTTATCAGAACTGTTTGTTGAACTATACACTCCTTTATCCTGTTTTGATTGACTTTTTGAGTTCTTTTAAACTTCTATGCTTCTAACCAAAAATTAATACATCCATTCAGACTTTCAACTCCATTATCTTTGCATTTCGTCTCCGTTAGTGCCCAGAATATTGAAGTTACAATCTTGTGCTTGAATTAGAGTTTTGGCTGCTTTATCTATAAGTGAGTTTAATAAATGACACGATAAATCAGAAATGTTATCAGTAGACAGGTAGATGGTTCTTATAATTTCACATTTGAACTTTCAGCATAATAAATTTTAAAAGTTAAAAAAAACTTAGAAATGTAAAATGAATTTTATTTAGTTTAGTTCAGTAACTAAAAATATTGTGCGATAAACGATACGTCTTTTGATGTTTCACGTTGTGCAATTTAGTTTATGACATTCAAGGTATTTTTTTTAGAAATCCAATCACACGGAACATAAATTTTAGTTCTATATTGTCTATCTACACTATTTTATCATATACAGAGACAGGCAGAAAGCAGGGTTGCTTTATATGATTCTGATAACTAAATTTTAGATACAGCGGGATTCCTACCTGTTCCATTAAACCTGAAATCGAATTCCCAGTTCACATTACGTTTGCTTTATTGGTTGGTTATGCCTCTATGCACATTTATTATTGTCTGAGTTCTACATAATAGAACATAAAATTTTCTATTTTGTTTGCTTTCGTTCGATATTAAAATATCGTTTTTTTTTCAGAAAACGACCAATTTATTTTTAAATCGCATCTTTAGTAGGTATATGAAAACAATACTTTTGAAAGCGCTGATCAATTACGTTTGATTTAAAATCTCGACTGTACCGTTATAGTAGAAATTGTTTAGGGATGTTTCTTGTGTTTGAATGAATTGAGAGGAAATTTAGGTGTACCTGTCACATCCAATGTTCTGTGTCCGTTCCTAGCAGAATTAACCTCTACTATATATTAACTCTGTTGAATTATGGCAGTTCTGTCCAACGTATTGTAGGGGATTGAATATTAAACTGGGTTGTATTTTGTGTTAACGGGAGATAACGGCCCTAGACGTGTTCACGTAATAGGTTTATATGCGTTTAAAAGAAAGAAGAATTATTGTTCTTTAATTTAGAAGGGGCGAATTTTTTTTTAACTCTGTTTAGTTTTGGAAGAGGAGCCCGTTGTTGTCATTTTGATTTGTGACTTGCACCTACGATTTTTTTGGAACGGAGATACTCGAACATCAAGAGGACAAAGGCATTTTAAAAAACGACATCAAGTCCTTTTTTTTTGATAACGACAACCATATATCAACTAGTAAATCTTGCAAAATGTCATTACCGTTACATTTTGAAACCTGTGAAAGTTGAATAAGTTTCCTTTTTCTGTACTTGGGCTTAATATTAATTTTTTAATTCAATTTGTAGAACGAGCTTTGCGTTGTATGAAAGTTAAAAGAAATGGATTAGTTTTTTGTGTGTTTTTGTAAATATTATTTTATAGTTTGTAATGAATCATAATATTGTATCACCTGGCGTCTTCACTATTTCATCCTGACTAAATACAATTACTCGGAATAGGTTTTGTTATCGTTCATTCTATCTTACTTCAATAATAATGAAACTACCAATTCGAATATAAGCAAAATTAAACGAAAACTAAGGCACACGAATTAAAGTAATTGAATACTGGTGTTCGGCTATTGACATACCAAAATTTTTTCAGGTCAAGTTTTTATAATTAAAAACAAAATAAAAGTTCAATTGTAATTAACTAATTTTAAACATACAATAATATTTTGGTCTTATTCTATAAGTTTTAGTTTAATCATTTTTGTATTAGTTTTACAAGTAAAAGTGTTGCAATTTATTACCTACGTTATTGAACTGTAATTAGAATTTTTTATACACAGATCCCTTCATAAAGGTCGCTTTCTGTGACCATAAAATATCATATTAGTTTTATTCAAACTAATCAACACACTCATTGCCATTATAATTTATATAATTAGTTAGTTTTTTCGAGATATAGTTTTAATTCTTTTAGCGTTTATCATCACATGTTATTTTATATGTGAACTTCAAAACATTTTATTAGGATGGACAACATATTGTTACGCCATTGAAGTTTCCAGAATAAATTGGAATAATCGCTGCGTTTCAAAACTCCATTCGAGAACATTAAATTATCTTCTAGATAATTATCTTTCATATATAAAAACGTTATCATAAATTTAGGAAGCAGTTCGAAGCTATTATTCGTCATGATAAGTCGAAATAAATAAAACGTCTATAATAGTTGATGTGTATTTATACGAATTAAAGAAACTGTAGGTGTAAATAAATTTAACACCGTTGAAGAGTGTAATTTGTAAGTTAACTGTTTATTAATTCTCGCGCTTGTAAATGCAATAACGAAAACAAATAAAGAGATAAGATTCGTTACAATATCAAATTAAAGATTGAATCTCAAGTAATTGATTCTAACATTTTTCTAACCAATCTATACACACTCCCAATTATATCTACTTCTCTTATTGTTTACATATTTACCCTACTTTTAAAAATAAAAGTGTTGAACAAAAGATTAACACATAAAGCAACCTCCGAACACACCTAAAAATAACACAAAAAACTGCCAAAAAAAAACTATAGTAGTACACGTGTTTCGAAAGTTGCTATAATCAACATCATCATCGACAAACTGACACTAAAATTAAAAAGTAAAACAAACTTAGCGTGTAATCCGTGATTATCATAATTCATAATATAACATTTGTTTCTGAAAATTTCACACTATCTCTTACGGGTATAATAATAATTTTCAGAAAATACCTGGAAATAGTTTATTTGAACCCATTAGAATATAATAAGAAGTTTTCTTATTCATTTTCAAGTGTTATAAACTCGCGAAGAAAATTAATTTACTAAAATTATGCTCGAAACACTTGAAACGTGCACCTTTAATTTAATTTTGATTTACCGTCATGGAGTTTCGCTTCATTTTACAAGTTTGGTTGACGAAATCAATTTAAGCAAAATACAACTTCCGCTTCCTTAAATAACATTATTATATTCTAAAATATTGAAATAAATTAGTTTAGACGGATACAAACCACTTAAACAATTTATTTTTCTCACACTCGTAAATAGAGCTTGACGTATAAAACCTCTTAACTGTAATTTAAAAATCTTTTAATTTATCTTTTTCTTGTTCTTGCTCTCATCAGTCTTTGTTCGATTTTAAATGGTTTGAACATTAAAGCCACTAACCTTCTCAACGATCTGGATGCTGTACTACCCCTTATTTTTTTTATTTCTTTTGTCCGATTGACTTCTCGTATGAAGTTAAAAAGGAGGATGGGAATTTAGGATTGAATTGGTGGATCTGTACCTACATGTTATAAGCTCATTTAATTTAAATGTTTTGTACCTACTTTACAATTTTAACTGTTCTCTATGCAGGTTAGTAATTGAATAATTTCCCTCAGTCAGGACTATCCTTCTCTATTCGCCTAAGAATCGTCATCAACAGTTTTAGCTACACTTAAGCATATAAAAAAAAGGTGTCTGTTTTCTCGCGTCCCTTTGTTCATTTGATACAATCAGTATTGTAAATAAAAATTACTTGTTTAATTTTATCGGAATTAATTGACAAAGATTTCCATTATTTATTATTTTGCTACGTAATGTACAAATCAACAGTTCATTATCCTTCGTGTTTCTTTAAGAAAATAGATTAGGTAGGTAATTGTACTTTAAATAAATATTTCATTTTCAGTTTATCTTAACCTTGTTGAATCTTCTATAAAAGTGATTACGAAGATAATTTCAGCCAAACGTTAAAAAGTTCCATATTTTTGAACTAACGCAAAAATACAATCTGACATAACAAACATCAAAATCCCATGTTCAATAAAAAAACTGGAGTGATCTGAGTAATCATCGGTGCATAAATTAATATGTTTAAAATGCGAAAATGTTTAATTGAATGATAAAAATTATTAAAATAATTCATTGATAACGCAAAGAATTATGTAAACATTACGAACGTTAAGAGAATTTACGGCTACCGCTCAGAGAAAACCTGAAGATGAAGGACGAACATTGCCGAAACGTCGTCTTTTCGAAACTTTAACAGGCTCTTATAGTATAAAACTACATAATTGGATAATATTCTATCATCTATTTAAGGATGTATTTTAATCAAAGATGGTCAATTTTAAAAGATAATTTTAATTTTGTTGTTTCGTTTTTCATTTGTTAAGCTCGTTTACGTTACTTTGGTAACCACATTGTAGATCAAGTAATGACTAGTTATTTGTTAATACACTGTAAACTGGAGAAAAAAGAAGGGTACAAATTTTCATTCTCTCATTTAAATTCGACCATGCAAACTCATAATCAAGAAAGATGATTGTGTCATCACTTTATGTAATCAGTAAGGAAAACTGTATACATTCAGTTCTAAATTTGAAAAAGATAAAGTCATCTTTTTCTATTGATTGAACATAAGTGCTGACGTAAACGAACAGATGTTTATGTTGTTTAGAAAACTGAAAAAATATCAAAACAGTTTGTGTAGTTTTTTAAAGGGATCATAATAAACAAATAAAAAGTTTATATAAGGGGTTTTTCATTTAATATGAGTTTGTGGACTCACGTTCAAGCAGTTCTACCCATGAACCTCATTTTCCTACTGTTTGTAACTCTGCAATTATCACTTGGTCACCGTTTGTATTCAGATCGAATGAATTCCACATGTTAGCCTTAATTAAAAACGGGTTTAGAAAACTGAAACATAAGGCAACAGTATGTTACGGGGTGAAAAGTGTTAGGTCATTGCTTGGTTGTTTAAAGCTTCTTTAAAGGTCCGATGTTGGATATAGACATTGGAAGTGGACCTCTTAAAAGTTGATCACTCGTGTTAGCGAAACGTTAGGAAGAAATCCTAAGCAACAACGGCGTTGAGACCCGAATCTAGACGACAGTAGTTCACCAATAGGCCGCAAAAGCTTAAACCAACGAAATTAGTCGTTATGTATTTATGTCCACATTTTTCGCGATCATAAAGTAGAACACACTCCGATGGAGTTAAACTACTAAGATGAGATCTATGGCGAGTGCTACAAAATAAGTAAAAAATCTACCACCTACTTTGGTTTTAGTAATGTTTCTATTAAGCTAAATGTCGCACCCGAGTGATTTTAAGGTTAAGGTAAAGGGTCTTCCATGTGCAGTATTCATGCATGTGTGCTATTGCTTTATATGCCTTTAATTTTTTTGAAGAATTAATTTAATCTTAAGGCGATAACGTTGACTTTGTCAGATCTCTATGGGCGTTACTAGTCCCAATCCCAATTTTACATATTACTTCAAACACTATCAGATGTTGACTTTTGCACTGGTAGCTCTTTTTAATAATCTCTTGCCCAATATATTTTCCAAGAAATATAGTTAACTGCTTTTTTTTGAGAAACGTAACATAATTTGAAGTGTCAAATAAAATGGCGGAATATTTTTAATAATAAAAAAATAGCTCGATGAAGAATTTCAAAGTAACAACGTTCCAGTGTCGTAGACTCAAACAGCAAACAGAATTTACATAGATATTCTTGTCATTTCAAGTGGCATGATAATTGTTTCGGATTTTATTTATACAAAATAATGTTGCGAAACTTCCTTTTCTTGTTATATCGAAATAATTTTTGTTAATCCGTTTTAGTATATTCAACGAATGTTCAGTTGTGGTAAAAGTGCAAAATGTAATTTAGAAAGCAGATTGTAACGTTAGTTTATGCTATACGTGGTATGAAGTGTTTTGTAATTCCTGGATTTGCTCAACTACTTTATATTCGCGGGCACACTCTACTTCCTGTTCGGAACATAAAACTCCCATAAAGATCCCTAGATTTTCCCCCGACGTTATTTTAACTTTTGCCGTTCGATTAAAATTTTAACTCTGCTAAGCTCATCTTACTTTTTCGAGTTAAATGGTTTAGTTTAATAAGCGTTTTTCTGGTATCTCTACATAAATAAAATCTGGAAGCGGACGTTTTCTCCCTTTCATCTCTGGTGAACATATATGACAATTTATTTGCAAAATAACACTTTCATTTTTATTAAAGTAAAGACAGGAAAGTTCTGAAATTTACTTTTACAAACGCCTCTTTTATGACAGGCTGTATGAATTTCGACGTTGTTTTCACGTAGCGTCGAAATGGCAACATAATTACGTTTCCTCCGTAATTATGAAGTTGTTGTATTTAGGGATTAATAATTTTTACTATTCATTTTCATTATAAGACGTACGTGCGTGGCACGTTATGCATATACTTGTTGAATATTTTATTCTAAAAATATCGAAAACGACTTTCTCGAGACACATTTTTACATTTAAGCGGGATATAGATTTTTATTTGAATTCGGTGTTTATTACAGTTGTAGTTTTATTATTAAAATATGTTAAACACGGAATTGATGAAATTAACTAAATTTTTGTGATCTCAAATGCATTTCTCTCTGAATGAAATCAATTAATCTTTTTTTCTGCAGATTGACTGCATGTTAATTGATTGAATGATTGATTTATTGATTGGATAAGCGACTTTTTGATGATCTTGCAAACTATTGGTTATTTGAGTAAAAGACCACGACTGGTTGATGATTTGGTTGATTCATAAGGTCCGACAGGGAAGTTTTGCGAGCCAAAGAGAGCAGACGTGCAAGCGACGATGAATAATTTCACAAATCGAGATTATCACACAAAACACACATAAATTAAATTTAAATCAAAAAATTAAATTTTAATAAATCAAACATCAGCGCACCATGAGCCGATAAATAGCTGCAAAATAACTAAGGAAGAATCGTTACTACTTGAAGTAAAAGAAACTAGACGTAGTTTTTAAGACGAACGCACTCGTTGAAGCAAATATCACATTTTACACTGAAATACAAATGTGCCGCTCAACATAAAAAGGTTGAATTAGAAAAGTGAATAATTCAATTTAAAAAAAAAAATTATGTACCTATGACAAAAATGCCAATCCTAATAGAGAATGAATTAATCTGTAAAACTCGGCTAGAGCGATAAAAAGAGATTAGCAAACATAAGACAAAATAAAAAGATTAGATTTGGAGCATAACGTATTGAGCCAAAAGGACCGTTAACCTATATAGATTTTCGAATTCTTGGAATATTTACAAAAATAGATATAAAATCATTGATTATAAAATTCGATAAAATAATAATTCTTCTTGCAATTACCAATACTTATATAATTTATTAATTATAATAACTATAGTTTCAACTGTATAAATTTTAGAGTCATCATCAGATGCTATACTATTTAAAATATATTAATGACTTTTAATGTAAATAATTTCTAAAATATCTAAAATCTGTTTATTATAACTATTAATTGGGAAAGGATGTATTAAGATTTGATTTTCAAGTACATGTCCATGAACATGTTGAGCAAAGGTTGATTTAACTGAAGAACGATTGTTAGAATATCTATTTCTATGTTTAATATATCTTAAATGTTCGCATAACCTTATATTAAAACTTCTAGTAGTTTTACTAATATATACCTTTTGACGAGCAAATTTTATGTTAATGTCATTATTTATAATTAAATGTCATATTAATATCATATTTTAAATAGTATAGAATCTAATGACTCTAAAATTTATAGAGTTGAAAGTATAGTTACTATAATTAATAAATTATATAAGTATTGGTAATTGCAAGAAGACTTATTGTTTTATATCTATTAAAATAACCAATACAATACTATGGATCCAAACGTCATTTTAAATATTATATGTACTCTATAAGAGCTCTTCTAGGTGGAGGTGGGAAGAATACTCAACTCAGTAAGTTGTAATCGCCGACGCTTCGCCCACCGTTATGTGGGCTTTATCAAGTCTAGTTACAAAAACGAGTTGGCAGTCAATTTTTAGAGGCAACTTTAACTATGTCATTTTAAATATTTACAAAAATATTCATTCTATCCATTTCTGCTTCAAATAAAAGTTGTTTGTGATTTAAATATACACAACTGTTGTTTAAAAATTTTTGATTCGATAAGTAATAAGATATCACTATCATGTGACACTTACTGTTTTAACAATGTCTCCACTAATATTAATTATACAAAAAAAGTTATGAGAGAAAAGTTGTTGGAAATTTTTTTTCTAAAACGCATTCACTCTTTCATACGTTTGTTGGTATCTTAACGATGTGCAGTTCTGGGCAAAACGTGTTGCTATAATTTGTTTTTCTATTTTTTACAGTTTCTTAAAATCAATTTTACACACATTACTTTCTTGTCGCTTATCCTAACCTGACGATTTTCTATGTTGAGGTCATTGAAACTCTCTACTTATTTCTTATATAACGGGAACCGAACAGGAAAAGTAATTTTTTTACTACAAGGCAATTTTGATTTTCTTGTTATCTGCAAATAAGAAATCGTGTGCGCTAAAAAC
Organism: Abscondita cerata; assembly: GCA_030710515.1. Classification (NCBI taxonomy): domain Eukaryota; kingdom Metazoa; phylum Arthropoda; class Insecta; order Coleoptera; family Lampyridae; genus Abscondita; species Abscondita cerata. The sequence continues at coordinate 469,068 of JALBCR010004249.1, forward strand.
ATGGTTTTGCCCCGAAGTGGTAGCGTTCGTATAACGGCTTATCAGTTAGATACATTGGATACATTTAACAATTGTTGACCGTTACGGAAAAATTTATAATTGAATTTTACAAATTGCTTTGCGCTGCACTTTTCTTCTTTCCTAAACGTTGTTTCGTTTCCTACAATGTATCGGTTTTTTCGACTTTTTCTATCAAAATTATTAAGTTGTAACGCTGTTAGACGTTTATTTTATTTTTCCAGCAAAATGTTTATGTCGCCTCACACTTTCGATACTCTTTTACACGTTTGTTAGTATCAGAACGATGTGGAGTTCTGCACGAAACGCTATAAAACAATTGAAATTAGACAATTAGAATTATGTCATGTAACAGTTACAGCTATTAACGTCGACAACTTGTTTTCTAATTTAATTTTGGTACTTACATACCCCTTACATGAAACCAAATTCTGTTTCTCCTAAAAAATTTCTTAAACTTAGTTAATACAAAAACAAAATCAAAAAGCAAGGCTTCAAATATTTCAATTGATTTTATGGCTAACTAATCATATTGGTAAAATAAGATATCTAATTATTCTATGCTATTTTTTCAAAAATTATAATCCAACTGTATAATTTTTCTACGTTGTTGGCTATCGTAACTTTGGCAACGTCAATATAATTCTGACTTATGTAACTCATCCAATGAGAGCATCACTCAATAGCTCTGTTTCGTCTTTTTGGGACTCTTCTGAAGTGAGAGAACTCAAGCGCAAGTTCACAATTGTACAATATACACATTCAACTCATCTCTTTCTTCGGATCCATCTTGAATTGTTCATGCCAAAGGGGTTTTCATGATTTTTGGTGTGAGGAAAAAGGAAACATTTTGCCAATGAACAAACCGTGTTAAACTATCAGCTTGGTAAAAACTTGTAATTTATTTTGACGCCTTGAATCATAGTTAGAATTAAATTGTTTGAATCAAGATTGTATAGTTTGATTATACAGAGTGGAACAAAAAGTCTGGAAACGCTCAATTATCTCACAAATGGATAGTACGAATTGTACAACATGTACAACATTTTGGATAAGTATATTTTGGGATACGAAGATTCCAGACTTGATATCTGCAATGTTGCCAGATTTAATTACTTGAATTCTATTTTGCACGGACAGTTTTATTTATTTAAGACCTTCCTGACTTTATCAAATATTGAGTGTTACATTATGGTTGAACTCATATTGAAGGGGACATTCAATAATGATACAATATACGGGGTGATCTATTTAAAAAACCAAAGTTAGTAATAATATCAGAAAAACAGTAAATCTGGCAACATTGCAGATGTCAAATCTGGAATCTTCGTATCCCAAAATATACTTATCCAAAATGTTGTACAATTCGTACTACCCATTAGTGAGATAATTGAGCGTTTCCAGACTTTTGTTAAACTCTGTATGTATATAGTGTCCCAGATTAGTCCATTTTATTCATTTCGCAATGTCTTGATTTTTGAGAAAAAATCCACTCATAAATTTATCTATAAATACTTTTCCTCACTAAATATTTATTATGTTGATGCTCACTTAATAAATTTTCTAAAATTTCCGTTTTAGAATCAACTTAATCGAACATTAGTAATTTTAAAAAAACAAGCACTGGGACTATAAAACATTCCGTCCTTAATCTTAAATCTACTTTCGTACTTACTTAAGGTTGTACATGTACATGTACATTAACAGAAAAAATATGTTTTAAAATGAATAACAATTGAGTTATAAGTAGTCTAGACCAACAAAAGTACACATTTTATAAGAAAATAAATGTATCAATTTAATCAGCCTAATTATTTAACTTTTAATATTAAAATATCATCAACTTTGTTCCACTTCACAGTCAAAACAGACTTGATATTTTCGCATATGATCAAGCAACACATTCTCAAGAATGTGTAGGTTTTTTTTTCTTTAATCTCATGATACAGCGTACAAAGCAATTTAATATGAGAGTATTGTTTGCTATAATGAAACCGTATATAATAATTAACATTGTAGAATTATACGAATAATGAGTCATTCATCTTATGCACACCAGTCTAAACAAAAATATGAAAGTTTGATTTCCTATTAATAAGCATTTAGGAGGGAATTAATCAAAAATACAATATTTAAAGACACTTTCCACAGGTTCAATCCCGTTTCTTTGCAGAAGCTCTGCCTACCTTCTTTATCCCAAGAGATTAGTGGAACTGCCATGCAGTTGGTACGAAAGTAATTTGTATAAGGAACTCTAATGCACATTTTTCAGTTTGAAAAGGAGTCACATTAATTTTACCAAATTCAGGGTCAACTGAATATAAGTGGTAGAAGTTAGTGTGACCTTATTACCTATTGCGATAATGATTTTCATGTGGAAATAATAAACTTCTGGAACAAGAAGATGTTGCTATCTTATTTTATGTTTAATAAGATCTCGATTTAATTTATCATTTATTTATTTGAAGTTGAACTTAACACGGTCGTACATTTTATGTTAATCTAATTGCGGCCTGCCCCAGGCGGTTCTTTTACGCATGCGCATTTACAATTGTGTTTCTTAATAAGTATATGTAGGATGCGTCATACTACATACACCTTCCTACCAAATTACAAATAACAATTTATTAATACAAAAACAATGTTCTTTCAAACTTTTATAAAAAACCTAAATTAGTATCAGAAATTTAAACTTAAAATGAATATATCATACTATGTATATTATTCAACAATAATCATTGAAACGTAGAGGTTTAATAATTTTTCTTATATGTCTTTCGCTGACTGACCAAAACGGAGTAAATTCTATTTCCGGTTTTAATTGATCCGAATCTTTGATTAAGAATTTACCGAGTTGTTATTCAGTTTTATTCTAAAAGTACGTGGATTACACGATTTGTGTACAATGATACCCGGTAACCAAGTTTTGTTGGATTGTTGTACTCTGATTCGATCCCCTACTTTTTTTTTTAATCAAAATACAGTTTTTGTTTAATTTGACGTTGTTTTAAGTTATCCGTTATAATCTTATTTTGTTTGCCGTTTATATTAATGTCAAATTTTGGTAGTAAGATTTTGCACTTCTCTATTAAACAACAAAGTACTAGGGGCAGGTAAGTTAGCTTCAATGGGCGTCATTCTGTATTCTAACAAACATAAATACAAATTTTTCCCGTCATGTTCCGCTTTTTGCATTATATTTTTGAATGTCTGTATGTACCTTTCACGATCCCGTTTAATTCTGGGTATGTCGGGCTAGATGTTTTTTTTTTATTCCACGATTCGGTAAATTTTGAAAAGTAACTGAACTATTAGTTCAGGAATACCGTGTCTTGCAAACATTGTTTTAAGTATCGTAATTGTGTGTGCACTATCTAACTTTTCGACCAGAGCTACTTCTACAAATTTTGAAAAATAATCTATCGCGATTGAATAATGTTTTCCTTTGAACTGGAAAATATCAGTTTCCACTACTTCCCAGGGATTATATGGTTCTACGTGACGGCAAAGTGGTTCCTTTGGATTTGAGTTTCTAAAAGTAAGACAATTGTTTACAAAAGACTCGATTTCGGAATTAATATTGGGCCAAAAAAATGCTTGTCTAGGTCTTAATTGACTTTTTATGATCCCTAGATGATTATAATGCACTAGTATTAAAAGTCCATCAATTGACGGGCAAATTTTAATGCATGAATTAAATAATGCTAGACCTATGGCGCACGGGGACGCCCCTGAATAGAAATTTACTGTTTTCGGATTTTTCCCGTTGTTTGAAGGCAAGACCCATAGGCATGTCAAATTTCAAGTCTCTACGACGTCTGGAAGTATCTTTTTAATTTCGGAGACAGACATGAAAAAAATAGGCGCTTTATTATACAGGGTCATTGATGGTCGATGGTAGGTTAGACGTTTATGGAAAACGGGGCATAGGAGTAATCTGAAAATTTGGCTATTGCCATAAATAGACACGATCTATCTTTCTAAAATATTTTCATTTTGGCGGTGATGCCGCTTCTACTCAAAAGTAGTAACAACTTGTTATGGAACGATTATTTTATTTCCCTTAAACAACACATCGTTTACGCTAATAATTTCATCCCGGTAATTCCAATACTGTCTGACATCGTCAATTACATATTTTGATTTTTTTTTCAATTTTTTATTACCTTTAATAATTCTTTTAAAATTTTGTCATTTTTTGTTTCCATTTGGAATTCTTTAAATTTATCGTCAGACATTGGAGTAATTTTATTAATTCAATGAATTTGTGCCTCAATTTCGTCTAAAAGTGAATCATTTTCCCGGTTTTGATTAATTGAATCATTTCTAGATAGATAATCTGCGACGTGCAATTCGTTTCCGCATTTAAATACGATGTTAATTTTATAATTTTGCAATTTGATTAGCATTCTTTGTAAACGTAACGGTGTGTTTATTAATGGTTACTTGTAAATATATATATAAGTGGTTTGTGTTTCTTTTCAACTGTAATTTCTTTTCTGTATATATATATGATAAGTTTTTCGACATCTAGTGTCGACTCGTGAAAGCGTTCACGTACGAAAATGTTAGCAACTTTGCCGACAGGTATGTAAAGCAGTTACATAGTCGATTCTTCAGTAATTATAGCCAACCTAACAGTTGGCAAGTATAAAAATTTCGAATCGCCTGCAGTAAAGTACGCAGAGGTTGTACAATAGCAAACAAACACTGAGAATCACCCGACAGCTGTTTCGTCCTTTTGGGACTCATCGGGAGTGAGAGAACTCGAGTGTAAGTTCACTATTGTACAAACGCGCTGTCGACTATATGCCCTACTGGAGGGATCACAATATTTAAATGATAAGTTTTTCGACATTTTCGTACGTGAACGCTTTCACGAGTCGACACTAGATGTCGAAAAACTTATTATTTAAATATTGTGATCCCTCCAGTAGAGCATATAGTCGACAGCGCGCGTTTGTCAATAGTGAACTTACACTCGAGTTCTCTCACTCCCGATGAGTCCCAAAAGGACGAAACAGCTGTCGGGTGATTCTCAGTGTTTGTTTGCTATTGTACAACCTCTTGCGTACTTTACTGCAGGCGATTCGAAATTTTTATACTTGCCAACTGTTAGGTTGGTTATAATTATTGAAGAATCGACTATGTAACTGCTTTACATACCTGTCGGCAAAGTTGCTAATATATATATATATTGATGAAATCGAATACATCCAAAAACGAGTGCCAGCAACTCCTTCTCTATTTGAGCATAATTTTTCTCGGTGTTAGTTAACGCCCGATAGGCATATATGAGCGGTAAATTATTTTGTAGAAGGACTGCGTCCGATCCGTTTGCGATGCAACGACTGATAACAAAATGGGTTTTGCATGATCAAAAAATTGTGGAACAGGAGTAGTCGTCAATGTACGCTTTAATTCATTAAATGCTTCTGTGTGACTTTCGTTCCACAAAAACTTAATTTCTTTAATAATAAGTTTCTTAAGATACTAGTTTTTTAGACAAATTGGTTACAAATTTTACCACGTAAGTGACCATGCCTAAAAACATTTCAAGTTCTTTTCTATTTTTTGGAATATTAACTTCCGGGATACTTTTAATTTTTCCGGGATCAATACCTACTCCTGCGCTACTTACAATGTGTCCCAGAAATTTAATTTCGGTTACATTAAACCTACATTTGTTACGATTTAATTTTATGTTTGCTTCTTTTGCTCGTTGCAAAAATAATTCTAAATTTTTATCATGCTCTAATTGATCTTTACCAAAAACTAAAAATGTGTTTAAACACTTTGTAAAACACCTCAGGTGCTGAAGTTATAGCAAATGGGAGTCTTCAATACGCATAACGACCAAATGGAGTAGCTATCGTACATAATTTTTGGCTGGCTTCATCCAATGGTATCTGATAGAAGCCCTTGTTTGCATCAAGAATACTAAATACTTTTGAATTAGCTAATTCTACTAAAATTTCTTCTACCGTTGGCATTTGAAAAAATTCTCGTTTAATTACTTTATTAAGTTGTTTAGGATCAATACAAATTCTGATTTGTCCATTGGGCTTTCTAACAACTACCAAAGGGTAAACCCATTCAGTAGGTTCATTTATTTTACAAATTTTAATTTTTTTAAAGGAGTTAATGAGTTTTTAACTTTTTCTTTATTGAGAATGGAATTTTACGAGCATTATACACAATGAGTGCAATCTCCTTTAGTATAATTTTATATGTGTGTCTATGCAGCCTACTTCTTTAAATACATCATCATATTTACTTAAGACGTCTAATTTCATTTCTACTTTTTTTACTAAATGTAATTTTTTCTAAGCTTCTAAACCTAAGATAGCTGAACAATTCTTAGTAGTTGTACTATTCAAATTCTAATTTAATTTTGTTTAAATTTTTAACTGTACAATCTATGTAACATTTGCCCAAACCTTCAATTTTACTTCGATTATAATTAATTAATTTTACATTCGATTGTAGTAATTCAACATCAGGAATCTGATTAAATAACTATGCCGGAATTATAGTAGCCTGTGCTCCGGTGGTTAACTTGAACTTCACAAGTACTGGAGGATTTTCTTTGGCTTGAATCGTTTCGGTCCACTCTAGCGCTGAACCCTCTGATAAATAGCTCCAATAAATAGGCTCTCTTCATCGTCGCTAAGGTCTAGGTTTCGTCTTGTTGGTGTATTTTTCCAATTCGCCTCTTTTGACGTGTTTTGCTAAAATGATTAAATTTTTTGCACCATATGCATTGTCTTCTGAATGCTGGGCAACTTTTTGTACTTGACTTTTTGTTCCGCCATTCGACATATTTCGATACATTTTGATAACGTTAAGTTGCTTTCTTTAATAACTTTTCACGTATTTTGTTAATCAAATGTCCGCAAACAATTTGACTTTTAATTAAACTTTCTTTTAATGTTCCAAATTGGCACGTCGATGCTAACGATTTAAGTTCGGTTGCGTACCTATCGATTGATTCACCTGCCTTTTGATTTTGCGTGAAAAATGTATGGCGTTCATATGTAACGTTAACCTTCGGTAGGAAATATGAATTGAATTTTTCTATGAGTAATTTATAATGATCAATTTGATTCGCTTTAATTTCAAAAGTGTTATCACTACCTTCAGGTCACATGGAATGCAAAATCAAATTGGATTTTTGCTTGGCATTGTCTTCCAAACCCATGGCCTCGATGTAAATATCAAACAACTGCCTGAATTTTAACCATCCATTTTCTGCATTAGAATCGTTTATTTTGAACGTTGGTATTTTCACGTTTAAGGACTGCGCCATGTCTTATTTTATGTTTAATAAGATCTCAACTTAATTTATAATTTATTTAATTGAAGTTGAACTTAACACGATCGTTCGCATATTTTATGTTAATCTAATTGCGCCGTGCTCCAGGTGGTTCTATTACGCATGCGCTTTTGCAATTACAATAAGTATTGTTTGCATAAAATTGCAAATAAAAATAAATTACAGTTTGTTTTTATTGACAGAATTAAGATGCTTTATCCTATTTTTGAATTCAACAATTTTATTCAATCTTTATATAAATACTTTCCTGTATATTAAATTAACCAGAAAAGTTAAGTTTGATTAAAATGGTGAAAATAGTTTTTGAAATACTGCATGTACGTGTTACGTACAAAAAACGGATTAAGAAAGTCCCTTATTTACCTAACACGTATTCCAAATACAAAAGACATTACAATAATATTTTCAAAATCAATTAAACTCTGTTAATAGGTACATATGTAAATTTCATTGAGAATGATACGCAATAAATTGTTTGTTAACACTTAATAAACGTAAAAATGTTTTCGTTTACTATTTCAGATAATATTCTAAAGTAAGAGCTTGTATGCTGGTTTTAAAATGCCGACTTGTTTTACTTTAAATAATAAAATGTTTGTCTATTTTAACGCCATCTATTAAAAGCGATTGTCCTTATTAAGTATTGAGCCACCTTAAGATAAGTTTCTCTTTCAATGAGAATACGCCAATATTAGTAGTTTAAATTAAGCTGTTAATTTTGTTCGACGCATTCCCTTTTAATGTGTATCTTTAGAGCTTTATTTTCTTCTAAACGGGATTAGATTTAGTTCAGCGTTGAACGAAAATCGCAATATTATTTATTATGATACTTATGAAAAGTGAAATTTAGGATAACTATGTCAAATCGAATATAAGATTACTAACATACGTTGTTTTTATTTATTAAATTGTTACTAGTTTTGACGTTGTAATAATTATTAAAACGTCATCTTCAGACAAAAACAATTTAATAAATAATGTAGGTACGTTAGTAATCTTGTATTGGATTTCACATAGTTACCCTAAATTTCATTTAAACATACAAACATGAATCCAAACTTTGTAGCAATTATGAAAAGTTTTTTACGAAATAATAAAATAAACAATATTGCACCACAACACGGATTGATCCTAATTTTAGTGTATTAAATCGATTCTCTCACAAATATTAGTTGATTTCTTTTTTTAAAAATGAAACAAGAAAATTCATTCGCACTGCAGAGATACTACAGCAAAAGATAAAGTGATGAACGAACTCAATTGCAATCTCTTAATGAATTTCTTTAAAGCCGTTCTTTACATTTGGAATCGATCAGTATCGAATTTAAAGTTATCATTCGTGACTTTTTATTACATACAGTCTTATAAACCAAATTATTCAAGCTAATCTCATTTACATTCAATTTATATTCTGCTTTAAGCTTAGTTCTGTGTTTCCAAATAGTATTTTAAAAGAAAATTCGAGTTATTACTTAGTAGCGCATTTATTCTCTTACAGAGGAAGATTACGATGCTTTTTGCCTCGCATACATGTTTACCTACAGAGATTTCGAAATGGGTACGTTGGGTCTGGCTTGGACGGGAGATTTAAAAAATGCCGGCGGAGTCTGCGAAAAGAATGGGGTAAATTGGTGACATAAGATGCCGCACTTATTATGCATTAATGTACTACTCGTTTTAGCATTATAGAGGCAGCATGAAGTCTCTGAATACAGGAATCGTTACTTTGTTGAATTATGGGAAGCATGTGCCGCCGGCAGTGTCCCATGTAACTTTGGCACACGAAATAGGTCATAATTTTGGATCTCCAGTAAGTACTATATTACAAATTAATTCTTACTCGTATTTGAATCTTAATCTATATCAACAGCACGATCCCGAAATATGCACACCAGGCGGAGAGGATGGTAATTTCATTATGTTTGCAAGAGCAACGTCCGGTGATAAAAAAAATAACAATCAATTTTCGCCTTGTAGTCTTAAAAGTATTAATCCAGTTTTAAATTTTAAAGCCCGCTCTGCCAAGGGATGTTTTACGGGTAATTTTATTTTTAATTTTAATTGCACTTGTTACATCGAAATATTATAGAGCCACAAGTTTCCTTATGTGGAAATGGAGTAGTTGAAGAAGGAGAAGAATGTGATTGCGGATGGGAAGAAGATTGCCGTGATGAATGTTGTTTTCCCCAACGCAGATATCCTCCTATTGATGAACCACCTTGTCACTTAACACCTCGAAGCATTTGTAGCCCTTCACAAGGTCCTTGTTGTACTTCCCAGTGTCAAGTGAAATTTGGCGACAAATGTAGAGACGATAATGGTTGTAGAGACGCGAGCTTTTGTAACGGTAGAGGACCACAATGTCCTCCGTCAATTAATAAACCTAATAAGACTATTTGTAACCAAGAATTTGTCTGTTTCATGGGGGTGAGACCACGACCTAATTAATTGTGCATTATTGTATTATTTATATTTTTAAAGGAATGTACCGGATCTATTTGCCTCGCATATGGATTAGAATCGTGCCAATGCATTCCGTCAGCAAATGATCCTAAAACGAAAGCTTGCGAATTATGTTGCAAACTTCCTGGAGAAAATCAACCCTGCCTATCATCTTTCGAATGGAACGAAATGCCATACGATGTGCCAGACATGTATTCAAAACCTGGAACGCCTTGCAACGACTACAACGGGTATTGTGACGTTTTTCAAAAGTGTAGAGAAGTCGATCCCTCAGGTCCGTTGGCAACATTGAGAAAACTACTTTTGTCTGAAGAAAGTTGGGAAAACTTTAAACAATGGGTGATTGATCATTGGTATGTTGTTGCGCTCGTCATCGTTGGAATCTTAGCACTTCTGGTAAGTGACGTGTTTATTTCTAATAATTTGATTGTTAACCATCATTTTCTTAGCTTAAAATTTTTCTCGCCATACATGTGGTCAAAATGCGTAAGTCAATATCGACGACTTAACGCTACTGATCACTTTTATTTTATTTATCATTAACACTTTGGATGCTTTATAGTTTTTTGAACTCATGCTATCATTTTGTATTAAAAATTAATTACACTAGCGTCCAGTGGCTGCTGCTCAGATGAAGCAGGTGAGGTTGAGTCTATCTTGATTTAGAAAATATACTACAAAAATCTTACGATATAGGTATATAAAACATAAAATTTCTCATTGAAATTCTTTATTCTAATTGAGGTATGAAGGAAACTGCGACCAAAAGTGTCATTTTTGCCATTTTTTAACTACGATATATTACGAACCTTCATCTTGATACAGTTAAGAAGAGTGTTTTCCTAATTAGGCGTTTACAATAATACACGAAAAAATAAAACCGCCTCGGGCATCCTTCAGTTTCACCGTTCAGAAGTTGCCAAAATGGTACTTACTACTTACAATTACACGAAGTCCTTTCTGGAGTTCCTACGCTTAAATACTTCAAATACCAAGTAAAAGGCTTAAAAGCACATAATCCAAAAAGGAAAGTTTAACAATAAAGTCTATACACTATAAAGTCTTAGAGGTCCAATTGTTAGTCTCTCACAATAGCCTTCTAATTTTAAACGGGTTTTCAACCCCACAATAGACTCAACTCATTAATAAATATTGTTCGACCGTTGTGCTTGAATACAAGCGCTAATCCGATATCGGAATTCTTTATTACTATTATAGTGTAGTATGCGATGGTACTGGGAATAACTGAACCCTAGGATTCGCTTGCAAATTTGCTCTACTCTACAAACTATACCTATCTCTCAAAATTTTAACAATAACTTATCGGTGATTTTAAATTTTTCCTTGCCTATGCAGCTTGAAATTGAATATTTTACCGATTCTATATGGTTTTAAATACCTCTCGACGGTTATCCAGTGCCAGGTATTAAATCGTATTATTTTGCAAATCTACCCAAATGTGAATCTATCCCGTCCCGGATTCTAAATTAAAAGGCATTCGAAAATATATTTTGTTTGTGGGTATAGAGAGATATCGATATAAAAAATAGCAGAAAATGACAATGGTTGTATTGTCCTGTAGGTTCAACTACATCGTAGCATCGTTTTTATCAGAGTTCTTTTAATAATTTTAAATTTTACTATATACATAATTTAAACTTTTTTAAAAATATTTTAAAACTTTTAAAAGTATATGACCGATCTTGAGCCAAATAGCTGGAGACGTTACTCACATAAGTTGTTTCCAAAGCCCACCACTATTGCCTCGTGAGTCCTTGCCTGTTTCAATTATCATAAGCCATCACTGGTAGCGTCGAATTTGGATATAACGCTAGAAATATAGTTTTAACGTTTAAAAAATACATTTCTTTTTCGCTTATGGGTTGATTTTGGTTTTGTGGCTTTTATTGCAATTTTTATTTTTCCGTAATAATTGGAAATTCGGTAACTTGATGTTACATTTCAGGTGATGATCATCAGAGTATTAGGAAAGAAACCGAATATGAAACTTAAATCGGTGACCATTATGCATAGTGCCACCACCGAAACTGTTCGATTGCCACCGGACGGCGACGGAGGTGTGACAGTGCATCCCGCTGTACGATCTAAAGTTCCACTTAAGCGTAGGGTGCGCGACGGAAAATTGCGACGTAAACATAAAGTAAAAGACAATAATTCTTCTAAGGGTGTGGGTAAAAATAAGAAATCTCCAATTAAGAAAAGAAAGGGTGTCGGCACCGGTGGGAGCCGAAGAGAATAGGAAAAAAGAAGGCGAATCGGCAGTTATAGAAATTCCACCGAGTAAAGTTAAAAAATCTCCTCAGCACGCGCTCTCAAGAAAGAAAAAGAAAAGAAGGAAGTGATCGATTACAGTAGCGCTCAAGGAGAAGACGGTAAGAACAATTTGGGCGAAGTTATTCCTAACGCCATTACACCCGAAGCCGATCCGATGGGAAAAGTTCAAAACTGGCTTATGAAGTCTCAACAAGCGCTACCCAAATCTAAGTCGACTCCTGCCGGATTCACCGACAAGTCACACAGAAGTCCACACAAAAGACTGAATAATAAACAAAAAACAGAAAAAGGCAAAGCTCACAGTTTAGGAAATTTACAACACGAAAAAGAAAAAGTGCGCTTGCAAGTTGTTTATAAACCTCCTTTCAAATTTAGTGTTAAGCTACGAAAACCCGAGAAAACTAGTGTTGTAATAGAAAGACATCAAGAACGCGTTAGTAAAAACCCTAGAACAGGCGTGCTGATACGAACTGTTAAAGAACAAGAACCTAAACACCAAAAACCTGTGTCAAAACCAATTTCAAGCCAAAACGTAGTACATCCGGTCCATAGTCAACCGCAAGGAAACATTTCCTCTAACAAACTTCCTAACGACATTGATTCTAATACTCATACCGTCCAATCTGATTTAGAAGTTTTGCTTTCGGAAAGCGAGTTCCTATTTTCAGACGACTGACACATTCAATATATTTTTTTTTCCATTTTCAATGGCTGTGGATACATTTCCGCAATTTTTTGTTAGTTTTTTCGTTAGTTCAAAATGAAAAGAAAAGTTTTACGTATGAACTATTCAAAAATGTACATATATCGCTTTGCGCGATATTTTACAGTGCCACTTTTGTACTGTACGGGTATCCGAATTTTAAAAAAAATGTGTTCTTTTTAAATATTAATTGTGTCAAAACATGCTAAATTGTATAGTGCCAAATAGTCCTTTACTATAGTTCATATTTTGATTTCTTCCAAGTACTTAATTTTTAATATTTATTATACCTATTTTATTTACTATAATTTTAATCATTTCAATTTTTTATTAGTATTAGCAGATTTACAATTTTAATTGTGAATGTACTTACATGTTTTACAACAAATTTAATAAACTAATGTTTTAAATTGTAAATTCTTTTCAAAATGGTTCGAAGGAATATAACAAATCAATTTAATTTTGTGTTAGTAACAGACATATTTCTATTTTAACAATCGATTCTACAAAACAAATGTATTGTGAAATTATGATCTCAATCGGTCAAGTCGTTCAAAAGTTCAACGATCGAATGGAATCAAACAACGTTTTAATAATTTTTTTAGGTAAGTAGGTATGTAGTATTTCTTTATCTTTTATCCTTTAAACAACAAAAATTATTAATTAGAATAATACAGGATGAATAAATGAATCTTCAAAACGATTGTGTATATACCGAGTAACACCGAAAAATTTTAAGGGGAGATTCTGTGATGAAAATTAAGGTGGGTATTTGGTATAAATTGTTTTGAAAAATTTCTCCTAGGATAAGTTGCACCCCTCCGGAGATTTAAAAAAAAGGTTTCTCTTTTTTATGTTCCCTGTATATTAAGCTAAAGACAGGAAACTTAGTAAATATTATTTGTCAATATAACTACATATTTTGAAATTTTTCAACCCTGAAGTATGCTTAGAAAGGGTTGATAAAGTCAACCCCTAAGATATTTTTTCTTACTTTTTGTAGAAAAATTTTCCTTTAAAAAAAAACATGACCAACACAGAATCAACCCTTAAAATTTTTCGGTGATATTTACTTAACAAGAAATATTTGAGTTCTTATTGTGCGAAGGAAAATCCTACAAAATGGATATTTAAACCGACTAAAGTCATTACAAATTTCGTATTAGAAGTTATTCTAGAGAATGAGAATTTTCAACGACAGGCATGAATTTTGGGGTATAGTTAAAATCAGTTAGGCTTGCGTATGTACCATATTATAATAATTTTGTTACAATGCTCTCTTTACCTTTATTCATGTGTACTAGAAAAAAACAGAATCAAGGTACTGAAGTTTACCGTGTTAATATACGCGACTGTAATAATCGTATGTCGACACTTAATTAATATTTTGACATTCCTCATTTTGACGTTTTGTTTTGATTGTTGGTTTAATATCCCTTGTATACCTAACCACAGGCGTAACTACGTTTAACTTTAAATCTATTTTCAAGAATTCAAACAATAGTATTTAGGAGTTTAATAACTACATAATTTATAGAAATGAATACAGGAAATTAAATAAAATGAGCGACATCTGATTAAATGTACTATAATTACTTGTTATCGGTATTGCAGAAACCTGCATAAAAAGATCATACTAATGGTGACATACGTTTATAAAAATTAATTCAGGCAGTAATTCAGAATGAGTCATACGCAATCTTATATGATTTTAACTATATCTTGTTTATTATTTTAAATACCCAGAAACTTAATTGGTATAATGCAACTTGGCGTGAAGGAGTTGAACGCGGCTATAATTTAAAACGTCATTTGAAACAAATTAAATTGTTTCAAAATCGCTATATCCGTGCCTCTTTTAATTAGACATAATTCGTTAAAGCGTCTTAAAATCTAAAATAACTTTTTTAATTCATATTTGGCACAATTTTAACGTCCACGAGGTAAGAAATCTTTAGATACAAATACGTATCGCATTTTCCGTTTAAGAACGTCAATAAACTTCAAAAAAATTTTCAAAATGTGTAGGTTAACGAAGCTTAGAAATATGAATAAACAAGAAAATGGAGAAACCCGATATTACATCCGGTGGGACACTCATTCTAAATGCATGACATCTGTGTTATGTTCTTTAATGGAACATCAAAGTTTAGTAGATGTTGCTATTTGTTGTGGAACAAATACAATACATGCCCACAAATGCGTCCTTGCTGCTAACAGTCAATACTTTCGCGTAAGTTCAACATACATACATGCAATATTTATCAACTTTTTTAGGAACAACTCGAGAAGAATTTAGGAACCGAACAAATTATTATTACGGGAATTGATTTTTCCGTCGTAAAAACGATCATCGACTATATGTATTGTGGAGTTATTCAAATTTTACAAAAGAACTTAAAATACATGATCGCCGCCGCCAAGTTTTTTCAACTCAGGGGGCTCCAAGTTTTAGTCAGTGATCAACCCGACCTTCGGTACGAAGCAGGTACAACATTTTTTTAACACAATAACATTGCGTAATTGTATAAATTTTAGATTTAATACACATACCCCATCAGTATTTTTAACGAAGAAACCTAAGTACCCAAATTCGTACAGACCATTAAGCGCTTCCGCATCCGAAACCTTCAACGCGTTTAAAAATCCCGTCGTCAACGATGCATACATGCAAAGAAAAATTAAACGCAAGTTTGTTAGAACCGAAGCGGAAAAAGCTTGTGCCAAAGAAGCTGCGGCCAGTCGTTTAGCGCTAGAAGCATTACAAAGAGAAATTGCTTCTACGCCACAAGTCAGTTCGTTTGTAATTGAAGAATCTTGCACCGAAACGACCGTCGAAAATTTCATACCACACACTGAAGAAACCTACATTGAAAATTTAGATCAAATCGCCAACGTGCCTCAGCTGCAAGTCGTTAATTTTGATGATTTAAACAATCCTTTCGTGAACAGTCAAATCATAAATCTTGCAAAAACCGACCCGGCCAACAACATGTTGGAGTTTGGTATCCAAGCAAACTCTACAAAAGATAAATTGAAGCATATTCTCGGCACCGATATACCCGCTAATGTTGAAATTATGTTTAGGACAAGCGAGGGACATTTCGTAAACGTAACCGACGACGTTCTTCAAAATTTATCTGGAGGATCTTTGCAATACCAGATTGTAGACGAAAATGGACAAGTGGGCGAGATTCGCGCATTAAATGTACAAGATGTACAGGAAGAAACTCTGAATTTACCCGTCGATAATGTCCAACAAGAATCAAGGAATGACTTTATTCCAAACGATTGTAAGAACAAATGCAACAAAGAATCTTTGTCTAATCTACCTAACGGTATCACTAACACCGATAAATCCGATCCAGATTATGTTGTTTCTTCTGATAGTTTGAGCGGCGAAAGTAAAACTAGCTCAAACGTAAGTACTTCGTCTGAAAGTAAATTAGACGAAGCCGATTCATTCATTGACGCTTTGAGAAATTGCGACACGCATCATTCATCAGATGTATATCATGGAAGCATTTTTGATGGTTGCAAGGATTTGCTCAAAGACATCAATGATGTAAACAAAGTTGAAATTCCTCAAAGCTTTAATAAACTAGACTCAACCGATAGCGTAATTTACGTGAATGATGCGGACATCGATCACATCATTGATATTACGTCCGATATTAATGAAGACGATGGAAGTGGCGGAACAACGACTACATAGGAATTAAAAGACGTATACTTTCGCATTCTCCTAGAAAAACTAGGCTTAGTTTGAGTCAAAAGCAGCCCGATGAAGTGGTTCTTGAGAGTTTTGACGAGCAATCATCGACTATCGGCGATGGTCAATTTAACGTCAAAGTTGATAAACCTAGAAGAATTATGCCCATGCGCAAAAAAAAGTCATTTTAACGAGATATAATTTAATTTGTATGTATTTTGCGTTATCTTTTAGAAATAGATGCAGTTGCTAACATTATGCTGAAATCGGTATGAATATGTTTTTGTTTAATTAAAAATTATCTGTTTCTCTAATGTTTTTATATTCACTAATAAAATTTTCTAAATATTACAATTTTTTTTAATAGAGCTTCTTTTCTCTACAAATCATTTTCTTCATTTTTATACTAATCCACTTCCAACACAGACTAGCAGTAGTGTGGTTTCTTCAACCGCAGTCTGCACTTTTTCATCAATGCGATTGGAATAGGAACTTCATTACTTGAAACAAGTCAAACGTCGAAATGTGGCCCCATTCTTTTTCCCTTCCAACTTAAAATTTATCTTATTCTATCTTTCAGAACAGCACATTACTCAACTCCAGAGTGAAAGAAAGTTGAACCGTTTGAACTGAAGTGTAGACAATGACGTTAAACAGTGATTGGTATTAATTCCTACAACCCGAGAACCATACCATAAGCTCGTAACCACTTATAAGCAAGTCGTCTCCCCAGCCTCTTGACAAACTTCTTTATAGGGATAATCGCAGTATCGAAATTTAAGCGTGTCAAAGATTTGAGAAACAGCAGGCATCAATTTCGTCACCGTGAAAGTTCCATAAAATACCAAGAACTAAAACTGGCTTTCCTGCATCTGGTTGAGTTTGTATTTCTTCAGTTTGTATGCTTTTTGTCGCAAATTCTGAGACACTTCCAAAAATACAGAGCTAATTTCGTATTTACATTTTCGCATTCTTCATTGTAAAAATTGTATCTTATTTGAAATCTTCTCACTCAATTTGGGTGATACCTATTTAATTTTGAATCCAACAAGAAATGGACTGCAACACCACCACGTTGTTCATACGTCCACTACAAACCTTCTGAAGTTAGTTTAGCTCGTGATCAATAATTGAAAAGTTTTTTAAATGTCTGCAATCATCTGTGCTTCTTAAATCGTACTAACAATATCGGTATGGGTTTTAGGTAAATTGGTCCTTTATGGAAAGTATCATTGGCGGATGAGTTTCTTTTAATTCAACATGATGCAAACGTGTGCAATTGTACTTTCCAGATATGAAGTGTTCGATATTCTGTTCAGTTGCCACCGTCCAGATTATTCCTTCTTTCAGTTTCTGTTTGAATCACTATTCTTTCAATTCGATTCAATTTATTCCTTAATATTCAAATAATAAATAAATACATAATGTTTGTATTAATTAAACCCCTTCTGTAGCATTCAATGAGGTGATAGTATCAAGTTTGAGTTTTGTTCCACTTTTTCCGGAAATAAAATGTAGTATACCGATTGTCTCCAAGTTCCATATTATTTCCAATTGATTGATTGTTGTCAACATTGTGTACGCTTTGTTTTTCCCGAAATTCTATGTAGGTCAGGGCTTTTCTGGCTCGGCCGAATGTGTATATTATAATTAATTCATAATAATTGGAACAATGGTTTTTTTATCATGTAAAATTTAGATGAATTTAAGAAAAAGTTTATACTTTAAGAAACGATTAGAGAAAGCATTCAAAAACCAACAGGAAAGAATTCAGTTTACACCAAAAACAACAGACCACCCAAAATAAAGACGTACGATGCTACAATTGAGTAAAGATGGACACATTTCAGTTAATCGGCTAATAAAGGGAAGGAATTTAAATGACATCACTGCAACGAATGCCGAAAGAAAAGGCAAGGGTAAACTACAAGCAAAACTTAACGATAGTTGCCAAAGCGAATCTAAAAGAAGTAAACTATTTTGGATACTACCCCAGTTTGTCTTGGTTGATACAGTGAGTAATGTAACTTTATTGAGGGAGAAATTATTGGAGCAGACTTTCTGGCCCATTTTGATTTATTGATTTGACCAAATCTCAAAGCTTACTAAAGTGAATCTCAACAATTAATCGTACCAGCAAATTTGCACATATGTTTAACGAATTTGTAGACATTACAAAACCACCTTTGCTACTCGCCAGATCCGAATCATCCTGCTGCACATAATATCGAAACAACAGGCCAATCACTCTCCTATGTGGTGATTACCGCCGACTCAACGCCGTTACCATCTTCAATCGCTATCCTATTATGTACAATCACGATTTGAATGAAAATTTGCATGGAAAAACTATTTTCTCGCGACTATATTTAGTAGGTACGTGCATACTATTACATTTCTATGACATACAAAGACATCCCGAACAGGTATGCGAACAGCATCCTGGGTGACTTGGATTTCGTTCACACTTACATAGACGACATTCTCATCATATCTAAGAATTGTCACATCAAGCACTTGCGAATTGTGTGTGAACGACTTACCAAGGAAAAGTTTGCAATCACTATAAAGAAATTTTTGGGGTGACTGAACTAGATTTCATGGGCTACACTATTAACCGCCACGGTTGTAAACCTACACAAGAACCTACAGGCAATCACTCACAAAGAATCACAAACTTTTGTGTATCTGCGACGATTTTGGGAATAATAAACTATTGTAGATGCCTTCCTGAAGTCGCAAAAACGCGAATATCTCTTAATCAATCTCCTCCAGGATTCTACAAAGACGTTATAACAGATCTTGCCCGACAATTGCAGTGTTTTGCACACACTAAGTACGTACCATTAAATCCTACTTTTTGAAAGATTTGTCTTACATCTCAAAAAATGACGGATTTACAAATTTTAAAATTTTTCTTGGAAAGTTATTACCTGATTGAGTCCAATTGGTGCTCATTTTATTCGTATTTTTATCTTCTATAACTTTCCTTTTACACCATTAACATTGGTTTTATTACTTTTCACTCAGGAAAAAAAAGTTGAAAAAAAAACACGTTTCTTTGCATATAAATGTTAATTAATTATATAATGACAATTCATTTTCGGTATAAAACATGAATACAAGGTACTTTATACTATTTACAATTACATGGCGTAGGTGGAATCCTACTATTATTTTTGTCAAAAATATATCTCTATTTACTGCACTATACCTTGAAAATGCCTCTTAACTAGCTACTAACTTGTAAAATATAACTGGCTAGCATGTAAAATTTTACACGCGTCCTCATATTTTACCTTATTATAGGTAATTTGAAATGAGCAGACAAACTCTCTAACGTGATTTATTTGTTATTAACATTTGAAAAATTGGGTTTTATTACTATCGTATAAATTAAATATCATGGTGCAGTGGCGATTTCCAGTAATATTGAAGTTTCCAGGAGATGTTATGTCACTTGTACTTGCGCATATATTTTCTGTAGAAGTGGATGGCGTGGATTCTTCAAGTGGAAACATTCTTTTTGCCATTTTAATCTTATTATTAATCGAATCATCTACGTAGCTTTCTGCAATTTGTGTTGATTTCCATCCCCCTGCACGCTTCAGAGCCAAAGTATCACCACCTGCATCAATCACCATCGTTGCTCCAGTTCGTCGAAGTGAACGCCCTGTATAAAGTGCCGGTTCTTCTAATTCCAAATATTCAGCAATTTTCTTGGGTATTGCGCATTTAGGGCGACACATTTAGTCGTAGGGCCGCATATTTCCGATAAAGAGCACAAGGTTTAAAGCTACACCCATCGTCCGTTATTGTAAACCTCCTTGACGTTAAATTTTTGGTCTCTCGTAAGGTGACAACAATATATTTCTCCAAATCCTCCACGTCATTTACAGTGAGGGATAGAAGCTCATCGCACCGACAACATCCAAATATACCAAAAATGGTAATGACTTTGGCAAGTAACCACTCTCGTCAGGAGCTTCAATGATAAACTTTTCCACTTGCTCTTTCGTCAAAACCTTGGCTTTTCTTGGGGACGTAGCGTTCATTTCGTCTTTTCAAAACGCAACCACTTTATGAAATCTAGAAAATGACATATAACTAAAAACCTGGCTAATAAATATAAGGAAACAAACCTGCAAACATCAATATTTTCTCTAACTGCCAAACAACTCAACCATTGACCACTTCGACCATAAAGAATTCGGGCTGAATTTGGCAGATAATTTATTGATATACGCTAATATATCGTCTTCCGTAACACCAGTCACGTTGTTTTCCTTTTGCCACTTTTTGAACTCCGGGTACTCGTATTCATACCTTGATGAAGATTTTTCGGGCAGTAATCTTGCAACTACACTTGCTGCTTCATCAATGATAGCTTGCAGGACACTCATTTCAGTAAATCTCACCAGCAAAACGTTCCAGAAACGTGAAATTGAAATGAAATAATTAATCAACAAAATAAGTGCTGTGCATTTCCAAAGCAATACGTCTAAAGCTCACATGATTTTTTCTCCGATTTTCGAAATGTTTAGAATGTTTATGGTTTATTATTCATTTATAATAACTTTTTACAAGTGAGGAAGAAATAAAACATTCAACAATACACTGCAACGTAACGGTTTTACTGTCTTCGACATGTCAGTCATATACTTCTGTCCGCCAGTAAAACCGTTTTACCTTGCTGGTAATGTTAAATACTATATCTCCTCCCACCAAATCGTAGTAATAAATGGCCACTAATGAGAGAAAACATAACAGAGTGGAGTCGTTGGTATGCCATTTTAACAAACTAACTCCTATTCGAACTGCCATCCCAGTGAAAGATTTGAACATATTCACATAGACATTGTTGTCATGTCATGTCGACAAGATTCTGTCTCACAATAATTAACAAATTTTTCGTTGACCAGAAGCAATTTTTTGTTTTACAAATAGGGAGGAATGTGCGAGTATTGAGAAAATGAGTTCGTGTTTCACCGCTAACCGATGTACGTCGGCACGCCGTTCATCTACGACGGCCATTCTGTGTAGATCTTTTGACATGTATAGACGTAAGACAAGCAATAAAGCATATTTAACACGAGGTTCGTTTTACACAAAAGTAACCAACATAACAGTACCTACTTACAAATTTCTAGTCTACGTTTTAAACCCGTTTACCTGGTATTAACTGAAAACGCTTACGACCTCTTCCATGAATCATAATCGAAGTATACTAAACATTAATTTCGTTGGTACTACCTGGAAGGGGAGTGAATCTGGTATTCTATACATTCTTTTAATTCCCTCTTAAAATAAGGATATAATAATTTTATTGTTAACAGAAACATAAATTCCAATAATAGAACAAAAATTAAAAACTAAAGTGAAATTTAACCTAGATAATTAATTTACTGCATCTATAGTGTTTGAACATTCAAAATTAACGTCTTTTTCTTGACAAAACAAATTCAAATTATTAGACATAATTCAAATTAGCGCCTTACGAAGAGTGTTGTTTTTGCGATACTGGTGATAAATGTTCTAGTAGATTTGGAGTTTTTCTAGGAACTCAAAAATTAATTTTGGATTGAAAGTATGAACAATCAATTTTATTATGGCGAATATTGTAGATGCGTTTTAGACTACTGCCTATCTTCTTTTTATTAAGGTACGGGACTTATTCGCTGAGTAACTCCTCTTGAGAGTAACCTCTTTCAGGATAAGATACATGATTATAAATTTTAGGAAATCCTTTGGACATTTTCCAAAAGAGGTATGTGTTTATCGTAAATAGGATACCAAATTAAAGAATAATATTCCAGTTTGACCGTACTAGTAACATAATACTTTTAAATAACTTACATTTTGAAAAGTTTTACGATTTTTTATAATTAAGCCTAACATTTGATTAGCCGACAGGTAGACGTTGTTGACATATGACGAAAAACTTAGGTTACGATCGAAACATCGTTACATTTTTGAATATGTGTGGACCTGATGAAATATATGGATAAGTAATGTGACTCCGTTTCCGTGAGAAAGGTATTACTTTACTTATCTAGGTTAGTACTAGGCGTAGAGTAATACATCAAAAACTATGACACATGTCTTGACAATATATCATAAAATTTAATGTAGAATTCAGATATGGTGTCAAAATAGGGTCATTCCATTTAAAAAAAAAACAAAGTCAATTTCAGGTATATTTGGAAGTCCCGCCATTTTAAAAATATTTTTGTTAGACTTAGAGTAATCGATTATGGCCGTATACCAAATTTCATATTGAGGGAGTTTCAGGAAGTCGATAGCTTTCCAACCGACGGGCTACCTGGATCACTCTGTATAATGACCATCTCTAAACTGTCTTCAACATTCCTCTAATTTACTTCCAGTATTTGTAATTAATCTCTAATATTTAAAGATTGAACTATTATCCACTGGTACATTGTTCTCCAAGAACACTGTATATGTAAAATCTTACTTATACTATTTCTTGCTCTCATAATTGTTTGTGAGCAGAAACATGATACAAAACTGTTCAGAATAAAAAATCCTGCCTGAATGTTATAAATTAGCAATAATCGCACTTTGTGTGATTTTAAAACCAAATTTTTCATTATGATCCTCTTTAAAATCATAGAAAATATGAATTTTACTAATTTATTAAAAATTGAATTCTTCAATTTTGAGAGAAAAACGTACAATTCATTTAGTTCTGAACAATTTAGTACTTACTCTAATTGAATGGAGTAAAAATTTACATGCAAAATCTACCGGTATACGCACATATACTGCATCGACGATAGTAACTTTATCATAGAAATTAAAGAAATCTTTTGTGGTGGTTTTGTACTAGTCTCAAAACTGCATCTACTAAATTCATTTTTACTTATACAGGGTGTTCCAACCTTCCAGGACCGTGTTATGATAATTTTGAGAAAGCATCTTTACGGTAAGTATTTTTGAGATCAATATAAAACAATCATAAAAGATTTTTCTATTTCGCAATTTCTATGGCTTTGTTTCCGTATTAGTAACGATACGGAAATAGAAGCTCTTTCACGTACTGTTTTAGGGATTTTATAAATTTTAGTGTATAACCAAATAATTTACAGTTTTAATTTTGACGTAAGAAAATTAAGTGAGGTTTTGTTTAAGTTAGTTCTTATTAAGTAGATTTTAATATTCAAAGAAAATTTAATGTTAATCTAAGAAACAAAACTTAACAAACAATATTCTTCCATCGACCGCGCATTTATGACTTACATTAATGTAAACAAATTTGATTTTAGTATGAGCAACTATACATACATATTGCCGTTTTATCTTCAATCAACTACAACATGAAAGTATAAATAAAAATCTGTCGTAATTTGTAGCAAAGCAAATTTTAATAATAACAAATCGACATTAATCTACAATTGTAATAAATCTTGAATTTGTTCACAGTGATTTTTAAGACATTTTTGTACGGTATGCAACATTCCAATGATAACGTTTAATAACATGTTAAGGGTGTTCAGCTCAACTATTTTACAAACTATTCTCTCACGTAGTTCTTCAATATTATTTACTCATTGATTAAAAGTTATATTCTTTAAGTAAGGCTGTAAGAAAAAATCAAAACTATAAAAAGTAAACATTCCGACTTCTGAAAAGATCTTTTGGAGGTGAAGCGGAACCACTTTAACAAAATGTTTTTGTAAACTATAAATGCACGTGTTTGTGAAATTATAGAACGGTAAATGTAAAACCAAACTTCATCGATAAGGAGTCTTAAGCAAATATGTCTCTGATAAAAGTGTTTCAAAGCCATTGACATGTATTGAATATGTGCAGGATAATTGTCTCAATAAGTTGGTAAACTGCTTGCACACAGTAAGGATATAAATATCTTTCTTCGGTATGATGCGACAAGTCATTATATAATGAACTTGTTCGAGATGTGCTTAAGTTACATCCATGATATATCAAACATTGTCAAACGCTTTTGGTGTTGTCTTTGTAAGTGGACCATTATATTGATTAAGCACCAATCCGTTCCCACAAAAATTTAGTCTTCTTGTTTTTACTGTGATGAAAACTATTTTATTTCGACAAAACAATCGAAATTGAGTAATTTAATTCTCCATCAACTTGGTGAGCTTATATTAAAATACTGTTGGCAATAAAAGACGAAGCTCTCACAAAAAAGTAGAAACGATGAAGTTAGGTTATAAATTTGTGGTTGTGGTGCGTTCACAATAGCATTTCTTCTCTAGAATTATTAGAGTATATAATTTTATTAAAATTACAAAGTACGGTCGACGGAAAAGTTTTGTAACTAACTCGTGAATTAAACGGTGATTAAAAATCCCAACACATTATTTTGAAGATAGCAAACTTTCAACAGTATTTGTTGTTAACTTTATTAGGATATCAACTACTCTACCAACATAGCTTTAAACAAAAAAAAACACTAGATCATATATTAACATTTATTTCTTGAAGTAAATTTTTTGAGAAATTGAAAATTTAGTATTAAAAACACGTAAGTCACAACTACTTTTTGTCGCACTCCGACAATTACAAACTTTGTCTTCGTGCGACAAAAGTGTTGTTGTGACACTTGTTTTTCAATATACTATTTTGTACTCAGTGCATGTAAAACTACCAGATAAGTACGTAAATACGTCTACCGAAACAACAGAATTACGTACAAGTGTTTCAAAAATGTAGCAAAAGCACTGGGTTAGTAGAGCATTTTGCTACAAAAATATTTGTACACAATTTCAGTTACGAGAATCACTTTACATCCCTACTATAGCAAAAACTGCTTCAGATCTGTAATAATTGATAATTGAAAATTCGAAATGACGAACGACAGCTTGTACATTATTTGTCACTTTTATGTAGATAGAACTACTAGCGTGCGTTGTACACACAACTTGTTGATGTACTTACATTGTTCGTTATTTAGATAGTTATTTACGTAGCATGTGCGGAAACAGATTCTTTCGGGCATGAGTGCCTGTTTGCAAGCCCTCGTGCGCGTTAGCGCACGAGGGATAGCATTTGGCACGAATTCCCGAATACTGTTTACGCACAAGTTGCGTATGCTATTTTTTGCACGGTTTTTTCGAAAATCACAATTTCAAATCTGCTACATTATAATATTCCAATTACAAAAATTAATTAGTAAGCTATGGTGAAACGCAAATGCACACAATCTATAATACAAATATTGTAGTAGGCGTCTTATTTTTTTCATTGACAGTCTATATAATCAATTTTCACGTAATTATATAAGTCAAGTATAACGCAATTGAAAAAATGCTTAGCGATAGCGAAAGCGAGTATTCCCAAACTCCACCTGACGTACGGGAAGCTGCAAATAATGCACTTGATGTTTTATTACCTCAAAATCGAAAAGTCGCTATGAAATGGAATTCAAGAAGTTCACTTCCTGGTGCATATCTAAAAGAATTAACAACCACTACTCAGAAAACTGTTTGTTGGCTTACTCAAAATATAAGTGAAAAAAATCACTATGGTCCATTTACAGTATGCTGAAATCATGTTTAAATGTAAAGCATAATGTGAATATCTCCAAATACTCTAGGTTACATGCGTTTCTTAAACAGACCACTAAGCATCACAAACCTAAAAAGTCGGCTGTCCTAGAAGATGATCACATCATAAAATTTATTTCTGAAGCCCCTAATCCGAAATACTTACTAATGAAGGTATAAAAAAATCTGTTACTTCACAATCTAAATATACGTTATGTAGGTGGCTTTAATAATGGGTGTATCTGGTGCCTGCAGACGAGAAGAGCTGTGTAAAATGCTTACAAGCGATATCGTTTTCAAAGACGACATAATAATGGTGTCAATTCCCGAGACAAAGAAAATAATAAGAGTAGAAAGTTTGTCGTTACCAAATTTGAATGGATACAAATAATTCGAAATTACCTAAAAATAAGAGCAAGATCAAATCCACAAACTCACCGTTTATTTTACACTTATCGTAATGGTATTTGTATAAATATGCCCGTGGGAATAAACACATTGGGAAAAGTTCCATCGAATATTGCTCAATTTTAAACCTAACAAATTACAAAGACTATACAGGGCATTGTTTCCGCAGAACCAGCGCTACATTACTGGCAGATAAGGAGGCGACATTCTTGCACTAAAAAGGCACGGGGGTGGAAATCATCAGCTGTGGCTGAGAGTTACGTTGAGGACTCAACTTGTAACAAAGTACACATCGCAGAAACTCTTACAAGGCCCGCACCATCCTCACTGTGCCTTCCAGGTCCATCTTCAGCAGAAACTCTCACAGGGCCCACACCATCCTCACTGTGCCTTCCAGGTCCATCTTCGTCTCTGCCTACATCAGAATCATCGCAAAACTTTAATCGAACAATAACAGATGTGCAATCGTCTACTTACCCTCTGTCTCAAGCTAGTCAGTTTATGGGACCCGGAGTTTCATTTTCAAAGTGCGAAAATTGCACAATAAATATTAAAGTATTCAATTCTTCTAAATCAAAAAATAATAATAATAATAGTAGGGTTATGTACGTTATGTTAATTTTTTACCTGTTCTTTGTTTGTCATCGAAATTAAAACTTGTCCATTCAATTTTATTTTATTCCGTAATTACTACTTCTATAGGATAATATCAAAATTCACAGAATAAAGAGCCAAACATGGGCCAAAACAAAAACGCATTTGTCATCTGACAGCAAGGTAACCTCTTTAATAATCGAAATTTTATTTGAAGAATATGAATTGTTTTCAACCATAACGAAAAAGAAATGTGCGTAAATTGCATTCTAGGTGAACAAAAATTTAAGTTCATCAAGAAATTTGTCTGTAGAAATCTTCGAAAGTGGAGTGTTTTTTTGTTGTTTTTGAAACACATGTTCCGCAAAACAAAGTTTCGGTGCGTCATTTACGTGCGCTTTTGATAGTTTTATATATAGGGAGTGCAAAAATGCAATTTACGCATCTTGTATTTTTTGTAAATGCCGAAAAACAATTCAAATCTTCAAATAAAAGTTTGACAATTAAATAGGTTAACTGGATGACAAATGTATGCATTATGTGGATTTGAGTTATAGCCACAGCTTACTAATTAATTTTGTGGTTCGAATGTCATAATATCAGAAATTTTTAAAGTGCAGAATTTAGAAAAATATCGTGCAAAAATAGCATGCAACTTGTACATAAACAGTATTCGGGAATTCGTGCAAATGCCGGCATTCATTCCTGAAAGAATCTGTTTATGCACACGTCACGTAAACAACT
Source organism: Abscondita cerata (assembly GCA_030710515.1). Taxonomy (NCBI): domain Eukaryota; kingdom Metazoa; phylum Arthropoda; class Insecta; order Coleoptera; family Lampyridae; genus Abscondita; species Abscondita cerata. The sequence goes on from JALBCR010004249.1 coordinate 496,886, forward strand.
ATTTTTTATTCTATTATATAATAAAGCCACAACCGTCTACCCCCTCCTGTATAGTTATAAACAAGTTAACTCTGAAACAATTAATTCCATAAACGTAAAATGCAAATTCTGTTCATAAATAATAAATTTTTCTGGAAAAGTTTTTAAATAAGAATGCTATTATTTACGTAAAATATTTTGTTCTTGTAAACATTGAAATAAATAAATACATTATCGAAAACACTAATTGAATATTTATACTATAAAGCTTATGCAGGAATGCTTGAAAACTTTTGTTTAAGTTGACAAGTCACAACAGACCAAACTTCCAAATAAGCTTGACCTTACGTTCTCTTTAACACTTCCGCCCTTGGTATCAATTTGCCAATTATCTATTAATTAATAATAATAATTATGATATTATAATATTCAATGTGATTTCTAATATACCTGATATAATAAATACAACAAAAAAGCTATTTCCGCATAAATTAAATAATATTGTGTTTTGTTGTGATCGATATCTTTGTTTGAAATTATAATAAAAAGGTCATTAAAAAATTCGTAATTAAATAAAGTTCTATCCAATCCATACCTACCTAAAAACTAATTGAAAATTTATTGTTAGAAGTAAGCGAAAAAATATAGTAACTATTTTGCCGAGAAAAGTATCTCTAGATAAAAATGAAAAAAAATATTTTTTCAAAAATGTCAAATATGCCGCGTTCCGCACTTATAATCTAAGTAGGTGCCGAAGTGGTTTTCACTTGTAACAAGATTCCAAAAGTTCATACAAGTTCACACGCACACGTTGCGTACCGTCATTTAAAAAATTTTCCTAATTTTGACATATAAAGTGACATTTTTCATATTTTCATTTAAGGAAAAAGGATTCTACCAATATTCTCAATTAAACAATTATTGATACAGTGATAAACATTGAATTTGTGTTTGATAAGTGCGAGCACACCGACAAGAATGTTCTTGGACCCCTTTAGGTCTCCCTTCTTGGAATAAAATGGATTTGGTTGCATAGATAAATACAATACTTTTCATATGAGGTGCCACTTGACCCGCCCTGTAAATTGAGATTTTCAAAATGGGGGCTGCCGTGGAACTCTGTTCATTTAGCAGGACAAATTTTATCGTTAAAGAATGTCTGTTGTAAACATGAATTGGTATTCTCGACCATATTACTGTATTTTATGATTTTTTTTATTTTCGAAAATAGGGTCGAAATAAGATGCCTATAGCTGTATAGAGAATTGAAAAGGGTTTTGTATAAGTATGAGATAGCTTCGAAAAATGGTCTGTTTTGTTTTCGGTGGGCCACTCTGTGCATTAAACACCTTAGCGGAAGGATTGTTGTTTCTAAAACCTTTTTACTGCGGATAGAACCAAATAAATTTTCTTCATTACCTTAATCTCAATTTGCGTTAGTGTGAAAACGTTACAAATTAAACGGACAATAAAAATAGTGACATGAACATCCGCTGTATCATCAACAACAGCGCCACCTCTGGTTAGGAAAAACATTGCAATTATGGTTTGATATGCTCCACATGAGTTTTCCGATCGTGAATATGATTTCAATTTGAAAATTTATCATTCTTTAGTATTTCAACTTTTCTAATTGCAAAAGGTTTCGTCATCGATATGTCAGGAAAAAGCAATAACAATCAAGATTATACCAATTTTATACCGACAAGCGGTTAGGGTATTAATGTTTTGGTGTGTGGTACAAAACGTGATTTAACTTACAGTGTGCAATACTTATCAAGATTGCTTGAGAATTCAATTATGATTCGAGAGGGTGTTTCATTATACTCAAAGTACAATAGATCCGGGCACTGATTATTTTTATCATCGTGACAGGAAAAACGGTGTCCCAGAGTGCTTCAGTTATTTACATTCAGGAGGGTGCTCAATTTCCGGACACTGCACTAATGAAACGAACAAAATATAGTAACTTGAAATTTGGCGTAGTAATTTATAATCGTATAGGTGAAGAAAGTTTTGAATGAAATATGTTATAAGGTTGCCAAAGCTCAAGGTGTTAACGTACCTAATTTTTGAAAGTAATTCCCGACATTAAAACATCAAAAACTTTTTCATGTTTTTGTGAGAATGCGACATCTGGTTACTTGCCTTGAGATGTTTACGGTTAAGTTTAACAGAAGGCAACACTTGTGCGAGGAGAAGTCGATCGACTTTTCTACTTCTCTTGGCTATTTATCTGATATAGTTGGATTCTTACCAAAGCACATTCATTACGATGTGAGGCTATCATCTTTTTCAACTTTCATTTTTGGACTTCTTTAGAAGTTTCATTCTTTCCCAGTGCCGGTTTATCCGCTGGGCGCTTGGGGCGGGCGCCCGGGGCCCGGGCTCATATAGAATTTAAGTTTCGATAAGTAGTAATAGGAAATAAAAATTGTTTGGAATTGGTAAATTGTGCATTCACAATCATTATTTTGCGAAAATATCTCTCATCTGCACGCCCATGTTCATCGATATCTATAAAGCTGACGCGGAGCCGGTTGGTGGAGTGGGAGTCTACGACAAGGACACAGTTTTTTCTCCTCTGTCACGGAGCCGGCAGACTGCAGACGAATTATTAGACCACACAGTACAGTACACAGTAGGACCAAATATGTGAAATATGTAATACGTATTATAATGTGAATCGTTCAGTGCCCGACGCTCAACAAATAAAACCATAGATTTATAGTTACAGGATAGCAGGAAATAAGGTTAATATTTATTAATCGGGAACAGAAAAAAGGAAGAAGAAAAAGGTTCAGGAAGAGGTTAACAAAAAGTTACCAAAAATCACAACTTTTTTTGCAACAAATACAGATGATAAATACCAAGAAGCAGAATGTTCTTATTCGATGGACGTGGGCAAGAATGCCGAGGATACTCCTGAATTTGTATCTTCAGACTCTCAAGTAGACAAAATTGAAAATAATGTTGAACTGGATCAAGTCAAATCAGAACATGACAATAATATGTCTGATGCAGTATTGCCAAAAGTTAAGGAAATACCTGTGATATCAAAATGGCCTGATATTAAGACTGACGATTTTATTACAACTGTGATAATTGAGAAACCAAAGAGTGATTCTCTAGAAAATACTGAGAAACTATATCAAGATGGAGATAAAATATATTATAGAAGTTTAAATGAGAGAACTTTTATAGAATGAAATCTAATGGAGGTAGTGAAAAGAGAGATTGGTTGATATACGACGGGCATAGTAAAGCTGTTTATTGTTATCCATGCAAATTGTTTTCGAAAGAAAAAAATAATTTAACTGATTCAGGATGTACCGATTGGAAACACTTGACTACTCTGCTCAAATCTCACGAAGAAAGTAAGTCTCATTTGGATTCCATGGTTGCATTAATAACAAGATCATCACTTATTGGAATAATAGATACTGGTTTGAAAGAACAAGTTGAACGTGAAGCTGAGTATTGGGTGAAAGTTTTGAGAAGAATTGTTGCTACCATCAAATTACTTGGTTCTCAAGGACTTGCATTCCGTGGATCCACTGAGGATATAACCAGTCGTCATAAAGGAAATTATCTAAGTTGTCTTGTATATTTGGCCCAATTTGATGACTTTTTATCTGAACATTTACAGCGATATGCAAATAAAGGAAATGGGTCAGTAAGCTATCTATCTCATCAAATATGCAATGAATTCCTGGAAGTGATGAAAACGAATCTTCTAGAAACTTTCATACAAGAAATTAAAGAAGCTAAATACTTCTCCATCATTGTAGACTCTACCCCGGATATAAGCCATCAAGACCAGCTTACGTTCATTCTTAGGTATGTGAATGGCAACACGGTAGTTGAGAGATTCTTCGGATTTATTCAGTTAGAGAGGCACACTGCGGAATATTTAACAGATGCAATTATAAAGAAATTGAATGAGTTGGGGTTAGATATTGAAAATTGTCGAGGACAAACCTATGATAATGACGCAAATATGTCGGGTCGGTACCCAGGAGTACAGGCAAGAATACGAGAATTGTCACCTAACGCTATTTATGTGCCATGTTCAAATCATTCATTAAATCTTGTAGTCAACTTTGCATGCGAGTCTAGCTTGGATGTGATTCTGTGAAACGATTAGTTGAAACTAGATGGTCTGCACGATTCGAAGCTGTTAATGCTTTGAATAAAAACTATAAGGCAATAAAAAATATATTTTCTCAGCTGAGCGTTAACACAAACGAGAAACCGGTAGTTAGAAACGAAGCCAAGGCTTTGCATGATATAAAGGACACCTTCGAAACAGCTCTACTGACATCGATTTGGACAATAATTTTGGAACAAGTGAATGCAACCAGTAAAACTCTAGAAACAATGGACCAAAACGTATCATTTAGAGTAGGACTGATGACGTCTCTCTTGACCTTTGTTTCAGAAATAAGAAAACAGTTTAACGAAATTGAGTTAGAAACGAAACATTCTTTTTTCGAAGGCGAGGATACCACAAACTACAAAGATGAACTTAAGAGAGCAAAGAGAAGAACAGTATTTTTTGATGAAACAGCTGAAAGCGAAGTAATTTTGAAAGCAAAAGAGAAATTTCGTATTGAAGTATTTAATGTAATATGCGACAATATCACCCAGGATCTTCAAAAAAGAATTAAATGTTACGAAGAAGTAACAACAGAATTCAAATGTTTTTTCACTCTAGACAAAGAAGAGATCAAAATATCAATCGATATTTTATGTGACGCGTATAAGAACGATATTGAGGAAACCAAGGAATATTTACTTTACGAATTGATTCATTTTCAAGATTTGTGCAAAAGTTTGAACAAAAACACGATTTATGAGAAGTTTGATGTTGTCCAGAAGGTAAAAGCAACTTTTCCCAACATTTTGACTATATTGCAAATTTATTTAACCATTCCCATATCTAATGCATCGGGCGAATGATCTTTTTCGGCCCTAAAGAGAATAAAAAAAACATACTTAAGGTCTAATTTGAGTCTTGGATGCATTATCACTATTATATATAGAAAATGACGCACTTGATAAACTTAATTGTGATACTATCATACGGCAGTTTGCCAATACTAAGTCACGAAAAAGAATTATATAATTTTTGTTATGTTATTTCTTAGAATGTTATTTTATTTTGACTAATTTTTTTTCCAAGAACACTGTTTTATTTCTTATTTTTATACATTCTTACATTAAACATGAAACATTGAAATTTTGTTTTATTTGTAAAAAGAATGGTCGACCGTAAATCTTCTGCGCCCAGGGCCCGAAATTAGCTTAAACCGGCACTGTTCTTTCCTTCTATTCCTTCTCTTATAATTTTTTTTATATTTATATTCAGCCAAACGAATAGTACAATTTGATTAAAATTTCATTCTTAGGGTTTTCTAGAGGTTTCTCAGAAGGACATTTTGTTTTTCTACCCTTGAAATTGTAAAATTGAAAAATCGATTTTTTCGAAAACGGTTATAACGACTTTCCTTACAGTTTGCCAACGTATATACATTACAATGTTTACAAAATGGCAAATGTCGTTTTTCCAGAAAAAATAATTTTGTAGAAAATATCGGCTTTGTTCGGGATAATTGAGTATTTTCCATTGCTTCAGATTTATTATAATATATCTTATAATATACATGTATGGGGAAGTTCAAATGGTTCAGAAAGAGTATTTATAATTCAAAAGCGGATTATCCGCCTCATTTTGAACCTAGACTACCGACAAACTTGCAGAAATTATTTTAAACATTATAAGATTTTAACATTCTATTGTATATATATTTACAAGATACTTATCTATATACATGCTAATGCACAAAACCTTAAAAGCCATTGTGATATTCACAACTACCCTACCCGTAACAAGCATTCCTTAGTTCTGTCGCACCACAAATACACTCTCTATAAAAAGTCTCCCATTTATGCTGGTTCAAAATTATACAATGCTTTACCAATTGGAATGACACTGTTACCATTACATATTTTTAAAATTAATTTAAAAATGTAAATGTCAAATACTTTTTACACTGTGAATGAATACTTTTGTAAATCTTTACAGTAAACTATTTTGTGATATTTAATTATTGACGACGCTTATGTATAGTTATTTATACTTATAGCCAATAAATATTATTATTATTATTATTATTATTATTAAATTTGTGCTCTTTCGTAATCTAATCATTCAACAGCAGCAAGGCGACGTTTTTTTTTAATTTCTAAGACTAATTTCTCGAAAACAGTCATCCAGATTTTTTTTTATTTTAAGCACGGCTTCAAAGTGCAATTAAAATTGGTACATGTCAATACATTAGTTAGGAATGTGTAATAAATGTAGATCCGAGAAAGTTAGTGCGGGTCACCGTACCATTTATTTTTAATCGGATAAATATTTCTATTTAACGAAAACTTTTTGTTGATAAATTTACGAATTGGACATTTTTATTGTTTGACGTAAACTTCAAAATCGTCCATAGTAAACACCATAAATTAAAAATAAACACTGACATGGAAAGGAGTGGTACTCAAAAAATTGTTTAATCGAAAAACAGCTATTTCGACCAATTGAATTTTGAACAACTTTTTTGTAGCTAATTTAGACGTTCTTCCACATTAAGTACAATATTTATAGGTGGTTTTGAGATTTATTGAATATTTTCAAATTGTATTTTCATGGTTACTAATTTCATAGAAGGTCGGGAATAATTAAATTGTACGGTATGTACGTGAAACTGTTAGTGTGAAATAATTAACGGAATTGAAGAGAGGAAAGAATTTTTGAGTTCGTCACAATTGGATGTGTTTGGCACTGAACTACATGCTTACGATACAAATATTGTAGTGTCATGACTTACCACTAAACGAACTTGTGCTGCAAGCGTGCATTTTGAGTCTAATAACGTTGAAATGGAATTTACTAATAATTAACGTATGAAGGTCGTTGTGTGGGAAAATATCGTTATCGTAAAATAAAAAGAACAGTTTCAGAAACGTTTCTATTCTAATTAGTTTTTCGAGAAGCAGTGTTTCGAATTGCAACGTTCCAACTAGATTATTTTTTATTAAAAATGGCTCCAATCGTTCATCAATCAAATAAAACTGATTCTGCCTAATACCAAGCTAGGAATACCTGAGGTGCCAATATCCAAAACTTACGTTTATGATCGGTACCATTCCATATCCAAACACGATGCTTTCCTGCAACAAATTACTTTGATTAGGTGACTTTTTCAACAAAATATTATGTTATAGTCGATATAAAGACAGATTCGTCATTGCATTAATATTGCATTGTTGTCACTAAAAACTATAAGTATGTTTGTTGTTTGAACAGTATTCGTTGCACAGTTTTTTTTATTACAGCGCGTGAAATCATTTTTTCATTTCGTTTTCGTTTTAAAAATGTTCACTTGTCTGTCTGCAATCACAGAAAAAGTGGAATTGCTTTTATGTAAGTTTCTCTGAATAGATGAATATATTTTGACGAAAATTTGATTGGGAGGTAGAGGAGTTTTTAAAGGGCAATAGAAGTTATCGTCATCGTCAAGTTAAAATCTGCTATGTAACATTTCCTTAATTTTAGAGAAAAGTAGGTTTTATGTTATAAAAAATGCTTCTTGGCAAACTTTTTCAAAGAATGAGTGTGTTTGTTGAAAAATAATCAATAACTATGACTGCGCGGGACTATACGCAAGCTCAAAACCTGTTATGTTGTATAAATATGTGATTGTGCTAGAAACACCCACATAGATGATTTTGACATGTAAAACGACGTTTTACTTATATTTGTCCGTCTATTTCTCATAAATACAATAAGAATAAAATAAATAAGATTTGATTGGACTTTTATTGTAAGGTAGTCAAAAGGAAAAAATAAATTGATTTTGAGAGGAATTTAGGTGGAGGAATGAATATCAGTAAATTACTAGGTACATTTTTTTTATGAATTCTTGTAGATCATTTAAAGTTCTTCACCAGCATGATTCTTAGTACGTTATACCATGAATTTTTGCAAAAATGCATTTGTAAGTTTGGAGGTTGAAAAAGAAAACACTGTCTTTTGATGCAGAATTGCCTAACGTTTCGTCCCTGACAAATGGGGGCTTCTCCGGAGGCTAAAACTGTCTTTTTGGCAATGTTGTCAATGAATATGTAAAACAGACACACTATGGGACACGAACTAGATTATCAGAAAAAATACTAAACAACTAATTACAAGTTCATACGACATTTATGCAGACATGTACTTTTACAATAGAAATCGAGGTAACCGGCTGTATATGGAATACTTACGACTTCGGTAAAAAATATTCTCATGAAAGTGGCTAAAAGAAATTGCTGGAAATATTTTTCAAGTTTGTAAAATGTCCGCTATGGGCGTAACACTAGTTTGAATTCAAGAATCAGATTTCTTTGGTACTTTTTAGAAAGTGAATTAATTCGGATGCAACTTTGTGAGATTGTTCTCGAGGGTCTTCAGAGCCCTATTGAAATCTGACCGAATCGGAAACCGAGGGCACGTTATATCGAGAAATACTAGCAGATTGAAAATCAAAAGTGATTTATTTTCTGAAATGCCTCATATTTTTTTCGAAAATTTTTTTTTGTATTTTAATGTAAGTTTTTTTTATTTGGGGGTCATTAATTGACATTAATTTACGTCAAAAGTTGTATGGGGAAACATTTCGACGGGTCGTCCTACATATACAGGGCGAACACGAACGAAAAGAATTTACCCCACGATCTGGTGGAATGTCGACTAATATCTTAGTCGATATAGACAAATTTTATTATTTAAAAAACCGCCATCTAGCGGTCGTAATAAGAACCACAGATACTTCGATTTTAGCACGTATGATAGAGTAAAGTAAACTCTCTTAAACGAAACTCAGTTGAAAGTTTTGTAATAAGACGTTATGATGTTGCATATTTTTAAAATCAATGTCTGCCTTACCTCCACTATTTTATGTGAAGAGTTTGAGAAAAAAGTGCTCAACATTTTCACTACAACTTAATCGAGCAAATTTTAGGGAAAACTTATTTCTTGTAATTCAAACTAGTGTTACGCCCTTAGCGGCCTTTTTACAGACTTGAAAATATTTTCTAAAAATTTCTCTTGGTCACTTTCATAAGAATATTTTTTATGTTAAGAGGTTTCCGATATCAGCCACTTACCTCGCTTAGTTGGCCACCCTGTACTTTTGCAATGGAAAGTTCAAAATTGAGCATTGAACTTTCTATTGCAAAAGTACATGTCTGTATAAAAGTCGTGTGAACTTAATAATTAATTGTTTAATATTTTTTTCTGACAACATAATTTCAAGGGATACTCTTCTATCTAGAGATAAAGAAGTACAACCGAGACACTTTTTGTTCATTGATCAATTTTATCATAACCCAAAGATATTATCACACAGAGATGATACAATTATGTCCCAAAGAGGTGTACAACAAGGACACCTCTTGGCCCGGTTTTATTTTGCCTTCTCCACAGCCCATTATTTTATCTTTACAATCTGAATTTAATTGCTGATTTCTTGATGATGGAACAGTAGGTGGTGCCCCGGAAAATGTTATTGAAGACTTGAAACACATTTTTAGTACATCTCACGAATTTGGTCTTTTATTAAATTCAGGTAAATGTGAAATAATTATTCTTTTGGATGAATGTGAGTCTGTCATAGAGATTTTACAAACATTTAACGACGTTGCCACTGGTATTAAGGTTACAACTCCAAATGAGCTTATGCTTTTAATTTTGAAAAGAAATTTAGATCCATTTTTGTGGTATTGGTAAACATGTATTCGGAGTAAAGAGCTTTAAGCCGTCCAATACATTTTATTAAAATATTTATTAAATTGATCGATGTTATTATTATTTAAATTGAAAAGTTAAAACTAGTTTCGACCTAACAAAGCTTTGCGTCTAGAACTAAAAATTGAAATTATGCTTTTAGGCTGTCCGTTAACTAATCGAGGTATTTCTGAAGCATTTGAAAAGAAAATTACGGTTACCAAGAGATTTTTAACTGGTTTAAAAGAACTTAGTTCCCATCAAGTTTTCTGTCTACTTAAAAACTCATTTGCGATTCCTCGACTGACACATATTTTGACGATGAATCTTGGCGCTAATAGACCTTGTCTGTTCGTTTGGGAGGATTAGGAATAAAAAATGCTACGAGTTTATCGTATTCAGCTTTTTTGGGTTCTTGTAGCGGAATAGCTGGTTTAATGAAAACTGTTCTTCCTAAATTAATCATTGATTCCTCTGGCCGTACTTATTCTGAAGCTTTGTCAACGTGATTTACGCTATCTGAACAATATGATAAACAGTGATATACCATCAAGTCAGAGAGGGTTTTAATATGCTCTTATGTGAGTGTACTCACTTGAGCTTTATTTCTTCTTCCCCGGAACCAAAATCTAAACCTCGCTTACTTGCGTGTATCTGGTGTATGGTTGAATGCTTTACCTTTGTTTTCACTAGGAACACTTTTCCATTATTGTACGTTTTGAATCTCCATTAACTTCAGAACTGGACAGCCTATTTGCGAACCTCACAAATGTACTTGTAGGTATTTTTAGCCATCGTGGCTTTTCTTGCCGTAAAAGTGCTGGAAAATGGTCTCGTCATGGAGCGATTAATAATATTTTGAAACGAGCTCTGGCTTCTGCAGAAATACCTTCCGTCTTAGAGCCTCCTTGTTGATTCAGATATGATGGAAAAAGAGCTGATGACATGTCCTTAATTTCCTGGCAACAAGGCAAAGCTTTACTTTGGGATGCGACTTGTCATGACATCTGGCGAAATCTTATGTTAATTCCACTAGTACCAGAGTCGGAACTGCAGCACATTTGGGTGAAATCCATAAGCGAGCCAAATATAGAGATTTAGAGTCTAGTTATATATTTGTACCATTTTCGGTTGAAACTTTTGGTCCCTGGACTGAAGCAGGTAAACATTTAGTGCAGTGTATTGGTGACTTATTTGCCTTAAAACCCACGAAAAGCGACCGACAAATTTTCTGATTTAAAGAATAAGTTTAGCAATCCAGCGGAGCAATGCAGCTTGTGTTTTTTCTACACTTCCTTCGTCGAAGAGTTTGGATGAAATTTTTTATGTATCTTAGTTTAGTTTACAAAATTTCAATTAATTAGTATTGTATTATTAGGAATAATAGTGTTAATTAATAATATACAAAGAATAAATTGTAAACAAGTAAACCCTTAGCTTTAGATTTTTCTACAATAAATAACTGCATAACTAAATTACATATCTTGTTAAGAACAATGAAAACGTATATTATTCTAAAAGATTTGATTTTACTCAATTAATAGCTAAAACCATTAAAAAATTAAAAAGCAAGGCACGACTTTTTTAGTTGAAGACTTCAAAAATGGTGTGAAATGGTAAAGATAAATGTTGACTATTTAATTAAAAAATTAATAACACGCTTTAAAAATGAGATATCACATTTTATATATCACAAAAAAATCATGGAAGTAAATAAACCCTTCTACAACTTTCGTTAATGTTGAAAGGACATGCTTTCCCATCGTAGCCAAAAATTCTTATTAAAAATTTTGTTATTGAAAGTTAAAAAGTTCACCTGATACTTTGCATTTGGCAAAGAAGATTTATAGAAAATACAGTAAAAGTGAACGGTCTCAGTTTTAACGTAAACATCAATATTTCTGAAAATGATCAAGTTCGCTCCTTATACGATATATCATTAACCAAGTCTTCCTTTTCATATACATTCAATTTGCGGTTTTGAATAGTACTAATTTATTATTAAATTTCCCAGTCACAATTAATGCACTTTAATACGGTAGTTTATCGATGTTTCCTTGCACAATTCTGGTCAATGTTAACCGCAATTCAATAAACTGTATCTAGCTTTTTCTTTGTAAATAAGAGCTATTCGATATAGTGTAAGTGTAAGATTAATGGTGGTGTAGAGTCGTCTGTACAGGAAGTAAATCAAAATAATAACCAATATTCGGACATACCTTTCACCTTGGCCGGTATATTTTTGCATATCCTTGGGACGTTGCTTGTTCCTTGTTATTAAAGCGACTGACATGAGATCAAAGCGCTGATATATTTTATCGCTAAAATTTTATTGACTTATTTTTTTTTAACTAACATCGTAAGAGGTCAATGTGCGTACATACAAAGTTGTTAAGTAACTGTGTTAATCTAAAACAAGTGCCACACCTAAGCGTACATTGCCACAAATTTCGAATTTATTCCAAATTGATTCTCGTAATTCCATAATAAGGTACAAATATTTTCTCGTCTACGGGAAAACATTACGTTAACGCTTGTAATCAGAATATTAAGTAGCGCTTGGTTTAAACCGCAGATGTTGTAGCATAAACCATTTTGATTGAAATATAAATAATTTGGAGTGATGTGAATTGCAATTTTGTTTGAAATTTGACCTTCAGCGGTAGCGTAATTCAAAAAACGTTATCCGTTATATTTGGAACCGGTATGGGTTCTGAGAAATATTCTGACGTACTTAAAAACATCAAGCATTACCGTGTTTCTTATTTGCATTTACTTTTAATTATGTAGAAGAAATTGTAATTGACTTAGCATCAATCACTTACACCTATTATAGAACCAAGAGCTACTACCGAAAGGACTCCAAAAGTTTGACAAAACTCAAAAATGAAGTGTTTATATAGAAACAGAACTACTGCTTATAATGTACGAATTAGTCCATCCTTTTTTTATTTGCATGAGATCCAACTCGAAAAATTGAAAATCTAGCCAACTCTGATGCAAATAAAAAGTGAATAGGTTATAGTACAAACTGTTGTGTTAAATCATTCGTTACAGTACAAATAAAACTAATTAGGTACATAGTTCAGTAGGTGAATTTTTACAGAACTAGTAAGCCATTCTAAGAAGAAAAAAGATGAAGAGCTTGCCGACGGAACCCAATACCGAAGTTTTGGCTAATGGAATGAATTTGGGAAAAAGGATTTCTTTGTTGAATTTTATGAAGTATTAACAACTCGCCTTTTTGATTAGAGCCATATTTGTCATGGCACTGATGGTAACGGTAAAGATAAATTTTAATTAATTTGTTTGTACTACAAAATGCTTTAACATTATTTTCTGGTGATTTTTTTATTGTTGTTGAAAAAACCCAACTTATTTTTTCTGGGAATCTACAGTTTATAAATGTTGTAGTTGTCTGGAATAAGTAAGGTTAAGCAAGTTATATTGTCGTGGTGGACACCGTTGAGGTGCTTTAATTTATCATACAAGTCTCAAAAACAAGTTACCCTTTGGCACTTCATTTGGAACATGAAATTGCTAAGAGTTTTGGAGAACGGCCAAAAACGGGTTTTACTGTTCAAAACAGAAGTTGCTAAATAGGCGCTGCTGTCCGAGTACATTGAATAGTCGGATCACGAAAGGAACAAATTGAAGAGCCTCAATTCTTTCAACGGTTTCAAACATTGTTTGTAAATCATGTTTGTAAAACAGGTAAAGTTCTGGAGCTAGCAAATACAATAGCAGTAATGGAGATCAATTGCAGATTATCAAATTTCCAGCCCAGATGTGTCTTTGGTCTAGTAAAAAAGACTCGGAATAACATCCGTGTAGGTTTGCAAAAACAACATCTTATTCGACTTTTCTCGTTGTGTAGATAGAATCTTAAATAAGAGATTATATTGTGTCAGTATTTAGCACCATCTTTAAATAGCAACATCTGCACATCATGTAGCATACAAAACACAAAACAAAACGGTTGAAGAGAATCTTATAATGCCTTTCGAATCGATTTCATAAACGCTATTGACGAATTTTTGGTGCAGAATGGTATAGCCATATATGATTTTATATTCAGTGTGCCTTTACACACTCGGTTTTTTAATCGGAATATAAAGTAGAGGTTACACGTAATTAAAGAAAAATAACAATATAGCACATAACAAGCATTATTTATTGGCTGCAATAAGTGCTGAACATGTTTACCATTTTGATACACAATACTACACGACGTTTCGTGTTCTCAAAGCTTTAGTGTAATATTGATTTATTATTCTGTGGCAAATAATATACAAAAATTTTAACAGGAAGTAAAGGAGTAGTTCTGTTTATTTACAAATTCACTGAAATGAAATCACACATGGTCGGTAAAAAACTTAAAATTAGAACATTTTCTACACAACAGAAAGTCGCTTGTTCAAGAAGGTATTTCTAGAAATATTCACCTGAATTGAAATGCCACCCACTAACATTTTTGGAGCAGTGACTAGTCTTCTTGTGGACTTGCTTGTTAGACCCGATTAGGAAACTTCAAAAATGTATGTTCAAACTTCTTTCAGTATTAATCTTCAAAAAATTGCAAAAATAGTTATTTGTTATACAAGACGGTAAAATTATTTTCCCTCCCTCCTTCGTCGCTCATTAATTAAACATTTTCACTCGTCGATAATGAAATTTTACCGTCGTGTGTAACATTGTTTTTTTTTATTGCGAATGTTAAAGAAAAACCGAGAGAAAAACTCAATAATTTTGCAGACAGAAATAAGAAAAGCAGTCAAAAATTAAATTGCAGTTGGTTCGTTCGGTATGTTGCTATAGTTATACCAAATAAATAATTGTTTCACATCAATTTTTCAATTTTGATCCGTATGAATCTCAAGATCTCAAGAATGTGTGAAGACGAGGTAGAGCAGGAAAACATTCCGGTATGTGTGAAGAAAGAATCGTTAGAGGCAGTAGCTAAATTATTGCCTCAAAAATCGCGATTAATATATGAAAAAGAGTACACGTTTTCAAAGGTGGAAAATGGCAAAGAAGATTAATAGTTTAAGTGAAACGGTACTTCTGGCATATTTTTCTGAAAAAGCAAAGAAGGTGAAGTCATCAACATTGTGGTCTTATTATTCGATGCTGAAGTCTACAATTTTGGTCAACGAAAATTGTGACATTTCAAAGTAAGTAACGTCAAATTTAGTGTATAATTTTTTTGCTAATACGAATTGTTGTTTACAGATACAGTAAACTAATTGCATTATTGAAGAAACTATGTGATGGTTATAAACCTAAGAAATCGAACATTTTTGAACCTGATGATATCATTCGATTTATAAAAAGCTCCCAATGATGATTATTTGTTTATGAAGGTTGTGGCGGTAATGGGTTTATATGGGGCATGCCGGTCCGATGAATTGTATAAATTAGAGATGTCTAATATTGATGATAGAACATCAGTAATGATCGTTTAACTGATTGATACTAAAACCAAAAATATCGGTCCTTTTGTATAACTGACCAGGAAGTGGGTGTTTTGGACATCATAAGAAAATATATCGGCTTACGTCCTAAACACGTTCCTCATAATAAGTTTTTTATTAACTATAGACAAAAAAAGTGTACTATCCAGCCTGTAGGCATAAACACTTTATATAAAGTCCCAAGAAAAATTGCCGATTTCCTAAATTTACCGGATTCAGAAAAATACAGTGGTCATTGTTTTAGACGATCTGCAGCCACAATGATGGCAAACTCAGGGGCTGACATGGTGACAATAAAGCGCGCAGGGGATGGAAGTCATCATCAGTAGCTGAAACTTATATAGAAGATTCAGTACCAAGTAAAATTGAAGTTTCAAAGAAGATACTACTATGGTCAACGAGTGGGATCGTTAGTAATACTACATCTTCTGTATGTCCGTCTGTTCACCATTCTGAACACCGTTCTGTTCCGGACATCCATGTTTCGGGAAATGTGAATTGTACGATCCAAGTTATTAACAATGAAAGCACTACAGATAATTAAGTTATACCTAATAATAATTATTTCAAATAAAAATAGATACCTACTTAATTAAAGTATTTTATCTATCCTTGCTGTTAAAGTTCCATTTTATCTACCCTTACGATTAAAATGGTACTTTAATCTGGTGTTTTGAGTTGAACAAAGTATACTTTAACCTTCGCAATAAAAAAAATAATATTACTTTGTTGTTCCTTGTAAAATGGCTTTATAAAACTCGTTCGTCTCTGTCGAAGTCACAAAAACATTAAAATTATGACGTTTTTCTAAGAACTACCGTAACTGCTAGTCGTTGCAAATGAGCTCTCGCTCACATGCTATGTAATCAGTATTTATGTATGTTTAGCAGTAGCTATATCGTGGTGAAAATTACCTCAAAGATAGTATAAAATGAAAGTGGGGGTGATATCACGAATTTAAATTCCTATCCCTAGATAATGACACTATCATTCAAATTTGCTAGTTATCGCACATCACAAACGAATGATTAACTTTAGTTGTTTACTTTTCACAACAAACCGATCTTTAGTGGAACATGTTTGATCGGGAAAATAGGTATGTTTTTAGTCGCATTTTTTACAAATTTTATAATTATAAAGGGAGTTAGTAGGATCAAAGAATATTTGTGTTACCTTTAGTATACTGGGCAAAGGACGTAAGAGGTTCCTTTAACCAGAAATGCATAAAATGGGTATTGATAAAACTAATAATTAAGTATTGCGACATCTAGTGTTAACTCGTGCTATCGTAACATGTTCGAAAGTTAGTTTGCATTAAAGCATCTGTCGACAAATTAAACAAAGTCCAAGAAATATGTTATCTTTCTTTATATTGACGCCTGGAAAGACTCTAATACAACAACATCTCTGCTCTGCATGTCCTAATGCCCTTTTGTGTGTTGGTGGTTTCGGCGGACAAAACAAAACTTAAATGTCGTAAAAGTGCCACTAACTCCTAGAAAAAGGCGCAAATATAATAAATGAATCGAATTGATTTTGCCAATCGTTGAACAATTTCAAGGATCTGTTTCCTGTCTTTCTCTCTAAACGATGGATCTATCTCAAAGCGCAAAGTTTCATATTGGACTAGAGCTTATATGTGGAATCATGTACCGGGTGACCCAATAAGAGTGTTCCTCGGCAATATCTCGGGAACCGTTCGTCGTATGACTTTGGTGTAAAAAAAAAATATTAGGTAAATCGGCCATGAAGAATCGCAGGAAAATATGCAATAACCTGCTTTAACTAACGGTTTGACCGATTTTAACAAATTTAGTATCGTCGAAAAGAGCATTCCTTAAGCAATAAGAATCAACTAGTTGATTTAGTTGAATCCTTCTCCGCCAGGGGGCTAGTTTTGACACCATGACCCAAATTAAAAAAAAAATAAAAAAAAATCAAATGGAATGATATGACTTTTTCTTTATGATAAAGTAGCCAAATACCATCCAAATAGGCTAGTGAAAACCATTTTACAAAATCTCGTTCCTAACCTCAAATATTGGGAAAATGAGAATAATGGATGTTTGAAGATCGAGGACCGCGCGGTAAATTTTCTAAAACTATTAAAAATTTAGCACAAAATGAATAAAATGTTAAAGAGACAATTGTGAGTCTAAATAGAATTCATTTAGGTATTATTTAAAAATATATATCATCAGAACATTCATGTTGCTCCAAAGGGACTAAACGCATTTTGAACTTATTGTCACTTTAATATTACTCTCGTAATTCTAACCTTTAATTTAAAAAGTAAGCCTAAAAACCTAAATAGGTATACTATATCCGAATTCGAATATGTTAGACCATATATTTTGGAACCATTTACAAAAGATTCTTTGTAAAATTTGATGCCCCAAATCTAGTATTTTGCGTAAAGTTTTAAGCTGTTTTTCTGCAATATGGTGTGTGGTCTTGGAAAAAAAAGATAGGTAGGTAGTTCAGTTCATCTTTGCCAAAAAATATAATATATTTGAAAATTAAAAAGTATAAGGTATAACTTTTTAATCGCAATAATGAAAACAAGGTAAGTCTTGGCTTGGTTTTAAAGTAAAGTAAAAGCACCCTACACTTTAGGCCTTGGAATATTAAACAAATGGAACATGATGCATTATAAAATGACAGTCGTAATTTTGTAAATTATTTTGTTGTGTTTACATTCAGAAAGTGCAGTTTTTGAATTTGTAATCTTTTTTAAATGCCGATTTCTAACCAAGAAGCATTTAATATGCTGGCGATCTATTTTGAATGTTTTCAAAATGGGATTATCGCTGCTCGCACCTTCTATTTGCGCTATCCGAATGGACCGCGATACCATCGCCGCGTGTTTGTGCGTTTAGCCCAGCGCCTGTTAACAACGGGTAGCATCCGTAGACCTGTCATGAATCGGAGAAATAGGCAAAATAACGAACAAAATGTTATTAATATCCTGGCATCTATGGAAATCAATCCTCAAATTAGTACTAGAGAAATTTCTCAAAAGTACGGTTCATCGCATTATTCAAACCCAGAGGTATATAAGAGGGATACCTCTTTTTATAAAGTTTAATCTATTTTACATTCAAATTATCAACTTACACCAAGGCCTTACTCCTCCGGATTTCGACCGAAAGACATGGTAGCAGAAAATCCTCAATTTCTGTCAAATGTGTTGTGGACTGACGAAGCCACTTTCGGTAGTAATGGGCAATTGAACTTACATAATGCGCACTCTTGGGCCCGAAATAATCCGCGCTGGTTTGGAGAAGTCCAGCATCAAGGGAGATATAGTGTAAATGTTTGGTGTGGGATAATTGGAGGGCGAGTTGTTGGTCCGTTTATTTTGGACGGAGCATTAAATGGTCGAACATACCTACATTTCTTAGAAAATGTTCTTCCAATTTTAATGGATGATATTCCGCTGGACGTCCGCCAAAATATGTTTTTCCAGCATGATGGTTGTCGCGCCCATTATGCCAGTATTTAGATGCCACCTTCTTTGACCGTTGGATCGGAATAGGAAGCCTGTTCCCTTGGCCTCCAAGGCAAGTTTTTGTAATATTATTCGCCGTAAAATTGCTTCAGTATTTAACACAAGAATCTTTGGATGTTGCATTTTGGAATGATTCTGTTTATAATTGCGCACATATTAAAACTTATTAAATATTTCAAGGTCTCCCGATTTAACCTGCCTTGATTTTTATCTCTGGGGAAGAATTAAGGATATAGTCTTAGCAACAAAGCCAACTTCCCGCGAGGATATGATTGAAGAATCAGGAATGCCATCTTGAACATCCCAAGAGCTGAAATTGAGAATACTGTTCTTTCAACACATCAGCGTCTTCAGATGTGCATCCAAAATAACGGAGGCCATTCTGAACACCTGGGTCGCCATTAGATCCCTTTTTTTTCCTTTTATGGGTTTTATTAAAAACGATTCTTTTAGATCCACAGACCATTGCATAAAAATAATTCGGTAAAGTAACTATATTATACCTACTAAAATCTTTGTAAATGGTTCCAAAATAGATGGTCTAATATATTCGGATTCGGATATAGTATACCTATTTAGGTTTTTAGGCTTACTGTTTAAATGAAAGATTAGAATTACGAGAGTAATATTAACGTGACAATAAGTTCAAAATGCGTTTAGTCCCTTTGTTAAAATCGGTCAAACCGTTAAGAAGTTAAAGCAGGTTATTACAAAAACAATTGAACACCCCCTGCCATCTTTGTTTTTGAAATAACTGAACTTTTGTTTTTACGAAAATGATAGATAAACTGGTTCTCTTTACAAATGTGAAAAAATGTTTTTGTTTATTATGCGAAATTTATAGAAAATGCAATTTAAAAATTTAAGATGGCAGTTACGCTCTCTGGTGGTCATTTTAAAACTTGAAAATATTTTCCTGCAATTCTTCATGGCCGATTTACCTAATACTTTTTTGACACCAAAGTCATACGACGAACGGTTCCCGAGATATGGCCGAGGAACAGTCTTATTGGGTCACCTTATGGTACAATCAAGCAAAGTGTGGTATTGTCGTCATTTGAACTTTGATGATTTTATTTTTTGGATTAATTAATTCCAAACTTAATTTACTAGGTATAGTATATTTGTCAGCCTCCCTTAACAATCCTCCAGAAGATTAAAATTTTCTTAACAGTAACTGAATTTTTTGATACTTTTTTAACTCATAAGTTGCTAGTTCACGTCATTTTCTGAATAGAACAAAAGGAGGGGTCCTACAAGACCATATTATTTAATAGAACACAACGTTTGGTTCACAGGTTCACTCATTCTCTCTTACTGTAAGAGGAGTTCAAAACGAATATTCTTAGAAACTTTGAATAAAACAAATAACTTAATCGTTGAGGTTATTTTTCAATAATCTCCAATAATTACGTGTTGGTGGTAGGTGGGAAGGTGTAGAAGCCTCGTTTTAACAAGAACATCGCATATTACCTTTCTTATTCAGGTTTAAGGCTGGCGTTTGCTGAAAAGAGAAGTACCTTAAAAAAGAGACGAAAATTTTTGCTTTTGTTTGTGGCGGTACCTACTAGCAAGTAACATTTTGAGTAGCAACTTTATAGGAATCTCGTTTGCATTTGAGTATATTAGTGATAAACATTCAATTTGTCAGACTTGCATTCGTACATATGACCAACCCGTTACTGATGACTCTGCATTTACAAATTTCTGATGATTAGATTGTATAACTACGGTATGATATTTCATACATGAAATAATTCTTGAATAGTACATATAGAAAATCACCTTATCTTTGTTTTTAATTTTGTAACAGCACACCTGCGTTTTAGTATCATTTTATATTTCAAATTGGAATTACCGATTTGCTTCACGTGCTTTAGAGGTTTATTGTATATGTTTTCCGAGTGTTTTTAGTAGGGTTTTAAAATGATATTGACTTTCTTAGCAATAAATCTTTTACCAATATAACTTGGTTCAATTAATATTTATTATTTTCATAATTTAATAATTTTGTTTATCAAACCGAGAGTGAGTGCCTAAAAATTTTGTGTGCACCACGGGTGTAATGATTTTGTTGGGCCTTTTCTGAAATGTTGGCCTCGGCCATCAACAATCGGAACGCCGAAAAAAACTACTTTACTGCCTTGATTCACAAATAATTATTTAATAATAATAACAAAACGCACATATCGGGTATCTAAATAAATATAAAATTCAAAATTTCGTAGAGTGCCGCATGATAAAAGAAAATAACAACAGAATATTTATCAAAGGTTTTTATTAAAGTCAATAATAAAAACAATACATGTGCATTGTTCACGGTAGAATTAGAAACAAAACGCATTATTCAATATTTACAATTTATTGTTAATATTATATACTTACAAACAAGAATATTAATAAATTTATTAAAGAAATAACCTACAAGTAAGTATAGCATGCGGACTTCACCAAGCTGTCCAACGCAAGACTTATTGAACTAGAGCTCATTTTTTCTTTTAAAACAATTGTCAGTGTCAAAAATTGTGAAATTATGTTGGAACCCTGCTTTGTAGAAACGAGGCCCGATCGACTATTTACAGCGTTTGATGGACGAACAGAGTTATGTTTCCAGAGGATATCGTTTATGACGCCTATCTAAAACGTCTCTGAATGTTAGCAAATAACCAAAGAGGCCAAAAGAGCGCTAGCACTTTATATGTTATTCCAAGACGAGACCCTACATTACCAAAGAAAAAAATTCTTTCTGTAAAAACTCTCAAAAACCAAAAAATTGTATATAAGTTATTATAATAATAGCTATTTTTAGTTCTCTAATGTCACAATTTGAAAATTTTCTCCTGTGTAATATTTATATTTATGTTTTTGTATTTAATGAAATGTCAAACAAAACGTCAAATAATTTTAAGGACTCTAAATGATTTTAAGCGTTTCAGAACCTTCGATCGAACTAAAAAGTGTTGTTTTTAATTCGTTCTTGTGAAAATTGGGATTTTTTCTCACTCGTAGTCTTTCAAACGCTCGTGTCACTCGCGTTTTAAAATGACCACTCGTACTAAAAAACGCCCAATTTACACAATAACTGAACAAGAAATGTTACGAATGATTCATGTTTCGTACGTGTAACAAACAATATTTTTCTAATTTTGAAAAAATATAGTTTAAAAGGAACTAAACGTATTTCGAATTCAAATTCTAATCGAGTGTGACCGACAGCATGAAATATTTAGTTAGGGAGGCTGAAAGAAATACAATTTTAAAAAGTATATAAGTAACACATTAGAAATTATTATTCTCACCGTTTTGTTTATTTTGTTTATTTTTCCCGTATTTTTCCTGGATTCTTGTAATCTCTGCGCTTCTAGAATTTCGGGAGGATCTTTACATTTCAAACCACGAGCAGGACGATCTTCAATAATATTAGGAAGCATACAATTAAGAAAAAAATCTTTAAGTTTGGGGAGCATCGTTAAATGCCACAAATTGTCGTCATATTTAATTTCTTCCCAAAATAATTCATGTTTATCTCCGGTGTAGATAATAAAAAAGCATTTCTTTGCACAGGTTAAAGCCAATTGGCCTTGTATCTGCAATAAATATCAAATAAATTGCACAATAAGTCAATATAAAGTTAACCTGAAAGTAGTAGTTATGATTGCGTCTAAGCTGAACTGCATTCAGAGAGTTCACTTCCAAACAACCAACTTCGTTATTTCTGACAGCTTGTTCCAGGGTAACGCCCAACTGGGCCACTTTAAATAAACACTTAACTTCTACAATTTCATTTTCATTAATTATACCTGTCATTGGAAAGAATATATTAGATATTTTTATTTTATTATATATCTTATATACAGGGTCGCTATTATGTATAGTTACAGCTAAATTATTGAGAACGGTTGATCAGAGCTTGTTGGCGTGCGATTATAAATTAATTAAAATCTATCATCTGATGTAGTTTCAAATTGTTATCCTCATTTGTTTCGTAGATACAAGGCTGAACCATTCTCAAAATATTTAGCTGTACCCATACGTAATAGCAATCTTGTATGTATATAAATATTTATTTTCGTCAGTTACCGTCCGGTGATGCTCCTAAAACCCGTTCTGAATATCGATATGTAAGCCTGCAGGATGTACTCTTTTTCCCGTGATTTCCTCAAACTTGCGAATAGCGACTATTTCATTTTCTTTCCATATTCCATGGCTGCGGTAGTTGTGAAAGAGTGTGGTTTTAAAATCGTTTTCACAAGTGCATCACATGAAGTAGTTGCTCTTCTTTTAATTACCGACCCAAAGTGGGAAGCAGTGAGTCGAAACTGCCTTTCGGACACATAGACAGGATTATCAAATTGTCCAATTGTGGCGTTAGCAATTCTGCGCTTTTCTTCATGAGATACCTGAAAATCTTTCTAATAATGGAATCTATGATAATATTTTCTTCTTACGGTTAGACGATCTAGAATGTTTTTGCTTCTTCTGCTATGGATTCCGGCGACAAATATAATTCAGCTATATTGCTGCCATACTTTTTCTAGTTTTTCAGAGGACCCAAATTTTAATTTTTGGCAACTTTAACTTTTGTTGACTTGGTTCTCTTACGGGTTGCATCCTTCTCTCCACGAACCATATATTTCTTCAGTACCTTTCCTGGACTACTATTGAAATATTTCTTCCAGGTTTCTTGGTGCCAAGACTGTCCCGAATTGTATCGCAGTGCGGACAGAAAAGAGCGAGTTTGGAAGGCATCCTTTGTATTAAATTCAGCCGTTTCCCCATGTTAAAACGGGCCAAAATACTCATAAATAACTCGGCTCGATTATTGGTCTCGTTATCTATTAACTGCGGGGACTTAGAAATAACTGAATTTAGCGCACCAAATACGTGGTGATGTGCTCCAGTATTTCTCAATTCTTCCATTAAATTTTCACTTGTGGAAGATTCACCGCCGCATAAGTAGTTTTGACAGCTGGAATGGTCATTAAAACTGCAAGGAATAGAATTTCGCAGGTCTTTTTTTAATTGAACCAAGTCACCATGTGCATTGGCGTAAATTGCTTTTTGGGCATTTCTCACCAAAGTTTCAATTTTTTCTTTGGAAAGCAGTTTCCTAGCCGCTAGGGAAACGCCTTTTGTGTCACCCTTGATCTTGTATAAATGTTTACTATAATTTTTTATACAATGGTTGACACATTCGATTTTTTCCACCTGTGCATAAAAGAGTAAGTATGACTTACATGTTTGGTAAGAAAAAAAACCTTACTTTGGAACCATATGAAACTTTTTGCTTAATGCGTGCAAATACGCTTGAGTCACCATCTGCAATAAACCTTTTGTAACGTAAATTATGCATTTGCACGCTTAAATTAAAACCCTCCACTATTATATCGGCCTCCATTCCAGCAGATGAACCTGTATAATTTTTGAAACAGAGGTGATTGTCAGAAATGCCTTTGCTTTCGTTTCGTGCACATATACTGCAATATTTATTGCGTACTCCCAAGAATAAAATTTTCCCGGTACGTTGTCCAATAATAACAGCCTATAATGTTCAAATTATTTTTTTAAAAACGTCAAAGGAAAAAAACTAACAACACCAGAAGCAGCATTGTAATTATGACCGTAACTTCTTTTGGACCATCCACCATCCAAATTTACGGTAATAAAAGGAATTCCATCGACGTCTACGTCACCGTTTTGAATTGCCAATTCGTATTCTTTTTCCCTGCTTGTTCCATGTTGTCCCATAAACTTTCTTTGTAAAACTAATGCAGACAAAATTTTGTAAACATATCAAATTCATATACAGGGTGGGAATTCCCACTTACGCTTCCTAACTGTCTCTGAATTTCAAAAACGAAGTACCGCTAATGGTTGGAATGTGCAGAACGCTCAGTAATTCGGACAGATGAGCATAAGAACTTCCCGTAGCCAATGTTCCCCACACAACTGCGATATTGATTTTGGGATTTGTTGGGATTTGTTGGATGGTGTTATTGTGTTTCGATTCATCTGCTTCATCCGTGTCGATATATTCTTCGCGTTCACAAATGTTGCATTTGAACGTAAAGCGGCTAAACAAACCCTTTCTTTTCTCGGAGAAAAATGTTAGCGTTCCTCCGGTACATCGCTTATTATGTGAGGATTGGAGCGAAAGACTTTTTTGAAAAACTGATCGATTGCCACGATACGGTAGCCTTCGATCTCTTTTCCTTTGGTATTTTTCAATCGCAAGTTCATGTTCACAAATTCTGTTGCATTTATAAAAAAAACATAATCAATAGAAGTACCTATTCTAATTTAATTTTTATGTGCAGGCGGCTTTGCGGAAATAATATTTTTAAATCAATCGTATTTATTTTAATCTTATAAAACCCAGAAACTTACTAAACCCCGTTTACGTAGGATTTATTGTTATTCTCATCTTATGCTCTTTGGTATTTGTGGCAAAAAGATACGTTCATAAAATAATAAATGTATCAAAACTTACGAATTATATTCCTGCAGTCCTTCTGGGCCCAAGTTGGAAGCAAAATCGTAATCGCTGTCGGCTCTGGTTTCAAACACAGAGTTATCGCAAGCGTTATCAATCAATCCATTCACGATTGAGTGGCAAAATTTCGATATATCAGCCTTTTCGCGAATTACTGCAATTCGCGCCTTGGCCGCCTTACTTCTTTTGCGATTTTCTCGAACTAAATGCTTCCCCATTTTAACTTTGCATATAAAAAATAGTAAGAATAGAATTTAGAATTGATAACAATACAATTTCCATAAAAAAATTACATGTGGCAACAATGTCAACAAAAACTTGAAGTATATTCATGAAGTTTAGTGAAAACCGCATGTCGATATCTTTTTCCGTTCTCGAGTTATAAGTTGTTAAAATGTGTCAATTTATAGATGGACACCTTGTATTTTCGATAACTGTGTAACAAATATCACGGTTATATTACCTGCAGATTAGGTTCCTATGTCTTATTATAATTGTCTTCTTATTCACTATAATCAGTGTCTTCTAATTGTTGATCACAACAGTACTAAACTAAACACAAAAACACAAACACAAAGAAGATTCAAAATAAACACGTTCAAAACCGTAAATATAAACTCAAGTTTCCACTAACCAGGACGTCGGTTCAGTGAAAAAACTAAAAAAGCACTTACTATAATACTTTTACGTTTACCGCCATTTCAAATAATTTTAAACGCAATTTTTACTACTACTGTAGTTACATCTATGAGGGAAAAGCTACACTACAGACAGCAAATATCTACAAAGAATTTAGCAAAATAGGTTAGAGTATGAACATTTTGGAGTGAAATTTTCATTCAACTCTCTTGTTGAAGTTTTAAGACAAAATATGCAAAATCCACGGGCCAAATTTTTATGGTAGATTGTAAGTATTTCATATTTTGCCGTAAAGGAATATCAAAGCTCTAGGTGCCCTTATAAAGTCACAAAAAAAATCGAAAACCTGTCGTTAATAATTACTTTAAGTTTAACTTTTAATTGCTAATTGATTATTAAACCGATTACTTTGAAACTGCTTCATAGCCAAGCGGCAAGTATATACATAACAACAGTGAAAGTCCCATATGAATAACTTTTTTCGTTTTCCGTAAAACTTCAACAAGCCGAACGCATGTTTTCCATATCTCAATTCATGTAGTCGCTTTGGGTCCGACTCGACGAAAACGCCGACCTTAAACTCCTCTGACTGTAACATGCTAGTTTTCAGAATGTACTCTCGAATGTTCGATTACGGTATTGGCCACTAGACGAACTACGTTACGTAAGTCTATTTTTTTTAGTTTCATTTTCGGTCAAGTTTACTTACATGCCCAAATCCCCCGTCACGAAATGCTATATAGTGTACATGGTGACCAAAGCGATTCAAGTTTGGTTAGAGCCCGTTCCCACTTATCCGATCAGTCTTTTTTCTCGGTCAGTCTAAATAGACGAATGTGCCAGTGATCCGAGTTATTTGACGGACGTTTTGCCATTGCGACGATCAGTCAAAACGCCCGGATCGGATGAGTGTGAATGAACGTTGCGTCAAGACTGAAGACGAGACCCCCTCCGCCCCGGCCTTCATCGCGTCGCTAGTCGTGGCAGGAAATTTACATAATATTAAATCCCGAGTTTGAGAAACTGGACGAAAAAGAAAGAAAAAAATTTGGTAAGTTAATTTTTTATTCAATACTATGTAGGTAGTTTCATATAGCCGCTTCCTGCTAAGGTATTGAACCAAGATCAGTCAAGGAGTATTGAGCAAATGCTCTTCGAATTATATTTGCAGTAGGACCACTTCTACACGGTCGAGGATGTGGACGATGTGGAAACGATCCCGTTTCTTCACTTGTTTCCATACTTATTGGGTTTTGTTGTAAATAAGTTATGTAAAACCGTACAAGCTTTTATGACGTTAATCGCCGTTTCTATTTGAAGATCTATCGGCCATTGCAGGATTCTCCATTTATTGGCTAGAATACCAAAGGTACACTCAATATATCTACTAGCTCGGCTCAAGCGATAGTTGAAGTTTTTTTTTCATGATCTAAATGTGTACCCTCATATGGTCTTAAGAGATTCGGTGTTAAGCTAAAGCCTTCGTCCCCAATGAGTACATACGGCATTTCTTCATGTGTGGTTTCATCCACAGGCTTGGGTTTTGGTATATTTAATGAATCATCATTAAACTTTTGCCAAAAGGTACTGTTCTTTAATATGGTAGAATCACACTCTTTCTCATATGAACCAACACTTATGTAGATGAATCGGTATTCTGAATCGACCACAGCAAGTAATACAAAAGAGAAATAATCTTTATAATTAAAGAATATAGAACCACTACGGCATGGTTTTATAATTCTGATGTGCTTTCCGTCTACAGCTCCAAGACAATGAGGAGAGTTAGCTTTTGTTTCAAATCCATTTGCAATGGCTTCCCATTCTCTCTCAATATCAGGCAACTTCATGAAATCTGTGCATAATCTCTTCCAAATAATGACGCTGGTTTCTTTTATTATTTTACTAATAGTCGATAATCCTACCCTATATGAGTAGTGGAGTTCCTTGAACGAACACCCAGAAGGAAAATATCTGAAAACAAATAAAATGGATGAAAACACTTAAACAACAAAACTTTATAATATTATTATTTGTTTGCAGGAAAATCTGTATCGGATAAATGGAACAACACATGGCGAAAATCGATGAAAAATAAGAAAGATGAAAAAAAATCTGGATCTAAAGTTTATGAGCCGAGGTCAACCGATGACAAAGTGGTCCTACTAAAGCAAGTTTCGTAAACATTCGATTCCCAAAAGCACGAAGAGCACAATAGCCGTCGATGAAAAGATGTCTAAATTCCTGGACTCTAAGATGACACAAGAAAAAGAAAACTCAAATTTATTATTTTTCAAGAGTGTACTACCCGCTTCACAATGGGTTCTTTCACAATGGATGAAACTTTAGAGTTTCAAGCAGGAGTTTTAGCTCTTATACAAAAATTCAAAGGCCAAAATAGAGTTGGTTTTCAAAGATATTATTATCATACTGAATGGCAAGATCAATATCGTGGATACCATACACAACCTCTTCAGCAGCATCGAGTGTATTAGATTATGATTTTGAAGGAATTTAGTCACTATGACTTAATCAAGACGACAAAAACAAAAGCTCTCATGTCACTGTTTCCAATAAAAATATTTCAATAATTGCATATCTGTATTTTATTAAACTCCTAAAAATATATTCCAATTCAACTAGCCACCTTGGAAGAGCATTTTCTATATAAATATTTGAAGAGAAAAAAAAGGACCTTCCTTAAACATACGGACAGCCTTTGTTGTGGATAAATGCACTCTCTAAATCTTGTGTCTTGTAATTTTATGTCTATTGAAATTCTTCCCAAGAGATTGTCGAAAGAGGAAAAAGACATTCGAAAGTAGTAAAAGAACTTCGCCTCATCATTCCTTAATTCACCCATCAATGTTTCAAATGTCCCTGTTGAAAAACGGTCTCGAAGTATAGGATGCACCCAATGTTATCTTCGTTTTCTACTTATTTTTTGTCTCATTTGCCTCAAATACCACCACAATATAAGAACATCATCGTCGCCGTCCATCGCGTACGTAATACAAACGTAAACTGGCGGCGAGTCGAAACACCGACCTTCCGGCAAAACAGACTGATCGGATATAATGTGAACACCCACGTCCGGCGTCCGGTTTCAGGGCAAAAAGTCTGATCGGATAAGTGGGAACGGGCTTTTAGTTTCGGATTTGTCGACTGAACTGTTTGTGTTCGCTCGTAACAGTTTCACATCTAGAAGAAAAATCAGGTCAAGGTAGTGTCTGTGTGACTATTTCCCATCTGCATTATTACGTCTAGAGTTCTGCAAGCAATCGAAGGCACCGACAAAATATTACCAAATTGCGTCTTCTTTCCCATACAGGAACATACTAAAATATGTTTAATTTATAAATCAAAACGTACATCGCACACAAGTAAACATTACTGTTTCAAATAGCTTTATAAATTTGAGTTGTGTAACGTATCGTTTTCACGTTCCCTGATTTTAAATTAAAAAAAAAACGATTAAAATTTGAGGTTTCTATAACAATAAGGGCTGTCATAGGTTGAATTTTGAGAAAAAAAATCTAAAAACTGAATTTTTTTAAAAGAAAATACTTGAAATTAAAACTACAGGTTCTCGTTGCGGTATCGTTCCTTTTGTCGTCCAGATTAGTTGTTGTCGCTGAAGTGCAAGTAATCTAGTGAAGGCACCGCACTCCAAAATTTATGAAGAATCATTTTAAAATCAAAACCTGCTGGATTTGAGTACGTTTCATTGCATTAATGCAAGGATAATAAAGTAAGTGCCTTGTGTTTTAAAATTTTTCCGGACAATTATTGTATTAAAGTTCATTTTGACGTTTTATGATTTGTATCAATTATGTTAATAATTAGCGAACCTTATTACCGCTCATGCTGTTCAATTAATTTTTCTTGTAGTCAGTATCTTTTGCAGTAGTAGGTTACCGTTTGTGTTAATGATTTTTACTTTTAATTCGTTTAACAGCGCTCAAAATTAAAAACATTGCGTTTGTGCATTTCCACGCGCACTTAGCATAGTTTTGTCTTCATTTTGCAATTGTTGTAAGCTAATTTGACCTAGCATTTTGCGTTTGTCCTGTTTACAATTAGACATATCGAATTGTAATTTTTAATTGTTTATTGTCTAATTTAATTTTGTTTATTAGATTTTTTGTTACCTTGAAGGTTTTGTTTGTTTTACCTACCTTGGAAGAAAACAAACTGGCGCCCATTTGAATATTGTTGATTATGTTTATTTTAAGAAGCATCTTTGAAAAAGTAAGCAACAAAGCATAAACCACCACACAAATATTCCCACGTTCCTTTTGTGTCTCTGCTGAGTTTTATCAGAATATTGGCTGATTAATTTAAAAATAAAAAAAAAACACGACATTACACATTTGGCGCTCAACATTGGGGGCTTTGTTTTGTTGCTTGCTTTACTGCTTAAACTAATTTTGTTTTTTATGCAATTTTGTGTTACCTAGAATTTATCGTATCTTGCAGCATTAACAATGGAACCTAATCATTTGAAACAAAATGAACTTCGTTTCGAATTGCTTATCCGCTACATTATTCCACAAAAGACTCCAGATCTTCGTCGAACACAATTATGTGGCGCATTAGCCAAAGAAACAGTTTCAAGTCCAGTTGGTTTTGTTGTACCTTTATATTCTAAAAAAAATGTTGCCGAAATTAAGGAAACTATCGATGATCTTCAAAAGTTATTAATTCCTGACGAAGCCAATGCATCACTCGCTGATAACGATTGTCGTCGTATTAAATCTCGATTGTTACATTTGTCTAATCGTATTAATTTATTACCTTCTTCTGACGACAAAGATAAATCTGCTGTTTCTGGTTTTGTGTCAGACTTAATGTTATTTGAAGGAATTCTATTAGAGCGTTCCGATGCTTTGTCGTCCATTGAGCCTCCCTTATCTTCTCTTACAGTGCCTTTGTTACCTTCTGTTTCTAAACAAGTTCCGGTTTATAAATGGAATATTAGTTATGCCGGTTTAAATTCAAAAGATAGTCTTATGTATGTCATTTCTTGAACAAGTAGATTTATGTATAGCTAGACATGTTAGTCATTCGGAATTGTTTATTTCAGCTAGAGATTTATTTACAGGCCTTGCATTACAGTGGTATCGTAATATTAGAAATGAGGTTTCTAATTGGGATGAATTAGTTAAATGCCTTAAACGCGATTTCCTACCTTTTGATTATGAATATAACTTGCGTACAGAAATTCATAACCGCACCCAAGGTCCTGAAGAAACTGGTATATCGTATATGATTGCTATCGAATCTCTTTTTAAACGATTGAATCAACCACCCTCCGATACCGAAATAATGCAACAAATTATTAGAAATTTGAATCCGTTCTTTGCAGATCATGTTACCTTGCAAAATATTAAGAATTTGCCTAAATTAAAAGAATTTTGTCGTCGGGTACAAGATCTAAAATTTTGCCAAGACAGGTATAAGCCGCCTCCTTCTCGTCGTTCTTGTGTGTTAGAGCCTGATTTGGCGTGCCTTTCAATTAATGTCTTCTTCTATTAATGAAGTTAGTACTCTCATACCTTTGGCTACTAATAAATGTTGGAATTGTTAACGTGTCGGACACTGTCATCGTGTACGTACCGAACCTAAAACAATTTCCTGTTATCGTTGTGGCAATAAAAATGTATATAGTTCGTCGTGTCCTTCTTGCCGTGCCGAACCAATCTCAAAAACCCGCCGGTACGACACCAAATGTTTCTACAACCACACACGAAACGCACTTACCTATAGACAAAGATCTTCACCCAGAAAGCTACGTGAATCAGCTCAACCTATTCCTGTTGAGGAATGGAATAACTGGCTTCTTACTGTAAATTCGTTTATGACTTCGTATAAAATGATTTCTCCAGTTTTTACTTCGTTACCTTTTGATAATCGTCTCTACATTACATTATATATTTTTGGTTATTCCATACCTTGTCTATTAGACAGTGGCGCTTCTATTTCAGTTATTGGTGAATCTGGACTCGAGTTTTTACGTTCTTTCAATACCGTACCTTCTAATCTACTAAGAAAATACCAACAGTTAACGTAATGGCATGTGTGTTAGGTGCAAAGCGCTATCTAAGCGATAGCTTTAATGCTTCTAACACACGTTACACTAATATGGCTGAACATTACATTAATACTGGTGATGCGCTACCTTTTAAGCAGAGACAATACCTCCTGTCCCCTGCTATGCAATCACATTTACATCAAGAAATTGATGAAATGTTGAAACTAGGTGTTATCCGCGAATCTAATAGCCCCTGGAGTAGTCCAATCCTATTGGTCAAAAAGAAAAATGGCGAACTGAGAGCTTGTTATGATGCTCGTCGTCTAAATGCAGTCACTCAAAATTACTCATATCAGCTTCCTCGTACTGAAGCTATTTTGAATCGTCTACGGGATGCCAAATATCTCAGTTCTATAGACCTTCGCAAAGCTTTTTGGCAAATTCCTCTAGAAAAATCTTCGTGTGCCAAAACTGCTTTTTGTGTTCCAGGAAAAGGTCTCTTTGAATTTCTAGTTATGCCTTTGGTTTATCGAACAGTCCTCAAACCCTGCAACGGGTTACGGACCGTGTTTTGAGCGTATTTTATTAGATCAAATTTTTGTTTCCCTTGATGATATAATTATTGCGTCCCCTACTTTTGAAGAACATCTTAGCACATTACGTTCTTGTTTAAGCCAGGCCGGTTTTACCATAAATTTAGAAAAATGCCAATTCTGTCGTTCTTTTCTTTCATTTTTAGGTTTCATTTTCGATAAAGACGTTTTACGAACGGATCCTAGTAAAGTTTCCGCTATTGTAAACTTCCCAACCCCAAGAAATACAACCGAAATAAGACTAGTATGTGGTCTTATTGGTTATTATCGTCGATTTATTAAAAATTATGCTACCTTGTCTGCTCCAATTACTTCTCTCCTTAAAGGGAAATCTAAAGGCCAAGCTATTAAGTGGTCCGACGAAGCTGAAAAATCTTTTCAAGAAATTAAATTTATTTTAAGAAGCACCTTTGAAAAAGTAAGCAACAAAGCATAAACCACCACACAAATATTCCCACGATCCTATTGAGTCTCTGCTGAGTTTTATCAGAATATTTGCTGAAGCAATTTAAAAATAAAAAAAAACACGACATTACAGTTGGTGACATATTTCACCAATTATAACTCATTTATTAGTCATTGATGCTGCAGATTTATTTACCTTCTTATTACTTCCGTTGTTGTATTTTTTGCTTGTACATTTGAAATTGGGTCACAGCTCTTTTCTGGATAATGTTTACTATACTCTGGTATAAAACTATTCTATAATAAAGACAAAGAGTAAATAAAAAGTAGGTAATTAATATCTGTTTTCGAGTATTTAAGTTTTTAAACTACTAATTCTAATATTTAACCTGTTATATTGCGCATAATACTCATTGGAGTATCGTCCTCATGAATCTATTCTAAAAGGTTAAAAAGTTTAATTTATTTTCTGGAAAATTAAAAAAAACATTGAAAGAACTTTGCAGTCACTGTACCCGTATGTTGTTCAAAGCAATTTTGCGTTGTTCAATCAACGGAATTGCAAACGAGGTTACTTACTCGATTAATTCAGAAAAATTATAATACATTTAAACTGATAGCAGTCTAATAACACATAATGGTGTTAATGATGTGAACGGCGTGCGGTCCATTTATGTACTTTGGATATTCCACCTCATTAGCAACTACCCGATTCTACAATCAACGGGGAAATTGACACCTTAACAAAGTAATTATCGACATTAAAAAAATAGTTCTTCATATGGGACAAGTCGATGGTTCTTAAGAGGGGATAAAAAGACTTAGAAAGTTTTTCCCCTTCTCTTAAAATTAATTCATTCCACTCTTGTACCCATGCAGTTAAGTAGTGGGTTGCATTAACCTTCCACATCTCTTGAATTGACTGAGCTATAATAAAGTCGTTCAAGCGAGCAATATTTTTATCGATAGCTTGCCGAAATTGAGAAAATTCATTTGGAAAACTGTAACGTAAACTGCGTTGACCCACAACTACCTTGTCTGCAAGAGTTCCAACCACTGACTGAAAGTAACAAAATCAAACGAGCGCGATCCGTATAATAGTGAGCAATGTTTAGTGTCTGTTAACAACTGTAGTGAGTGAATGACATATCGGTTTGTGATAACGTGCCCTTTGAACTCTGACCATTAAATTTTGTTTGTGTAACACAGTGAGCGATCATGTGATTTCTTTATACAGTAAACAGATTTTCCCAAATGCGTTTAAGTGTGTATTGTTGTGATGTTAATTGTAAAGTGTGTTTAATCTTAGATGCTGACAGCTGTTATCTTCGGCGAATCTTTGTTTCTTCATTAGATGGAAATGATTTGATTTACTATTAAAAACTAATTAAAGTGGATTTAAAACCGGAATGTTCGCAGGTGATTTAAAATAAAGCAGTGAAAATGTTAAATTGTACCGATTTAGAATGCATCTTACACCACCATCATTATTACGCTCATTTACACCACCTCAAGCACGGTACGCACGTTGAAGACGAAGGCGGTGAGTTTTTTTTTCAATATTATTATTACCCTTGATTTTATGCTATATATGCGTCTTTTTTGCCTTGAAGAGAAGCAAAGGAAAATTAATTCTTAAATCTTTGTTTACTTATAGAAAATCAATCACGGTTATTTTCTAAACAAAGTGCAGTGTTTGGAAGTTCTATTTATAAACATTTTAGTTGTATGTTTTCTATTAATCACGATCTCAATTATATTTTGCAATTCGCTTTATTATTACAGTAGAAAGTCTGCAAAATTTCTGCGTTACGTCAATATCAAATTTGTTCAAAATATCGTCAATTTATTTAAATTTAAGCAAAAGTCGATTTAAAATAAATTTACTTTAATTTATTTATGAATTCTTTGTCACCGATGTCTCTCATAGTGTGAAATGTTTTTTTTTGTCGATTTAATTTCCGTTAGTCTTTGCGTACTGTTTAGATGGTAGTCACTAATTATTGTATTTGTTATTAGTGAGTAAAGAAACGGAAAATATAAAACTTTGTTTTTCCGGTTATTAACTTAATGTGTTAATTTTTTTGTTTTTGGAGTGCTATCAAGCAATTCATGAGGTCGAAGTGTAGCACTGTACGACTAACAAACTATACGGAATTATAATATGAGATGAAACGATATGTAAGAAAGAAGACAATTTTTGCAACAAACTTTCCATAAAACCATATATTTTACTAATTTAAATGAGATTTGTTTTAATGTCCAAAATGTAACATATATATTAACATTATTCAGAATGTTTCCTTAACTCAGTACCTGTCAAATAAAAATACTTCCTTGTTAAGTGTTACCAAATTAAAAACAAAACTCCAATGTCAAAAGTTAACAAAGACTACATTAAAATTACTATACAGGATGTTCAAAAGGTTGGAGATTTTTCTATTAATGCTTTGAAGAGTTACGAAGAAAATCCTTTTCAGATGATTCTCTTACACAATATATTTTTGGGTGAATAATATGAATTATCGTATGAAAAAAATAAAGTTTTGCTCTATTATTTATCTTTTGGATTTATTGTAAAAAATGTAAAAATGTTTGACTCAACTACTCGCTCTACTATGATTTTAAAAGTACAGAGTGTAGCATAACTCGCATAATATTTTCTATGTGGCCTCAAATACGGACCCCAAAATTTTATTTGTGATTTGAAAATACCGGTTATTCAGTTTGATTTTCGGGGCCTTTTATCTTTTGTTTTGTAAGTAACGTACCCTCAACTTAGAAGAGTTATTTTCAGCTAACACCCTGTATATTTTTGATGGATTCCTGTAAGGCATTTTTTTCTTCATACAAAAAAGTGAAAAAATTATATATGTAGTGTGATTTTTTGGGAAACATCGCATAGAGTAATTAGAAATCTTATTTTACTATTACGATTAGTTAGCCATAAAACAATTGAACTATCTAAACCTTTTCTTTTTGATTTTGTTTTCGGTTTAACTAAGTTTAAAAAACTTTTTAAGAAAAATACAATTTGTTTTTATGTACGATAAACAAAACTTTGCTAACGCATTCTCATGTAAGTTACCAAAATTTAATTAGAAAACAAATTGTCTACGCAAAAGCTTTAATTGTTATTTAACATAACTCTAATGTATTCAATTGTTTTTATGGCTAACTGATCTTAATAGTAAAATAAGATATATAATTACTCTATGCGATATTTCCCAAAAATTATAATACAATTGTATAATTTTTTTCACTTTTTGTATGAAGAATATACCTTACAGAAATCAATTAAAAAAATATACAGGGTGTTATTTGAAAAATAACTTTCATACGTTTGACGTACGTCAATATAATTGTGACTTACATTACTTACAAAAAGAGGATAAAAGGCCCGAACATCAAAGTGAATAACCGGTATCCTCAAATCACAAATAAAATTTTGGGGTCGCATATTTGAGACTACAAAGAAAAATACCAATACATTGGCAAGTATGGTTACTATTTCGACAAGGTCCAATCCCGTAAGACGTTTTTGTTTTACCAAAATTTATTTATTATTTTAAAATTAAGATATCCAATTTATTTCAAAAATTTCTCTAAACTTGCTTTTTGACAATTTCTAAAAGTACTAACAATAGAGCAAATTGTTTTATACAAAAGTTTATTTGTTTTCCTCGTAATTAACCTCAAAATTATACTATTCCATTGGGTTATTTTTAAACGATATAATCACAGAGCTTTTGGACACTCTGCATATTGTTTCTACATGCTCTTATATCTACCTACTCGAATAGACAATAGATAAATATTTTTTATTTATAATTGTCATCCACAATTTTTTTTATTGTATTGCTTATACCTTCATTAATTTTTACAATACAACAAGCAAATGAACATAATAATTACACTCATTTGAAATATACTTGATTAGGTCGTTATCGCACGCGTGCTACAATGTAGTATTTCATTTCGTTTATCGAAAGTAGTACTTTTAAATCATTACCCGAAAAGGTAGTTAATCTAAATTTTAAATGCTGTATAGCAACTGTAATCTCAAATTTGTTTATGTTTATCTAGATAAATGGCCTAATAATACATATACAACCGAAAGTTTCCAAAAAATTTAAGTCCCCGGTAAGATTGATTCAAAAAATTAATTCACGTATTTATCGTGTTTAAATAATACCTCGTAAAAGCTTAAACATCGAAATGTGCTTATATTTGTGGTTTTCAGACTGACGTTAACGTTCAACATATTAATTTGTCCATGGCAATGAAGGCTACATATAAATTATGCACAATCACTACCGGCATTGTTTCTCGCTAGTTTGTTGCTTTAACTAATAAAAATGTTTACTTTATTTCATATAAGCTTGATGAATTTGACCTATCGGTTTTTTTTGTAAACTAAAGTGAGGAGATCATCTAATATTTTATTTTTTTATTACTTTAACCAGAGTATTTGGTACGTTGGAGAATTTAGACTTATTTTATTGATATTTTCTTGTCATTGTCAATATTAAATTCGAATAATATAGTAAACTTTTCTTAATAAATAAATTTTAAATTGCGAAAGTTGTTTATCAGCCACTACTTTCTTTACCCATGTGAAGTAAGCCATAAATCCAGCCATAAAAACGAATTTTTCTGTAACGCTATGTAAATATTATCTATATTGATTAGAATGGTTATAACTACTAAAACAACAATTAATCAACACAAATAATTCTTATTTTAACAATTATTTAAACAAGTTTGCAAAGTGCAATATTTTCATTCTTATTTTAGACATAAATTGCTTTTCAAAAAATTATTTTACACCCGCATCAGGGCTTTAAACGACATATTATTTTACATTTTCAACTTGTCTTGATTTGACTTTTATACTTGTCGGCATTTGCAACTGTGCGCTGGTCACAGTCAGCAATTATTGGTGTCCGCAATTGTCTTATGCATGTACGCATTTGTCGATTTCGCATTTGTCGTGTTGCCTTAAAGTAATTTTTATTATTGGTCATATTTCACAATTATGAAAGAAATGAAGTCTCATGTTATAGGGAAAACCTTAATTCGACTTGCCTTGGATGGTAAATCGAATAATGGAAGAAAATATAAGCAATTCAATTTCTGGGTTTGACAAAATCACACATGAAATTTGACAGTTGTGAGAGCAGTTTTGTCAGCTTTACTCTTCTCTTTTTTATCTCCGGATTTGAGACCATTACCAGGCGAAAATTGTTCAAAATAAACGTCCATTTGGTAAGAATGTTTCTGGCTGATGCATTTCCTTTTTTTTTATTTTTCAATGTTTCTTTTAACCTTTTTTTTGTGGGTAAACTATACTTTTTGGTTGATGCAACCCGCGTATCTTGAATCTTGGTGAGGTTCATAACGCCGTCATCTTAATGTTAATATCCTTTGCCCCTGAGTAGAGAAGTTGCTCGTTGGTTGATGCAGGTCAGTTTCACTACCTTCAGGACATTTCGATCTGTAAAGTCGGACATAAATACTGAACAGGACATTTACATAATTTACATACGACGTGTTGCGACTCAGTCTGAAAGGGCTTACTCCGTGCTACATCTGGGAACCGAAATTAACTACTCCAGTAAGGTGGTTCGTAGACAATTTTTTTTTATATATTTGTTCGTACTCAGTTTGTGTTATTGATAAGGATTGGTACCTATCATATAAAAGTTTTAATTGTTGTGCTTTAATATTCATACCTGTTTACTTTCTAAATATTCAAAATAAATGTTCAATTGGTACACCACAAATAATATATAACTTTGTACACGTTTGGGGTTACAGTTTTCTTATGCAAAACTAAACTAAAAATTAAATTAAATAATAATTAACATTGGGACTTTTAAGGTTAAGCATACAAACGTGTGTAGGTAACCACAGCTGTCTCTTTCATTAATATGAAGTTAGTACGAATTTTCCGTATACAGAGTATTCCTTTGAACCTTAACGTTTTGTATTAATATAGGGTGTTGAACGCTTACTTGAATATAAGTTGTGTGTGTTTCTAAGTTTAATTTCAATTTATAAATTTTCTTATCCTTTAATAAACATTACGTTCGTTGCCAGAATTCATTACCGTGTAACCTTATTTATTTTCCTTTCAATATTTTTTTTTTGGTGAGTAATAGTGGTTCGTTTATATGGCAGTTGGGTTTATGCAAGTCCAGCTGGTCTACTGGATTCTTTTGCGTTGCAAAGACCTGGCGCCCATTTAAATAAATAAAAATCATATTATAATATAAGTAGGGTGTAGCCCAACCTATTGGCCAAAGAGTTAGTCGAGCATACTAGCTACGTTCCCAACTGCTGAAGTAGACGTGGCAAACAAAGGGCCTGACCAAAGTTGCATAAGAAATCGATGATTATGGCAGTGAAATCTAAAATAATTTTTATTAAAAACTGCACTCTTGTGAATGGCACCCGCGACATAGGAATTTACATGGGCCTTGGATGGTGCAGAAGGTTCTTAAGCACTTTGGTTAACGAATTTGCTTGTTTTATTTCTCCTGCTAGTAAAAAACAATGCTTTTATTCATCTATTACCCAAATAATGACGCTGAGGTAATCAGGAAATCCAATCGCCTCGACCTAGATTTTTATCACTTTCGAATTTTTTGCTTGCTGTTTTGTCAGCTCTTTTAACAATTCAGGATGACTAAATGTAATGTCTTCATCTTACCTATCTGGGAGAAAAGCGTTGATTGTATCTTGATGAAGACCAACCAACTCATGATAACGTTGACAACACTGTTTTAAAAACACCGAAAAACTGATTTTAACTAAAAACAATGTACTCCCAATAGCTTCCAATACTATAGACCAGTTGTTATGAATTTGCTAAAACATTATTTAGTTTCCGATGCTTAAACCTTTCACAATGAAAAATGAAGCTAAACTTCCTGGAAATAAAAGTAAATACCATAAATGATAATATCAGATAATTGCTGAATTTTTAATGTAGGTATTTTACGACAAAAAAATAGTAGTAGCACTTTAGAAGCGTGGTATGATAACTTCTGAACTAACTTGTTAAATTAGAGTGTATTTTAAGTTTACAAAATTATTGGAAGGTGTGAATAAATGACAAATATAAAAGAATTTGTGTAACTCATAAACTCATCCTGATAGTTATAGTAGTGCCAGATGCCAAGTAAAGTATAAGGTTTTCGGTCAAAAAATATTGTATCATCTATTATTATTTATGGCATCTGATAGAAACTCTACGCACATTTCAATAAAATTTCAGCATTACAGACTATTGTAAGTATCAAATCATGCTTTAGTTGCTTACACATACAGAACGCGTACCAAGTATTTCTGTAATATGCCTCTGGGTGTTTTTGGTGGATGAACTCATAAAAATATTTATTCACACTTACTTATTCTAATTCATCTGAAGTTGAAGGATACGAGAAATTGCTTTGGAAAGGGATAACAGGTAAATATGGATTTGATTATAAGCGAAAGACGACAAAATAAATCCACAAACTGGAATATTATGCTATATTCCAGGAGCTAGCGTTCGAAGTATTTTAGAATGAGTGCGGGTGGTATTCTGCTAATTCCAGCCAGTCAACTGACATAAATGTTCTAATGGAAGTAAGAAATGAGGTTTGCATCCTGGACACTTGAGACATGTGTAGAAGCTTTATTTAACTTACAGTATTTAAAACACATTCCTGAGAGAAGATGTAATTTCCTTCGTTCATGTTCATAGTCTGAGAAGATTCAATATGGCTGCCTTCGCATATTGAAATGTATAAAAGTATTCTCTGATTTTGCTGCTGAGCAAAGTTGGTGATAATGAATTACAAAATTCAGCTTCCTAAAATGGTAGTCCGATCCCTGGTTAGTCAGAACTCAAGCTCCTCATTTTCATAAAATCCAAAATATCCTTTCACTTACTCCAGTTTAAGGACATTATTGCTTGCTACGACTTCTAAAGATTGCAATCACTGAACCTCAAGCTTTGTAATAACTTTTATACTATCAGTAGCTCCGATGACAGTTGTGCTTCAATATGCATTGAATAAACTGGGCACCTTATATTATCCATAGAAATTCAACTAGGCAAAACTTCAATTGCGGTTTCTGCATATGACTCCAAGCTAACATTTAGAATTGAAGATAATTGTGACTGAAAGTTTCCGCCAGTTTTCTTTTTTATTCTGTAACGGTTGGCCCTTATGTAGTATTATTTGTGTTTTTATACCTGGGCCAATTCTGCCTCTTTGTGTTATCCAACTTACCAGCCAATAGAACTAGAGATCTTTGACATATTCATCTATTGGAGATTGTATTGATCTAGCAACCGGAATATCATCACCGTCCTCATCGACGATTTTCACTATTCTAAAACATTTGTAGCATTAGAAGTTGTTAAGGTTGCTTTTAGGATTTTTTGACACCAACACGATTAGGGTATAGATTGAGATAGAGACGTGATATTAGACGTTTTAGATTGAAGAGTATTTGGCAGCAGGGTAGTTGACAACTAGGAGACAATTTTAGTATTAAGTTACATTGACTTTAATCATGCATCCCAGTTTTAAAGCCATTTTTCTAAAATACGTGAAGTTATTTAAGATTTTAGGTCATACTTGGATGACCAAATCTTTTTTAGAAAACGAGGTTTTCTAGCTTACCTGCAAATTTTTTTCTTTGCGTGATCTAGTTATGAGTATTGCTCGGTTTAATTTTAGGTGTTTTGTAAGGGGTCAAATTGAATAACGGTTCGATTTCGGTCGCATTAAAGATTTTCTCTTGTAACCTTTGCCAAGTCATTCTTCCATGACATTTTGATAAACCATTTGAAAATCCAACCACAACCATTCGTATGGCTGACTGTCACAATGTTTACTAATCAGCCATAACACTAGTAAGGTCAAATGGCAAAGCTCGTAGGGTTGCAAAAGGTACTAGCTAATAAAAAAAATTCATCTTACATCATTATGTATTAGAATGAAGTTTTGATTTAAGGAAAAAAATATGAAGGTTGTATAGTAAAGTCGATAAATTCCGATACGACTTCTTGACCCAAATTACGTTTACTTAGGTATTTATAACTATCTCTTATTTTTTAGAGATCTCAAAAATTTCACTATCGATTATACTTATCCTGCTTGTTTCCAAACCTCCAAAACACAAATTACTTTATTTAACTCAAACGGTTCTCAATATAATATAACAATAATAACACATTTTTAAAAATGTTACTCATAAAACAGCTTTATTTCCTCAAAAAATAAAATGAACTAAATAAAAAATATATACAAGGCAGTTCTAAATGTATATTTAATTATGACTTTTGGTTTTTAGTTTACCATATATATTTACTTACAAACGAGTCTGTTAATTGTTTAATTTATAAAACCTGTACAATTAACATCATTAACATTGAATAAGCTACGTGTGTTTTAAAAAATAGTTTTAATTTAGTGTTTTGATGTTGGGAGGTCTTTGTCTTTGTTAACATTTTTTTTAATACGAAATATATAGAAAAGATTGTTATTATTAAGTCCGTCAAATTGATTATTTCATTTTGTATCCCAGTAATAGGTACTATGATCTGCAGTTCTGCAGACCGAAATTTTGCCAAAGCAATAATTTATCATGTTATGGAACCGTTTTATGTTTTTGTTTAGCATGTGACAACTCATATATTT
This sequence comes from Abscondita cerata, assembly GCA_030710515.1. Classification (NCBI taxonomy): domain Eukaryota; kingdom Metazoa; phylum Arthropoda; class Insecta; order Coleoptera; family Lampyridae; genus Abscondita; species Abscondita cerata. The sequence continues at coordinate 539,538 of JALBCR010004249.1, forward strand.
TAACATCATAATATTTCCGTTTGCGAAAACGTATTTTAAGATAATATTTTAATCAATATCTTGACCTCTCATAGTATGATAAAGCTCAAGCTCTTACATAAGTAAATTACTTTGCAATATTAATTACACTGCATATAGTATAAGTAATAAATTTATTATCTTTTTTTTTAAAGTACATTTGAATTGCGTAAGAAATTCTAGAAATCATTTTTAACTATTATTAAAAATTTCTTTCTTTAATGAGTAGAAAATTTCCAAATAATTTAATTCAATTGCACAAGTAATTATTGAACATTTTATGTTCAAGTTTGCAGTGGAACATAAAATGCAGAATACGTTTTGGTTCTTGCAACTTTCAAATAAAAAAATGACATCATCAAGTTTCTCTTACATTGTTATACAGAATGTATTTACATATAAAAGAATAGCAACTTTTCTTTATATTTTCGCCAAAGATCGCAAACCTTTGATAAATTCTTGTATTCGATTTTAGCCCTAAACTTTCATTACAGTTACTTGATCTGTTGATCAATAACATTGTCGCACAGTATGATAACTTCTTGCGTACTAGTTTATTTTTTGCAGTTAATCTCTAACAAAGGTTCGATAATGATAATACTAGTTGGTAGTTTAGAAGGGGATATACGATACTTGAATGGAATGTTGTAATAAAATCCAAGTGAATGCATAACATGTTGCGCTAATGTTGTTGTTTAAGTGCTAATTTCTGTACATTTACGTAGTAGTTTCTTGCTTAAAACAAATTTAATAAAACATAACAATTATTGAACCTTTGCTGCAATAAGAACATTTTATTTATTTGAGCGATATTTGCAATTTCAACGTCAATTAGAGTTTCTTAAATTTCTTAAACTATAATTACATCCAAAATTTGAACTAAAAATATGCAGTTTCAATCTATTTAAAACACATTACAGTTGTTTTTTTTGGTAAAGTTCTACTAATTTATTTAACTGGAACTACTTAATTCATTTATTTTAACACTTGTACTGACTCTTTGTTTATGTGGGTGTAACTAAATACTGCAATATTTAGGTGTAATATTCTCGATTATCCAATAGTTTTACATTCCAAAATTTATATAATTTATTTTTTGAAGAAAAACATCATTTTTTGATAGTAATACATGTTATTACTTTTAAAATATTTAACAAGAAAAACATTTAAAATGCTCATCAGTCAAATAATTGCCTTATAACTAATCATAAATTGCACAATGAACTACATTTAAGGACAAACTGTACCGACTAATTACATACCGGTAGTAAAAAAAGTATATAATAATAAAAACTTAGAGCCATATGCATAGTCGTTCCGACAAGCAGCAACTATCTCAAGTAATGCATAGTGTCTAGTTTAGTGGCTACTAACACTTACTAGTAAATAGAAAAAATAGTAAGAATTTATCTGACAACATCGCTAATTCTGTCAAGAATTTGATTAATGACTTTTGTTATTTTGTTTTTTTTTTGTAAAATACAATTAAGTTGACAGCATATATTTCATTTTGAGTATAGAAAAGTTCATGGTATTGCAGAAAATCAAACGGTATCGTCAGAAAACTGAGGCATCTAAGAAAATATACCTAGCCCTAAATAAATATAAAAAAATCCTATCCAAAACATTAAAAATAAAAAAAATTGCAATTTCAAATAAATCAAGAGAAGTTGCTTGGAGGAATATACATAACTCTATAAAAGTTGAAGATTTCATGAGAGAAATTCCTCGTATGAATGAATAGATCCCTATGAAAATGCAGGCAATGAAACTAATATCTTAATATATTAAATATAAACTTATTCATGGAAATATGATTTTGTGATCAAAGAAATGATACCGCTCATACTTTATATGCCCCTTTGGATATATATCTGACAGTGGCTAAAAACTGAACTGCGAGAAGACACAGGTCTCTCGCGACGACCAGAATAGTCTCTAACTGATCCCTAATCGATAATATAAAATACGGGCAAGCTCTTTTCGTATACGGTATCTATTCTTGAACTGGTCATTACCATATTACCGATTTACATGCTTCATATATATTTTTAGGTGCCTGTTTACATTCACTCCTTCTAGTAGGTATATTGAAATAAACCATCGGTGGCAAAAGACCTATTAAACTTTACTAACGTTGTACATGCCAACCCTTAACCACCCTAGTATTCACATGTAATCATATTAATTAAGTGTATAATGTGATTGTGTTTTGTGAAATTGTGTTGTACATTTTTTCCTAATTATTTGGGAGGGTCTTGATGACCAGGTCCGGAACCCAAAGTGGTGATTCTCAGGAACAAAATGTTTTTCTTGTTGACCATGGAATACTGTAAGGTACTGATCACCTTCCACATTTTATATTTGCAATTACGATAGTAGTGACAAAGTAGCTACACTATTTCTCTACTAAATGTGACTATGCATATGGCTGTTATTTTTAAATTTACTTTGATTATATTATTTTTAATTCTGGCTTCTGCTTCAGATTATGTATTTGGTTTAAATACCTTATTATTTATTCCATAACAATTTATAGATTGCACAAGCAATTAACAAGCGATTTTCATTTTATTTGCTATATCCATATTCTCCTAGTGAAATTGTAAGAACTAGTAATCTCCGTTTTGGCAACGTTTTCTGTGGTTTCATCAATTTTCTTATAATGATTTCATAGCTTGCCGCATACCTTTATTTAATGATCTAACTGATCGCCGCTTATCTCTTCTCGATGGCCTCTATGCGAATATACTTTTGGTAACTCTAAAAATGGGCGCCCTTTAAACTATAACTTATAGTGAAGAGGATGTAGGTCTGAAGTTTTTGAAAATCAATGTTCTGACTTAAAGCCTAGGACTTTATTTTAATGCCTTATTTTTCAGTTTCACTGAGTACCTTTTCCAATTCGTGCCTTAACAGTTTTTACTTGTGAAGTCCGAACAGTGCGAAGTCTTTCAAATATAGGTCAGCTCTCTCGTTTTCTTTTAACAGTTTAACAATCCGATTATCTTATTTATTATTTGAATAAACAATCCGGTACTTATATGAACATTCCAAGAGGCCACATTTTAATTATATAAACATAATTCTTCTTATCACCCAAGTCTATTGTAACTTTTTAATGTATTTTCAAGATATTTTGAAGATGGCAAGTATAAATATGTAAAACAATTGACAAATGCCAACATTTAAATATTTCTTGAAAAGAAATGAGACTATTTGAGACAATTAGGTATAATCAAAGTTAGGTCGCACTTGATATAAATATTTACTCTTTTTCAAGAGTGAAATCCCAAGGAGTTGGTTGAATACTCACTATGACTTACAAGCACTTTTTAAGATCATCCAATCTATCAATGCTCTCATCTAAATCTAAAATAATGTACTAGAATTGTTGTAACTGTTATCAAAACATACCTGATAAATATTAAAGATAAGATCTTCTAGAATTATTACAATATAGAGACGATAAAAAACGCACGATTAGAAAAACTTTCACACACTAAAACCAAAACGAAAACTATCTAACGTCTATATGACGTAACTTAACAACAAATATTTACTGCATGCGTCCAGATGAGTCTGCTGCAACAAAACATATTTTACTAGTAAATAATTTTTTCTCTGATATTAGATTGAAATACACAAAAAAACTACGATGAACAATAAATAATTCCAAATTCTATTCCTAAAAATGTACAACTTTTAGAGATATATAAATTATTTTTGAATGGGAAAATCGACCTTTCGAACCATTTAATATTCACCCACATGTACCGGTCGCCTTAGCCCTCTCACAAACAAATTTCAATTGTTTGACGTTTGCACACGAAAGAGAATAGCTAGCACAGGCTGGCACAAGTTTGCTCAACTTTAGAACATCTTTAATAATGTAGTTATTGAGGTTTTTGAGCAGGTGTTTGAGGCACGCTGAAACTTCCCCTATAACACCCAAACGCAAAACCACATACCTGGCTGACGGGTAGCGGGACGGAAATCAACCTTTATATTTTATTTTTTTTGCAAAACTGTTTTTGAGGCATTTTGAAATTTTATACTTTGAAATTAAACATTTAAAGAATGAGAAAATAAATAAGCAAGATCATTTACTTGGGACTTAGATTTAGTCAGGTGCTTGCAAAACAATTTTGCAAAAACTTCAGAAAATGTTTTTGAGGCTCACTGAAATTTTAAGAGATTATTAATCACTAAATAACTATCTGATGATTTGCGTGTTATGGAAAATTATTTCAAAAAATTGCGATTATGCCCCAATCTTAAAAATACAGAGGTTTCTTGTTTTCATTTAAGTAATAGAGTAAAAGTAGAAAACTTAATGTTATCTTTAATAATACAAAAGTTAAACCATAATTTTACCCCAGTTTATCTGGGAGTAACTTTAAATACGTTTTTAATTTACAAAGATCATTTAGAAAAAGTCAAACCAAAAATGAAAACAAAAATGTCATTTAAAAATTAGTTGGAACAACTTGGAGAGCAGATGCAAAGACACATTGGACAACTGCATTGGCATTAGTTTATTCTACAGCAGAATATTGTGCTCCTGTCTGGTTGAATAGTTATCATACAAAAAAAATAGATGCCCAGTTGAATTGCACTATGCGTATAATTAGTGGAACCATTAAATCTACTCCTCTGGATTGGCTTCCTGTTCTTTGTAATATTACTCTATCGAACATTCGACGAAAAGCTGCGTTAAATCGAGAATTGGATAAATGCCAACTTAACAAAAACTTACCAATTTGGAATGACATTGACAATCCTCCTGCTAAAAGATTTAAATTTCGAAGTCCTATATGGTTGCAAGACTACTAAAGTACGGCTTTTTCTGAAGTTCTCGAAATTGGTTAGGAATATCGGCATCAAAGAAGTATACCTTTTCTACTTAGAATCGACAGATCCATCGATATTTGCCATCCAAATTGCGATATAACATCGTGCGATAAAGTTCTGATAGAAAATAGCTCAGATATGTCCTGTTTGTACCGCCCCTTGTAAGCCAGCATAAAAGTAAGTCTATATTCCGATTTCGCTCTATCAAAAACCCCATTAACCAAATTTTCTGCCAATTCCAACATTAACTTTAGAAATTATCGAATAAAATAAAATGCGAAAAATAAACTTTAACGCCCTGTAAATCGAAAACGAGCAACGTTTTATTTGAACAAGTTTTGCTAAATCGCATTATTTTTGCGTGTAGAATCCACAGTTACTTTTTGTCGTATTCATTACGGACCACCCTGTATATATACCGTGTGTCTCTGGCAAGACGCAACATAGGAATTTCACTATAGAAAAAAATTGAATTGATCCACTAAGGCTATGAAATTTTCGTATTGACGTATACGTTACAATTAATTGTTATTGCGTGTTCCTTATTGTAATATTCTCTAATTTAATTTTTGAAAATGAGTGTGTATACAATCCCTGAGAAAGTTCAAATGGTTAAGGGGTATACAGAGGTGAAAGCTATAGAAACACTTCTGCTTTGTTTGCTGCACTTTTTCCGGATCGGCAGAGAAACCGCAGTGTACACAAGCGTCCGAAGCAGGTTCAACAAAACCAGAAGATGGACAACGATGAAGAAATCAATGTACTCGGTGCTGTGCAACTTAACCCTAATATTAGTATTCGACAACTAAGTATCGACTGTGGTGTAAATAGGTGTCGAGTTCATAAAATTTTAAAAAGCATAAACCGATGCTGACAAAAGGCAAGAATTTTGTGAAACATTAATGGAGATACGCAATAATGATATGAATTTTGTTAAGAATATTTGCTTCAGCGATGAATGTTCGTTAATCTCAATGTAGTTTGCGGTAACAGCATGATGGGTGTCCAGCACATAATGCGAATCAAATAAAACAACTTTTAAATGAAGAGGTGAGGAAGTTACTTGGCTACCAAGATCACCAGGTTTGTCCCCCAACGGCTTCTTTTTATGGCCTTACATATCTTCAAAGGTTTATACCGACAGAACCCACGACACAATTGAGTCTTTAAAAGATAAATTTGTGGAAGTTTACTTAAATATACCACCAAATATGATTGCATATTGGGGCACTGTTTAACAGTAAATGGACAGCATTTTAACCAGTTGCTATAAGCCAAGCACTTCGCATGTAATACCTACCTATTAGCTTTCACTTCTGTATATCCACAAACAAATCGGTTCTTTTCAGGACCACTAAAACAATTTTTAATACGAAGTAATTAAAACTTAAAACGACAATCACTTTTAATAAAAACCGTATTTGAAATTACAACATTTCTTACAATTGTTCTTGGATGGTTTTAAAATAATATCTTGTTTGTTGACTCCTGGATTCTAGTAAAACCTGAAATAGAAAGTCAAAAGAGAAATAGCAAATTAAATAATTTAAAGCACAAACCTTTACGCTCTCATTATTCATAACATTAAAACCTTAATCGGGCATTTTCTAAAAATCTTCATTAATCCCATGAGTTTCAAATTGTTTACGATCAAGAAGCTAAAAATGTATAACACCTCCAATTCTGGGTTATACTTTACTTCGCTGATTCCGAATAAAGTCCTTAGAAACCAACTTCTTTTATCGGTAGAGACCTGTGGTAGAGACAAACTACTCGATGCATTCTAATCGAAATATCTGTCTTATCTATAATAACAACTGTATTGACTTAAAATAAACTTTTAGCTTTAGAATACCTGCGTATTTTGCAAGATGCAAGTATTATGTCTAATAGTTTACACACAGGTCTACAATACAAGAAAACAAACGACTCATTTAACCTCAAATTCAATACGAACAGGTTTTATGCAAAAGTATTTCATTATGCTTGCTTCAATAGCTATATTAAAATATGAAAGCAACTGAACATTGATTAGAATTTTCGTAAAATCACAAAATACTAAATACTTACTTTTTACAAACTTAAAGAATAATATTTCCATTTGAAGGAAGATTAGACATTCTACACTTGCTCTCTCTTTCTAACTTCAACAAAATACCGTAACGTATAGGGTATACTACAAATCAAATGAAATTTTTTTTATAGTAAAAATCCTATGTTGCGTCTTGCCAGAGACACACGGTATATAAAATATAAATTAATTGTCGATAAAACTATGTTATTATATTTAACATGTTTTTTACGAATCTCTAACTCTTCATAACTTTTTTTATAGTTTTTCATTAAAAATAATCACTTTTCCATCGCCTTTATTGGAAATAACACACACTAACTTCTCACTAGACATTATGAACAAAATTTCAGTATAGTAAAACGTGTGACACAACTAGATAGTATTGTATGTAATACTGAGAATGACTATTCAGAAATTCTGGCTCGCAACAACATGGATGTTGTAGAATACGTTATAAAAACAAAACAAACAATAACTGTTTTCTAAAATATTACGTAACTTATTATTAATCTTAAAATTTGGAAAGTAGCGTAAATACAGTTTAACAATTAACTTAAGCATAGTATCTGTTTTTATACCCATTTCTTCAAACGAAATAACGCACTCTCTCAGTAAACCAGACTAAAACTCAAAATGTTCGAAAAAGAAGAAAAAGAAAATTACGTTTAAAAAAAAAATAATTCAAATAAAAGTTATAGACAACAAAATTTCCAACAACTTGTTTTCATATTTTTTTATAATTGATATTCTTGGGGTATTCCTAAAACTTTTAAAATTTTCGGTTTGAAAGCCGTCGTATAACTAACTACCCATCTTATTTATACGATGTGGAATACTATTATAGTTTGTACCATTATTAACAATGTGGTTTTATTCATGTAATTGTGTGTGTACTGTGAATTGTCTTAATCTTGAATGTCTACCTATTTACACTTTATGGAAGAAAATACTTCGTATCATGAATTTATGGGTGATCACCCTATAAGGCTCTTTTTGGGCATGATCGGCACGTGGGATTCACTTCTAGTAATGTTCCCAAACAAATTTTGGAACGTTTAGTAACTCAATAGAATGCAGAACCGTTACTTCGTCAATCTCAAATTGACTCCTATGCAACATTAGAGATGTCGACAGATGTAGTGACTGAATCTCAAATTCCAACTGAAATAGAATCATCCGCGGCAATTAATGTCCATGCTCAAAGGTACCTTGTCGAAAATGAACCTACGGAAATTAATTTTATTTATTTATTTATTTATTTATTTATTTATATTGTGGGAAACCAACAGTCTAATGAATAAATAGAAAAGTTACAATCTAAAGAAGATCATATACAGTAGTAACAATAGGTTTAAGTACTTAATTCATCGATTAAGAGATTTCGAAAAGATCTCAATTTTATGTTGAAAATATCCAAATGATAAAATAATCTATTATAAGTACACATCAATCTGTTTATCGGTGAATTTTTGTAACATTTTGTATTAACACTATTTACATAAAACAATTGTTGCAGTCTGGTTGCTTTAGCTGGTACATAAAAGTTTAATAAATGTATAAAAAGTTGACTGTCAATTTTATAGTGTATAATTTTGTGCAGGCATATCATATCATTAATAATTCTTCTGTTCTCTAAAGTTAACATTTTGAAATAACTTAAGCTTTTTGGATTAACATGTTCAATATTAAACCTTTTACACAATATATAGATAAACTTTTTTTGAATAGATTCGATTAATTTTACATTTTTCTCATAATGAGGGTTCCATATGCATGTTAAGACTTCTAGTTGCGATCTTACCAATGAGTTAAAAAGATATATATATATGATTCTTGTTTAGTAAAGGCAGAAGCAGTTCTCAATGTAAAACCAAGAAGTTTATATCCTTTGCCACTATATAATCCACATGATCATTATGTAATAATTTAAAATCGTATAGAATGCCAAGATCTCTTATTGTTGTTTTACGCTCTATCAATGTATCATTTATGTAATAATTAAAATAAATTATATTTAAATTTCTAGTGAAGCTGACAAGATAACATTTATTTATGTTTAAATTCATGTGATTAATTACGCACCAATTGCTCAAATTTATAAAATCATTTTGTAAAGAGAACAATCCTGAGTACTACATATTGGTCTGAAAATTTCAAGTCGTCTGCAAATAATAGAAAATGACTATTTTTGAAGTTACTATAAATATCGTTGATGTATATATTAAATAGTAAGGGTCCTAAATGAGACCCTTGAGGTACGCCTGATATTACTTTAATAGATCTAGATTTATAACCGTTACAGACGACTCTCTGAGATCTGTTGTTTATATAAGATTCAATCCACCTTAAAAGAGAACCATGAATACCAATACTAAACAATTTTAACAATAATATGATGTGATTAATACGATCAAACGCCTTGCTGAAATCAGTATAAATGACATCCACTTGGATACGGTTATCCAGATCAGAGCTTAAATATTCAGTAAAAGGCATAATATTGATCAACACTGACTTTTTATCGCAAAAACTGTTGGGTATTATGTACTTCTGTAAATCAACTTTTAATTTATCCGTCACAATCGCATCAAGAATTTTACCAAAAGTACACATGATAGAAATTGGTCTGTAATTTGATGCTTCATTTTGATGGCCTGTTTTAAAAATCAACATTATTGGATTCTTTCCACGTAAAAGGAAACGTGCCAGTTATTAGCGATTGATTATAAATAATATACAGAGGATCTACTAGATAAAATGCACATGTGCGAATAAAACCTGGCGAAATTCTATCAGGGCCACATCCTTTAGATACATCTAAATTTTGCAGTCTGAATAAAATTTCATCTTTTGTTACATTAGGAAGCTTATATTGGTGTTTGTGTTAGTGTTCATACTATTTATAATTTGATCTGTTTCGACATTTTGATTACTGACATAAACTGATCCAAAGTGTTCCGCAAAAAGATTACAAATGTCTTGACCCGATGTGGCTGTTTTATTATTAAATCTAATAACGATAGGTATTGATTGATGTTTTTTGAGAGTTTTAGAGTAGTTCCAAAATGCTTTCGAGTTTGTTTTTATGCTAGTTTCAATTCTAGATATATATTCCTTGTGGTTAATAATTGTTAGATGTTTAGCTGTTTTGCGCAAAGTGGAGAATGAATTATAGTCTGATACATTATTGAATTTTTTCCATTTAGAATGAAATTTATTTTTTTCACGAATTATTTTGATTAAAGGTGAGCTGAACCAGATAGGATATTGAGGCTTTTTACCATCTTTTAGCGGAACATATGAGCCAAGAAGATTATACAGTATACTGTAGAAGTATTCAACGTTGTCGTTAATATTAGTATTACTAAGAAGAATGTTCCAATTGATACATGACAGTTTGTATATTAATTCTTCAAAGTTTGTTTTATGAAAATTGAATCTCTTACAAAAATAATTATTTTTAAGGGGTAAAATTTAATAAACATAACTCAATACTTATTGGTGGGTGATAAATATCAACTGAAGATATTGGAGCGAGACAGATGCTAGTGTTGCAGTCAGTCGAACAAAAAATTAAATCAAGAATTTTATTTTGATGATTTTTAACACCATTGTATTGACCTATGTTATGTTTAGTAAGTCAGAGTAATTAGAGTTTCTTGTGTCAGGAGTTGGATCAAAACTATTGTCGTTATTTAATGACCATTGTAGGCCAGGCAGGTTATAGTTACCAGCGATGAAAAAGTTGTCTTGATTCTCCAAATAACACCCAACTCGAAGAAGTAATAAACCCTAGACAGCAAAACATACAAAAAGAAAGAGTTGTCTCATGTGGACAAAAACGTGCAGCGCAGAAAAGGCTTAGTGAATCAATGCTTAGGAATGCTGAGTTCAATGTGAACGATTGTGAACTAGTAGCTGTCCCTAAGGTTGATAGAGGACCGGCAGATCCCCAAAACATCATAGGAATAAAACTAGACTGCAAAAACGGAGTTTATCAAGTTGGTCTAGAATGCGGTGTGTTAAAGGGATGGTATGGGCGTGATCTAGGTACCTATTTTCGCAAGTGGAGACTTCAACCTAGCCGTTCAGAACAGAAACGTCTTGCTTTCATTTGAATAATAAACTTGCCAATCGAGCACTTGAGGTAACCTTTGATAACACAATACTTCCATATAATAAGACTCCCAAATATCTCGGCGTTACGTTAGACCGAACGTTAAGTTATAACCATCACCTTACTAAAACCGCAGCCAAGCTCCAAACTAGGAACAACATTTTACAGAAACTCTATGGAATCACTTGGGGTTCTTCCGCTACCGTTCTACGATCATTTGCTCTTGGCTTGGTCTACTCGGCTGCAGAATATTGTGCTCCAGTATGGGTAAATAGTGCTCATGTGAAAAAGATTGATACCGAACTAAACTGTATCGCATTATAACAGGTACAATTAGAAGTACACCTACTGCCTGGTTATCGGTGCTGAGGCATATTCTTCCACCACACTTGAGTCGTAAAATGGCACTTGCTCGAGAACTTCCTAAGATTCAGAACAATCCACAACTTCCTATTACGTCATTCAATGATGATCTTCGCATAGGGAGACTACGTTCCAGACATCCCCCACTAATCGAAACCAATATCCTTGATGATAACATATATTTAATAGAGACCTGGCAGGCGGACTGGGAACAAACGAGACCCCCACAATCTAGTACTCTTCCGAGCATCTCGACTGTACCACTAGGATTTCACCTACTCCGTAGATTTGGTCCGGCATCAATCGTGTCAGAACGAATCACGGTAGATGTAAAGATATGCTACACAAGTGGGGAAAAACTGAATCTCCCTTTGGGATTGTGGAGCGGGTAGCCAAACAATTACCCATATCGTGAGAGACTGTCCGATTAGGGCTTACCATGGAGACCCAAATGATTTCATTTTTGCGACAATTAGCTCAATGGATTATATTAGAAACCTTGACATTTGTTTGTGACAGTTGTGAGGGTGTCTATTGCTCATGTATGTATTTTATCTTATTTATTTTATTTTATGTAATTTTATATGATTTGTGTGCCATACGCTATATATATATGCCCTTCAAGTTTTCTAACGTTCATTTCTCGAAACAACTCTCATTACGGAAAGCAGTAGCACAGTGTTCTAGTACATAAGGAATTGCGAAGTGTTGCACATTAATAAAAGCGAAGTGTATTTGTCTGTTTTAATTGTACTTCTTTCCACCGTGTACACCAAATTGTCTCTTCCTTACCAATCATAATTTGAAATACTGCCTCTTTCAACAACGTCTTATTTATGACAAGAAATTGACAGCTTGCCGGTCCAGATGCAAAACCTAATCATTTCATCATCTGGAAAACAAAAGTTTCCGGTTTGCGAAGTAGACAATATTTTTATCTCTATGTAGCAAATGAATTTATTACTGCATCTGGGGCCATTTCAGGTGCTGTATATCCATTTCATGAAATGTTTAGTTACAGTATATGAATTCGACATATATACAACATATATTAACTGTACAATAGAATGCAGAGAACTACTTCAATTATGGTCAATTTTAATGTTCCCAGGTCCGATAATGTACGTAAATCATGTTTTATTTAAAATATTCAGAACTAACACTGAAACACTTTTTATTTTTCTATTAATTATGTATTTAATTTGAGTATAATTTATTCAAAATGAATCAATACACATTTTCTCATTAAATCGAAAATTTTGCTTTAAAAATGTGTATGAATTATTAATTTTACTAAAAAAATAAGGATAATATTTTTTTATAATCTAGAATGATTTGTATTATTTCAAACTTTTCATTACATAAACACTTAATAAAAATACGTTAGGGAGTTTGGTGAAAAATTTAATGTTGCTACCCATAAGAATTTTCAAGCTCTAAACTTTTGTATGTTAACAGAAAATGAATATATTATTAAATAAATATTCTACGAGATAAAAAGTGAAGGCAGGCTCATAAAACTGTATGCCATACTGTACTATTTTTTTCTAACTCCTAACAGAAATATCTTAATTTTAAATAAATAGTGAAACTGGTGAAAAAATCATGTTTGCGCCAAAAAACGGTTGTACCCGAATTTTGAAATTAAATCTTTTTCAGATTAAAATTATGCCTATGATGAAATCAAGAAATTAAACCGTTTAAATTCAAAGTTTTTCTGTAGGCATTGCTTATTTATTGCAGTTCTAAATAATAATAATAATAGAACAGGTTCTGTTTGATATAATTATTACTTATTTCGTAATAATTATAAATATGGAATGCCTAAGGAAAACTTACGTATTTCAATGCGGTGGTGATTTTCCAAAATAAAAAACTATTTCCAAGTTTATAAAAAGTAAATAAATTTTTTAAAAAATTTCATGTTTAATTCATTTTTTTGTAAAAATTGCATCAATAAAGATATAATAAGACCCATAGTTGCATGAGTTGTTTAAAGTTTTTAAATCATGACGTCAAAATAAATATCTTTATTTACATGTCTATTGATCAATCACTGTTTTGTCTTGATATATATTTTATTTAAATACGTGTGTCCTACCTTCTTGTCAATAGCTTACATGCAACAGTACGACCTTCTATTTAATTAATCTTTTTCTAAATTTTGTAATACATTTGTTTGATAGAAATTTTATTATAAAACTTTTGACATTTTACTTTTAACTTTTAAAAGCATTGTTAATTTACATTATTTATTATTCTAGCGGGTTTTCAACTGAAAACTGACCTTCTATCATGCAACCTATAATTATCGAGAACCGTTCAATTGCAAATTAATTTTCTAAATACAAATTACCTGTTACATTTCGTAGGATGAAGATGATCGTGCTCGTAACTCGTAACAGTATTAATTAAATTGATTCTTAAAATTTAAATTAAAAATAATCCAATAACCAATGTAAGTAAATTTGTGTGCAATATTCGTGTTGCAATGTTGTTTAACAATCCACGTTTCGCTTAATGACAAATACAATAAATGAATTATTATAATACTGCAACCTTCTATGTAATTGCACGAGGACATCTGAGTTATGTGTAAATTTTTTTTATTTGTAAAACTTGCCTCGGCCAAAGACGATTTAGAACGGTGCGTATTACACACGTTAATTTTGTATGCCCCTATAAAAAATAGTTGCATTAATTTACTGTTATTAATCGATTCGAAAGCAACTAATATAAAAACCATATACGCTTCTGACCTACTTATGTTCAAGATGTCAATTACCTTTAAGAGAATACGTTAAAATCTAAATATTACCATTAAGGTATTCAAAAGTTAATATTAATATAAAAAATAATGAAAACAAACTAAACCGGCTTACACCAGTTAAACAATTTAGAAATCCGAGAGTACCGTTTTCGAATGCTGCTTGCATTCTTAAACGTTGAGTTTTACTTTATATGGCGTAAACATGTATTATGTTAATTGTTTAATTTATACTTTTCAAATATGACATTGTATAGGTATGTAAATAAATACTAACAGCGACAAATTAGATAAAATCGGCAACTTTGCGTGTGTCCATTTTTGGAATCTATCGCCATCATAAATATTAACCAATGTTATTATCATCTCATGAAAATTCTGTCGGAGAATTAAATCTTTTTTGCACAAATCTCGGTCATTGTGTTTTGATCATTTTCAACGCCAAAATGTATGTAGAACAGGGACGTATATGAAATTATAATAGAATTGGGTATTTCTCCAGTAAATAAAGAGAAACCTGCAATTTTGACCAAAAATTAAATTTAAATTTATTTAAATGATGCACCAATAGTAGAAAATTGAAAACAAAATTGCAGAGGTCGAAATAAATTGAAACTACTCTAAAAATCAATTTCTTGCAAATATAAATACTTAACGCGAAGGCAGTGTGTCAGAATCTGACATTTGTCAAATTTGCTATATACTTGAATAAACTATTAAACAGTTATGGTCAAAATTCCATATTACTGAATGATTAGATCAACACAAAACGTTCGAAGAAAAGCTCGTTTGAAAGTAGAAAGTGAAATTTTCGCCATAATGTCGAATTCAGAATCGTATAAGCAGCAGAATCACTGAGTCTAAGCGAAGAAACGCAAGCTGTACCCGTAGTTCAAATGACTTCAGAACACATTCGCGAATTTTAGCGGTAATGCAGCAACAATTTGCACTGCAGTTCCAGCAAATACAGAAACAAATGGTTACCCCTTAAATTCCTGCGGTTTCGAAAGAATAGCAACGCGGTAATTTTGTCAAATGTACTTCGAAATTTTCGAGTGAAAAAAAATATGATGTAGACGCTTTTACTGATTAGATTTTTTTAAGGATTTTTTTTACTAAAGCTTTATTTATATCAAAACTCTTAACTCAGCGAGCAATTACAATTATTATGTAAAAATGTCAAAATGAAACAATAATGACACGATTGTGTATCGTTTTACACGGTATGTACCCACAAGCTGTGATTGGATGGATATATTATCGCCACCAGTTTTTAAAATTAGTTAGCATATTTTTCGGCGTTTTTGTTTTATTCTGTACGCTGTATGACGAGTTGCTCCTACATGCACATGTGATAGAACAAACACTTCAAGATCAAAATATTGGAATTAAGAATGCGATAATGTGCTGTAACAATGGAAGAACTGACCGCTTTGTAAATATTGCCGCCGATTGGGTCACGTGAGGGACGATCTTTGCTTTATTAAACGAATCAGAACGAATACACATAAAACGGCTACAGCCTAGTTATCGGCTTTTCAGAATTTTATGAACCGTGGTGCTGCAATCAGTTATTTTCAAAATTCTACAAAAATTATCTTAATTTCTAGAAAACAAATTAAATGTCAATTTATTTTAATTGCGATCGTTCCGTATATTTTTTCTAACCTATAGTTTTGTTGATTTATTTGTTGTAAAAGAAAGAACTACTTGTGACAAACAGAAAACAACAAAAATTGCACCAAAAAACTATCATAAGTGATACCGATGCTGATGATGATAGCTTAGCTATTGAAACACGTGTCCGAGTAAAGTTTTTTGGTGCAGTTTTTGGTGTTTTCTGTTTGTTAAATAGACGCTGCAGTTTAGTGTTCCATTCCTTTGAACTACTTGTGAACAGTTTTTTGTGAATAAATGTTTTATGATTGACTTAAATTGTTCATTTTAAATTTGGCGCTGATTAATTATAGTTTTCAATACAAGGTCACGATTCATAAGATTCTAAACAGTCTCTACCTAGTGCCAAGTTGTTGTGCTACGGTTGCGGAACACCAGGGACAATACGTTCTAACTGCAACACATGTAAAGATTCAACTTCAGAACGAACATCGGCTACCGTTAAGCATCGAGTTTTTCAAGAGTAATAGGGCAATTCTTCCCATTACAATTTTGGAGAGAAGCGGATTTGCGTATGCAGACTCAGGTGCTCAAGCCAGTATTGCAAATCCAACTGTTTAATATTTTAAATTCGTACAGTATCCTTTCACGTCAACGCAGATATTGATAGCCTACCCAGACGCCGTGACGCAGGTTGAAAACGTCCTAGTAGCAGAAGTAACGGTCGAAATTAAAAAAAGTTACTTACCAACCAAATTTATTATGTCATCGTTAGAAACTATTCGCACTTTACTCGGTATTGATATCTTCGAGAAAACCGGAATCGATTTGGATCAGCAAATTTGGGCGTTTGAACCAGACGTACCTTTTAGGATTACCGACCATGATGTGCTTAAACATCGTAGGTAGGACAACGTTCGGATGAATTGTTGAGGAAGCCTGAGACCTCTAGAGGGACATCCAACTGCGTTTGCGGAACACAGTATCAACACTGTCGACAGTTTGGTTATTTTTGTCCCACTATATCGGTTGAAAAGTGTACTGAAGGCGGAATGGACTGAGCGAATGCGTTATCTAGGCAACCATGTAAACCAACAACCGTAGAGCCCTGCGGGATTTGCAATGTTAGGGTAAGTTTACCAGCACCAAGTGCATCAGACATTACGCAACGAAAAATTCGATGACCCAGAAGTTTGCAAAATTATCGATGCTTTTGAACAAAGAAATCGCGAAGAGGATTTCAAGAAGTGGACCGATCGAGGTTATAAAATGGAGCCAGGTATGCTGAACCGTCCCATCCTAGAAAGCGAGACAGAGGATGCCTCTTGGTAGTATCTGAGAGACTGCACAAAGTCCGCATAAAAGAGTGCTTCGCATTATTATTATTGGCCTGGTGATGCGTCATTACGTGACGGAGTATGTTAAAAACTGCATTAACTGCCAACGAAGTAGTTGCAAAAACCAGCTTTCCTCTGAACTGATGCAAGCACGACCACTGGCTCAAAGGTTTAAGGTGCTGGTTGCGGATCTTTTTTGACCTCAAAAACCACTACCAAGACCAAATCATCCAATTCGTCGTCGAGGTCGCATTAGGAAATTGAAAGTTATAGGTTTGGCAGCGAGTACGTCAACGTCAAACTAGAGGGGGAGGTTGAACAAAAATGTTGGATCTAGTGATAGTTTATTGTAGGAAATATAGTTTGTTTCATATTTCATTTGAAGTGTGAGAATTTTAATGTATTTTGCTCTACCCAGTTCAAATTTCTATTAAAGTTAAAACATTTTCACCATGAATTAACTTATTAAACCATATATCTACAAATCTATTTAAAGAAGAGTGAAACTATCCACCGTAATGTATTATTTGAAAAATTATATAGAACGAATTTTTTGAAAATATTCTACACAAACGAACAGTAAAAAGTACCTGTTTGGTTGAAAATTTTAAATGATTAATCCATACACACTTTTTTAGTCAATCAAATTGTCTCATTTTTGGTTTCTAAGTCAATGTGTGCTCTTTTTCTTGAATAAAATGCTACTAGAACTTTATTCATGAATAAATATCTACTAGACCTTTTTTTCGCAAATGTCAATTGCGATTGACAATGAAGGGGAAAAAAGTGTTTATAGATTAATCTTCAAATATCATTCGAGCTCGATATTTTTGAAAATATCTTGCTCTTATGATATTACATATGGTAAATTGTGAACCAAAAATGTTAGGAATAAACGTCTGTCAACGATAGTGATATTTCTGCTAATAGATGAAGCTTCATTAAGACTTTTATTACGGGTTTCTTTTCAAAAATGAGATGTCATATTAAATTGTTTGTCTTATATATATTTATTTACAACTACTGTTAATTTATTATTGTATTTGTTATTATTTTGTGTTACGTTAGTTAGTTTAAGTACCGGAACCATTTTTGTTGTCATTCTACTGATATGTACGAATCAGATAATCTTAAGCCGAGAAGGCCAAAGAAGGTATTTAAAAAACATCAAGAAAATCTAAGAATTAGATATAATGATTTACCTACCAAAATTAATTTAGAACATGGTAATTATACCCAAGTGTAATTAATTAATAAAATTACCCTTTTAAGGTGCACAAATTTAAAATTTGTATAGCCTATATCGAGCACAACCTTCTTGGACAAAAGGCATGGGTAAGATGATAGACGAAAGGGAACATTCGGTTTATCAAAATTATATAGAAACTTTTGTAGTAGAAATAAAGACTGCTACAGTGCACACATGGCGCACAAAACGTTGTCTTATAAAACTATGTAATGGTTTTTTGGTGCCCTTCCTAAAAAAGATTTATTATTCATATATTAGTTAACAACAGGAAGAAATATTTATTTAATTATGATGTAATTTACCTACCTACGTTTTATTAGATTGGGGCGCAATTTATTTAATAATTGATAATCAAGAAACCATTTACTAAACCCCTATCCATATTTCTTTGTTTTGCACGAAAACAAAAAAAAAATATGTTTTTTAAAGAAGAACATGAATGACTGTGGTAAGCATAATATCTAAATGTGACAAATGTTATTCAATTTCAATATTTCCTTGTTCTATATTAGTATTTTTAGGTTTAACTAAATCAATCGTATCCGTAAGTATAGCGTGGTATCTTCATTTCCTAACTCAATTTCTTGGTTGCTTTAACATGACTGGAAAAGATATTACCTCAGCATATGACTACTGTAAAAAGATTATCAATATCAACATTAAGACTTTTTTGGAGAAACGAAACGTATCTTCTTAAATTGTGAGAAAAGCCAGTGCCCTAAGAAACTCTTCTCGTGTGGTTTTCAGACCATAGTAATAAATTCTTTCATAAAAAACCAACAATATTTAATTTGGATGCAAGTAGAGGAATACAAAACATTGCAAAAAACGTAATGACCGAGGCGAGGGGTGAATAGGTGGACAAAAACATGTACACTGTCCGACAAATATTCGTAATATTTAAGGTATTTCTCAATACTCAAGTATTATTTAGTCCTGCCTATGTATTACTGTTCAAGTCTTGCTTACCGCTGTCCAAGAACTACCTTCTACTGCCCAAGTCCTACCTATTACCGCCCATGTATTTCTTAATATTGACCATGTACTATCTAATTCTACTCATGTATTGCATAACACTGTCTAATTAGGTACTCTCCACTAATGTTGGTCACAACATTGTATGAACAGAACGTTCATTAATGTCTTACCTGGCAGTACAAGAGCTACTTCCTATAAATTAATAATGATTAAAAATTTACTTTTAATTATCACAATAAATAAACATTAAAATTACGTAGTTTAATAATTTGAAAATAAACAATGATTTAATATGTAACTAAACAAAACGTATTGTAAAAGGTTGCAATACAATTTATAATTGTAAACTACAGAAAATGTTGACCTTCGTTCCAAATACATTCTTGAACTCGTCTTTTATATTTTCAAATACCGTTTAAATTTCATCTTCGGTAATTTGTCTAATTTCATTTGTTATTGCTTATTCTTGCAGTTCTTCAAGTGTGTGTAAACGTTTCTTAAATATATTTTCTTACGACTGCCGAATAAATAAAAATCTACGGTGTTTAATTTGGAGATCTTTGTGGCCATAAATTCACACTTATGATTCTGTTTTCATAAAAAACTCTTTAAACACTCTTAATGTTGCTCTTGCTGTATGGGCTGGTGCATTATCTTGCTGAAAGAAACCACCAAAAATTCTTGCAAAATGATTCGATATCTCTCAGCCGTTATAGTTTCTCAAAAAAACATAGGACCTATTATGCGTCTTCTAGAAATAATAATCTCATGCTCCTATTTTTGAGGATGTGACGGAGCTTCAACAAATTTACATTGATAGTATTCAGGGTCATTGATAGTCAATGTAGGTTAGACGTTTATTAAAAACGAGTCATAGGAGTAATCTGAAAATTTGGCTACTGCCAAAAATAGACACGATCTATCTTTCTAAAATATTTTCATTTTAGCGGTTTTACCGCTTCTACTCGAAAGTAGTAACAACTTAGTAATTTTTAATAAAAACCTTGTATATTATTTAATTTTTAGAATTGCAATTTCTTGTTGATATTCTTTTCTTAATAGTTTCCTATTCCTATCTACACCGGTTTTCGAGATAATAATTATTTTAGGTTATATTTTTTTCAAAATATGATCCCACTAAAATTTAAATTTAGCTGCTATTTGAACCCATATATGGCTGAAATTGTAGATGCAGTTTGCAAAAGCCTTGTATTTAACAGCTACCTAAATAAATTTATTTTATCTTAATGATTTGGACGTGACATACAAAAAAGATCAAAACTTTATTTTTTCAAATGGAACACCCGGTATATTATTTGAAATTCTGATAGACAATTAAAATGCCTTCACGTTGATATAGCATAGTGGTATAGCTAACTCGTCAACTTTTCGAAATAATCGCAATAATTATTAAAAATCAAATTGTCTTCACATAATTTGCATTAGTTAGTCATGGAACGCCATTTGATTTGACAATCGCTCAATTATTCACTGTGTTTGACAGACGTCAAAGTTTTGAAAAAATAAAGTTTTGACCTTTTTTGTATGTCACGTCAAAATCATTAATTTTATAAGAAAAAATAAATTTATTTAGGTAGCTGTTAAATACAAGGCTTTTGCAAACTGCCTCTAACATTTCAGTCTTATATGGGTTCAAATAGCAGCTAGATTGAAATTTTTGTGGGATCATATTTTGAAAGAAAACAACCTAAAATAATTATTATCTCGAAAACCGGTGTAGATAGGTATAGGGAACTATTCAGAAAAAATTATCAGCAAGAAATTGCAATTCTAAAAATTGAATAATATACAGGGTGTTTCAATAAAATTACTAAGTTGTTACTACTTTTGAGTAGAAGCGGCAACACCGCCAAAATGAAAATATTTTAGAAAGATAGATCGTTTCTATTTATGGGAGTAGCCAAATTTTCAGATTACCCTATGCCCCGTTTTCCATAAACGTCTAACCATCTAACCATCGGCTATCAATGACCCCGTATAAAATGACAAAATGGTTAGTGGTGGAAAATTTCCAGGTTCTGAAAGCTATTTTACACCAACGGCTGAAAATATCTGTGAAAACGCTCAACACTTAACCACAGCGTCTTTGCCTACAAAGTATACGTTAAGGGTGTTTGGTGGGTTGTTCAGTCTATACTGTGTGTCCCGGATAATCTGAAGCATTCTGTTTAACATGGGGAATTTGAAAAGTCCGATTTATATGTACCCAAAGTGTTTTTAGGATATTTTCACTATCAGAACACTTAACAACGTCTACTACAAAACGTTTTGCGTAATAAGTTCTGAAATTTAACCAAACGTATTAAAAATACTTGAAACAACATTTAATAATATTTCAAAACGTATCAGGGCTCAAGTTCCAGTTTTTTTAGTTGTATTATTATTTTAAAAGAACATAATTTTATTTCTAAATTTGTTTCGAAGTTCTAAAAAGAACTGATTTTTCACAAAATTAACCGAAAAACAGCAACAAAAATAAGACGAGAAAATAACGAATATTCAAGAACCACAAAGTGCGTCAGTTTGGAGGAATGGTTTTTTTACCAACCTAAAATTTGAAATAATTCGTCTTTTGTTTGACCTCGGCTTAAACATTAATGAACGCAGTGTACATTTTATGCGACTTTATTGTGAGAGCTCTGGTGGAGTAGTTTGTGGTGGTTTTTGTAAGGGTTTTCATTTAAAATTTTCGATTTGGAAACAGTCGTATAATTTCCTATAAATTTTCACTTGTTTGCTATAAATTCAAAAAATTGGGTAGGTTTAATATGTTGTATTCTAATAAAAAAAATTATTTAAAGTTTCCTTTTTGATTTAACCGTCTAAAAGTTTTTAATAAAAAGAGTAATAATTACTGCTAATAAAGCTTAAAGTTTACTATAATGTAAACAAAACGTTTGTAGAGAGTACTTAATCCATGATGTTAAAGATTAGATAATTTTTTTTCTAAATTAGTGTCATTAAATGTTAATATTTGTCAATCAGTGTTGACTATACAATTGTAGTTATTGTAACAACTGATACTTTATTATCAGAAACTAATTATTTGTGTGTATAGTTGATCGGTAATGGTTTTAAATTGAGCTGATCAATGATCTGTAATTAAAATTTTTATTTCAGATTCTCATGTGCTTTTGGTTTTTAAGTACATCCTGACTTGCGTACATACGATATTGAACAAATGGAAATGTAGGTTTCTGTACGCAAAGCAATTTAGGATCGACCTAATCGAAATCACCAATTCTTTGTTATCAATAAATTTTACAATTCCACGTACATTGAACTCGATATTTACGAAATTACCTATAATTAAATGAAAAAAAAAACATTTAATTGTATTGTTATTTGTTATGAAAAATTACCCGCAATAATAAGTAAATTACGCTTTGCACACGTCAAATTTTCAAATATTATTCTTTCGTAACGTACGTTTAAAATTTTAAAAATTCTTCGAATACTTGTCTTAACTCTAGCATTGAAGGACAAAAAACGTATATAATTGAATTTGATTATTTTAGTTTAGAAATAATTACATAGATTGGTTTATTCGCACTTTTGTTTTTATACGTTCAATTCACATTTTGTTACGCAATATCGTTAACACAATTAAATTATTCAATGAATGTGCTTTTAATTATAACAAATTCCTTTGTCTCCATAATAAGCATTACATTGGGCGACAAAATTTGTGTTACGAGTAACATTTTTATGAGTTTTTAACGTTATTGTAATGTAAAAGTCAAGATTGAAAATAATAGTATATTATATTATAACTGATAGAAATGCATCATTATATGCGAGTAAGAATCTCACGAGATAATGACATTTAGATCACGTGTGACATAAGACGTTTTATCTCACAGGTGCGTTGTAAAAAAATCCAAGAAATTCATGTAAATATCCGCCTGTAACATTAGCTTGGTTCTATGTATCGGTTTTCGTAGTGACCTGTGGTTGTTGTAGTTATGAAATAAACAGTCTCATTGTTTTCCCCAATTTTCTTAAAATTAATAAAATTTCAAAAATATCCAATGGGACTGGAAGGCGCAGTTTCCAGTTTGCTTCCGGTTAAGTGAAAACATATCAACCAGAAAGAATATGATCTATTTTCCAACGCAAAAATGTTAATAATTTTGAAAAATATTCTTTAACAGATATTCTTCTAGTATTTTCAATACAAAATTACAATTTTTAATTACAACTGACAATTGTCAGATTTACGCAGTTGTGAGCAGAACTGACAGCTTTATCTCTCTTGTGAGTGAAATTTGATTTCTGTCACAAACTGTAAACTACACCTGTAAGATAATAATATATTATGCAACGATTATTGATTAATGGTTATTACATGAAAGTTGCATACACTATTTTTTCTACGACTATTCAATGAATGAATACTACCTATTGAACTTTTTATATAATTAGTGATCTTTTTATAACATATGAATTAGTTTGTAGCTGCAGAGTGAATTTGAACTTTGCGTCATACATATCCAGCTGTTTTCCAGATAACAAGTGGGGCATATAAAATAGGTGTGTGACCAGAAAACAGCATCTTAGTTCTCTTAAAAGTATAAAACGTAAATGTGTATTTCCTTTCTGTATTAATTAACGGTAAACAACTTAAACTTATCCTTTTTTGTATATACACAAATTATTTACAGTACAATTTGTGAAATTTATTTGAGGGGCTGTTCCCTGTACGGATGGTTGTCGAAGTTGAATTGGAACTGGACGACATGTTAATGTTGATTTCGACTTCGTCATCGTTATTTTCGATTGAGTTTAAGATTAGAATTCAAGGAACTTTTAAGATTGGTAGAGCCACTTATTAGTCTAACAGACACAGTAATGAGGCAGTGCATTCCAGCCAAGAACAGATTACAAAACATAATAGGTTTTACAATTAATAGACATTTCACTTTTAGACTTGAAGTTACCCTTAGATTTCTTGCGACAGGAGACTCATTTCGATCTCTCATGTATTCCACTAGGATACATGAATCAACTATATGTTTGTTTATACCCGAAGTTTGTGAAGCAATATATAAGGTTCTGAAAGATGATTTCTTAACGGTATGACTAAAAACATCAAGTCACATTAAATATAGTTCCATTTCTGTTATAGACACCTTCTTCAGTTGAAGTTTGGCAGTCCATTGCAGATCAGTTCTTTAAAATGTGGCAATTTCCTCAATGCTTAGGTGCACTGGATGGTCGGCATATAAAATTTAGACCCCAAAATCAACAGGGTCATATTACTATAATTATAAAGGGGATCATTCTTTAGTTTTACTAGCTATGGCTGGTGCTCATTATAAATTAACATATGTAAATATTGGTGTCAATGGAAGAATTCGTGATGGAGAAGTTTTTCGAGAGTGCACTTTGTCCAAAGCTCTACAAACCAATTCCCTAAATTTTCCACTATCAAAAGCATTACCTGGACGCAGTCATGTCGTGCCATACGTGATAGTTGCGGATGATGCTTTTCCATTGACAACGAGAATTATGAAAGATTTCCTTCAAAGAAATTTGACGTATGCTAACCGAATGTTTAATTACCGTCTGCCTAGAGCTCGAAGGATTATTGAAAATGCATTTGGCATTCTCGCCAACAGATTTCGGGTTCTATTAAATCCCATCGGTTTGGTCCCACATAAAGTTGAGAGAATTACATCAGCATGTGTGGCACTTCATAACTTTTTATGCACAAGAAGTGGTAGATCTTATACTGATGGAAATGAAAATGATAGTGGTACTTTGGAGACACTTAATCAACATCCATCAAATCGGTCTGCACGATCAGCATTGTATGTAAGAGAAGAATACAGAAATTATATTTGTTCAGATATTGGTAGAGTAGATTGGCAAGATGCTGCTGTCATAAGACATAACATGTAACCAAAATTAAAACTGTTCTCCATTTTTTTAAATAGCATATCAGGTTATATTGTTTTTGGTATAAAGAAAATAAAACTTTAAAACATTTTTTATTTGTAGCGTTTAAAAGGTTCAAAATAAAAAAATATAATAAGTTTAATTACATTTATTTATATTTCGTTTAATTACATCTAAAATTTCACTTTCGGTGTCTTCAAGCACATTTTCATCGACAATCTTTCTTAATTTTGATCCTACATACTTTAAAAAAACATTGACCATCCCTATCTTCACTGCTTGTTACGGGTTTCTTCTGAATAATGGCAGCAGCAATTTCATTCATAGCAGCACTAGTTTCTGCAAAATAATTATCATCTGCCTTCATTTTTTTTTGCTTTCTTCCAACAGGTGTTATAAGATTCACAGCACTGGTGGAAGGTATTTCTTCCCTGAAAGTCTAAAAAAAGATTTGCCTGAGAATACGACAACAAATAGAAATAACCATACCTCTTCACAGGTGGTAATTTGGGTATCTCGATCTTCCTCAAATACATACTCTATATTTGTGTCTTCGATGCCTTCTAAGTATGCATTTTCGACAATTGTTTCTGGAATTATTGTATCTAGTGTTGCGGTTTTTGGTGTAGTATGCTCTAGAATATACATGATAAAGTCGTAATACCAAATTGATGGTGTATAAACCTATAAGTATTTGCATTGTTGATAAAATGTGTCCAAGACTATCGAAATATCTACCTGGTCGGTACTGCTTCCACTCTTTAAACTTTTTATACTCTTCCGATGCTCCACCAAAAAATTCTGTCGTAGAGCAGAAAATTTACTTTTATCTTTGCAATAGTAACTTCTGGTCTTTTATTTTCTACATAGTCTCCTTGTGACTTTATACACTTCTTCCAGCGATGCACCCATCTCTTTAATCCGCCCAAATAGTACTCGGCGTTCTTCTCTGCAATATAATTGCCTGCTCATTTGACAAAAATCTTTGTCCTCCGAGCGCAGTTTTTAGTTTAGTTGAGGGAACAGAGAGAAGTCGCTTGGGGCTAGATCTGGTGAATAAGGTGGATGGTCAAGCAGTTTAAACCGTGTGAGACGGGGCGTTGTCTTGGTGAAACAGGATTTTTTTTAAGATAATCAATTAGGATAACTCCATGACTATCCCAAAAAACAATCGCCATCACTTTCCCAGCCGAAAAACAGATTTTGCTTTTTCTGGAGCCGGTCCCCCATTTGCAGTCCACTGTTTTGACTGTATTTTTGTTTCAGACGTATAGTGGTGTATCCAAGTTTCATTTACAGTAATTAATCGGTGCCAAAACTTGGATTTATTGCGCCTAAACTGCGCCTACAGAGTATTGGAAATGAAAAAATAATAAATTTGGTGTTAACTAGCTAGACCAGAATTTTCAAAACTGAAAAACTTTTTTACCATAATTCTCAACAACATATAAAAGAATTAAAATTACATTTCCGTTTCCAGATTTATCCGACTTTTTCATCTAATTTGACTGGATTATTAGGTTATAAGGTTTTGTGAAAGTATGGATCTTGTCTACGAATACATCAAATCTTTTGAAAGTAAAGTTAAAGTTTCCAAAATGATATTAAAAATAAATTATATTCTCAGCAATAAATAGTATTTAAACAAACAAACCTTGATTTGCCTCGACATGTACCAAGAATGAACCTCAACCTGCAGACCAACTTCAGCACCAAAAAATAACACTTTTGTATTTTTATTCTATTATTCATGATTTCATTATTATTTTTTCCTAATTGTACATGGTTGTTCTTTTTTGTTCTTTCTATACAAATTTTGTAGAATGTTATAAGACATAATATACTGTATCAAACTTTCTTTATAGTAGCGTCTGTAGGTTTGTAAGTTATACCAACAATTTACCTTAATTCTTTACTATACTTGCAAGTAATGATTATGTATTTGAATAGAACAATGATCTCAAGATCTATATAAATGAAATTTTGATGATTTGCATAACAACACTGAAATCGGGAGTAGACGCAGTGTTAAAAATCTATTAGTTTCAAAATTTTCTTGCAATATTTTTTTAAATCAATTGTATTTAACACAAATTACAATATTAATGCTATTAGTTTGAGCATATCCTGTATATTATATTATTTTAATGCTTACACCGTTTTATCAGGGCTACTTACTGAATTTAAAAAAAAAGATGTAGATTACTTAATAATGCCTACAGATAATATAATGATTAGATCACATTTTGAATTACTTAACCTTAAAGCCCGGAGGCATCGAAAATGAAATTTTTGATTTAAATAAATGGTCATAGAAACTTACCATATTCAGGATGTTGTGAATGAAGAACAGTTAAAAGTGTAAAAGTACGTTTACTTTATAATAATTTTTACATTATATGTAATCTAATTATAAATAGTTAATGCTACACGAACATCAAATTATTTAATTTATTTTCGTGCACTAATGCTAATTTGACATGTTTAAAGTTAATAAACACACAACTTGATTGTTACTGTTGCAAATGATTAATCACAATGACTAACGAGATTACAATCAAAATATATATTTTGTGATTAATTTGCAAATGAATATTACGCTTTCAATTTTTTAAAAATTTTTTTTATATATTTAGTAGGTACTAAGCATTTCCTCGTATCCAAACTGCTTTTTGAATATTTTTGATGTCCTAGTAGTTCTGATAAAAATTATTAAAAAAAGGCCAGACGTGAACGAATAACCACCATGCCTAAAATAACAATAATTAGCTCGTTTGAACTTTGACTTTTTGTGAAGTTTTTTTTAATACTATAAAAAAGTTTGAACTATTGGTTTTTGAAGTATTTTAATACAATACAAAAGAACTGAAAATCTACGAGAATTTTTGTTTTAAACAAAAGATCTAATCGATATCTATCTCAGTACATAATTGAAATAAAAATAAAAACTGCCATTCTTTGATTATGTTGAAATTGGGTTCATTTTTTGGGCTATAGAAAATAATAAAACGTATCGGAAGCAATGTTAACGGTTATACTAAAAAGCTTTCATGCAATTTTTCACTAAATTCCAACCTGACGTGATAATTCTAAAATTGAAAATGCAAAATCAAATATGGCGCTTAAGTGTAATAAGTAGGACTTTTTTTGTTCACGTTGCCGTTAATTTTTGGGAGTTGCATCTTTCGTATTTTTTTTTCAATAGGGTAATAGTACAAAGTACTTCAGATTCTTAGTGACTTTTTTTTTAGAACTTTTGGAATGTGACATAGATTTTTGGATGCTACCAATCCATTCAATTCACCAACTCGACGTGAAATCGCCAATTCTAGCCGCTTCTTCGAGGGCGTCTGGAACATAAACCATACAAGATAGACAGACATACCATACTGTAGAAAATTTTATGCTCTACAAAAAGTAAGTTACCACTGTGGCGCATGCCTTATATGGTTCAAATTTTTTCAATGGTATTAGAATTAATACAAATCGAAATAATGATATTTTTTAGATTCAAAGAATGTCTTGCCAACTGCCTATACGTAAGCCAAATGTGTGATATACTATGTTATATAACAAAAGCAGAAAAATAACAATTCATTTGTGAGTAACTTGTATATTGTTATTTTTATCAATTTAAAATAATAAGATAACCGACATCCTACTAAGTTAAAAGGTGACCGCTTATTGAATGATTGGTGCACCAATTTTCTATAATCTTACGTATCCTTATTACTGTAACCTTCAAGGTACAATTCGTTTATTTACTCACATGACTTCGGCGAATAATGTTTTTGGAAAACAACCTAAATGTTTAAAATTCTTAGAAGAACGCACAGTACGTGTTAATTTGAACATTTAGTTTGGAATGTAAAAAGAATTCACACCTTGTCTAACAGTGACCTAAGTTAGCCCTTATACGTCTATTTCCTTGAACCTTTGACTTGTGCTTTGACTTCTAATTTTTTGGTATTCCTCTTTAGGGTAGGTAATGCAAAACACGTACAAAATGGACTTCAAAATTTGTGGCAACGCGTTTGAAATAGGAGCGACTTTGACTTACAAAGTGAAACTTTCACTAATGCAGTGTGTAATTACATTAAATTAGTTCAAGTTGTTTAAGTGTCATTTTATGTGAAACCATTGGAAAACCAATATGAATTGAGAACGGCTACAAGAAAAAGGAAATTAAAATGTCGATCGGATCATATTACGTAAAGCTTACGTAACATTTTACTTAGTGCTTTTTATCTAAAAATCTAATCCTCAAAGTAAACTAACCTTAAGATTAATTATCTTATATTTAACAATTTGCGAAGTTAAATTTAATCATAAAAGTCACGACTTTTTTCTTTTTAACGTTGTACCATTATTGAAGTAAAGTTAATCACTCAATTTAACCTTTAAATTGGAATCATATTAATTTGCAATTTATTAATTTAGTTATGTGTAGAGGAAATAAATATTAAAATGGGGGTCAATCCAAAGGTCGTACGCGACCAATAATTAAAATAACCACAGCAAAATCTATTTTTCTTAACAATTTTTGTACGTAACGAAAAAAAATACGATAGAAAGTGGGACACATAAATGAGAAAGCTTAAGATTTTGACCACAAGTGCAATTATATCTTTAAGTAATTAACTAATTAAAGAAAACCCAAATGCATCTAACAATTGCGGTTTGTGCGTCAAATTCTTCTTCCTACTTCCTATTCGTTTTACAGATAATACTCATTTGTTAACTTCCGTATTATTTATTAATGTTTTATAATAAACTAGAAATGTTAACAAACAAAAGCAGGTATTCCTTGAAGATTGTATGTATACTACCATAATAAAAGTGAAAATCAAGGTAATTTTATAATATGTTTTATGTTACAAAAAATCTGCAAATGTTTAATTCAATGTTAATTATATGTTTTATTATTTTACGTAGTGAATGTGTATGTTTGACGCTCGTGAACTTGACAAATTCTAAGTTAAAACAGAAAAACAACGTTATGGTAATTATTAAAGGAAGTAATAGAAAAATGTATTAAATTCGTTTCTTTTGGTTTCAAATAATTTGCATAACATTGACTGGGGTTATAAATATTTTAAATATTGGTAACCGTTAACCAACCAAATAAAATTTATATTGTAATGCAGATTGTTGAAACCTAGCATAAACTTCAAGACCGCAAGAAGTGAATCTATTTTAGATTTTGCCGAAAAGTGATTGAACTTTAACGGTTGAGTTATAATTAACCAAACTATGAATGAATTTTTTTTATACTTTTTTTATTGTTTATGTTACTACCAGTAAGTTTTTCTAATCAACTACTTCTAATGAAAAAAATTGTAGGTATATTTTCTTAGATTCTATAGATAAACTAAAGAGCGATTCGAATTTTTCCACCAAATCAAAATACGTTTACTAATAATATTGTAAAAGAGGTTTAAATAAACTTGAATAAAAGGTATTCAACATAAAAATGTCCCAATCTGAAATAAACACAATGAAATCATATGAAAGAACAATTACAGGAGAATAAATTAATAGTTTTTTAATTTGAACTAGTTTATATTCAGTTTTAATTTTATTTATGTTCTTTTTAACATTCTCATCACGGGTCATTTCATCCACACCATCTGATTCCCTACTTATATTACTAACTTGTGTTATTTTTGAAAATAAAATATTCTTGTGTAAAAACAAGGCTGTACCACTTCATCGACTATTCATTCTTGTAATATGGGATGCCAGATTGTAATCCGTTAGTTTATATAAGTTAATTTCACCTTTGGTCAACTACGTTTCCGATAGTCCTACAATTCAAAATTTATTTTTTGAAAGATATGTATTTAACATGTTAATTTTATTTCTAATACTTCTTAAACGTTTACAATAGCTACTGCAACTACTGAAGAACGGTTTTCATAATTTCGACGTTTGTATAATAACACTAGTTTGTTGAGTGATAATTTTTCCCAGCAGTAATATTTTAAAAATTATCAATCTTTTTGGGTTTGATATTATGTGTATCAACCCATTGTTCATTTGTAGATATGATATTTTCATTTATACCCCAGTCAATAGAGCAAATCATTAGAAAATTTTTGACAAAAATAATAGTAGAATACCGCCTGCGCCATGTAATTGTAAACAATATAAAGTACCTTATATTTATGTTTTATACCGAAAATGAATTATCATTATACAGGGTGTTTCATAGTTAAACCACCATAGGTTAAATGCAAGTAGAAGACACTTTGGTGGTTCCAAATAGCCTTGGTTCATTGGTCTAACATAATTATTAACAGAGATACAGGGTATTTTATTCATTTAGTCCAATGCTTTGAAGGCCATAACTTTAGAACTACCCTATATATTTCTTTCATTTTTGGTAAGGATATATTGCATTGATAACACAACGAGATAGTGTAATAAAAATAATTATAATCCAGGTCTGGTTTAAGAAAAATTTGCAAAATTCGATAATCTTCAAAACAACACCCTGTATATCAATCCAATAGATTATTCGAAGAGAACAGAAAAAATAGAGCGGCACTAAAATATTTTTCGAAGTGCACATCCCGTTTTACTCATTATCTTTAAATGTCAAATTATTTATAATAATTGTTCGAAATGTCCACCATTTTGTTCTATGCATTTACAAGCTCTTTTTAAGATGTTTTGTGTTGTTCGTCTTATTATTAATGGATTTGCCCTGATTTCCTCGCAAGCATCATCAATTCTTTGAATAAGATCTTCTAAGCTGTTTATCTCAGTAGAGTATACTTTAGCTTTTAGATATCCCCAAATATGATAGTCTACTGGGTTAAAACCTGGCGACCGGCAAGGCCAATTATTGGACCCGCCCCTCCCTATCCACATATTTCTAAAATTCTTGTCTAGAAAATTTCGCACAATTACCCTAAAGTGAGGCGATGCACCATCGTGCTGGAAATACATTCTTCCAATTTCCTCATTTTCTAATAGCACTGGTAACATATTCTGTTAATGTACGGGGTAGGACATATGGTCCAATAAGGTGATTATCTAAAACTGCACACCAAACGTTAACCGAAAACTTATACTGCGAATATGTTTGTCTTGTAGCAAAAGGATTTTCATAATCCCAAACATGGTAATTTCGTAGATTGTAAACCCCATCCCTTGTAAATGTGGCCTCATCAGTGAATAGGCACCTCCTAACTATTCTTCTCCTTCTAAGTATCCACCGACTAAAGTCTAATCGCGGTTCCAAATCACGTGGTTCTAGTCTTTGAACCTGTTGAACATGATAAGGGTAGAAGCTAAATTTTTTTAATCTCCTCCAAGCGGTAGTATGGGGTACATTTAATGCGTGGCCAATCCTTCTTGTACTGATTGTTGGGTTGTTGTCAACCATATCTGGAACAAAAGAAATTATGGCACAGGAGGAGACTAATTTAGTATCACGTATAATTGTAAATTACCTTATGTATTAATGTAATGAACAAAGGGAAATTTCTAATCGACTCTTAGTCTTAATATCTATTAAATAAAATTTAATATCTTTACCTACCTAGTATACATCTTCAACATTCAAGTGTTGTCTTTACCATAATCACTGGCTGTCGCTGTAGGAAATCTACCATGTTGCCGACTGTAATCAAATACTCTCGCAAATGTCTGGTAATGAGGAGTGCGACGATTAGGAAAGCGTCTTTCATATTTCCTTACTGCTTCTCTACCATTTCCGTTACAAAAACCACACACAAACAGTATGTCTGCATATTCTACATTTGTAAATTTATGAGGCATAATTAATTATTATTCAAAATGATCTAAATTATTTCATGCGAAATTTACTAACAACAAATGATTAACTACCAATAACAAAACAAACTGTCAAAGTTTTCCGTACTTCAACAGTCTACGCCTATTTGATAATTTTTCTGTTCGTTTAGAATATTAGACCTACTTGATAATTGTTAATGATTTTGACTTAAACATTTCCGTGTAACTCAATTTTTTCTGTTCTTTTGGAATAAACTATCGATTTATAAAAATCTTGATATACAGGGTGTTGTTTTGGGGATCACCAATTTTAATTTTTTTGTTTCTTAACTTATTGTGTTATTAATGCAATATATCCTTGCCAAAAATGAAAGAAATATATAAGGTGGTTTTAAAGTTATGGCCTTCAAAAGTATTAGACTAAATCAATAAAACACCTTGTATCTCTGTTAATAATTATGTTAGACCAATGAACCAAGGCTATTTGGAACCACAAAAGTGTCCTCTAGTTGCAGTTAACCTATGGTGGTTTAACTATGAAACACCCTCTATAATTAATTAACATTTATATTCAAAGAAACGTGTTTTTTTTCAACTTTTTTTCCTGAGTGAAAAGTAACAAACCAATGTTAATGATGTAAAAAGGAAAGTTATAGAAGATAAAAATACGAATAAAATGAGCACCAATTGGACTCAATCAGGTAACAACTTTTCAAGAAAAATTGGAAAAGTAAAATATTTGGGTTTTTCATTTAAATTCGTAGAACCGTCATTTTTTGAGATGTAGCGTAAATATTTCAGGAAATAGGAGGTAATGATACAATACTTAGTATGTGTAAAACCCTGCAATTGTCGGGCAATTAGTTTATGCACAATTGCGATTTAAATTTTTTAAAGCAATATATTCAATCGAAGCTGAATGCTCGTGTGATCATCCAATTGTCAAAAATAAAGAAATATTAAAGTTGAAATAGAAAGGAACAAAACGTATATTCTCATTTTTCGATAAAATTATATTTAACACCCAAAAAATGCATTCAAAGATGACTGAAAATGATCGAGTGTAAGCATACGGCGGAGTAGTGGGGGTACCCGCCCGCTAGCGCCGTTTGAGGGGATTGAGATTTATATAAGCGCGCTGCGGACGGGTATTCCAACTACATCTCCGTTTTCTCTCACTCGGTTATTTTCAGTCATCTTTGCATGCATTTTTTGCGTGTTAAATATGTTATATCGAAAAATCAGGATATACGTTTTGTTTCTTCCTATTTCAACTTTACAATATTTTTTTATTTTTGACAATTGGATAATCACACGAGCATTCAGCCTCAATTGAATATATTGCTTTAAAAAATTTAAATCGCATTTGTGCATAAATTAATTGCCCGACAATTGCAGGGTGTTGCACACGCTGAGTACGTATTATTACCTCTTATTTCCTGAAAGATTTATGATACATCTCAAAAAATGACGGATCTACGCATTTAAAAATAAAAACCCAAATATTTAACTTTTTCCGATATTTCTTGGAAAGTTACTACCTGATTGAGTTCAATTGGTGCTCATTTTATTCGTATTTTTATCCTCTATAACTTTCCTTTTACACCATTAACATTGGTTTATTACTTTTCACTCAGAAAAAAAAGTTAAAAAACACGTTTCTTTGCATATAAATGTTAATTAACTATATAATGACAATTCATTTTCGGTATAAAACATAAATATAAGGTACTTTATACTATTTACAATTACATGGCGTAGGCGGTATCCTACTATTATTTTTGTCAAAAATATATCTCTATTTACTGCACTATTAAGCTAGTTACTATTGGGTCCAGTTTATTTACTTTATTGGTTAGCTATTCAATATTCTAATTTATTACTGTCAAGTATTTGTTGTAATTTTTTATTTTTGTTTGAGTTGTTGTTCAAGCGGACATTTGGTCCAGTGGAAATTTTCCGACGTACCACTATTCTGTCTGGCCAAAAGGTAGGTTCCGTGACATTGTTAAGCTGTATGAAATCCACGCCTAGTTTAAACGAATTTGAAAAATTGCTTTTATTGGTTAATTGTTCCATTTCTTCTATTCAAATTTCTTTGATTTGCGATTAAAGATAATTTTTTAGCGACTCCGTAGTTGCATCCTTGGTGCAGTTTTCAATGTAAAGCCAAGCTCTTTTTGTAGATGCAGCAAACATGGCTTTGCTATGATTTAAGTTATTGTTTGTTCCAATAATTCTCTTTTCTTTGTTTGGAAATGTCTGATTAGCAATAGATTACTTCATCCTCTCATTTACGGCTCATGTCAAAATTGAAATTATGCCTTCTGTAACGTGTACTTTAATATTTAATTAGAATATATCAATAAACTACATCTAGAACTACAGTTAGATTAATCTCATATATAATATAATGGACCCATAAATTTACTGTATTTATAAACTTATATTTTAATTTATTAACCTGTAAGTACATCTTTTATATTAAGTTAGTAGAACTTCGTATGAATTATGTAATAAGTATATCTGATGTTATTTACTCTTACTATCGCTTTATAGTTCAAAATTCACGTTATCCACTACTAGTAATAATTATCATTGTTTGCATAATATACATTTTCAAATTAAAATCAAACTAAATAACGAGAGAGAAAAAAACATTTCATAAAAATGAAAAGGTTGAAGTTTAAATTAATTGGTAAACATTTGTATTACAACGACTGTGTCTGTATCAAACGAAGCAAAAATGTGGCCGATTCGTTTCAGCAAATATTGGTAATGATTATCAAGAGAAAATGAAAAATAAACAATTTACGAGGTTTTGTTTACTGTGGAATGTCTTGTTTTAACACCTAATTAATTAAACCATGTTCTCGTTTTAAAAGATTTCTACTTTGATGTCGAAGACATGCAGTTTTTAATTTGATGGTAAAAGTTATTCGTTTTAATATTGGTTACACATCCTGATTACTGGTTATAAAAAAAACTAATTTATTTTACAAACATAAGCAATGCATTGAAATTGACGTTCTTGGGAATTTCATAAACTTTTAGAAATCATTAATTGAATTGCATTAATCAACCAAGAAAATTTAATTGTAAATAATATTCAACAAATATCTAGATTAGAAAATATACGTCCAATTATACGAAAATGTAATTTGAATATTCCTCTCTCTTTCTTATTTAATTAATTATTTGTTTTACTAAAAATATATTCTAATTTAGATAGAACAAAATTATTAAAATAGATTAAAAATTAAACAGCCGAAATATTGATTGATAATACGCAACCATTTAATTTTTTATTTTTTTGTTAAAAAAATATACAGTCCACGCCAACAAGGGCAAGCATTAGTCCTTCCAGCCGGATAATTTAAAACATTTGAGATCGGTTACTCGATATTATTGTCCCCTTCTTGTGGATGAAAAATGACCGGCAATTCTATTATTCTTTCATAATCTTAAAATAACGCAGTATCAACTATAGTGTTCCAAGAGTGCAATTAAAGAAAAAGACAACGATATACTACAGTGACATTAGTAAGTGTATTCTAGCCATTAGGTCAGTTCATTTGTTTTGTAGCCGGTTCTTAATCTAAAGAGCATGGCTTATTTGATTGCATTATGTTACACTCAAGAAATAAAAAGTAAGCTGTCGTTATTTTAAACAAAAAATTCTAATTTTAGATAGTTAGTACGGCTTAAATATGTAGGTCTTGTTTTTTCTTATTTCTAATTAATTACCATTTTTCAAGAATTGATGATAGGGAAAATATTCAATTCGTTTATTTTATAAATTTATAGTATGGTGTAATTTATCTCCTTCCGTATTATATTAACGATTGTAGCCTGGGACGTATTGAGGACCCCGGACTCTTATGGAAGGTGTGAATATGTAAAAATAAAGTCAGGTTACTAGTAGTTATGGACGACGTTTATATTTTTATTTACATTTTTAATGTAATTGGAATGAAAGGAAACGAAGATATATTTGTAAAAAATTAAGAAGAATGTCCTTGTCTCCTCCTACACCCTAGCAAATTTTGTAGCACCTTATAGAACTATTCTATTTTATCAGGTTTGGAATATTACTCCAAGGATTCAATTTTAGATTTGTACACATTTGTTGATGTAATCGAATCGTCAAAGTATTATAAAAGACTTTGAAATATTGTTAGTTGAATAAAATCAACGCCGTAGGGTTTCATGTCCGCGTATGTAACAGCTCACTACTTACAAAGAGAAAGTGTTTTACCACTTCTTCACACATATTACTTACTCACATTCAAAACAAATACACAAGTGTCTTAGACTGTGAAGATTATCTAAACAAAAATTTCAAAAATTGAACATCAGCATCATATACATTTATGGTAATACGAACAATAATTTAAAATTTAAATTAAATCTAAGAATAGTAGAAAATCCTTATTTTTAAGTTCCAGCTATACCAGAAATTTTCGTCCTTGCTTATTAGTTTTTTCTCAGGAAGTTTTTAATTCAACACCGGTTCAACTTGTTTTACCTAATAATATAGAATTACTTTAAAAACACAAAATACGGTGTGATTCCTCTTCTTCGCAATTTCAAGCGCATATCGTGTCAAAGAGTCGATGTAACTGCGAGAATCAAATCATTAGCAAAGTTTATGTATGCAAATTCTGTCAAGAAAAAATAATAGTTGTACGCAAGTTGTTTATTCTT
Source organism: Abscondita cerata (assembly GCA_030710515.1). Classification (NCBI taxonomy): domain Eukaryota; kingdom Metazoa; phylum Arthropoda; class Insecta; order Coleoptera; family Lampyridae; genus Abscondita; species Abscondita cerata. Next base: position 577,305 of record JALBCR010004249.1, read on the forward strand.
TAATTTATCGATCGTGTGTACGTTGCGATTGATAATAATAACAATCCAAGATAGGGGGATTCGATGAAAACATTATTGGAATTTGCTCTGATCGTTGAAGCACGAGCGCTACTAATCATCCACTAAGTAAAAATTAGTTGAATCGTATGTAAAATCTTATCAAGTTGACAATGAAATAATATTTGTTACAAATATATTATGCAAGATAATAATTATTTATTGGTGTTGTTTGCTTATTTACAACCAATTTATTAGTTCATGTTTTCATAGTCAGATCGAAACCATTATTTCATTTAGATTAACGTAAAGAAGATTCACTCTCTGTTACTGTTAATAATAATTCAGTAATATTTTTTTTAATTTTTCTTTTAGAACAAGTCCACGAAAACTTCGAAATGACGTAACTTGAACGTTAGGATAAATCATCCACGTGCTAAAATGAACTAATAAAATTTGGCATATTGATTGGTCAAATGTCATAAACAAACAGCGGTGTGACTCTCAGTGCCAGCTTTGAGGTCAAATGTATGTTGTAGCGTAACGATGCGTCATACGTAGGCAGTATATACAGTCTGTCCTCCGATTGTTCGGTCGTCTCTTGGAAAAGACAAAAAGTATTTGAATTCAACTTTGAACATCTGAGGATCAGCCCTGCTTGGTTGAAATATTAAGGCTCGTTTTGAAATTTTCAAAAAAACCTTTTTTGCACAACAGTAAAGTGCTCTTTGGGGATGAGATACGCACAAATGTTATTAAGAAAAGTGGTACGATGAGACACTATAATAGGTTAGAATTCACTGACATAGATTCTGTGAAATTGTTAAATCTTTTAATACTTCTTGGGTTATGATGTTAGATGCACTGAAAAATTTGTTGACGAAATTGCCTTCGCCAAGCTTTTATTTCAAGGTTTAGGGAAACCATCGAAAAACGATGCTTTTTGTAATTACATTTATTAAGTGCAGGTGTATCAAAGTAAATCGTACTCCCATTATTGGGCTTAAGATTTTACCCAAATTATTAAACCATGTTTGTTAATTACAATTTTCCCATCATTTCCCAAAATAAGGGCCGTGCCACTGGGAAAACAACCAACACATACCTTAATCAATTTATTTACGATCCATTTAATCCAGACGAAGTCTTAATCGCCAATCGTGTAACCAAAGTTCTCGTTCTAGAGAACAACGAAATTTTATTGTTTGTTCATGTTTTGTTTTGAATAAAAACGGCTAAAATCACAAATATATTGTTAACCCCTACATGGCAATAATTGGCGCAAGACTTATTTAGATACACTATAAAATATGATTACGTGAATGGAGGTGTGATTGTAACATATATACACATTTGTAATATCAGACACATGTTAGATTTACTGCATAAAGACTTTGTGGAAAAAACATACTTCATATAGTGTTATGGTGTGAGAAAACTCTCAAACTGCCTGCGTAAATTACTCAAGAGATATGTACAATTTGAAACACACGCCTAAAATCACTTGGCAACTGTTTCGTCCTTCGGGGATTTTTCACAAGCGAGAAAACTGGAATTGAGTTTTTTTCTTGTTTTTTAAGGAAATTCTAGAGAAAATCGTAAGAGAAAATCCTCTGTTTGCTTTTATTTTAAAGTTATATTTGATTTATTCTTTCATTAGATGTTGCGTGTTAATTGTCTTCTCACTCTTTGTTGGTTTCACTTTTTACTGTTTTCATATTTATTTTGGAATGTTGGTATATACAGTCCTTCATTATTTATCTTTGTCCGAATAGTAGAAGCATGCATCTTCGGCGTAAACAGTCGTAATTTTTTTATCTTCTTTATTTTATTATTATAAATGGAGCATAGTTATTACATGGTTTTTGCTTCACTTATTGTATCTTCTGCTTGCAATTTTTTCTTTTTTTAGTTATTTTATAATTACATGAGTTCTCTTTCTTCCTTGGTCGCCTATCTTGTTTCCTATAAGTGCATTATTTTAAGCATTTCCTCTTTAAACTTGTTTAGTTTTGTATCTCCTTTTTAGTCAAATTTATTATGCTTTAGCTTCTCATTATTATTTATTACTCTCTTTCGAAAAGAACGTAGTATAGATAAATTTAGTTCAACGATTGAATTGTCATATTTCCATCATAAACTCTTGTGTTGCAAAGCAAAAATGCTAAACAATCGATTTAGTCTTAGCAAACAATTTATCAAATAAGTTACATTATCTGATTATTATTGTTTCACTTCTGTACTCTAAACCCATCGATTGATTTAGCTGTTTCGTTTTTATTACTGCGTTTGTATAATTATTATTATAAATTATTATCGAAGTAATTGCACCGTTGTCATGGGTAATTATTATACAATCCAGAATCTGAATTTCTATTCAGCAGATCAAAAACTGACAAAGTACTCGTACTGAAGTACTTTGGGCTCCTCCGATTCGGTATCTATGAATGAAACAATTTTACTACAAATTTGAAACCATTATGTAATAAATCACTTTTTGCTCTTTCATTTCAAGGTTGGTTCCTACTACATTTTAATTAATCTCTTACTATTTCGATTGTTAATTAAATATGTGATTTTAATAACCGGTTATATTAAACTTACTTTGATAGGTATGGCAATTTTGAGCAGGTAAGGAAAGAATGGTTCGGCATTTGCAGTAATTATTAGTACCGAGTCGAGTAATTTGCATCAACAACCAACCATTTCCTTCGGGATCAATAATCTCCGGTTGTAATTATGGTTATTACGTACTAACTTTAACAAAAATACTCACGTTATTTCTTTAAAAAATTGATTGCACAATTACAACTTAGTACAGAAAATGTGAGACGCGAAAATCCCTCTAAAACTTGCAGGGTGTGATGCAAATGTGAGTCAGAAAAGCATTATCATTGTAATTGTTTTTTTATAACCTGTCATCTTACATTTGTTCTTCAAGTATAATGACTTTGAATAATGTCTATCCAAATGACCGATACAAATTGGCATAGCTAATGCTACATGAGTAAGTGATTCTTTTCAATACTTTTAACACTTTTTTGTTTCGCTAAAATATTTCTAGGTCAGACGATGAGGTAACCGTTGCTAAAGAACTATTTTGTAGGAGGCCTGTGTGTTGGTAGATGGAGTTTGGACTTTGAAGGTTCAATTACGCAGACGTTTCGATTCTTGTCATCATCATTTTTTTAAGTAGAACTACTACCACTTATAATTATGCGAAGAAAATATGCAAAAACTGTTTATTTACATAAATGCTGCGTCATCTATTTGTTACTTTAATATTTTTGTACTACGTTATGTGTAACTTGAAGTCGTAAAAAGAAAACCAAATTAAAGTCTAGAAAATACTTAAAGGGAAAATTCGTAATTTCTGATAAGTACAACTACGGCACGGAGATATACATGTTGTCTAGAACGTAGTAGGCTAGGAATGATGAAATTGTAAAATAAAAAAATGGAATTCATAAACAAACAAAAAATGATCACTTTAGATTAGATAGATACGTGGAGGACATTGTACTTTCACAGTATGTTATTGTCATGACATTAGGTAATCATAAGGAATTTCAATGGGTTGTAAGTAGGTATGTGAGGCTCTGTCGCAAATTTAAAAGAAGAGGTTCTTAAAACCTTTGAAACATTAATAAAATTATACGAATGAATGTGGATGAGAGCATTATAAAAAAAACACTATTAAAAAAATTGGCAAATTCACTTTAAGTTGTTGTTTAAAAACGTCAATAAACATGCATACATTGCACAATAAAATTTGAATTTATAATACGTAAGAAGAATAAATTACTAAACTACTTAGCAGTAATTAATTCCCAAAAGGTTGATTTTTACCGGGTATTTTCTTCTGATGAAAACCTAATGGAAAAGAGGTTTGAGTTATTGTTTATTGTTAATACCCGAGTATAAAACCTTCGCGTCACAAAATATGTGTTATAGGCTTAAAGGATTTATAGAGGATATTAAAATAGACAACTTTTACGTTAAACAATTAGTTATGCCAAAATGGTGCATCAAAATCAAAAATGTTCAATGGCCTTTTCCACGGTTCTAAAACTATTGAAATGTATGTTATGATATGTTTTTAACTATGGCCGATTCCATTTTGACAAAATTTTTGATCTATGAAAATTCCAAATGGCGAATTTAATTTTCAAGTACTTGATGTAATAATTTGATTTAAACAAAAATTTGGTTTTATGGGTTTCAAAATAAATAAAATAAGATGGGGCAAATTTTCTAAATTTTTAAAAAAAGGGTGCATGGTCGTTTCTTGTCGAGATAAAAAATATCAACTAATTTTGATGAAAAATTACATTCTTTCAGTATGGAAAATATCATCCTTCACCTTAGGTAATCTTATTATATCTTGCAGTTAACTATTCTTCTACTTTGCATTCATAGTTCTATATTATCTATCTCTTATTCTATCTTTCATAGATAGTCATTCTCATGATGATTTTTATAGTACTTTCTCTAGCGTTTGAAGGTGCCTTTTGATTACAATCTGGATAAGTCGGTGCAAACTATATAAACACTTCCCACCTTGCTACATCCTCTTATCATAATCTCGGGGCAAGATATCTCAAAGTATTTCTCTACATTTTATAATATAATGGATTTTCATCTACTGTTTTTTTTAATTTGTCTCTTCAGTTTTAATTATCGTCTTCTCAACTTATTGTCTTCAAACACATTATCGAAAAACAAAATAAAATTTTAGAAAATCAACAAGAAATAATTCACAAATTAGTTAGTGACAATGAATCACTCAAAAAAGAAGTTCTAATTCTGAAAGATGATGTTGATATAGCTCAGCAAGATAATCGTAGTAATGTTTTTGAGGTGTTCGGTTTACCGGTAAGTCATGGTGAGACTGTGTCAACGGCAGTTAAGAAAATTGCATCAGCGCTTAGTTTTGATTTGAATTGAAATGCAATTAATACTTGTTTTCCGCTTAACATATCTTCTGGTATTCAGTTTTCAACAGTAATAATAAAGGTTTTAAGAAAATCTGTCAAGGTTGAGTTTTTAAAGTGTAGGAAAGTGAAAAAGGACTTGGATACTTGTCATTCGGGTAACACACATATTTAAGTTAATGAGCTGTTAGAATGAAACTCCTGACAAAGGCGCGTAAATTTAAAACACAATAAGGATGGAAAATTGTATGGAAAAATTTATTTGAGAAAAAATGAAACAAGTCAAGTTTTTCTATTGTCTCGCAAACACAGCTGGATAATCTAATTTGAAGTGCATCTTAATAAGAATATGTGAAAATCTCTGTTCTGATTTTACTGAGTACTTTATTGAGTTTATATAATGTACCAATGATTTATATTTTTAATTCATACTTTAAAAAATAAAAACATTTTTATTTATATTATCAGAATTTAAGGGGGCTTAGAACAAAGACTAATGAATACATCAATTTCAAATAATGAAAGATTTGACTCTGATATGCCATGTTTAGATTTGATAGGATGTCCTTGGAAAAAGGAGGTGGGGTACTTATAGAAATTTTGTAGTTTTTCTGTTTTGAGTGTCACTTTTTTTATTCTGTATACTTTCGACATAACTGTAACAACAATAGTTATGAAAATTTGTCTGAAGTTTTTTCTGATTTAAATACTCTATGGAAAAGGAATTATAAATTTCTAATAGTTGGTGATTTTAATCTTCCTGACTTTCATAATATGATTAATAATGATAATAGTGTTAATTTGAAAAATTACTACAATAAAAAAAAATTATGTCATTTTTAAATTTAGTTTCGATAAATAATGTTTTGAATATTTATGGAAATACTAATATGTTCGTAGAAATCTCAAACTTATTATTAAAGAGCATATTATAATTATATAAATTCTTCAATTACGAAAACTCCTGTTGTATCTTAAAATTTGAAAATTCCCAAATCTTGAATTGGGCCTTCTTATAGGAGATGGATCAGGGATGTAGTAACTAATACTCCATGTGCTTATTGTGCCGACGTTTCGGTCAGGGAGTCTGACCTTTATCAAGGCTGTTATTTATTAAAACAAAAACGGAATAAATTAGACAAGATAATACACAGGTTTAAAGTATTAATACATAATTACTGAACTTGCACAAAAAAAAAACGAATAAGATCACAAATGTACGACTAGATTAGATGCAATTACAATTTAGCAATAAATACTACACGTTTTAGTTATAATGGAACTTAAATTAATTGTTAAATGTACTTACCAGTAAAGAATAGGAGCTAACAAGTTACTTTTTAACATCAGTCGTATTTGAAGCCAGATTATGAATAAAGACATAAATAATAGTCACAAATAATTAAAATAGTACTAATAAATAATATATAACAAACTAACTTTAGGACAACAACTATATAAACGTACATAAAATTTTAACAATGCCATTACAGATAAGATGTAAAACGTCACGTCGAAAATTTTCTGGGGGTCAATAGTGAATGCAGATAACACCAGCAAAATATCTAAACAAAATTACCATAGAAGGAATTGTTTTATTTGTATTATTAGTAGTAGTTAGTTGACTAGATTAGTAATAGTTATAGTATAAATGGTGGTGGGTATAATTAGTTTATAAACATGTTAGTTTAGATTAGTATTAATGTTATGGTGGTGGGAGTAATTAGCAATTAAGTTATTGTAAATATTACTTAGGTTACTTGTGTCATTTTTAAAGTTAACATTATTGTCCCTGTATACGTTGATGTAAATCATCTCAGAAATCAAACGTTTCTTAAAATTGGGTTCCATATCTAAGATAATAGGTGAATCAAATTTGAATTCATGTCCTTCTTCCTTGCAATGTAATGATAATCCTGTGTCCTCACTTTTATTTTGCAATTATATTTGTGATTATTAATCCTATTTTTTAATTTTTGTTTAGTTTGTCCAACATATACCTTGTCACACATCTCGCATGTTAATTTATAAGTTAACCCTGATTTATCTAGATTATGTGTTTTATCTTTTAATTTAGAATATATTGAGTTATAAATAGTATTGTTGTTATACAAAACTATCTTCAACTCATCCTTGTTTAGTAATTTTATTAAGCTGTTAGATAAACCAGGTATATTAATTAATTGAACAAAACGTTTATCATTAATGTTAAGGTTGGACATGTTTATAACTCAATATATTCTAAATTAAAAGATAAAACACATAATCTAGATAAATCAGGGTTAACTTATAAATTAACATGCGAGATGTGTGACAAGGTATATGTTGGACAAACTAAACAAAAATTAAAAAATAGGATTAATAATCACAAATATAATTGCAAAAATAAAAGTGAGGACACAGGATTATCATTACATTGCAAGGAAGAAGGACATGAATTCAAATTTGATTCACCTATTATCTTAGATATGGAACCCAATTTTAAGAAACGTTTGATTTCTGAGATGATTTACATCAACGTATACAGGGACAATAATGTTAACTTTAAAATGACACAAGTAACCTAAGTAATATTTACAATAACTTAATTGCTAATTACTCCCACCACCATAACATTAATACTAATCTAAACTAACATGTTTATAAACTAATTATACCCACCACCATTTATACTATAACTATTACTAATCTAGTCAACTAACTACTACTAATAATACAAATAAAACAATTCCTTCTATGGTAATTTTGTTTAGATATTTTGCTGGTGTTATCTGCATTCACTATTGACCCCCAGAAAATTTTCGACGTGACGTTTTACATCTTATCTGTAATGGCATTGTTAAAATTTTATGTACGTTTATATAGTTGTTGTCCTAAAGTTAGTTTGTTATATATTATTTATTAGTACTATTTTAATTATTTGTGACTATTATTTATGTCTTTATTCATAATCTGGCTTCAAATACGACTGATGTTAAAAGTAACTTGTTAGCTCCTATTCTTTACTGGTAAGTACATTTAACAATTAATTTAAGTTCCATTATAACTAAAACGTGTAGTATTTATTGCTAAATTGTAATTGCATCTAATCTAGTCGTACATTTGTGATCTTATTCGTTTTTTTTGTGCAAGTTCAGTAATTATGTATTAATACTTTAAACCTGTGTATTATCTTGTCTAATTTATTCCGTTTTTTGTTTTAATAAATAACAGCCTTGATAAAGGTCAGACTCCCCTGACCGAAACGTCGGCACAATAAGCACATGGAGTATTAGTTACTACATCCCTGATCCATCTCCTATAAGAAGGCCCAATTCAAGATTTGGGAATTTTCAAATATATAAATTCTGTTGAGCAGTCAATTCTTATTGATTCCAAACAATTCTGAATTTATGTAATTTCTCTGAGATCTAAATTAAAATTACTTGATAGAATGGAATGGGATACAGAAGTATATAAAGGGAATAGTATTTCAAATGCATTTGCTAAATACTTTAATTCAGTTCATAGTCCTAAAAGATCAGATTATTGTGTAGAATATCAATGGAATTCGAATAGTAATATTCAAAACTTTAAATTTGGTATTATAAATTTACAAAATGTCTACGAAGCTTTTGATGAATTAAAATCCAAAAAAAGTAGTGGCTTTGATGGTATTCCAAGTTTCTCTTTCATCTTACATATTTTTAATTTATTTTTTCGGCAAGTAATTTTCCCTAACAACTGGAAAAGATTAAAATCACCCCAATTTTTTAAAAAGGCAAAGAAGCTGAGATTTCAAATTATAGGTGAATCTCAATTCTTAATAGCTCGGATAAAGTTTTTAAAAATATAATATACAAAAGTTTATTTAGCAACATTAAAATAATAGATTTCCCCCTAAACAACATGGTTTTTATAAACGAAGATCCACTGAAAACAACTTGTTAATTTTTTTCTGAATATGTGTCTAAAGTTTTGAATGATAGGAGGTTTGTTGATGTAATCTTTTCAGACCTTAGCAAAGCTTTTGATTTAGTTTGTCATGATATTTTACTTAAGAAACTCAGTAATCTTAGAGCTTCCAAAGGAATATTACTGTTTTTTGCTTCTTATCTTCAAGACAAGGAATGTAGTGTATCTTTTCTAAATTTTATTTCTTCTTCTTTTATTCCAAAAAACTCAGAGTGTAAATTAGGACCACTTCTTGTTTTGGTTTTTATAGACGATTTACAAAAAATGTTTGAATCTCAATGTCTTTTATATGCAGATGATATAAAATTTTATCGTAGAATCAATAGTAATAATGAAGTACTTATTCTTCAAAATGATTTAAATTTGTTAAGTAGCTAAAGGAATTTTAAATATCTATTTCTTGTTTATTATAAGCAAAGTGGAGTACTGTTAAATTATTTGAAACCCTTTAACAAAAAAATACTCCAAAAAAATTGAAACTGTACGGAATAGATTTGTACCATATTTTTATTATAAGAAGAATGATTTGACTTGTATCAGGGACTTCTCCACAGGAAACTTGAGGGGCTTAGCAGGTATATCTAAACTCGAGGGTAGAAGAATCCAAAGTTTGTTAAATATTTTGTACAATATTTGTAATAATGTTGTGAATAGTTCTTATTGGTAAATATAATTAAGTTTCAAGTACGGAGATCTTGTAATGCGCAAAAACACAATTTATTTACCTTTTCAACTCCCACTTCAGTTAAATCAGCTATATTTCAAGCTTATTTATTTAATAACAATGATCAGCATATTATATTTTAATAATAATAATAATTATTATTATTCTTTAATTTTTGTATTTATGAAAACCGTTTTAGGACATTATCCTGTGGTTTTATTTTTTAAATGAAAACTTTAATGTAATACTAATACAAATAAATAAATAAATGTGTATACAAATTTACCAGAATTCAATTGGCGGTGGTCGCCTTTAAGAAATGTGTAAATTCCAATTCAATTTTATCGAGAGGGTGTTGTAGCGGTGATGTTAAATTATATAACAAATACCTCCAAATGTCACTAGTCAAAAACATATTTTAATGAAATAGTTACCAGGATGCAGTCGTTTAAAGATACAACAAATTTTTAAAAATACCACAAACATAAGGAAGTTACATTTTTAAACATTTTTATGTAAAATGTCCCTAAATTTAAACACATAGAAACACGAAGAAACAGTTTGTAGTTTCATTCAGAATTTTTTTTCATGGTGAACTTTTTCTGTTGGCGGTGACGGGGGAGTCTACCGAACATAATTTTACTTTACTTTACTGTAATACATTGCAGACGTAGTGGAAAATGTTGAATGGATTAATTTTTTTTTTATTCGTATGGTACATTTTTAATATTGTATTGTGATGTAAATGTTATGTATGCTGTTCCAGAAGATCAGTATACAGGGTGAGTTTTTAGTGCGTATTTGCTCTATAGCGCCTTAGCTACTTATTAGAAAAAAATTGTGTGCTATCTCAAGTTGTTGGTAACCTTTTTTGGTATTTTTTAAAAATATCTGTGATAATACAGAGTGTTACATATTTTCTGTACAGCAACTAACTAACTTATTTTAAATAGAACACCCTATATATTTTTTGAAATTTGAAAAGGGCACAAAAATTTAATTCAAAAACATGTATCGCACCCTACGCTAAACCCTAAGGTATCGGAGGTATTTAACATAACAAGAAAAAAATTTCAGTTGGAAAGATCTGGATGGAACCTTATAACATTTTCCATATGTTATATCAAAATTTAATTTTTGGCATACCGTAAGTACATAGAATTGTCTAACTTTTGCAATTAAAACAAATTGGAAAATAATATACTAAGTGTTACATTTTCCAGGTCACGTTTAGCTAACTTTAAACTTTGAAAACATTTTTTTTTCAAATAGAACACCCTGTATTTTTTTATGCAGAATTATGTAAAATTAAATTACCTTTCTTTTGGTATAGCCATTGCATGGGTTAAAGTTAGCATTTGAAATTAGCCTTATACTTAAAAAATTAAAACTGTTTTTGATTGAAAATAAACTATAAATAACGCAAACATATTTTCAATAATAACTTTAATAACATACATAATAATAACAATAAAAATATCCATTAAAAATTAATTTTTAATAGTGACCTACATTCCGCCCATTATTTGCTATGCATAACTCAATTCTTTGTCTAAATGACCGCTGAACATTTCCCAACATTTCTAGTGTAATTGTACGAAAAGCATTTCGTATTTTGTTTTTCAGATCATCTACATTTTCTGAAATTTCTTGATAAACAAGATTTTTAATATGCCCCCAAAGAAAGAAATCTAAGCAACTTAGATCGGGAGATCTTGGGACCAACTGACTGGACCACCCCGTCCAATCCATTTATTGGGAAATAAGTTATTCAAAAATCGGCGAACATTTCGATTGTAATGTGGCAGAGCCCCATCTTGCATAAACCACATGCTCTTGATTACATCCAATGGCACGTTTTCAAGTAAATCAAGTAGATTATTTTGCAAAAAATTTAAATATCTTTCTCCATTTAGATTTCCTTTAAAGAAATAAGAACCAATTATGTATTGACCAATAATACCTGCCCACACATTAACAGAAAAACGATGCTGTCTCTCTATCCAGATTCTAAAATTAGGGTTTTTGTTATCGTACTGGTGATAATTCTTGCGATTTGGTTTACATGTGTTAGAGAAAGTGCTCTTGTCAGTAAATAACACATAACTGGAAAATAATCGGTCTTCGTGTATTTTTGTCAGCACCCAGTTACAAAAATTTATACGGTTTTGATAATCCTGTTCAATAATATTTTGTTCATATTCAGGATGATAGTCATGGAACTTATGTTTACGTAATGTTTTAACTACCGAAGTCTGAGAAATATCCAAGACAGCACGTACATGTCTAGTACTAATCTCAGGATTTTCAACTACTGTAGTAACTATATCAAATTGCATAGCTTCATCCTTAATTTTTCCTTGAGTTCTTCTTATAATTAGCATTAGCTGTAAGTTCAAAACGTTCCTTAAGTCTTTCAAAGCATTTAACTTGACGTTTTATTTGCTCAGGATATCGTGTTCCATATAATTTGGACGCCAATAAACAATTTCTATTACATTCTCCTAATAAATAAATCATGTCAACTAATTCTTGAGTAGAGCAATTCATATCAATGCTTCAGTAAGAACAACACAGTTGTAATCAAGTAATTAAACAAGACTGTCAAAACCACTGAGAAACTGACAGTTTTGTTTGTTGTCAAGGCCTTCTAGGTTCTACTCGTGTGTTATTCAATATCTTCGATGAAGTATCAATCTAAAACATAATAATGCTTTTTTATTGTTAAAAATAATTAAGAAAAATAAATATTTTCAATTTTGTTATTAATTATTCAAGTACAAAGCTACTTTTATATGCAAATACAGGGTGTTCTATTTGAAAAAAAAAATGTTTTTGGAGTTTAAAGTTAGCTAAATGTAATCTAGAAAATGTAACACTTAGTATATTATTTTCCAATCTGTTTTAATTGTAAAAGTTAGACAAATCTATGTACTTACGGTATGCCAAAAATTAAATTTTTATATAACATATGGAAAATGTTATAAGGCTCCATCCAGATTTTTCAACTGAAATTTTTTTCTTGTTAAATACTTCCGTTATCTTAGGGTTTAGCATAGGGTGCGATACATGTTTTTGAATTAAATTTTTGTGCCCTTTTCAAATTTCAAAAATATATAGGGTGTTTTATTTAAAATAAGAAAATTAGTTGCTGTACAGGAAATATGTAACACTCTGTATTATCACAGATATTTTTAAAAAAAACCCAAAAAGGTTATCAACAACTTGAGATAGCACACAATTTTTTCTAATAAGTAGCTACGGCGCTATAGAGCAAATACGCACTAAAAACTCACCCTGTATACCTGTATAATGTGGTGAAAAAACCGTGTGCAATTGAGGATTGGTTCGTCTTGGCAAAGCATTTGCTTCAAGGTTTAGGAAAACCACTAAAACCTAAACATGCCAACTCTTATCCACCTTAGTATTCATATGTAATAATATTAATTAAATGTGCAAACATTATAGAAGGTAAATAAGAACATAAAATACAACAGCACAGTCATTGCATGACGACATATAATGGACCGGTCCAAGCGCCAGTAACGACAATGACGAAGAAAACAGTAGGATAAAGAAATAGCAAACAAAATAATGGAAAAAACACATAATCAGGACAGTAAATACAAAATATTGCTTAACTTCACAAGTCCTTCAGATGATTTAGCCATAATATAGCTTCGTCCGTTAAATTATGAGCATTTACAAACCCTCCTTTAAACTTTGTTAATTGAATGGATAATTGCGATGGTGTAATGAAATTCCCATTAAGGGATGTATACTATGTTACTTACATTTCATCACATTTCTAAATTCTTTTTCTGATATCTTTAGGGTTTTGACTTATTTTATTAATGCAATTATAAGCCGACCTAGGTGGGAAAGCTTAATATGATTAGGAATTAAAAAAGAAGAACCGATCATATAAGGAGAGAAATTTGAACTAGACTAAAGATTATTTTACGGTTTAAGCAATAAAGCGGTTAAACGATAGATTTTGGAATTACAACTATGCATATAGCACTAATTAAATATGTTTTAAACGTGCCATAAAATCTACATCAAGTTAGTTATTACTTTTTTACAACTACTTATTAAATTACTACTTTTTATATAAGCAATTTGTGCAATAATGCGAACGTCACGGCAAGTTTTTATCTCGTTATTAACACTTTTTGTATAACTTTTACGAAAGGTACATAAATATACGCAAACGATTAATTAACGTACTTAAATTTTCATTCTTCTATTTAGCGGAATAACTGTAAACAAGCTGTTTTCATTTGTACTTTACTTTAACATTTATTAACCTTCTTCATTGTTAACATACTTTGATATTTTTGTTGATTTTGCTAATCATTTTGGCACACCTAAAAGACGCGTTTTGACAGTGAATGCGATCTTTGTGGTGTCCCCGACCTTTTCATTTTTTCTAGTTAAATCGATAATATTCATTAGAACCAACACGAACCTTAATAATTGTGATGGAATTATACCACTTTATGTGGAAAATTACTCATTACTCGTAAACTTACAAATTAACAGTAAACTTTCAAAAAATATATAATAAACCTGCTCAATAATAACGTGTTTAATGCTTAATAAGGGATTAAGAATTTTTCAAAAATTTCATTTTCGATAAACAAAATAATATTATAGAATGAAAACCGTATTTACGTATACACTTTAGTGTTTTTTTATCTTTATCTTTCCTAGTTATTTATGGAGAGTAATTAGAAAATTATTTTATTACCTTACTTGCGACGTTCCTCACTTTTAAATTTATGCAATGCTATCGAGGTTTTTTGCATTTGTAATTTTTTTCTTGGGTTTAATAATTGTTTATTGTGTTTATGCGCTGGTGAAATAAAGTTTATTTTCCATTGTACCGCTACTGATCGCATCTCCAGAATATCCCTCAGTTTAAATTCGGTAAGGGACGTTTGTTTCACCGCGCCAGACTGCCCAAAAAATTATAATTCGAAAATTACAATTTCCCACTGTGGTGAAAACACAACTCTCTCTTTATTCAATCATTACAATAATAGCTAATTTCCACGGAGATCGTGGGCAAAAATCAGTGGCGAGAGTTAACTTCTTTAAGATAAAGTCTTATGCATTTCAGAAGATGTACTGCAGATTTACTACCCAGCTAATTTTGCAATTCACGGGTGTGAATCTTAAGTTACTTGTTTGTCGTAAAAGTAGTAAATTCAGAAAGACATCTTAAAGGAGAGTTGTGATATTTGTGTATTTTTTATAGTTTTAATGAAGATCATACGGAAGTAATTTTTTTATTTTATACTTTTGCGCCTGTTAAAAATTATTCTACGTTTATTAATTCGTGTTGTCGAGCATTTCCATTTATTCTTTGAAGTCACAGTTTCAGTGCTTATCTTTCTTGAAATGTAAATGTTTCAATTCATGTTCATAATGAATCGCAATCTTACCATTTGTTTTTAAAAATATTTACAAACCATGCACTAACTGTTTCTACGCGTAGTTATTGTTTTGTATTGTCATTAAACTCTAAACAAATACAGAAATTTCTGTAAATTAGTCTCGCGATATAGAACAATCGAATCAGTAATAATTCACATTTCTTTTATTACTAAATCTTTTTTGTATCTTATAAAGAAAATAGTCTATGATCCTGAAACTCGAGTTCATCACCAAACCTACAACACAGTTTATAAAATTAGGTAAATTTCATGTAAGTAAGCCACGGTCACATGAATGGGTGAAACGAGAATATAAAATAAAGGTCATTGAAGTCATGGATGTAAAACTTTGACTAAGATTTCTTTGCGGCGCAACAAATTTTAGAGGAAAACTCCGAGATAAACAAAAGTAAGAAAATGGGCTATGTGAAAATGGTAATAGTAACTAATTACTCGGGAAATTAGCAAATCAGAAGAAAACTGATGAACATTGGTAATGGTACGACGAGGCTACCGATAGAGGGCGTTAGGGAAAAACACAAATGACGCGGAAAATTTAACGGATTCTAACGGAAAAACAAAAGAAGATTAAAGTAAGCTTTGATAAGATTATAAATACAAGTGCAGAAAGGAAGCTACGGGCTTCTTGATAAAACCGTAAGATACAAAATTGACGAATAAACTTAGTAGAGAGGAAAAGGATGCAATGTATGTGAAATATAAATGAAAAACCCGGAAGAAATTTATTAACAAGTAAAAGAGTCGGTTAATAAGTGAACAGAAGTTTTAAATTAAATATTTACCGAATGTCTAGTGTTACATAGAGTTCGTACTAATTGAAATTTATTGGGGAAAATTTGAGAAATTTTAACGTGTTAAACTAGGTAAATGTCTAATGTGGTCAATGTTTGGTTTTCATGGGAAATGAATTTCCAGTATTAAAGTTCCTGAAGTAAAATTTAATAATTTCAATAAATTAAAAAAAAAATAAAGCTAGCCGACGAAAATAATTTTAATTTATTTTGAAACCCTGAGAAAACTAATACGTTTATGAGGAAAGAATTCATTGATCTTATAATTTTGTACTTGCCGAAAGTTAATCTCATATCAATCTTTATTAATTATCCTAATCATAGCAGAATGGTGCCCCAGAAGATCAGTATAAACCTGGATTGATTCGTCTTGGCAAAGCATTTTCTTCAAGATTTAAGGAAACCACCAAAACCTAAATATTGATTAAGTGTGTAAATATAGTAGAAGGTAAATAAGAACATAAAATATAACAGTACTGCTGTTCCATGACGGTGTGTAATGGACCTGTACAAGTGCCAGTCACGACAATAACGAAAAAATACTAGGATAAAGAAATAGCAAACAAAATAATAAAAAAACTGATGATTAAGACAGAGGACACAAACTTCATATGTATTTCACATTAGTAAGCACATAATACAGCTTCATCAGTTAAATTGTGAATGTTTATAAACCCTCCTTTAAACTTTGTTAATGGACAATCCTCCACAATATGTACAAAGGTCTCTGTTTCTTTTTCACAATTTCAATTACAAACCACACCTCATTTAAACAACATAGAGTTGCACTTTAAACGGCCCGTTATGCGATTTGCTTTTGGCCAATTTTTTTTATGATCAAAACCTGGTACTTCTATTGTTGAATCATCAATAAATTGTTTATTGAAAACGTCAACTCCAGACTAAAATTTTTTCCACGCTTCAACTTCGGAAAAAATGGTACCACGCAGAACTTCGAAATTAAGTCTTTTTAGGTTAAGGGTTTTTAATACAATTGTTAAGTCTTTGTTAAGTTGGCATTTATGTCATTGTCATTTTAAAGCAACTTTTCTTCGAATCTTCGATGGAGTGATATTGGAAAGAACAGGAAACCAATGAAGAGGAGTAGATTTAATAGTTTCACCAATTATACGCATGATACAATTCAACTATGCATCCATTTTTTTGTATAATAACTAACCATCCAGACAGGAGCACATTATACTGCTTTAGAATACACTATTGGCAATGCAGCTATAGCTATGCAAAGTGTCTTGCATCTTTGCTAATTTTTAAATGACATTTCTTGTTTTTATTTTTTGTTTTTCTAAATGTAAATTAAAAACGTATCTAAAGTTACTCCCAGATAAACCGGGTTAAAATTAGGACTTAACTTTGTGTTATTAAAAATAACAATAAATTTTCTACTTTTTTCTCTATTACGCATAATCGCTATTTTTTGAAATACCTAATTTTCCATAAAAGGCAAAGCATCAGATTAGTTTTCTTTCAATTTCGAAAGTGTTGAAGTTGTGATCAAATTCCTCATTTTGTAAATCTTCTGTAACAGCTTTACAAAAACTTTTTGTACTTTTTCTATTCGATGCATTTTTTTATAAACAGGAAAATCGTAATAAATATAAATTAATCCAATCATGGGATGTGATTTAATAGCATCACTAAGCAAAAGTTAAATCATCAACGGTTTTTCTTAATAATTAGTTGAATTTACATTGGATTGTTAATGTATCTATATTTATTTTTTTAAAGTAAATATAACAAGTTTACGTTCTGTCGATTAAGATATTATCGCTTTTAAATGTGTTATTGAGGTTAGAACCATTTTACTGGTACTACCTAGATGTTTGTTATTTAAAAAAAAACTATTATATTTTATTTTCTGTTTCAGACGGTGAGTTCTCTGGCGCATTTACATTATTCTGTAAGGTACGTCTAACAACCATTACGGTTAATTAACTTTTGTTCATTAAGTAACAATATTAATTTTCAACTTAAATTATTCCTAATGACTTTGTAAAACTTAGTGCCGTAATTAATCAACAACTCTTTATGTGTAATTATTATGTTTAGTTAGTCGTTTAAAAAGTATTTCGATAGCAAGCAATTAAAAATGAATTTAATTAAAGATATTTTAGTTTTTATTTCGAATTTTGACGGTTGAAAAACAAATGTTTGTCTTTTTTATAAGAAACTGTTTGTTTTTGGAAGGTTTGTGATGAAAGTACATTATTCATAAGCTCCTCATCATCTTTGTTTGTGAGTCACTACATCGACACCATTACAAGCAATAGAGACAATGATATAAATTGTTGCTCAATAATTTAAAAAAAGTTATTTTTATACTTAAATTTAAAAATTTTTGAAAAAAAAATAAGTTAAGTACTTTCTTTATTACATTGGATTCGGTATATGAGAAATTGCATCATGACTTTAGTAGTTGTTTATGTTCTAATTTCTTATCGACACAATGATAATTTTTTTTTAAATAATATTGTAAATCAATATACTTTTTTTATTTTTTAATAGGCACTTAAGCTCTAAGGAAGTTCTGAGTTTCACACATAAAATACTTATTAGATACACAAATATGAGTCAAACTCGACTTTTAACAACATTTCCGTTTCCTGTTTCAGAGGGAAAGCAGTTTTATTTTTTTGAGTAATCAGTTTAGTAACTTGTTTGGAGGTATGGGTCATATGATGACGAAAAATATGTTCCCATATAATCTATGAAAACTATGTTTTAGATAATCGATAAAATCAAAATTTCACAACACATTATAATACTAGGTTGAAACGTGAATTCACTTCACCTAATATAATTACTTCTTCAGCAGTAGTTCTCAAACTTATTGTAAAACATTACACCGTAATTTATAATCAAAATTCACGATTAAAAATTTTGTGACTGCATTGTCAGCTCAGTCAATATCATCATTATTAAACCATCACAAATTTGTCGTGTATTCTTGGTATATTTTATACTTTAAAATACAATAATAAGAAATTAAAGTTCGTTATAAAATATTACAAACGCCAACTATCAATAAAATATAACTTATCTGTCTTTAATTTGACGTAAATGCCAATGTTGCCATGCAGAATACCGTGTTTTACTTGAATCTCGAGTATGTTTAAAATTGTTTTTAAGTTAAAAGTAATTTTTACTAAAACTACTTTTAGAGACAGATTTAAAATCATCGAAGTCTAAATTTCATTTGTCATCAGTAAAATTTCACTTGTTTTTCGTATGCAAAGCACTCACCATTCGCTCAGGTGGAACTTAAAACTCGATAGATAGTTCGAACGAGAAAAAAATTCGGTAAGGCAAGAAGCTCGTTTTTGGAGTAAATAAATCGAGTGATTTCGTTACCATTTGGTAATGTTTCTTAAAAGCACAATACAAACTTACTCTTATTTTGGATCACGAATGAGATGAAAATATAAAAATCGGCATGTTCCATTTGAAAAAATTGACCTTTGACAATTTTCAAAACTACTATTTTGATACCAATTTTCAAACGCTCTTAATAATTTTTTTCGACAATTTTGCACAAATACTATTCAAACGGATTCAGCTTAAAATAAAAAAAATACACAAACCAAGTAGAAAACGTTTTTGAATAGTTGATTATTCAAATTAGTTTTTGGTCTGCAAACGCCAATTTTGACATAAAACATTAAATAAGTCAGAAACGATTGGGGTGAGGTATGTGACATTGTACATGAAATATACCTACAATTAGACGTAGAATCTAAAAATGTAATAATATATAGGATGTTCCATTTAAAATAAGCAAGTTGATACATACTTACGGTAAAACCGGAAGTTCTGCCAATTTATAATATTTTGGTTGAATGACCCGCATCGACTTTGATATGTTCATAAATTTTCAGAATTTTCCTACGTACAGTTTTTCCATAAACAATCCCGGCGGTTCCCGGTTATTATTATTTGGCATTAAATGCTTATACATGTCAAATCACAACTACACAAATTTATGATTATAATAATCGTCAAAACTATAAAATACCTTATCAATAAGTAACACCTTAATGTAAGTTTTAAATTTAGGTTCGGACAATTCCCTAACTGACACAGGAAGGCTGTTAAAGAATTTCACACCATAATAATTTACTCCGTATCCAGTCCTCCGAAGTCGACGCTTTGGTAATAAAAGATTATCGCATCCCCTGGTCCGGTGGTCGTGCATTTGGCTGTGGCAAGAGTACATTGTCAGATTGCAAATTACATGACATAAACAGGCGTAAATGTAAAGAGAAGAGAGAGTTAAAATTGATAAATCCCGAAAATAAGATTTACAATCCTCTCTATAACCGATATTTCCGATTGCACGCAGAGCGCGCCTTTGAATTTTAAAATTACGATGTCTGGAAGCCGAATGACCCCACAAGAGGAGCCCATACGATAAATTGGACTGTACCAAAGAAAAATATGCAATCCTGAGAACTTCTGCGGACACTAAATTAGACAGTTGTCTAAACAGGTAGACGCTTTTGTTCAACTTCATGGCAAGATCACTACCATGACAGTCCCATAGGAAAGTGAAATCTAACTTTAAACCCAGAAATTTCACTTCGGAATAGAAACCAGCCCCAATCAAATGATCAATATTTGACAGACTAAAGACCACCTGTTTTGTTTTTTCTTCATTAAACGCCATTCTATTGGATGACATCCAACCTCTAACATCGTTTATTGTTGATTCCATCACATTAACGCAAGTGTCGAAAGTTGATGCAGATACGGTTAAAACTGTATCGTCATCGTATTGAATTACACCTGTGTCTGAATCACGCAGATTTAAATTCACATACAACAAGAACAGCAGAGGACCCAAAATCGAACCCTGCGGTACACCGTGATTATTAAATCGTGGATCCGAGTATATGCCGTTGACTCGTACTCTCTGCATTCTATCGGCGAGAAATGACCTAATTAAAAGACAGCTTTCAGACTTAAAGTTATATTTAGATAATTTATCAGCAAGAATATCGTGAGAAAGAGTATCAAAAGTTTTGCTGGGATCTAAAAAAGATGCTAAAAACGTATCCTTACGTTCTAGGCTATCAACTATTTTGTTAGAAATTTGAGACACCGCATGAGTCGTCAAAAGTCCCTCACGAAAGCCGAACTGGGCGTTAGATAGCAAATTATGTTCAGTAAGAAACGAGGTAATTTGTGCGTACAAGATATTTTCAAAAATTTTGGGAAACGGCGACAGCAGTGAGATGGGTCTGAACTGGGTCACGTCGTCACAGCTATTATGTTTCTTTGGGATAGGGATAATAATCCTCATTTTCAAACTGCTAGGGAAAGAAAAGTGCGTAATACAAGCGATACAAATAATTTGGTAAACGAAAACATTGATAAGATTTTATTGATTTTTAACAAAAAAAATATGGTTTTTATAATCAATCACAATAATTTGTAAATACACCAATGTGTTTGACAATCAAAAGGTGACCAACAATTAAATTCTTTAATGATTTTGCGGAAAGTTATTTTTACGAACCAACTAAGCGATTAATTTGTTTCAACTTAAAAATCTAAGTTTCGAGAAAATCACTGCGTTTTTAAGAAAAGGGTGATGTCGAATTTATTTGAATAAAGTGTATTTTATCAATTACAGTTAACGAGATGTAATTTACCTTCGATTATACACGATACTTTTAATTTAATTAAAAGATAATGGTCGTGAAAAGGAATGCACGCAATAAGAAGGTGTAAAGTCCAAAACCACATAACTAATAACAATAAGGATTTTAAAAAAGTGTACGAAAATAAGACGGTGAAGTGTAGAAAAATAAAAACACTAACATTAACTTTAAATTTGATATCAGTAACATTTTGATATAAACAGTGACCTCGAGTAGATGATACGCGGCTGCGCTACACACCTGTACAGGTACTCTTAAACTGTCCAGCATTCGTAATAATACCGGTCGTAGAGGTGGTCCACTTACCTTTTAGACATCGCACAATTTTTATGGTATCACGCTTTAAACACAACTGCTACTAAATATTATTTTGATTAACAATATAAACGATCAACACACGTGCCTGGAAAAATAATTTTTTTCGAAAGTCATAATTAAAAGTTATTGCCGTAAGCTACGTATATATCAGCTGATTGTTAGTGATCGATTGTGGTACCATTAAATTTTATGGGAAAAATGTGGACATATCGTTCGCGGAGGTTGCTGTTTCAAAGTTTAGTGATTTATTTTGGGATTTCGTTTAGTGGTGCGTAAACATTTTTTTTTTGTTTTTGAAAATGTGTTCGAACTGTCCAAATATACAATATTTAGAAAAGAGGGAATATGAGTTTTCCATTTATGAATATTCGACACAACGTGGTGAGTTGTTTTGAATTATATATGAATATGTATTGATATTTTATCAAAATTTTGAACGCTTTTGAACGAATGATATTGCGATTGCAACTTTAAGTGAGTTATTCAGTTCAATTCAGTTTTTTATAGATATCTTACCTTAAACGTATAGCTTTATTAGGGATATCGGTACTCCATGATATAATAGTACATAACTTTGACCACGAATATTTACAAAAAAAATTGATACATTTTTTTTAATACAGTATTAAACATCTGACTGGTATTGATTTATAGTTGCAATTAATCGATTCTACTAAAATTATTACATGTATATACAAGGTCGTTGCGAATATTTTAAATAATAACTTAATAATTAGCTGTTTTGTATTCAGATTTAGTTGCATATGAAATGTAATTGATTGTTGTACATAATGAAAAAAATATTTGTCAAAATGTTACAAAAAATAACTATTGCAATAACTATTTAAACATTGTTATTGATGTATCTGATATTTTTTATATTTCAGTATTAATACACTTTTCCTAATTCGCTTTTCTAAAACTCAGTTATTTCTACACTACTTTCAAAGAAAAAAGTACAGAGCCTCGTCTTGGAAAGTTTGTGTTTCTACATAAAAATATTGGATTTTAATTGTTGTATTTATGTTGCTTATTTGTATGATAAAAGTGACGTTATCGACTTTGGTGTTTAATTGCACTAAATGCACACATATAATTATTTAACAATAAGTGTTTCATTATTTTGTTGAAATAGGATTGCATTATTATTTTTATCGTATGTCGACTATTTAAGTGATGTCAATGGTATCATGGCGATAAGATGTGAGTAGCAAATATTATTTAACATGAAATAAAGATTATATTAAACTATATTAGTTCAGTCTTCATAAAATATGGTGATTTATGACATTTTAATTTCAATCCAGACGCCGCTATGGTGCGATCTGCACGTCTCACCGTGGGCCAAATTAAAACAAATATTATCTAGGATGTAATTTATTTTTTTTTTTAGCATACCTACTATATGCAGTAATTGAAGCAATATTTTTTATTATAACCAATTGATTATTTACAACATAAGTATGAAATTAATTGTTTGAATATTTGACGTATATTTGTCAAGTATATATCAGTTTAAAATCCATAGTAACAAATAACTAGTTCTTTGGTTTAGGCTATTTAAAGTGGCTGATTAAGAACACAAGTATATTTAAAACGAGGTTATGTTGGTAACAGTCATGGTATTAATGACTGCATATAGTGATTATAACTATTTTGTATCAAATTAATTAATTTTAGAATATTTTGAAGACAAGTCCTTGAAAGTATTATACGTAACACCTACTAACTTATTTCAAGTTAGTAGGTTGTTTTTTTCCGGAACCGTTTGATAATATAAATAATTACTTAATTTAATTTCTTGACGGCCATCTTAAAAATTTTAAAACGACAATATATTTAGCGAAGACCAAACACTGAATCCACTCCATGAGGCTTTTACTGAGAAAACTTTCAAATTTTACATTAAAGTCATCTAGTTTTAAGTGTATTGTATTTCTAAAGAATGGGTCTTCTACAATCATTATATTAATTACATGGGTTCTCTGGTAGAGTTGCCTTAGTCGCTACTGACTGGAACCTCTTTCCATATTGTTGTTGAGCATCTGTTATCAAATATTTTTAAAAATGGGGCTTTGAAATTGTATTGAGCAAAGACACAAACTTAGAGCTTTACCAATACACTCATTACAGAATTATTCTCTAAAGATCTTCAATATTTTGAGAACGAGCTTCAGAAGTTTAAGAAACTCCTTAGAACTAGCAAATGACACCAAAAATTATAAAACACAAAACAACAGATACTACTGAAATGAATGAAAAACAAAAATGTTGTTCAAGTGTCATTTTCAAATTTTGACCTGACTAACTAGAGTTTTTTTATGTAAAATATATAAATTGTTGAGGGCTGTTTGTCTCACCAACAATCCGTGAATTCGCACAAAGCGGTTCACCCCAACAGCAGGCACGATAGCGGGAGATTTGCAAATAAAATCACAATTATTCATCTAATAAACAAAGAACAACTTTTATACTTACACCCCCACCTTCCTTCACTCCATATTTTGACATAATTTGGTTAACTAGGTCCATTTAATTACTCTATATAGTATTTATATAAATTAATTTACTCTTGGACAACTAGCTGGTGTCACCTGAAATAAGTGGAGGCTTTCCAGGACGCTCAAGCCTAGTTGGCATCCCAATGACCGGATCGGGGGCACCTAATTAAGACTACCCCCTCCACCTGCATTATGTCATTCAGGTAGCCCTCAATACCCCCTTTTGCGAGTACTCCACTTGAAGGAACCGGGACATTGTGTCGGGCAACTGTACACCGGGGGTAAATGGTTACGTGATATTCAAACACACCAAACAACCTCTTTCGCTGCCGGCTCACTTCTTATTTGTATCTCCACTATCGGTCTGCTGAAATATTCACATTTGTAAATTATAATAAAATAGAATCTCATATTTCCCATTATATAAACAAAAATCTTATTCCATCTGTCCGTCACCCTGACAATATCCGTCCTCTATTTTTTTATCCCATTAAATTTTTCTGCAGGAAGGCTTTTATTATAAATCAAATATGAATAAAATAAGAACTGGATGTGTTGAAATTAAATCTGTCAGAATTGACAAATGTACAAGCTAAGCTAAGATACACCTGTTATATTTGCTTTGTCGTTCATGGCAAAGTTTGATGAAACTTTTTTTTAATAATCCGTTATAGCGGGTGTTGCAAATTAGTAGATCAAGCCATTAACCACACTTTTTTGAGCTAAAATAATTGGACTTTCCTGATGCCACTTTTAATTTGGGAGCGTCGTTTTCGAAATACAGGGTGTCAAAGTAAAGTTTGAAAAATTGATTTTTATTAAGAACTTCCGTACTTCTACAGATATTTATTTGCAATTTGCTCCAGATGTTTCTTTTAAGTCGACATATTTTCTGTATAATTTCAGTGAAAATAGTTCAAGCACATACGGCGGGGGGTGTAAATTCATATTGACCCTCAATCTTTTTCTACGCACGTCTATGGTATCATTATATTTTTTTGGATATGGCATTTAATTACCGAACTTTCTTCCCTCTTGTAAAATATTAATTTGAGGCTTGGTTTACAAGATATTACAACTTTATGACAGAGCGGTTATAACAAAATTCATTAACATAATTGACAAGAAATATGCAGTAAAGAATATCAGAGATATACAGATTAAATTAAATTAATTTAAATCAAATGTTCAATATGTCTACCACCTTCACGAACACATACTCGGGCTCTTTTAATAAGAGAGAAACGAATATTCTGGTAAATATGGTTTCAGGTTAAACTGGTCTCCGCCTTCCAAAATTCGTTCCCTTAGCAGTTCATTTAATATTGGAGCCATACACCGCTCTGTAATAAAGGTGAATATCTTGTAAACCAAGCTTCAAATCAAAATTTTATAAGAGGGAAGAAAGTTACGTAATTAAATTCTATATTCAAAAAAAATATTATGATGCCATAGGCGTGCGTAGAAAAAAGATTGGGGGGTCAATAGAAACTTACCGTCTCCCTCGCCGTTCGTGTTGAACTATTTTTACTACAATTATACAGAAAGTGTGTCGACTTAAAAGAAATACAGTATCCGCCAAAATAAACAGTACCGAAAATAAAAATAAATATGAACGAAAATAATGCTCTACCAAAAACTTTTCTTCCGTTGTTAGAACCATTTTTAAATCAAATTTAACTGCAGCGTACTATTAATATATCAACTAATGACAATTAAGTCAAATATGACAAATCCATATTACATAAACAACTCCACGGCACTTTCTATTTCGGTACTGTTTATTTTGGCGGATACCGTATCTGTAAAACTACAGGAGTTATCAATAAAAAACAATTTTTCAAATTTTATTTTGACACACTGTATTTCGAAAACGACACTCCCAAATTAAAAGTGGCATCAGGAAAGTCCAATTATTTTAGCTCAAAAAATGTCTGGTTAATGGCTTGACATACTAATTTGCAACACCCTGTATAACAAATAAGTATTATTATAATTAAAATTATCATTACAAAAATTTTTTTTTGGAAAGTTGAGAATAAATGTGACTTAATAAAGCGATCGTAGTCTAAAAAATTTATGACTTGGGTATTTGTCTGCTTTGGCACGAAGGGGTGCGATACAAGAGGGAGATTTTGTAATTTTTAGGAGCGATGATTTTAAATAAGTCTGTTTACCGAAGATTCAATTCACGTTTTTTACATTTGCTTAACTTAACAATATTTTCATCAAACTTCCAATTTCATAGGATAATGCCAATAGATGTGAAAAAATGGAGAAAGAATTATAGTTAGAGGCTTCAATTACTTTAGTTCAGTGACCAAATGATTATTTCTTTCTCTGAGCTGTCTGCTGTACCACGGGAGTGTTTTCTGGCCTTTTTATTTTCTTCGTATACTAATGGTATGACGATAAACTTTGCATTTCCTTCTTTTTGTTTTTTCAAGAACAAATTACATAGAATGGGACAGCCAAAATCTGTCAAAATTAATTTAATTGCAGTATACGGTATTAGATATTATGTTCATTGCTAGGTTCACTGTCACAAAATCTCAACAGCAACTTGTACGTAGACGTTATTATTACAACTGCGTGTCAAATTTGAAAATAATATTTTTTCTTTGTATTCTTGAATATTTTTAGAAATAAACAAAAATCTTTCAACGAGATTGCAGAAACAATTTTTAAGTGATTGGTTACTCACTGGAAGATACTAATGTTTTATTTTACTGTATACAATTGTAAGTGAAAGAAAGAAACAACCCAGTAAGGTTTTTTAAAACATTTTTAACACTTTCTACCTGTAACTGGAGCAACGAAATATTTTATCTAAAACATGTTATTTCACGCACTTGACATTATTAAAACAATATTAATTTATCTAATCTTAACAATATGTAAGTCAAGAACAAATTATTATAATAATCACCCGTTTTTTTTTGGAAAAAAGAGCGATAATGGCGTAAGTACATATCATTGAATTAATACCACTTCAAATAAAGTTCTAAACTTTTACATAGTTTTTTTATAAAAATTGTAAAAAGTAAACATCGGTGACGACAATCAGACAAATAAGATCTTGGAGGTGAGACTACATAGCAAACGTTGAAATTTATGTACGTTTCCATTATATGCTAAGGTATTATTTTTAACATATCTCATTTAAAATTATATTTAATAGTAATTAATAAAATCCGACGATAAGATAATTCTGGGAAAACGGAATGATGGTTTACGTATTCATTTGAATTGTACATACTTTCAAAGATATTCACTAATTTGTTTGTGTCATTTTCATGTGATAAAATGCTGTTTAGAAAAACCAGTTTTGATATTTTATAAGTTGAGCGACCATATGCAATTCATCTTATTGTTTTGTTCAAATGTTGTATTTTTTCTTATTGTTAATAATAGCCGATGCAGTTTATCTGCGTTCTTTAACCAAAATGTTTAATCGAATTGTAGAATGTTGCAAGAATCAAAAGAATTTAGAAAAATTATCTAACGTCAATTCTGTTAGTTGATAAATAACACGTACGTAAATGCTATTTAAATTTTTGTATCGACTAAAATATACAAAAATACATCAAAATAAATAATTTGTTATCTAGAATTTGTATTATGCATATTTTGCAGTTATAACTCTTTTATGACACGTAGTTTCTTTTAAATAACATAATATTTTAGTTTAATTTTGGTGAATTTAAAGGTCATACCGTTGCTGAACTACGATCCACACTATTTATAACTACTAGATATATTTTTAATTATCAAAATTGATAATTGCTTTCGACACTCCTTTCATAAATTACTGTTATTTTTGGGCTGTCTTGATCGAGAATATCAACACTAGTTAGAAAGTAAAATGGCAAAAGAAGTAGATAACATTTATAAGATATAGTCATCGTTTTTAAAATTAACGATTTAAAAAAATCGAAATTATACCCTTTCCGGCACACCCTTTTGATCTTATAATAACAATAATAATAATAGTTTATGTTCAACAGAAAAAATATCCAATTAGGTATATTATTAACACAGATGCTTGCACGCAATCACTTTGAAGAGGTTATTGATAAATAGAAGAAATATTCAACATTGAAGGTCCGACGAACAAAATTGCAAGTGCTGAATAAAATTTGTATGATAGTTTCCAAGAGTGGCATCTTTGGATAGTATTCCAAAACTGCAATCATTGAAAGCGATTAGAAAAATTGTGTAAATCTTATTCAACTCTGAAGGTTCTGATTTCAGTTTTGAAGAGTATTCTAAAAGTTGAGAAGAAATTAATTGTTTCTGAATATTATTCGGTATTTTGTTTGATCTTTTTCCTCAGTCTTCTTCTCTTTTTAATCATCGTTTTTTATTGTTCTGGTATGTAAGGGTATATTCTAACTGTCTAAAATAGAATTATTTCTTTTGTGTTTATTTTTTTCGAAATCTTTGTGTTTCTATATATTCTGTTGTATTTTAATTTGGTGTTTTGGATTCATATCTCGCCTAACAATCCTAAGATTGTCTTGTTCATCATTACATTTTTTTTTAATAAAAAAAAATTGAAAACATGTTATCAAATTGGAAGTTTAGAGTTTTTGTTGAAGATAAAAGCAGCAAAATTTAGATTTTTAAATAATGGTCTTCCACAGGAATCAGTTCTTGCACCTACTCTGTTTAATGCGCACAGGGTGTCCCTAAAAGGTCTTTACAAAACTTTACCACGTATGTTTCAGACCAATATAAGTCAATTTAATAAATCTTACTTTAGTCAAAATTTGTTTAAAATTTGTTTAGATTCGGTGCAATGCTGTTCTGGAGTTGCAATTATGATATAATTATAATTATATACAGGCTGATTCATTGTTAAATACGTATTCGTCAGGATTGGATAAGGAACATCAAGAGGATTCTAAAAACATATATTATACAGGTCTCCGATCCTTTATAACCAAGATACAGGGTGTTTTAATTATTTCTTTCATTTGCTTTCTTTATATTCGATACATATTTTCCTTCTCCGGTAAGTATAAACATTATGTTATGTTAATCCAGGTACGGACTTTATATCAAAAGACAATCATACTTGAAACTTCAGGACCATATTGTACCGAAACTAAGCAAATTTTCACTAAGGTAAGTTTTGTTAAAACAACTTATTTTGGTCTGAAAAATACGTGGTAGAGCTTTATAAAGACCTTTAGAAACACCCTGTATATTACTGATCCTCTTTCAAAATGTTGAAAATCGTCTACCCTGATGATATGGCAATGTCATTTCAACATTCGGATTTTTCGAAATTGAAGGAAAGCTACTTGATGATCTGCGTATTAATAATAATAATAATATAATTTATTGACAGATTATATACAGAAACATGTCTAAATTTTACATGACAATCTGCCAAAGAGAGCATGTTCAATTCACCCGCCGAAGCAAGTACATTGGTTTTCATCCAGGCCTCAAATACAATTTAACTATTATTTTTTTACTAAGTTATTTCAAAACTACTTAGTACGACTTTTTAACAATAAATACTGATGCACTTTACGGTTGCGGAAATAATTATAACTTTTTTGATGTATACAGTCTTATTCAGAAAAGGGGACACTTAACAACTTTTTTATCTTGTAATTTACAAAAATATTTAAATAACTTTTAATTGTGATGATGTCTACTATTTGATGGCAATTTTTTCATTTCCGGTTAAAACGTAAAAGGACACAACTTTGGTTTCATAAATGACACCCTATATAAATTTTGATATTTTTGGATTCCTCATTTTTTTCTGTTTTCGCACATACAATATTTTATAGGTTATTATAAGCAACTATTATTAAGGACTGCTTTGATTGAAAACGTCAATTTCTATTCCTGTGATAGTTCTGTAAAAGTAATTGAATCAAAATAACATCAATAGAGTGTTCCAAAGTAAAATTTAGAAATCTAGATATAGTCTATAACTACTGATTCCTGCATTAGTACCAACATGATGAAGATGATGAAATCATTGATGTTTCTGTTTATATCATTATCATAAAGAAACGCAAAAATATTTGTTTTTGAAAATTCCGAAGCACACGAGGACAGCGGTCTCGCATTGCATTTCGTAATGTAAATTACTATTGATGTATTGATTGAAGACGTCTGTTTAAATTATATAAATGGCAGGAATGTAATGAATTGAAGGTAATTAGCATCAAAAGTGTTCGGCGATAAAACATTTTGCTCGAAAAATATAATAAACGTTTAACACAGTCAAAACAAGGTTTTAAGACGAGTTTAAATTAAAGAGAAAATGAAAATTGCGTTTTAGAAAAATAGTTCAAACAAAAGTTATAGGCAATAAAATTTACAACATTTTTTTATAACTTTTTGTATAAATAATATTGGAGGAGATATTGTTAAAACAATTAGTGTCACGTGATAGTCATATCTCAATAATTTCTTATCGGATCAAAACATAGTTTAAACGGAAGTTTTACTTTTATTTGAAAAAACAATGTGCAAAATAAATATTTTTGAAAATATTCCAAGATTTCAAAATCTATGTAGGTTAACGCCTTGATAGATTATGCCCAAAATCTAATCAAATCTGCGGGAATTATAAATAAAAGATCCATGTATAAGTTTCATAAAATCGAACGGGTGGTTTTCTTGATATCTTGCTTACATATGAACGGACGGCCAACCGGCCGTCAGACAGAATTTTTTTGCTTCATATAACGTACTAACTCTAATTTCTCGAAAAAGTGAAAAAAAAGGGGTGCTAAAATTTTCGGTTTGGAAACCGTCGCATAACTCCCCATCTTAAAAAAAACGTTGTAAAAGTAAAAGTTAACTGTTAATTATTTTTACTGATTCCTGCAGTAGTATCAACTTGATATTTGAGAAAAAATAATCGACGTTTCTTCTTATACTTGTTGGAACGGCATAAAAATAATGTCAGTGGTGGTGTAATACACTAGTATTGCAAGTAAGAACTAAGTTTTATGATTTTTACCGAAAAAGTAAATTTTTGCACAGTTTTAAATGTGAGAGATATTCTTAATCTTCATTTTTGTACGTATATGAATCTCATTGTAAATTTGATTAGTAATTCGTAATTCGATGCATATAAAAAATAAATAAATACGTATAGTCGCTCACAAAATACAGGGTTTTCAAACTTAAGTCGGCACTATTGCTAAAAATCATCAATAGCTCTGTCATTTTTGACTATAGGATAAAAAATAATGGGACACTTTTTGTTTAGTATTTAATTTGCTATCGATTGAGAATATTGTATACAGGGTGTTCCATTTAAAAAAATGGAACAATTGGACATAACTCGCGAACGCGATGTTCGATTTTTTTCTGTTTTTACCATAGTGATAAGAGAAACAAATGCTACTAGTTTGCCTATTTAACCGACCCTGTAGCTCTAATAATAACGAAGTTAGCAATAGTGCCTACTTAAGTTTGTATATTGTGAAATCCTTTCTGGCAACGGTTTACCTGTCGATTTCACTATATCTTGTCCTAACTATACAAGGGGATATCTCAAAATCGGTTTATTTTAGAAATGTTTGTGATATAAGTATGAAATTGAAGACATATTGAGAATATTTTAAACATTAACCTCTTTCTTAATGGGGAGAGAAGGCTGTAATTTAAATTTTGGTAATGGAATAATGTACTACGTTTTTATAAAATAGGAATTTACGTAAAAACTAGATTTCTGAGTTTGATTCATTAGGCATGTACATTGATTGCTACTGCATCACTATAGAGTATTAGATTTCTGAAGAACAGATGCGATGTTTATCGAAGGATTAGTCGATTTTGGAGAAAATAAATAGTAATAACAAATATAATTGCTACTTTGTTAAAAAAAATATATGCAAAATATATATTATATACGTGTACGTGTGTAGCAAAATGAAGTATAATCAGTTTTGTATAATCCCTAAGATAATAGAGGCGGTATGTCCGCCACTAATTACCTTCCACTTAATACTCGAATCGCAAGGTGCACTTAAAATTCTTCATTCGCAAATCAACATTCGCTATTGCAAAACAAATAAACAACTTACGTATTCTAATTTCATTTCCGCATTATACAAAATTTAAGAATTTGAAAATTAACATAAATCAACAGGATGCTCTTGTCGTGTTGATGACAGTTTTGCGCAAGTTATCATCGCAGTTATAACTAATAATTTAAATGAACAGCTAAAGGCATTTACTATTAAGAACATTTATTGTTTGTTTATGTAACCTGTTCTAGAAACGTTCACTGCACCTAAAAATGATAAACATGTGATGTTGCCATGCGATGTTTGTTTAATAGGATTATGACGTCAATAATGCAATCATTACTGCATCACATTTAAACTTTATATTCCGACCAGCGAACATGACGAGTAGGTGATGGACATTTTACGGTCAGTTGTAATTCGACTTTAAATATACATAATCAAAATTCATTTATTTATTACACATTTCCAACCGACAAACTATTGTTTTTACGTCCGCGTTGTTGTTATACAATACAAAGTTATTAATTCTTTTCATGAAACTAACACATATTATTAGAATAATCTTTGGAATCCTCCTATTTCGATAACTGTTATGGTCGCAGGAAAAGAAACGAAAAGAAAATACTTTCTATATGTACTTCATTTTCACTTTTAGTAATTACGTAATAAGTGCTGTGGGTGTTACGTTTCTGTTAAAAATTATAAAAAGTTTTTAGAAAACGTTACATACTTTTAGATGATTGATGTATGAATCTGGAAAACAATTTAATAATGAAATGGTTTAGAAAATAACCATTTCAGATAATATACAAAACCGATATACAGTGTGTCCAAGATAAGGATGAACAGCATGGAGATCTCGGAAACCGTGAGAGATACAGAGTCGGTTAAATTTGGAAAAAGGTGCCCATTCGAGGGGTTAACATGTTGCTGTTGAGAAACTCACTGAGTTCAGCTTACTTCCCGAGATATTCGAAAAAACACCGAAATTGTGCAATTTCGTTTTCATTATATTCTGAAGTTATCCGAAAAGTTACCAAAAAACTGAATGCATTTTGTCATTGCCACTCTTTCTGCTCTACAAGATTGCGTTTACGAATTTTCGCTACAACGTTTCTTTTCGAAGAAACCATCATCAACTTAATTTTGAAAGCATTTTTTATTACGAATTCAACGATGTACTACACAATATGGTTATTCGTGATTTTATTGAGAAAAAATAACGTTTTAGTAAATTTCTAATCTTTTTGGTCTAGTGTGCGCTGAATGAAATCATGGCAACGAAAAAATTAAGTCGAATTAACAGTCGACTCCATTTCTTTCATTGTTAATTCTGTCAAAATCGATTTGAATGACAAAGTAGAATCAGTTTAGGAACGTTTTTCAGTGTAGGTCATATTTTACAATGGAGCAAGTAATGTTTTCAAATGAAGAGAAATTTGATATGCTGTCCTACTACATTACATGCCGGAGAAATTCTGTAGAAACCGAACACTTGTATTTGATCAAGTACCCGGGACGGAGGCAACCAGGATAATCCATATTTAGGCGTTTAGTGTCTAAAAGAATACGGTTCATTCAAGCAACCAGTACTGTACCGCCAAAAACATTCGAGCGCAGCAACATTGTTTGCCGCAATTATTTCAACGCACACTACATCAAAAAGATTTGAAATTTACGTGTTCCATTGTAAAATACGACTTACACTGAATGACGTTGCTAAACTGATACTACTATGTCAATCGAATCGATTTTTTCGCTGCCATGGTTTCATTCAGCGCACACTAGACCAAAAAAATTAGAAATTTACTAAAACGTTATTTTTCTTAATAAAATGATAAATAACCATATTGTGTAGTACATCGTTGAATTCGTAATGAAAAATGCTTTCTTATACGTAGTGTACTTTTTTGAGTGCTATAAGAACAGAAAGAGTGGTAATGACAAAGTGAATTCAGTTTTTGGTAAATTTTCGGATAACTTCAGAATATAATGAAAACGAAATTGCACAATTTCGGTTTTTTCGAATATCTCAGGAAGTAAGCCGAACTCAGCAAGTTTCTCAACAGCAAAATGTTGACCACTCGAGTAGGCAACTTTTTCCAAATATAACCGACTCTGTATCTCTCACGGTTTCCGAGATCCCTATGCTATTCATCCTTATCCTGGACACACTGTATAAATATTTTAACCAAATTTAGAGTAAACGCACATTATCTTTTACAGTGTCCCAAAAACATGGAATATTCTATATATCTTCGTAACTATTGTTTTATCAAAAAATGGCCGTCGTTGATTGGAATTCCTTCGTGCCATTTGTGTTAGCAAAACGTTTCGAAGAAACTTTGTCGGCAGATTTAATGCGAATGCATTTTTAGACGTGTTGCGTTAACACGAGACGACACTAGATGTTGCAACACTTATTGATCGTTAGAAGAAATTTCAATCAATGACGGTCTTTAGACACCAACCTAGATAATATTAGAAAAATCGAAAAGTGATGGTAGGTTTAGAAATTTGGTTGATATTATAATAAATTATGTATATTATAGATTCAGCCGCTCCTTTTCTCAGGATGCTGTAGCATTTAGTTGTTAATGTATGCTGGCACGGTGAGATTGAATAAAAAAGGGCCGCTGTAGATTATTATGTGCTATTATATAAAAAAAAATGTATAACTTATTATTGATTTATTACAGTAAGTATTGTAAGTTTATTACGCAATCTACAATTTTAACATAATAACTTAACTAATCTGTAATAATTCTAACAAGTTTATTTTAAGTTAATATTAATTTGAATAAAACAAAGAAATTACAAGAAGCATATTCTTATTTCTTCTTTATTCAGCATTTGTCGTCCACTTCTGAACAGATGCTTTCTCCATATTTTTCATTTTCCATATTTTTCGATTATTTCCTATTTTTGTTCTTTTTTTTTCGGTAAAAATTCATCAATCGTATTTGAAACTGGTGTGATGGTTTTATCTCAGTACGAATGCGATATTTAAGTTCTCAATCTCCCCACCTGTTTACGTGGACCTCTTTTACGTATCTAACGATTTGGAAATGTATCATTCAGGTACTTTTAAATGTACCAACCACCAAAATGTGGATTAGTATTTGTTGAAGATCAGTATCGTGTGTTTTGCTTATTAACTGACTCTGTGTATTGTAAAATCTTTATAGTGAGGTTGGCATCCATAGTTGGGATCCAATGCAATGAAAATTGTTCCTAACCTGTATTAGTTAGTTTTCGTAAATAGAAATAAAATAATATATTCCGAAAATAACAATAAGAAACAGTAAAAGGGGAAGGTGTAGAAATATACGAATAAATACAACTAACATGGTGATAGATTCACAAACAGTATAAAAAATACAAATGAATATCAATGGGAAATGTAAATGCCAAGCAGATATACAAATCGGCTCAGATGTCTTATACTATACTACTATAACTAATAAACAAAATTTTAATAGAAAAAGACAGGGATCTTATAGGTTGAAGCGAAACCCAGCATACTGCAGATTTTCTAGAAAAACTACTAGCAATGGACTCACCAAATGGTGATGGGTTGTTCCTATAGGGAATTACGGGATATAATAGAATAAGGAATTTTGAATCTTTTCTTGTTATCTTTTTTTACTACACCAATACCATTACATTTTAATACAAAATTTGGTATCTTTCTACCACAACTTTAACAATTTGACTCTACTGGTGTTTGTATTCTTACTATTAGGCAACTGGGTACCGATTATAATAGAAGACAATCGACCAATTTATACAAAAGATAACATTCAGATTGGATAAACAGCAGACATTAGTGTTGTGTGTCATAACTAACACTGGTTTTACTCTAAAGAGAAACATAGAACTTCAGGTACATTCTATAAATTACATGCTAAACAAAAAAATATTTCGGCGAAATCAACCTGTTTCAAGAAAACCTACGGTACCTACGGTTACCGAAGAAATAGTAAATCCGTCAGTGGAATAGAAATCCTAGATACAAAGATGCGAAACTTCAAGCACGGTTTATTCACAAACTGTTTGTCAAAATAAAATACGATTATTTTTACTGGCGACTAATTTGAATCGCATTGCATCTTTGAAACAGTTGAGGCGTTTATATATAACTTCCAAAGGAACTTTAAAATAAAAAAGTTCAATCAAACCAAGGATCTAATATGAATAAGATCGAAAGATGTCTATTGGAAATAATAAGAGAAATTTTAAACTATGCAGTTCAAGTGCCATAAGGTCGTAGCACACTGTTTGCAGATTGGCGTAGATTCTAAGTATATTTGTCAAACTTGTTTAGTTTTAGAGTCTAGAATCTAGATTTATTCTGTTATCAAAGAACAGTTGTGTTCAAAATTGGGAAAAAATGTAGCCAAACCAAAGAAGTTATAGCAGTGGGGGCATGTAACAGTTAAACAGGTAAGAAATGTTGGACCTTAAAAATCTGCTTGCTGTATACAGGGTCCTGCACCTCACCTCCCGTCTTCTGTAGCTCAGTTGTACTTTTGAATGTATTTCGAAAAAATATTTTTGACGACAAAGTTTGACGCCATGATGGTTTTTCCTTTTAAATTACATGTTATATATTTTCTTGCTTATTTAGACGTCTTTTAAGATTGCCTACATATTCCCAAAATTTTATTGAAATCGGTTCGATGAAATCGGCAAAAAAAACTAATACAAAAATAAATTGATTTTTCATAATAGTTTTAAAAATTAATAGAAAACGCAATTAGTACATGGTTAATAAAATTTTAAAACACACTCATTAAATAAAGTCTAGTAGTGTCGTTAACCAAGTCTCATTGTTCTAAATTATACAGAGTGATCAAAAATTAATGTCAAACATCTTAAAATGTAAAGAAATTTATCTTTCTTATTTTAAATTGTAACCCGTACTAATTTTTACGTTGTGTACAATGCATACTATTAATTAAATTAGGCTTAAAATTTAATTCACCATTCATTTCTATCGTCAGAAATACAAGCTGCCATTTGAAGAAATAAAGTATTTGACAGTTTTTGATTGTCAACTTTGAAAAATCGCAGTAGGCAAAACAATAAGACCGAAGTGTCAGCAACGATTTTTCTAGTCCGGTAAAAATTTACTAATTTTTGTTAACGCGAGAGGGCAGGTCGATTGCATCGCGCATGTCATATGACCATTGTTGATAATATAACTACACAAATTATCTGTCATTTAAAGCTGGATTCGTGCTCAATTTTAGATCAAATTTAACTAAAAAAAACAAGAATAAGGGTTTGCACTTAATCACAAATTGTAAAGCCCGAGTATGATGGAAATTTTGCAGTATGTAACATAAAAATTATATTTGTATTTTTATACACTTTTAATATGCTGCTTTTATTTAAAACATGGTCATTACCTGTGCTTTGGACGCACGTAAGTTCTGTTTCGAATAGTCAATCCTAATATGTGACTTATCAAAACTAAATCCGACTTGCAAATCAAAATCTGAAAACGTCAGATAGAAATGGTTTCCTTGTCAAACACTGATGCGACTGCAAGCAATCCTTAATGAATTGGAGAATTGTCAGTGCAGTAACGTGTCAACACCAGTTAAATGCGTCGACTTTCAAATGACTTGGATTCTATTTGTTGGTGTCTGGGTTCAATGCATCTGATCGATGAAGATTCTATTTTGCTAACTTTCTATTCGATTTTGGGCTACATATGAGTCCTAAGTCCCGAACCGATTTAACCTTACATATCTTTGTTTGCTATTTGAAATTAAAATTCACAGTAAGTGTAAGTACAATTTTGTAAATTAATATTGGGTAAATTCCCATCATTTAATTTGATGAGTCCTACTGCAAGAAGAACTACCGTGAATTTGACGAATAAGTAATTGTGAAAAGCACTGAAAATTTAGAACATCAATGAATGGAATGAACTCGGTGTTGTGGTAAGGAAGACCTGAACTTACTAATTTTTTTACAACTATGCAGTCCATGGTTTTAGAACTTCTAAATCTGTGCTCAAAGTTATTTATATTGCAGGTTCAGTCAGTTTAGGATACTTAAGGGTCTTCAATACCACGGCTGGAAATAGCGGAATTGCCTCTGCGCTCGTGTCTGTTTATTACTAAACCAAACTCTGTAAAGTTCTAAAATTCAATTTTTTACAAAGAAGAAACATTATTGCACCTTTATATAACAACAAAAATAAATTTAAGTTTAAGGCAGTTATAGTATAATACATGTAAAAATGCCATTTTAAGGTCATTTTTGGAATTTTATCTAGTTTGTATTAAAGAATAAATATAAAATCTGTTCTTATAAACAAGTGTTGTAACCCTTTGCTTCTACAAAAATATTTTTTGTTTATGGTTTTCTGTTCTTGATTAGTCAAAAACAGACAGACACGAGCGCACATGCTGCAACAACAAAAATCCTTACCTCTCC
This sequence comes from Abscondita cerata, assembly GCA_030710515.1. NCBI lineage: Eukaryota > Metazoa > Arthropoda > Insecta > Coleoptera > Lampyridae > Abscondita > Abscondita cerata. The sequence continues at coordinate 616,075 of JALBCR010004249.1, forward strand.
TTACGATTATGCTCACGATAAGAAAATTGAAAGACACCCTTGCATTCCCACCCACGAATGCAACAGAAACTATTCGACTGGTATTGAAGATTCTTAAGTTGCATTCCTAGGTTATGTTAATTTAGGATAATACGAATTTAGTTATATTGCACGTCTAGGTTATATTATTTTTAATTTGGTTTTAGCCATTTATTTGTGTACAGACACAGTAGAATTATACTTTTATCAGGAGATAATCTATTAGGTGCTTCACTTATAAGTTTTGAATATGTCAACAAAATCGATTCGTTATAGACTTCGAACCACACACTGCGTGCCATATCTTTAAGTGTATTATCTTTAATTTTTTTATTTACAATAACAAAAACCAACAATAACTACTACATTTTTTAATTTAAATATTAGAAAACAAATTCGGATGGTACTAACCAAAAAAAAATCATTAGTGTCAAAATTTTACACAAAAGATTTATTTTAAAGATTTAAAATTTGTCGACCTAAAAAATTTGGTTTGACACGTGCAGAATCTGTTTTGCGAGTATTCGCACTTATAGAGCCTCGGCTCCGCCTCGGCCCCACAACACTGTGCTCACACGCGCAAAACGGCAGTTTCTGGCCTAGTGATACAAATAACTATTTAAATCTTACACACTTTGCGTTTAAAAAACTTTGAGAAACTAATCCAAATCGGGTTTCCAGTTTTATATCGAAAGCAGTAATACCGATCGGAATATTAGTTCGAAAAATGAATTGTTTTCATGTTTTGTAAAATTCTTAAACAATAAATAATTTCCACTATTCTTCGTCCTGTTATATGGTTGTTTGTATCTGACCTAATAATTCTGTAAGAAAGAATGCAACCAAAAAGAAGCACGATATGCATATATTAAGAATTATATTACTTTTTTGTCATGCCAATTTGACAATCTATTTTATGCTCTATAGTATATTATCTTCATCATACTTATAAAAATATTGACTAGGTAATAATTTTATTATTTAGTAAAGAAAAACAAATTAATTAATTTACAAACATAAAACGAAACTTAACAAGAATTGCAGGTAAAATTTGAATTAAAATAAGCAAAAATTACAATACCTACAACGTAAAAGTAACTGCATTTGATAACAAAAAATTGTTCGTAAATTTTAAGATGGCTATTTATATCATTTTTTTTTGTTTTTTTGTAACAAATGTGAAATCATTTGAGTTAAAAAAACATTTTTCTTAATGTGGTATATGCACATTTTTAGAAAAATTGCACAAAAATGGAGTTTAATTTTTTTTAAAATATAGTGTAACCGGTGATCAGTGCTACCATCGTTACCATTTTCAAAATGTGTTTCCTTTTCACAACTAATGACGAAAAGTTTCACTTTAGTTACGGCAGGTCGATTATTTTGACACGTACTTTGTTTATAAAAAATGTCACATTACATATCAAAATTAGTATTCGGACCCTTGGTTTTCTAATACTGAGATTTCTTCAAATTGCTCAAGTAGTAAATCATATACAGTGAGAATTTTTCCAACTGAACATAAGACATACAGTATAACTAGTTTACCATTGAAGTGACATGAGGTTTTTAAAATTGAACATAGGGATAATATGAGCAGACCGTGCCTGATTTATGTGAATAGTTAAATATATAAAAATACAGGATGAATCACTACCGACGGACGGAGTTTTATAACAAAACTTAGTTTTGTAATCAATGGCAAAAAAAGTTTTGTCATTTTAATTGCTTGCAGGGTGATAAATGTTACATTTTAAAATTGTTTTGAAATATACAGTATGTTCCAAAATGTATAGCGCATCAAAGGTGTATATTTTCTTACGGAACACAACGTATTTTATTGAGTTTTTATTTTTTGTAAAAATAAGGTATACTTTCATAAATATTTCCTATACCTAAATACAGAGTGTTCTGAGTTACGTCGACTGTTCTTAAAATGTCAAGTATTAAAAAAGTTATTATCTTCTAAATCAACAAATCATTACAAATTTCTTTATACGTCTAGATAATTGGATAGTAGCTGAATGTACTCTATGATTAAATGTCAAACATCTCTTTCCAGGGTGTTCAGAATTTAGCGCAGAACTCCACATCGTTCTTATGCTAACAAAAGTGTAAAGAGTGAGGCGATATAAAAACATTTTTCTCGAAGTTTTAACAAAAATGTATATAGTCAATTTTTATAGTCAATCGTTAGTACTTCTTAGTGCATTATAAAAGAAATTATCTTCCCCAAGCGTTTGTAGAAAAAAATCAAATTGTAGTGGACGTGACAATTCCACGTTTGATTAGAAGCACTAACAAAAATTTTATACTCGATCGTTAGTGCTTCTTAGTGCATTATAAAATGAATTATCTCCCTCAAGCGTTTGTAGAAAAAGTCAAATTCTAAAGGGCGTACCAACATCCCCCTGCATAAATTGTCCATGAAGTTGGCATGTCTATGAAAGCATTAACAAGAATGTTATAGTTGACCGTTAGTGCTTTATAAATAAATTGCCCCCCTCAACGCTTTCCAAAAATGCAAATTCTAAAACTTTCAATAGATTTTGGGTTTCTGTGCGTGTGAATTATTTCGATAATACTTTAGTTTAATTTAGTTTATATTCGAATGAAGTTTTTTAAACTACGTACGAGTATATGATCAAACAAGGACATAGAAAAACAATGTCGTTACACAGCTCAAGTCAAAAATTGTTGAAAAAATTTTTATAAATTGCACCGATTATGTGCTTTGACGGTTAGAAAGAAAAAAAATTTCGTCAATTGGAAAGTTAAAACTATAGAATGCGCTTTTACGTAAATGTTTTTTTGACATTTAACTGTTCCAAAAACGTCCTTTAACATTAATTACTAATAAAAAAGTATAATCTAGACACCTACATTACATTTCGTATGAAACTTCATCTATATCATTGTGATTAACATAATAGTTCCCACGATGGCCAACAGTTTTGTGAAATTGAGCTCACGTAAGTTCCTGTGAGATTTATTAAATAAATTACGAGACTGGTTTTTTACTTTATATCGAAAAATCAATTTAAATTTAGCATCGCTGCATTACGGACAAGAAGTTACAAATTCCGTACATGATTGGGATTGTAGGTACGATTTCGAAGACAAACTCCTGAATTCTCAAATGAACACTTTATCCTCCTACGCATTCGTACTAAAAGTACAAGACCGGTTAAAAGGAGTAGACGAGTGTCATGCGTGTGAGACCATGCACGTTTTCTTTTTTTTTGTGGCATTAGACGTAGTCTATACAGCCAGTTACAATTAATATTATTATATTATATTTTTATATTAGCCACTTTTATAAATTTAAGTAAACAACTATTTATACCAATATTATTTAACGCTAATAGATGTAAGGTGTTAACTGGAAGTGTTACTTGAAGATTTATCAAACTTTGGTACATCTTTGCTCTTTCAGCTTTATGTAATGTACATTCGAACATAATATGGTCTTAAGTAAAATGTGTGTCTTGCGACATCTCGTGTAAACATTGACACGTGTAAATAGTATAAACTAAGAAAAATGCCAACAGTTACTGTAACGGCATGTGTGTGTGAAAGTGCAAAGCGCTATCTAAGCGATAGCTTTAATGCTTGTAACACACGTTGCCGATAAAGCCAAGTATATAATATGGTCTATTGTGCCTGGAACAAAACAGATTGGACATTCGTTAGTGACCATGCACTTCTATCTAACAATACGAATCTCTCAAAGGAAAACTACGTCAATAACTAGAACAAATTGTTAGTTTTGGACGATGCAGAAGAAGAGGTCGTGTCGGATGTTGAAATTCCTACAAGTTTATTTACAATTCCCTTTCCACCACCTTTGCCAACAGCAAATTTACATATTATTAAATCAATTTTTAAGAACAATTGCGAAAAATCTCCGAATAGTACACGTCTGCATTGTGTGAACTTTCGAATGCTAAATAAAACCAGCCGAAAGAAGAAACTTCGAATAAACAATGTGATGTAAGAAACAAACTCTACCGTATTTTGAAAAACAGGTACGCCGCAATGCGCTCCGGCTGTTCAGGATAAAGAAAAACATTGCTATTGCGGAAAATTTGATAACATCGCATAGGCATAGTCTTGTTACTTTTTAGTATAAAAATACGTTTTATTATCTTATCGTATGTTTATATTTAGTTTAGTACTGAAAAGTCCTGTTTTATTTTCTCTTTGTAGCGTACATACGAAATATAGTACCTTCTAACATTTTTCTCGAATATAGTTCTTACTTCTAACTTAAACGGTAACATAGAAATGAAAGACTGTTTTCTATTTATAAGTAATTGTTTCTATATAAATGTTATCATTATCAGTATTTAATTTGTTTGTTTTTATACTCTTAATCTTTCATGTTTTCAAGATATTGTCTGGTAAATATTTCCGCTGTTATTCACAAAAACAAAATTGTAATTACATTTAAATTAATTTAGACAAGATCTCGTACAGATTTTCTGAACAGTGACTTTTTTGTATCTAAACTTCCTGAAATGTTTCAAAATAATTTGGGTGAAAAAATAAATAATAAGTAGCGGAATGAGTAAGTTTTTGGCTGGAAACAATTGGACGGAAGTAGAATATAACATTTAAAAAAAAGACAACGACATTTTTTGCCACATAGAAAGAAAATTTGCAGAACAGAAGGTCAAGAAGTTCTTGTAAGACTTGTGATCATGACGCAACTTACATTCAAACCAGATTTGGATTTGGACAAGAAGACTTATTGAAGTTGTTGTGAAAGCCAAGTTAAAGTAAAGGACATTAATAGTTATTTATGTATCAAAGCACTAAAGTTTGATTTTTCATGACGAATGTGTGTTAGTTGCAGAGGCGATAGCTGAGGCAAATAAAACACGTGAGTTATGAAAAAGAACTTTAGTGCCTAGGAACATAATATAGTAGTATTTTTTACGCGATTTTTTAATTTGCATACATTTTATCTCTACCGGCAAAAATGTGAACTTAAAAATAATAATATAATGAATTACTTCAGTGCAGATTTTGTTTTATTTTAACGCCAAATTTTTTCACCGCGTTCGTTTGTGCAAGTCGCTGGTTGGTGATCGTCAAGTAAAGTGCTGTTCGTAGTGTTCGTAGATTTAGTTTTCTCGCAAGATGACTGAACGAATTGAGCAAAGATACTGCATCAAATTCTGTCAAAGGTTTAGTAATTCTCAAAGCCAAAGACCTGTCACGTGGACGGTGAACAACAGGCACTTGCACCATGACAACCCCCGCACATTCATCCCAATGAATCCACACTTTCTTAGCCAAATATAGAATTACAACCGTTCGACAACCTCCCTACTCTCCAGGAAGTTCGTACGACTTCTGGTTGTTTCCAAAACTGAAGACGCCACTGAAAGGGTCCCGTTTTGAAAGTAAAGAAGAGATAATGCGGAACGCGACGACGGAGCTTAACACCATTCCAAAAGAAGGCTTTCAGATGGGTTTCCAGCAGTGGCAGGATCGATGTGTAAGCACAAGAAGCTTACTTTAAAGGGGATTAGGGTTCCAACTCCGTTAGGTATTCGAAATATTTTTCTGGCCAAATGTCGGATACTTTTTAGACAGGTCTCGTATTTCTTAATCAGAATGTATGAAAGCAGGCTGTATATTTTCGATTGGCAAATGGGTGAAAACTAGGATCACAATATATACATAATGGGTTACCATAGGGATCAGTGTTGTTAAACCTATGCAGGGTGATTCACGTAGCCCGTTGGTTAGAAAGTTATAGACTTCTTGAAATTCCATCAATATGAAATTTGGCTACCGTTTCTGACGGCCGAAATGAATGTAAAATTAAATTCTACAGCCAGTTTAATTATCATTATGCATTTCTATCTTTAGTGGTTTTTAAGCTACATTGCTCTTTTTTGATGAAACTATGTGTTTGTCCCGATTTTTTTTTAATAATCGGATTACAAGTAACCATAGGAACCACTATTTATTACATAATACTGCGTGGCATTTGCTCTTTGCATCATGGAACAATTTCTACATATGTTGTTTTTGATTTGTTTATGATTTATGGTGCAAATGACCTTTAATGGTTTGAAACCTCACCCAGCGACTTATTTTAAATGACCAGAATGAGAAAGGTTCACATGCTGAGCAGTTCTCTTATATGGGAAAATAGTTATATCAGATAGAATTCTTCTATCATTTTGTCGACCAAGGACGCAAAGTGATTCTGAAAAAATGAATCTGAAAAACATAGGAAGATAGCAATGCAGATTTATTTATTTATTTATTTATTTATTTATTGTCCAACAGCAAAGCCAATTACAGGACAATCATACACAACAAATTTACAAAAAGAAGATTAATTAATATTTTACTATGTTAAGAAACTGAAATTACAAAAATAATATATAATTATAAAAAAAAAAAAAAAAAAACTGTATCGGTGCTTACAAACTATTACACAATTTCTAAACAAGCCAAGTTTATATAAACATCAAGCATAAATTTTAGTGTGCTTGAAAAAATATCACAATTATAACATTTATTACACAATGCACACATAGTTGTTACTGGAGATTTTAAAAGTAAATTAGTTCTCGCTGTTTCAATATAAAAGGTATGTTGTAGTCTGCTATTATTACTTCTGGGAGTATGAAAATTTAGTTTTGCCAAAATTAGAGGACAATCAACTTTATTATGCAAGAGTTTGTACAAAAACGTCAAAGCAATAACTGATCGTCTTGTCATCAAAGAACGCATATGAAAGGTTTCTAGCAACCGATTACTGGGAAAACCTCTAGGAGGGTATAAGTTATACAATTTAAACCATAGATATTTTAAAAATTTTCGTTGAACATTTTCTATCAGCATCTTATAACGGTCATAATATGGAAACCATATTAATGCACAATATTCAAGACGTGATCGAATAAGAGAAAAAACAAGGTCCTTAAGGTGTTTATATTCGAAAATTGTTTTGTGTTTCGCATTATGTACCCCATCATTTTGTAAGAGGTTGATACCGTTTGAGTAATATGTTTGCTAAAAGATAATTCACTGTCGAAAGTTACTCCAAGGTCACTAATCTCTTTACATCTGGCTAACATACTTCCTTCAATATTATAGTTAAATATTAAATGCGTATCTTTCCGCGAAAAGCTAACAACTTTGCATTTGCTAATGTTTAAATTTAATTTATTATTCTTACACCATTCACTAACAATGTTTATATTAGCTTGTAAATCAGTGCAGTCCTTTATACTTTTGATGGACAGGAATATTTTTACGTCATCAGCGAACATCAGCGTCTTACAATTGAGAATACTGGAAAGATCATTAATAAAAGCAAAAACATCAATGGTCCAAGATTTGATCCTTGAGGAACCCCTGAATGGGCAATAAATGGTAATGACGAATAGCCATTATATAGAACTACTTGGGTTCTGTTTACCAAATAAGATTCAATTAATTTAATTAAAGACGTAGAGAAGCCAAACATGTGCAATTTATTAAGCAATAGTCGATGGTCTATTTGATCGAAAGCTTTCGACAGATCCATATATACGACATCAACTTGTCCACGATTATCAAGAACTTCAGTCACAAATTGAACAAATGAACACAGGTTTGTAGCCGTTGAACGCTTCTCAACAAAACCATGTTGATGGAGAGACAGAAAACTTTTAACAGATAAATAAATATATCTAAATAGTATCATCTCAAACACCTTAGAAAAATTTGATAGGATAGCAATTGGTCTGTAATTAGTAATTTCGAAACTATCATTGCTTTTAAAATCGGACATATCCGTGCTAATTTCCACTTACTAGGGTATGTATTTGTTTTAAACTTAAATTAAAAATGTATAATAGAGGAACTGTAAAAATATTCACGCAATCCTTAATCAAGTAGCTAGGAATTTGATCGTCTCCAGATGTCGGTTTGTTTTAAGCTTGCGAATTGCAAATTTGATATCCTGTTCAGATATAGATTTAATGTCAATATGTATATTAGGAAATGTGTCACGTAATATATCAGATGTAGCATCCATATTCGTATTACACGAGGAGGGATATCGATAAACACTACTGAAATGTTCAGCAAATGCGTTTACAATATCTTGTGGGCAGTCATACTGCACTACACCTTTACGTAATATACCTGGAATTCTAGAAACTCCTTTCCTATTTCTTATAAAAGACCAAAAAATTTTGAATCATTATTAATAGAAGTTTCTATATTAGTTATATAATTGCTATACGATATTTTAATTTGACTTTTGATAAATGACCTTAAACGCTTAAATTCCCTTAGACTATCTTGACAATTATTCTTTTATACTTATTATAACATCTACCTTTAAGTTTAATATTTTTAATAATATCCTGGGTGAACCATGATGGATATTTCTGTTTAATATTTTTGTTTTTGTAATATGGTACAAATTTATCAAAGACTTCGTAGAGTGTATTATAAAAAACGTCACATGCTTCATCCACATTGGTGTAATAGTTTAATATTGACCAATCTACTGTATTTAAAGAGTTATACAGTTCAATAAAATTTGCTTTTTAAAATTATATTTAAAACTCATTTGCGTTATTGGAAAGTTATCACCTCTTGGTTGAGATAAGTTTAGATGGATACCTAAAGCCGGATGATGCACATCCTCATGTATTAGTGGCTCAACCTCATGGTGGATAGAACAATCAAAATTAGCAAATACAAGATCAAGCAATCTACCATTACTGTTACAAATTTCATTATTTTGTCGCCAGTTCAACAAATTACAAAAACTGTTGATGCATGAATATAATCTATCACAATTATCGGATTTAAAAAAAGTAGGAATGTTAAAATCTCCCATTAAAACTACATGTTTCATATATAAGTAGTGTTGCAAAAATAATCAAACAGAGCATCAAGATCTGAAAGTGTTGGAGTTTGAGGAATATATATAACAAATACGAATATAGAATAGGTTTTAAATAAACACTTACAACCAACAATTTCGAAACCAGGTAATACATTTCTAAGTTGTGATAAATCTAGTTTCTCCGTTGTTATATGATTCTTGACAGCAAGAAGCACGCCTCCTCCACGAGTCTTGGTAGAATTGAAACTCCGATCACATCTATATACATTATAGGTAGCATGCGAAAAGAACTCGTTACTGTCGATATCACTAGATAACCATGTTTCACTTAAACCAATAATGTCATATTCATTTTCACAAATATTTGCATTAAATTCATCAACCTTATTACGTATACTTCGAACATTTTGATAATAACACAAAAAGATTTGCTGTTGGTACTATTTAGTTTGTTGAACAATATTTGGAATTCCATTTACGAACTTTATGATTAAATTAGTTTCGCCATTTTCTATTCTTAGTTTAAGCGCATCCTTACATTTTTGTATTGCTCTCTTTGATATACAGTTTGATCTTTTTTAAATAAATGTTTTTAAAATCAGGAACTGATTTTAAATTCTTTACATTTCGAACTGCATTATGTACTTGATATCCATTTTCTAAAGCAACACGTAGCGGTCGAGGTCTGTTTACGTTATCTTTCAAGACACCCAAACGCTTAATCTTCTCAGTGGAATTCAAATTTGTTTTCACATTCGCTATTTGTAAAATGTCGTTGACTTTTCCAACCACCGAATTGACATCGTTATTCTCGGAAATTCCATATATTATGATATTATTTTCACGCCTAAATCGATCTTGAGCTTCACGTATAATCATTTCATATGATTCTGGGGACATCTCAGGTTGTTGAATAGGTCGAGATTCTAACTTTTCAAGTCTATTAATTAGAGAATTTAGCATTAACTTAAGTTCAGCAAATTGATCTGTCTGTCTGATTGTCGCTCACTCTGGACTTAAAATTTAGTTCTACATTGATTTATGTGGTTGCTAGAGTCACTGCAATGCGAATATTAAAAAAAATTGGAGCAGCGTGGTTTCATAAAAAAATAATAGTAGCTTAAAAACAACTGAAGATAGCAATGCATGCTGTAAATTAAAATAGCTCTAAAATTAGTTCTAAATTCATTTCTGTCGTCAGAAATAGTACCTGTTATTTAAAAAAACCGCAAGAGGCAAATGCGATAATAACAGAAGAGTCAGCAACAATTTAAAATATTGGCTGAACTTCTAGAAATCAAAACACAAAAAATCATTTATTTACCTTCAATGGTTCAAAAGTAGTGACTTTTTTAAGAGGCCCCAGCAAATATCATTTTTTGACTTTACAAATGTCAAAAACTATGACACATATCTTGACAATATGATAAGGCTGATAATAAAATTTAATGTAGAATTCAAATATGGTGTCAAAATATAGTCATTCCATTAAAAAAAACAAAGATGGCGTAAATTTCCGGTTTATCCTGAACTGTAGATGTTTTGAAAATGTTTTAGTTAGACTTAGAGTTATCGATTATGTTCAGATACCAAATTTTATTGATGGAATTTTAGGAAGTCCATAACTTTTTAACCGACGGGCTACGTGAATCACCCTGTATTTTTCCAATTACCGTATCGAAAATGTCAATTTTTTGCACTAGTTCAAAAAGTAATTGGGTGTCTTCTATTGATTATGAGATTTATCTAAAAATAATTCTTTTTTGTAATTTGTGTATACAATAAGAACATAGTAACTATAAGTTTACAAATTTAATCCGATTCTAGAAAAAGTGTTGTTGCAACATGTGAGAAAAGCATTAATCGAAATTAATGTTTGGGGTCAATTTGTGATTCGATCAAGATGAAAAAGTAGTCACGTGATACGCATTAACTATCAAATTCACAATTTTTCTAAAATAATCCAAAAGTTGTATTATTTTTCAAAATACCGAAAAAAGTTAATACAAATTAAATTTTTAGCTCATATGAAAATAATTTTTTCCACGACCACTATGAAAACTTTACATTTCGTAGTCATACACAACTAGAGAAAATTTGTCATATTTAAACGTCTGCAGAAAATCAATTCGTTACTAGTAACGGTATATATACCTCAATTGACTGAATGTAGTTGTAAAAGCTGATTGGTTACTTACTGTTGATTTGAACTGATATTTTATTTAGCTAACCTGAAAATCAACGTCTACACATTAAATAAAAAAGTGTACTTGATAATTATTGTTCATTATTAAGAATAATAGTAGTCATGAAAACAGCTATATTTTTTTGAATTGCCAAACTGACAATTAAATCTTAAATTAAATTTTGATAAAACTCATAGATACTACATACTGGTCGTGGAAAAGTATAGTGCATTACTTGAGGATAAAATCTTGTTTCATTGCTCGTGATTATCAGCGCTCGGGCTACCATCCTCGCGCAGTTAACATGCTTGCATGAAAACTGTAAATTTCTCCTCGTGTAATTCAATTTACTATTTCCCCATTTATTGTAAATTGCAATCCTGTTGCAAAGTAAGATTTAATTGAACCAAAATAAACTTAGTTTTTATAATAGATATTTCAACACCATTTTCTTTAAAATTTATTTATTTATTCATATGGTACATTTTAATATTGAATTGTGATGTAGATGTTATATATGCTGCCCCAGAAAATCAGTATAAACCTGTATAGTGTGGTGACGAAACCGTGTGCAATTGTGGAATGGTTCGTCTTGGCAAAGCATTTGCTTCAAGGTTTAAGACAACCACTAAAACCTAAACATGTCAACCCTTACCACCTTAGTATTCATATGTAATAATATTAATTAAGTGTGTAAACATTATAGACGGTAAATAAGAATATAAAAAAAAACAGCACAGCCATTGCATGACGATATATAATGGAACGGTCAAAATATTGCTGAACTTCAGATGGCGTTCAGATTAGTAAGCCATAATATAGTTTTGTCCGTTAAATTATAAATGTTTCATACCTTCTTTGAAACTTTGTTAATTGACAATCCTCCACAATATGTGCAACGGTCTCTGGTTCGTATCCACAGTCACACTTTGGATTAGAAATCGCACCCCATTTAAACAACATGGAGTTGCATTTTGAATTCTTATACGATTTACTTTTGATCAAAATTTTCTTTTTTAATCAAAACCCGGCACATCTATTGTTCTATATTGCCAATGCAGATGTACGAAGTGTCTTTGCATCTGCTCCCTAAGTTGTTCCAGCTAATTTTTGAATGACATTATTTCTTGTTTTCATTTTTTGTTTGACTTTGACTCTCAGATAAATTGAGTTAAAATTATGGTTTAAATTTGTATTATTAAAGATAACAATAAGTTTTCTACTTTTTTCTCTAGTACTTAAATGAAAACAAGAAACTGCTGTTTTTTAAAATTGCGGCATAATCGTCATTTTTGAAATAATTTTCTATAATACGCAAATCATCAGATAAGCTAGCTTTCATTCAATTTCGAAAAAATTCGAATGTTGAAAAGAAATTGTCATATCATCGGCGTAGACGAATTTTCTACGTTATAAAGAAGGAAGATCAGAAATATATACATTAAAAAGAATAGGTGCTAGAACCGATCCCTGTGGAAGACCATTATTTAAAAATCTAAATTTACTGCTTTTATCTCCAACAAAAACTCTAAACTTCCGATTAGATAAAATATTTTTAATAAAAGAATTAATTTTGGAACAAGGAATAACGTTAAACAATTTAAAAACTAAACCAACTCCGGTTTTAAGTTTCTTGTGAAAAACAGCTTCGATATGCGTTGTTAACGCCAATATTTCATGACAACAACTTCTACCGGATTGATATCCTGCTTGTTTAATTGGTAATTTCTCTTCTATTAACGAATTGATTCTTTGAAAAATCAATCTTTTCAAACCCTTATAAATTACACTTAACAAACTCATTAGACGATAAGAAGTAGGGTCTGTACGAAATTTATTTTTATTTTAATATTGCCACGACTTTACATTTCTTTAAATTTGTGAAACCTGTATTATAAATATCATTGAGAAACATAGGTAGCTACTTCAAAGAATAATTACCCCATTTTTTTCACAAATTCTGGATGTATTCCATCAAACCCGGCAGTTTTCTTTAATTTTGTCTTTTTTAATGCATGTTTCATCTTTTCTACAGTAAAAGGTCTGGGTATCGCTTCTGAGATGTTGTAGATTTTCTTTTCTTTTGTAGACACGTTTTCATCTTTGTGATAATCGATTTCTCCACTTTTATTGAGTTTGAAACATTAACCAACCGAGAAGTAATAGAATTTGGAGAAATGTTTGTATTTGTTTTAGCAGATTAATTTGTAGAACCTAATTTATTTAAAAGTGACCATAGCATTTACGACTTGAATGTACGAAATTCATATTTTCCATTAATGAATTCCATTTCTCTTTTATTCTGTCATTAAAGATGACAGTACAGTACTCCTAGTTTCTTTATTTAGATTTTCTAGATATGATTTGTACAATCTGTTTGCTCCAGTCGACCAACATGGGACATATTCCTGTTAAAAACCACGTGAAATGGATTTTTTGCTGCACATTTAACAGCGCCTACAAACCTAAAATAATTATCAGAAACCGATGGTATCCATCTAAGAATAGAATCGAGGAGATGTTCTATAGTTTATCCAATTAGCTTTTTGAAAATTTCATCTTAGTTTTCCTAAAGATTCTAGAAACGGAATTTGTAATAGCTTTTTGGAAAATCGTTTAATACCATACGTTTTGATTGTAATGGAACCATGTCACGATCCATTGGCACATTGATCACATGCGATGCAAAGTTAATTTCTTTGTACCATGTTTAAGTTAAGTTCATGAAATATGTATTTTAGACAAAATAGTTCGTGTGTAAAAGTAATACACATTTCGAAACATTGATTTGAAACTGTATTTTAGACGTAAGGGTCCTTAGCATCAGAAACACCCATTAAAGATGTTTCAAGAAGAACAATTTTATTTATTAAACCCAATAGAAAACACACAGAAATGGAATAAATACTAAATTTTTTAATTATTTTTAATTTAACATTGCTGGCCATTTTGCTTTAGCGTTTTAGTGAAGGTTTTATCGACTTTTTACGGTTTATCGATTTATTGAATCGTTTCGCCATTTTTTTAGGATTATTCGCACAAAAAGTAATTATTCGCACTAAACTTAGTAAATGATATTTTCACAATTGTTAATTAAGTTTTTCAAATAAAGTGATTATATTATTTATTTTAAATATCAAAACATCTTCCAATTACAGAATTCGTCGTAATTACTTATTACGCAAGGCCAAAGATTCTGCCAAACAAAAACAATGTTCAAATAATATATTTCTATTTTCCTTCCCAAACGTTTTTTTTTTCTAAATGTTTGAAATGGCCTTTTTTTTAACACATACCTATATGAAGTACTACCAGTGCATGAAACTTCATAAAACAATGAAATCGTTAAAAATTTTAATTTCAATCCTCTTACAATTAAATCTTTGTTGAATACTTTTGATTTACATGGATTCTTTCGATAGCAATCAGGCTACTTAAAACAGTACGTCAGACGACGACGAATCTTTTTTAAATCATATTATTTTTGGATGCAAATTCTGAATAAAAAAAAATAATATACATACATATAAACTTTTTTCGTATACTTACATAATAACTTTGCAATTCTGAATTAAATTTCACGGATAGATTACTACAATAATATTGTGAGAAAATGGAAAAAAGATGGAATATTTTCGACTACTTATTTTTTTCGTAGTAACAACATCCCATTTTTAGTGTATGTAATTTTAACCGTCTAATTAATTTTCTGTCGCGACATCGTTTATTAAATTGACGTAATAAGTAATTTCGTAACAATAATAAATCTAGTTTGTGTAGACTACGTGGTTTCTTCATTTTCACCTTGACATAGCACGAGGGTATGTATGATACTATTTAGACGGTGAGAATTTCGAAATTTATTAATGATTAAAAATCAACAAGTAAATAAGTTTGAATTCGAAATGGAAAATGGTTAAAACTTCTGAATTTCATCAGTTTTTTATTATGATAATACTTCAAGATATTTAGGACTTTGTAAAACTTCATATTACATTCTTTAAGTGTCCATATATTACTTTTGCTTTTTACTCAAAGAATATTAGCTTTTGTGTAAGCTCGTCGATTGCTATTTTTAATCGTAAAGTGTGTGAAAAGTATTATTACTTTTTTGGTGAAAGATTGTTCTTTGACAATGTAACAAAAAAGAAAACACAAAAAAACTGCACAAAAAACTATACTAAGTGTCACTTCGCTGATGATAATAGCTTAGCTATCGAAACACGTGTTCGAGTATAGTTTTTTGTGTAGTTCTTTGTTGTTTTCTTTTTGTTACAGATAGACGCTGCAGTTTAGAGTTCAATTCCTTTGTTTTTTGACAATGTTTGAAGGTATATGTCTTCCAACATTCTATTCCGTCCGTCATTCAAAAGGACATTTGAAGTACAATATGTTTCATTTTGGTACACAACTATGATCGAATACCGTTGTTATGCCAACGCCGACATTTAATCACGGCAACAAATAAACGTATGACAATGTTATCACATGAACATTAATATACTTATTGACGACTAAATACACTAAATTTACAACAACTATGCTACGTGTTAAGCATTAACATTAGATGCTATTGTCATTATCACTTTTTCCTAAAAAAACAGTTTTCTGACCGAAAAATTATGTACGTTTTAAAGAAAAGTCTGTAAAATCAAGTTTGTAAAATTGATTTTTTTGGTAAGGATTGTAAAAAAACTTTCACTTTCGTTAAAACATGATCTTTAAAATAGGATATTAAAACTTTAGATTTAGAAACCGTCGTATTACTGCACGCCCATCTTACTGTAAGATGTGGAGTAATAATTGTCAATTAAACGATAAACCATTTATCAATTCTAATTTTGCAATTTGATTAGTATTCATTTCAAAGGATATTTATTTGCAACTACTACTTCGACTCCAAATTTATGGATACAATTTATTGCCTGATTTTTCTATTTTATCTTAATATTATATTTTTAAATACTTACCTACAACTAGAATTTTTTAAAATTCAATAAATTCAAATTGAATTTTTTATATTTGAACATTACCTGCAATTCCTTCTTACGATGGTGTTGAAATGTACGTACGATTAAAGTGTCGAATGTTTATCTGTCGCTGTGATTATGTGTCTATATGATCAAGTGTCGACGTGTTTAAACCTCGGCGTGTCGTTGTGTTCATATACCTTGTTTAACTGCCCTATGTTGAACTACCGAGTTAAGTATTTAAGAAACTCTTGAAGCACGTTATTTGAACGGAAGGCGTTTTGAACTTTATTTAATAATAAATTGTTAAAATCTAAAGAGAACTACTGATACCGTTCTGCACTCAAGCCCTTATACGGTGCATTAAAGATTGTGTTACCTGTAGAAGTTACTATTATTCCAATTATTGGGATTATTCTTTGGCAACCTTGACAAATTTGATTCTGATAAGGATTAGGTGTCATATAAATTCTGCTTGTCAACCAAAATTGTAAAGTTTCCAAAGCCTTCTGATAATAATAAATGCAAATTCAGTGTTAATTTTTTTCAAAAACTAGAGAACCAGCAAGAAAGTGTTTTAGGCGAAAGTTACTTGAATTTATGTAAATATTATATTGAAATATAGGTTTCCATTAAAAATAAAGTCGGCTTTCTAATGACTTTCAAAAGATGATAAACCCATTGGGTGATACACTTTTTTTTTCAAAAATTGATAAATTAAAGTTTGTAGGTATCTATTAAAACTATGAAAATAAAATTTCGAAATATTAAAAAGATCATATTCTCGCTTAAAACACATTTACGATGTGTGATGTCATGACTCGTATAAGCAGCCATCGCTGTTGTGCTGTTCTTGTGATTGGGAATATTCCTCTTATATTTTCGAAAGACTTCTGTGAGTTTTGACTGAATTTAATATGTTACAATCCAAAATGTAACCTATTCAGAATAATTGGTCTTTTGTACTACATTGTGACTGTGTACATCTAATAAAATCTTTTGTTTGTTTACCACCACAAATCTGGTACACTCAGTATATTTGAAATTTGTTGAATGTTCAAACTAATTTTGCTTTCAACCAAATTCAATTTGTGAAATCCCAACAGGGTTTTGTTTAATTATAAATTAAAATTGTTAGATTCTAATTTGAAACCAAGCAAGTCAAATTGATAAAAAATTGAGCGTAAGTTAGTTTAGAACTAAATTAAAATTGTTAAATCCAAATTATAATTTCTATGTTTTAATTGAAATTGTTGGATTTAATATTTAAATTGATTGAAAACGTACAGTGGGAAATGCAAATCGCAGTAGCATGTGTCATGTGAAAAAATGATTTTTTTGGTTAAGCAATGTGGTTAAGAAACTAATTCTAATCATTATTCTCCCAAAGAGTATTTGGCCTAGAAAAAAGGGTTAGGTACATGTTAGATATTAGTAGTTAAAGAAAATAGTGACAAATAGATTGAATGTTTCAAGTATCTTTATATTCATACGTTGAGTAAATTTAATTTTATGTCCAAACTTTCTTCGTGCTAAAATCAATATAGTCAAATGTGGTTTTTAAGTAAAGTAATAGACTAAATAAAAAGAAATGTAACCGGTGCAAATAGAATTCAAACCGCTATGTATAATTACGTATTTCCACTTAAGTAAATATTATCATAATTATAGTTAAATAATTAATGTGTTATCAATTCAAACTCGACGTGCTTTCCCAATTACCAAACAAATTATATTTTGTAATTCTTGAAAATTCGATATTTGTATGCTTTCCTAATTAAATGTTGAAAGTATTGTCAATCCAAGAGTCAATTGACAAAAACTTCTACGATCTACCTTCTACCAACATGCGTGTAGCGTACATAATTGTTTTACGTCTTGATTAATAATTTATTCAAAAAGTTTAACCTCAATTTATCGGGGAATCCCATTGTTACAAGAAACGAATCTGATTGTTTTTAAAAAATATTTTCCACGGTGTTAGAATGGTTTGCGTATATATGCTGCTAAGAATTAATTCGCGTATATGTGTGGCTGTATAGAAAGTAAAAGTATTTGATTTCCATCATCTCATTTGTTGACTTAAAACTTTCTAATATTCAAAATGGTAATTCGCAGTACAGAACTTATTAAGAATTACAAAAAAATTGTGTAACCTTAGATGACTTCTTCTAGTTTTGCAGGTGAAAATAAATTAACCGGAAGTTTTTTAACATAATAATGGCGAACGTAATATCTATATTATTTTACGTTTAGTAGAATGGAAAAGAAAGTTTATCTTAAGTTTGCCTAAAAGTATAGACAGGTAAAAGTAAATTAAAATACCCGTTGGAAAGGTCAGTGACGAGTACCGCCATGATTTTATTGTTAATGTTTGCATATTGCAACATATCATTAAGTAAATTTAAATGTTATTAAACTTTTGTGATTGCTTTTCTACCACAAATATAATGGATTATGATTTATACTTGTTTGCCTTCCAGTAAATTACGTGAACGGATACTTCTTTTTGTAATGATATTTAGGATTTCGATCGCAACCCAGAATTACAAGAGTGTAATGACGCACGTTTTATTGTTAAACCTTGGCCCAAAGAGAAGACCCATAAAATTCAATTTGTATTAATTAATTGTGTTCAATTATTGTATAATCAAACGAGGTGTGTATTTACATTTGAGTAATAATTTTAATCTAGGCAATTAATGATCGCCTGCCTGATTCTTTTTGCTTTGCTAAAACTCTCACCGATCGATTGCACTACAAGGGTTAACCCATGTATAGTCCTTACAACCTTGCAACAAGTCGATTTCACCTTGACATTCGTTAATCTTGCACGCTAGAATAATTTTCTCGATAGGCAAAAAGAAAATTATTGATGCGTTACTGAGATAATGCAGGTTTTAATTTTATTTAATAAAAATACACATTTTCCTTTTAATTACCATAATTAACTAATTGATACATCAGTCTAATAAAAATATTCATTAATGAACAATTCGATGTTGATGATGAAGTCTTTAAAAGTTATTATTGTTGTTCTATACAAAGTATACTCGCTTTCAGGAAAGATGGCAATTGCGTCAGCATGTTGGTATCAATGAATGAAAAAACAATCCGATAAGTTTACAACAATTTACAATGAAGTGATGACACAACTGTCTTCCTAAGTACGCAGTAGGTATTTTTTCCTAAAGCATTTCGAAGGATAAATCGATTTTTCACACAATTTGCAATTTAAATATCTAATAATAATAATGTTGGTGTGAATTTAATGTACCCACATTAGAATACGTATCTGAAAGTACTTTTTAGTAAAGATTTACAAACGAACTCGATCAATAAATAATTTCCGATTTCTTTTTCAAATGTGTTTCCAATTTAACCATATTCATCTTCGATATACATACATGAGAAAGATAAATAATTGTTAAAGCAATTACGGTTTTCCAACAACGTAAATCTTATTTCAGCAGAAATAATCATCAGTTTTTATATTAATATACAACATTTGAAATGGTAATTTCTTAAGTAATGTTTACTGTGAATTTTTACTTGGGAGAAAAAACGTTCAAGTAGCACAGGAAAATACGTACATAGTGTTTTTCTGAATTACACCTTCATGTATGTATTTAAGAATAAGATAATTCAACAGGTTTTATATCTACATAATCGATTATTAATAATTATCAAACAATACAACGGAGCTAATTTTATTATCAGTAATGGATTCCCAATTAATTCTTGGGACTTCTGTAGGAGTTTGACTTGGAGGGTGGATCATCAATCTACAACCATACTGTTTTTATTTGCCGGCGTTTCCACGGGATGAGTCCGGCATGTAAAGATCATGGTAAATTGATGAGAGCTCTTATCAGAAAATCCAGTAAGCATCTACGTTAAAAATTATTCTAAATCTAAGTGACATAAATACAATTAATTAATTAACAAAAATAACGTTCTATGAAAGAAAGTTTGTTACTTTATCATAGTAGCGGCCAGTTTTTCAATCTCTGATTAAGGTTAACTTTTGGTTAATTTCCAAGGAGACAATTGAGACAACAATTATCACAATAACAGTAAACTGAAAATTAAATCAACTGGTAAAGATATAGAAAAGATACAGGTAGATATACAATTAAACAAACTTATTCACTTTTCAATTTTAGCAACGTTTCGGGAAGGTACTTTTTTATTAGAAAAAAGTATTCCCTTCTTCAGGCTATCATGAATTGTAAATAAGTTTTTATCACTTGGAAATACAAACATATTAGTTTATAGTTGTGATGTATAAAATAAATGAATAAAGTCATTCGAAAAAAATTATTAACTTAATTAAATAGTATTGTATGGAAAGTTATTTTATTAAAACGACAGGCACACATACATTAAAACGATTGAAAACAACTGATAGCCTGAAGAAGGGCACATTTTTTTTCTAATAAAAAAATAGCTTACGAAACGTATCTCCTAAAAGAAGGACTAAATAACTTTAATTTAAAATTTCCATTGAAATACCGCCTTGCCACGAAACAAATTGTTATGGTAACGAGGTTAAATAAAGATATCTTACTGGTTTTTAAATATAGGTATAAAATTTTCACTTACATCCCTAGAGCATGAATTATTTACTATAATTCTTTCGAGGTTGGATTTTCTCAAAAAATTCCGTCCAACACAAAATTTCCGGTAGTAACATAATCCATATGAAGTGGTAGATTAAAAACAAAAATAGGGCCACACATGGAAGAATCACAAATGTATTTAGAAAAGGGTGTGTAATTCAGGATTACATATTCACAATAAAGCAGTTGATAGAGAAACATCACAATAAATGTACAGGGTTGCTGAAAGGTCTCGCACCAAAGGATTATCTTTGAAACGGATAAAGGGAGAGATATGAAATTCTAAGACGATGAATGAGACTTTATTTTGTATATTTTAGAGCAAATTCCAAATGTTTTTGACGTCAGCGTTTAGCGTACGGTCGCCATCTTGAATTTTTTGAAATGGCAACATAAGTTGAGTGACGTATCACAAAAAAGCTTATTTTTTCTCTTTCCAAAAATAATAGCAATGTATCTTAAATATTTGTTACGTTTATTGACCTGCAGAACGCAGGTTGCCATAGTGATATTGTGGAGTACTAAATTCTGATAAGTTTAAACATGGGGTATAAAATTTTCAAATAAATGCCATTTCGTCGGTGATGTGCCAATATTTCCTGTTTGCACTTTATGACAAATATTAATATTTTGAAAAAAAATTTGTTCTTCCTGCAAAACTTGTGTTATTTTACTCCTTCAGAGTTCTAGACTATTCAAATTTCTAAACTACTTTTGTCCCACCAAAAATTAAAAAAATTGATGGCGGTAACATTTTCTTTGACATTAGATTTGTAAAGGTTTTCCTCCACTTAAAACGGCAGAAACTTTGAACATTTTGCGTGAAGGTATCAATTACAAACTACCCAATTTCTTAAACTTAGAAGTTTTTCTTGCAAGGTAATGCGACTGTGCATAAAGTTAGCTCAATTAAATAAATTTTTGAAAGAATGCGACTTCGTTGAAATATAAACATTAACGATGGCGTCGTTTTGACAATAATAAGGCTTTATATAATTTTTTCAAAGAAAAAGAGTAATCTTGGTTTTGAAGAGATGTAAATTCTTTGGAAAATAAATAAAAAAATTCCAATAATCTAAGGGAGATTACATTGAAGATTGAAATCTATTTTGTTTCATGACTAGGTAGATTTGTTAACATATTACGTATTTTAATTGTTTAATTATTTAGCAATACAAGGAATTTGTCTTTTAACGTTATTTGTATTTAACATTCTATTCTATTCTTTGGTACATAAACTGATTGATTTTGACTTCTATAAATGCATATTTTGTTTTGCATATTAACTGAAATAAATATTATTATTCCGGTTTCTCAGGTTTTGTTTCCTGGCTATTCTCTCTACTTTACGGGCCAGTACAGTAGAGGTCTATCACTTAAGTGTGAGGGTTGAGAAATTTCCTGACGATGTTACTTGTTTTAATGACTGCTTTCTGTGCTTGTGTGTGTATTTTTTTTTAATGAATTTTTATTCTATCTAGGTTTTGTATGAATGGTATAGTATGATAGCTTTGTTTTGTTTGTATATTTGCTCTAGTTCTATAGCCAGTGGTGTGTATTTTTCTACTTTTTCTTGGTATTTCTTTACTATGTTGTTTGCATTGGGTACAGCTATATCTAGGAGGTATATAATTTTTTTCTGTTTATCAAAAATACTCGTAGTTATGTCCGGTCTGTTGGGTGCTATTGTTTTGTCTGTAAGTAGAGTAAGGTCTCAGTATAATTTTGTTTCTGTATTTTCATTATTGTCTCAGGCTGATACTTATAGTATGGTATTTTTTGTATTATTAGATCGTGTTTGACAGCTATTTCTTGATGAATTATTTTAGCAATCGTGTTATGTCGTTCGGTATAGTCTGTTCCTGCCAGCAGTTTGCATCCACTTGTTATATGTTCTATTGTTTCTGTAAACTGGTTACATTTTCTACATCTACCTTTGAGTATATTCTTATCTTTTGTGATGGGTTTAATGTAATACTTTGTTGATATGACATGGTCTTGTATAACTATTGTGAATCCTTCGGTTTCCGGTTCAAGTTCTCCTGTTCTAAACCATTTGTATGTGAGTTTCTTATTGATGTGTGGTTGTTGAACGATATTATAATGTCTTCCATGTGTTTTTTTCAGCGCCGATTGTTTGAGTTTATCTTGTGTCCTATGTGTTCCTTGGTTTTCATTCTGTTCTGCTTCTACGTGGTGTGAGCTTGCTTGCTGAGGTTGAAAGGTGTGTATAGGGTGTCTGCTCTCACTATTCATCGGTGGAGAAGTGTATTCTTTGTTTGGTGAGCATGGTTCGGTTTGTTTTATTTATTATTATTATTATATTATTGTTCGTTTTTATTAGTTCTCATAAAACCTAAGCCTATTATTCTATAGCACTTTAATAGTCTACACACTGACAATTATTGAGCTACGTAAAAAATACTACTTTTGGTTCACCACATTCAATTAAAAGTTAAAATTAAGACGTTTGAGATATTTTTGGTGAAATTTGTCCATTGTTATTGTGGTTGTGCATTATTTTGGTCAACATGTTGAAATACACAAATTCTAGTCATATATCGATCATCAGGCCCTACTACTCCAGCAATAACAGCCCGATTATGACTGAGAGGAGCAGATGTTGTTGAAAAGTTTACAGCCGGCATCTTACATTCTACAGATTTTTGCAAATATTACATTTTGATGAATCTGGCAACTGTCCATGAGGTGGTGACACCGATTATATCTTGCGAATATAATTTAACGTTATTGTTTAAAACACATATAGGACATTACAATGTAAAATATAAAACTTTATATTTTAATAATTAATTTTTCCAAGAATTATTTCTTATTGTGCATGGAGTCAACTAATTATCTAGAAATGAAATATTTAAAAACTCATTAGGGATTACTGACAAAAATTCTAAAACTTAATAACAGTAAATAATAATTCATTAAGCAAGATAATATTTTATTCTTTAAAAATGTATCTTTGTGGTTTTGTATAATCAATGACTACTAGTTCAAGTGGAACATTTTTATTATTTCGTTGTTAAAATTAAAAAGTAGACCAAACCTTAGTAGTATCAAAATTTAGTACAATTGAGAAACCAATATCAGTAATTGAACCATATATTACATACTCTTCGCCATTTTAAAGCTCCATGTTCTTAAAATAGGAGATTTCTACACAACTCGAATTTGACATGGCAGTGCAAATGTGGTTTTTCATTTCGCAAAAAACCTGGCCTATCAACTAAAAAGATAATTATATGTTAAATGTTAGTACTCACAACGACAATGAGAGAAATCATTTTGTGCCTGCGCAAAACTTGTTAGAACATTTAATTGTCATCCTCTTAGAAATATTTTCAATTCAGCGATCACTCCAATGCAGTAAAAACTTGAACCAAATACCAAAATGTTTCGTTTTTACAGTTATTAATAAAAATCTTTCTGTGCCGCATTTAATATTGTTATCATGCCTTGGCACAAAAGGTTTTGATAGTTTTTTTTACTAATTAATTTACCAATCAAGTAAAAATTTTAAACTTGCACTAAATTATAGCCGTTACAATATTTTATAAGAAAATTAGTTTGTGCCTCGTTTATGCCAAAAATGGAGTTTTGAGCATTGAGTTCAAGTTTTTACTGTATAGGAATGATTGCCGAATTGAATACATTTCTAAGAGGATAACTATTAAATGTTTGTAACGAGTTTCGCGCAAACAAAATGATTTCTCTCATTGTCGTTGTGGGTACTACTATTAAAGAACATTATATTTTTTAGCTTGATCAGCCAGATTTTTGCAGTCAGTCTCGGACTAATAGGTTGTTCTGAAAATACAATCATTAATTTTAACAAGGCTTGGTTAATGTCAGATCTAGTCGTTTTTTAAATGTGTTTATTTGATGAACACATTTCAAAAACCACATACAAAAATTATATTGACATTACAACAACTAACTAATCATTATGGTAATGAAATACTAAAGATCAATAGATCAATCAATGTTATAACGATAATAATTGGTAATTCCAATTGTTCCAATGAAATACTATGGTTTTGTTATTATCCAACTGTTATAATTCGTTTCGTAAATCGGTTTTACTACATTTTATATAGTACATGTTGATCAACTTTTGTGACAAAGTCGGTTATATCAGTTATTATAGGAGTTACCAAAAAGTTATTTACAAAAATAGGAGGTAGTTCTATGCTTCATATTTAAAAGTTAGTTACAAATATACACGGTCTTCCATAACACTGTGCCGCATCAAAGGTATGTTTTTTTTTAATGAAACAACCTGTATTTTATTTTAAATTTAAAATCCGCTTTACTTCTTCGTTACAAAAATACAAAATTGTTATGTGCTACAAAAAGTGTTTAAAAAGTTATAAGTTGAACGCCTTGTATAATTGAAAATGGTACAAGAGCAATTATCTGTTGTAACAATAGTATCTAAATAATTGTGATAATTCATAATAACGATTGATTGTTCAAATACATTTTACATCTAATACAGGGTAAGTCAAAACACAAATTCATTATTTACTCAGTATTTTTAAATGTATCACTCTGTATTTTATATCACCATCATAAACTACAGTCAGTGTAGTTCAATTTATCCTAAATATGTTCTATACATAAACTTAATAGTTTTCGAGATATTTTAAATTGTATTGGAAAAAGGGTTATTTCATGAATCAACTCCTATATCATTAAAATCAAGGTTGCTATGAAGTGTCATAAATTAACATTTCAGTTTTAGGTGAAATTGTTTTGACATTGTCTTGAATTTTGATTATTTTACAATGGTTAACAATGAATTTTAAAAGGGAAGAAATGGTAGACACGGTATGGATATTAGGTGAATGTAATAATAATTGTTTACTTACAATAAAAGTTTTCATGAACGATATTCAGATCATTGGCAACCAAATAAGAGAGCGTTTCAAAATCTAATGGATTGATTCAATCGCAATGGTTCAGTGTTAAATGATACTAAAGAAAAAACAAAAACTGTTACAACAGAAGAAACAGAATTAAATGTTTTACTGGCCGTTACTGAGGATCCCCATACAAATATCCAAAACATTTCAAGGGAGGAAGACATTAGTTATGGGTCTGTTCAGAAAATTGTCTTGAGACACCACATGCACCTATACCACATCCAGCTACAGTCAAGACTGACTGCAAATAATATTGAAACAAGGGTAGCTTTTTGTGAATGGGCATAACAACAAATAATTGTACAAAGAATTTGTTTTGTTTTTTGACCGTACAGTAAACGGGGAGGTTTATTTAGGCCTTTTAGTAAATCATTTACTCCAAAACGTGCCACTCAACATCCATCAACAGTTATGGTACTTACATGACGGACCACCTTGCCATCACAATGCACTTATCCAATGTGAATTGAATGATCAATTTCCTAACAGATGGATAGCAAGAGAAGGACTAATTCATTGGCCTGCTAGATCACCAGAATTAAGTGAAATCGACTTCTTTGTCTGGGGATACATTAAAGATCTAGTGTACCGTGAACCGCCAGCAACAATTAAAAACATTCGAAAACTGTCTTAAAACCTGTGTTAACGTTATGGGAGTTCATTTAGAACACCTACAATAAAAATAACAATTCCTTTATTTAATGGTTTGTTTAATTGTTTTTTGTGTGTTGCTTTAAGATATTTGTAAATAATAAAATTTTAAAAAATAATAAGTTTAATTTATGAAATAACTCTTTTTACATACAATTTAAAATATCTCGAGAAGTATTAAGTTAAGGTATAGGACATACTTAAGATAAATTAAACTACACCAATTGTATGAATTTGTGTTTTGACTTACCCTGTATTAGATTTAAAAAGTATAAGAACAATCAATCATTTTTATGAATTTTGACATTTATTTAAATAACTATGACTACAACAGATCATTTTCAGTTATACAAGGTGTTGAACTTGTTACGATTTTTATCAAAATTAGGTTATAACTTTTTAAATAGCCTGTATAACACATAATAATTTTGTATTTTTGTAACGAAGAAATGAATCGAATTTTATATTTTAAAATAAAATACAGGGTGTTTCATTTAAAAAAAAACATATATTTGATAACGTACAGTGTTATAAAAGACCCTGTATATTTATAACTAATGTGAAGCTTACAGCCTCCTATTTTTGTAAATAACTTTTTTTGATACCTCCTATAATAACAGATATAATTAACTTGGTCACAAAAGTTGATCATCCTGTATAGAAGCACATATTAAAGCGTGTGCAACGAGTTTTTATTTTAATTTTTGTTATACCTGAATTCTTAGATTTGAATAAATTTTGTGAAGTAGGTAAGTAGATAACGTAATTACGTCAGTTATTGTTAAAATAACATCGGTTATGACATACATAGTTACATACTTATATTCAATATGTTTTAGTGTTCTTTTTACGTACGATTAAAATTGTAATGCAGATATAAAGAAAAAAAATCTACTTCCTTAGAATTTGCACTTCTGGATGATTATAAAAAATAAAATTGTTGCACAATCATACTTCATTGATTTAAATTAGTGTACAAGATGTCGACCGTTAGTTACTATTAATTAATTAATTAATATGACTATGAAGAAAAAAAAAGAAGTTAATAAAATATATTGAAACTGTCTACTAAACACATACATTTGGTGATTTTCTGTTTAAATTGAAACATAAACAATACGTTGATAAAATCTTCCATCTAGTGCATAAAACCGAAAAGGTAATAAACACAAACTCTTTTTATTAATAGTGTCTACTTTACAAGCAGTTTTAAATACTTCTATGAGTCGTTGCTGTTGTAACATTTGATCTATAGCTCCAGTTTATTGGTTCGGTAATAAGATTTATAATTTCAGAATATTAGTGACTGTTATCTACTATTCAACCTCAAACATTGCGTACTTATAGAGTACTTGATATCGGTAGACATTAAATATAATTCAACGCAATTTCCAAGTTTCACAAAGACAAAAAATTAACCTTCTTAACATGCACTTGATCTGATTTCTATTATCGCTTATATTTCCGCATGTTGCAAGTAACCTTAATTTCCTATATACGTGTGGTTTTGAAAGTTTAACTATCATCACAATGAGCATACTAACTAAACATTTTCGAATGCACGTCAAGAAATGTAGATCCAGTCGACGAAAAATTTTATTTCACTTTTATTTGGGCAATTGTTATACCAAGTTCAAGGTCTGTCTCATTTACGGTTCATTTAATTTATAGGTCTTCCGCCTTTCACTTTCGAATACTACTAACAGTACCTTAAACAAATTATACAACATCATGGAAATAAGTAATAACCATAAAAATTCATACTTTTTTTGACGGAAGTTCAGTTGACTAAGAGGACATGGTGTTTTTTTTTATCTTAAATTGAATTTGACCGTAGTACGTCCGGAAAGTTTGTCGAAAACCTTCATACGACCTTGTATATAGAAAAAAAGTATTAAATGTGAAGCAGATGAATGACTACCATAACCGCAACGTATTATCTCCATGAGTGATTAACTATGTTAACGTTAAAAGTTTAAACATAATTCAATTTTTAAAATGCATTAAGTGCAAACTTTACTTCAATACACCAAACTCATTAGTTAGTTAATTCAAGGTTTACATGAAATTTTGCGGTCTACGACTGGATCAAAGGTATTTGCTTCAGTGATTTAATTTTTGTTATCTAAAATGGTGCGAATAATTCATTCAGTCTTCGATTGCATTAAAACTATATTTATTTAATCATTACCGAAAAAACATTTTTAGACAATATTATTATTATTATTAACCGTAATTTACGTTTAGAAAATATGCGTGCGGTAAGTCCGATTTTATTCGCATTAAGATTGGGGTTGCAACATAGTTACTTATTCTTTATTCCGGTTGGTATCATTGCTAACTTTTCAATATCCAAATATCAATGTGACAATTATTTTACGCTTTAAAAAAAGAAATTTTCACAAACTTAAAGTAGATTGTAATACCCTTTCGAATGATTATTACCTTACAAAAAATAAAAATACCAAAATGCCAAATTACTGAAACTTGAATCCTACCGACGGGCGCAGAAATGATTTGAATGACAATGTTAAGCTCCTCTTCTTAAAGTTGCATACACCGTGAATCGAACTCTTAGTGCCTCCTTAGAATCTAAAGCATTCATATTCAACAGCTGAGCAAGTACCGCATTCAACGTCAAGCCCAAATCACACAAAAACTGAAAATTTAGTATTTCACTTTCGGTGAATGTTTGGCTACAGAAGGGCACTAATGCGATAAAGGTGAGTGACAGTTTGGCCTCTTGTCAAAAGGAAGATGGATAGAGTCCAGTTCCAGTATGTGCTTATGGCGAATTGTCTCTGTAATACATATGTATGGTAATCTTTGGGTAGGATAGCCTTTATAGTGCTAATATTGTTACTCTAATTTTGCCATCAAAATTTGATGCTAAACTCCAACTTGTTTCAATATTTGTAGCAGATGCACTCACAAAACTTCGATCGTTAAGAATTCTATGGAATCCATTGCTTTTCATTACAACAATGCAACCATTACATTATTTCAAGGTCTGTACTAGTTAATAGTTTACTGTAAAAGAATTAATTTTGTGTTATTTTAACAGTATCTTTTTAATACACCTAATTTATATTTTACAATTCCGTTTTTATTTAAATAGATTAATATACATTATTAAGATATTTTTCGCAAACAAATCTTTTGAAATTAAATAGAGTTGATTACTTATATGGATTTAGAAATCACCAGTTCTGCATTTGTTTTAACGACTCATTTAGTTCAAGGAACAGAAACATTAGCGCTGGTAAAAATAATTTAAATATTTATTTATAATAAATCGCACCTCAGACGACTGTTTTAAACCCCACGGAGAGCATACATAGGTATATAGTATTTTATCTACAACAAAGGTCAAAGTTGCAATTGGCAACAGATGCTACAATGGACGAAGGGATGCCCGGCATTGCTCCAACAACAAACAATTCAATTTTTTTACGCAGGATTTATTTAAAGTAGTCCTTCACACACAGTTATTTATTAGGTATTTAATATTTTGGTTATAGGGATAAAACGTATTATGCGTTACACTTCATTTAGTAATAGTAAATGACTGGTTTTGATTTAAGGATTATGCCTCAAAATATAAAACCTAAGCTGGATTCGGAAAGATAACTTTGAATCAATAACAATAAATAAACTTTACAGACAAGACCATGCCATTGTGTAGTAGTACAATTTTCTGAACTTTTACTTTCCTTTGAATCCATTTAGAATCAAATTTAATTAAAAATAGTTTGACGTTTCACTCTAACAGCCTGTCAACCCAAAAATTATTGAAACTAATTAAAAAATATGTATATCCTTCTAGTAGAATATAATAATTTCATTAGTGGTTGAAGTGGTCCTTTAGAAGGTGCGGTTAAAACTTCAATAATAAAGCGATTGTGGATCAAATATAATGTTTAAACTGTCGTCAGGAACAATCTTGATTGTTTCCTAAGTATTCCTGTTATTTATTTATTTAATCGTATGGTACATTTTAAATATTGTATTGTGATGTAAGTGTTATGTATGGTGCCCCATGAGATCAGTATTAACCTGTATAGTGTGGTGACGAAACCGTGTGCAATTGTGGATTGGTTCGCCTTGGCAAAGCATTTACTTCAAGGTTTAGGAAAACCACTAAAACCTAAACATGCCAACCCTTACCCAACCTAGTATTCTCATGTAATAATAATAATTAAGTGTGTAATGTGATTGTGTTTTGTGAAATTGTGTTGTATATTTTTTCCTAATTATCCGGGAGGGTCTTGATGACCAGGTCAGGAAACCAAAGTAGTGATTCTCAGGAACAACATGTTTTTCTTGTTGTCCATGGAATACTGTAAGGTACTGATCACCTTTCATATTTTATATTTGCACCAAAAACCCCTAAAAAAAACACACAAAAAAACTCTAAAGAAAATTGATGTACGTTTTGACGTTAACGTAATTACCACTTATTTGTTCAAGTTTTCCGAGTCAATAATCAATCTTCTAAGATTGGTTAAAGTCTTTCTGTATTTTTTATAATTTTCCAATGCGATGATTGTATGGTATTTTATTACCAGTTTATCTCTATACAAATGATAAGACCTTTTGTTACCCAATTTTTGATTTTATTAAATATGATACTAATGATACCTACGTTTTTTTAAATGTTGCATCACAAATATGTTTATAGAGTACATCACAGAAATTTAATTAATGCAACATTAAAGCAAGACATTCTCTGTTGAATGAAGGATCAGTTACTCTAACAACAGAAATTATGTTGCAATAATGATAGTTAACAAACACAGAAATATAATAAGGAACATAATCTACATCTATTTATTGATAATAGTCCCACATCACTATCAATTTTACATAAATTGAGACACATTCAGCTCTATTGACGCTTTCATTTGAGCTGATTCCAAGTTTCTGTTAAAATTTCATTAAATTTAACCTTACAACACGATATGTTCTTTTAAAGTCTCTAATATAACAAGAATGTCCAATAAATATACGACCGGTAGTCTTTGGTCTTGAAGAAATGTCTGATTCTTGGAGAAACTTCAGTTTCTTTCAATTTTGTAATAGGAATATTGTTGTTTGTACCTCTTTCGTTACATTTTAGCTTTACTACTACCTATTACTTTTGAGACACCCTATATAAATCAATAAACCGTAAACATATTTGTAAATTAAATGAACAGGTAATTCTAAGTACTTAACTAGAAAGGAAGAAACAATGATGTAATTCTGTAGTAGGTATACAGTGCTTTTCATTTAGCATTGGCCATAGGATTTTACATGTTAATACTTCAATCCCATGTTAACACTTTTTTGAGACATCTGGTATAAACCATTTATGTTAATTATAATTAAGTGGTAAAATGTCTATTAGAAAATATTCTTATACTCATTTGTAAGTTTTTAATTTAATAAAGCAAAAACAAAAAAAATATCGTCTCGGGGAGGATTCAAACCGAGGAGTCTAAGGGACTTTTGTAATTTGACTTGGTTACTATGGTAACGAAATTGTCATCCAAATTTTGTTTATTAAGTTTCAGACATTTTAACACGTTTAATTTTTAAATATTGAACAGAACGTGTCAGTTTATATCGTAATCCGTCCTCCCCAAGACGATATTTTCATTGTTTTTTCTTTATTAAATTCAAAACTGAGTATAAGAATATTTTCTAATAGAATTAATTAATTATAATTAACGTAAATGGTTTAGTCCAGATGTCTCAAAAAAGTGTTAACATGGGATTGAAGTATTAACATGTAAAATCCTATGGCCAATGCTAAATGAAAAGCACTGTATAGTTTGGAACATAATAGAACTCATTTTTAAATGTTTTGTTACGTAATGGCTGTTTTTAACATAGATTACAATTTTGTAAGACGTATTTTACGTTTTTAAACAAATGTTCTTCCTTATGGTTGACTATCTTATAGATCGCAGAGATCTACTAAGTATGAAAACCACATTGTACTGTTGCTCAAGATGGATTTTATTAAATGCTTTAAGAAATTGGTTAATGTTAAAATAGTTAATTTATTGCCGGATGTTGTTATAGCTATCTCATTCCTGACTGAAATGTCACAACAAATTCTTCTAGCGACGGAAAAATTCATTATTTATTGGAATTGGAACTAGAATCAGTAAGGCGTGTTCCCATATTGTCGGAAATATTCCTTCTAAAAGACACGACATGATTATGTTTGTTAGAGCTGGTAAAATGGTAAGATTTATTTTCAGCTACTTTGATTTTGATCAATAAATTAATTACAGTTGTAACATTAATGGGTTAGTGCATAAGGATAAGGAAAAAAATTATCTTTACGTTAAATAAATGGTCGTATTTAATAAAATTGATAAGGAAAGAGGTACACCATTTATTTAACGTAAAGTTAATAACAGTTACCTGTTTGTAATTTTTTTCTCAATTCTTCTCCCTCTTATAAAACAATGTGATCTCGCGTATCATATACATCGCTATGTTATGCAATATCACGCAGTTATGATAAAAACCATTAAACGTAAGCCATTTGTTTTAACTTACAAAAATCAAAATGTTGAAGTAGTTTGTAATTTATTAATGCGAATTATAAGTTATAACACAAATATTCATATGCTTTTAAACGATGTTGTAAAATTAATGGTTCTAATAATTCCAAACATGTACTCTTAATACAAAGCGAAGATAACAATTATTGGTAAATAACTTTTGTACGTCAATAGTAAATTGTTATAGCCTGTCAGGTTCTAAAGTAATATTTGCATAAATTACAAAAATTCATTGGATTGAGTTATCCGTTCTTTGTCAAAAAGACATTGTTAATGTTATCACTATTTAAGATAAAAAAAGGCTTGTAATTTTTGATTGTGAAAATTTTTTAAAAATTATCTTAATTAAATGATAGCGATAAATAGGGCGCTCGATTAGTTTTGCGACAGTTCGAATTAGAAAGCGGTTAATGATAGGGCCAAAAAGTCTTTTGATAGCGCCAATGGCTACAATTACAATTAAAATTCCAACGGTTTTTGCAAATCCTAATCGAGTTTACTATTCAATTTAATTTTAGTAGTATTTTGATTGCTAGTGAAAATGTATCGGCCAGGTAAGGTTTTAGTTTTAGATTTTCTATCACATGAAAACAGCGTTTAAAATGATTCATGGACAAAACATGTTTGTTTTCTCATTTAAACAACGTGACAATACAAACATTATGTCCAAATTGCTACGGTACAATAAGAATGTAATTGATTTCCTGGCACGCATGCATCATTGCTGGATATAATCGCTTATTGTATTATCTTCGCAATGCATAACGAATTATTACATTTTTTTATTGCAATTAATCAGACTTGTTTACACTGTGTACGCTGGTGTATAGTACGTTGCAGCAATGGCAGCAAACAATAAATGAAATATTTTCTTTTTGGGATTTAATTCGAGTGCTTCTATGTTAATTATTAACCGTTTTATTATGATTAATTATCGATGTTTTCTTTTCGAAAGCAACCTACAATACAAAATACACCCGCATTTAATTAATTAATTTAAGAACAAATTAAATTGTAAGTGAACTTGAACTTCGCCCAAATTCTTAAATATTTCAAACACATCTGTGCATTTTGATTTATCTTATCCATATCTCTCTGTATTATTTACGCGATTATTTCAATCACAAAACGGCATTGATTTTGCAAGGGTTCAACAAAGTGTTTATACATTTTGAGGAGACAATTTTGTTTCGATCTGTCCTCAATAGGCATAATTTAGTTTACGAGAATAACATTCTGCGTTGATTATTATTACCACCGTTAATCCAAGGATAACTGCAATTAAAATGATACGTAAATCCTATTCACAGACTAAATTTTATGTTATGTTTGATCACTGATAAAAATAAAAGCGGTACAGAGCAAGAGATTTTCTGTGTTATAAAAAATGTTTTTGTTATAAAAATAAAGAATTTTATTATTGGAAGCGCCCGTCTCGCGTTCGCATTTGCCAAATTACTAGAACCTTAAAAATTGATTTATATAATCTAAGATGAGTTTACCCGAAATTTACAAAATAATGCAATGTTTATTTATACCTGCTTATACTAATGCTTGCATTCTTGTCATAAATAATTTATAAGTTGCAATGTCCTTTATATTATGAAGAGAAAGGATTATTGACATTAAACTTTTTTTAGCTTCCTTGAACCACATATTTTATCACTTTTTGAGTAGAGTTCAATGTTTTGAAGTAAATATGTTAGATACCACCTTATTTCGGTAGCATAAGAGGGAAGTTTGTTTTTTAGGCGATGCATATTTATCTGCTATTCGCGACGATAACGCACGAATGATAAAGATAACTCGACGTACAATTTCAAAACAGTAATGGATGTTGAACCGAATGTGACAGTGATCAAATTAGTTAATTTTCAATAGAATTATTAAGTATTAATGAGAAAAGTACTAATCATTACTACTTGTGAATAATTAACATAATATAATAATTATTAGTATCCCAATTAATATGGGATATTTTATCTTCTATAATATTATTTTAATACAGCGTGCCAATTTCAAAACTATAGCCCAGAATATTGAATTTTGTTTTAGAAAACACAAAAATCGTTTAGACAAAACACATGGAAAGTTTAGTAGAGACTGCAGTTTTCTAAAAAGTTTCCTAAGCGGAGCAACTACTCAAACTCCAAAATTTCAAATTACAGCCACTCTACCCGAATTTAAAGGTCTTTGATCACTGCATAGAAAAAAATATTTATGATGAAATATTAAACTTGAAATTTCTCATTCGCATACTTATGATAAAAAGATAAGAATTAAGTAGACACATAATTCAACTATTTCTACTTAGGGCTATCTTATAGCTCATCTTATCACCTTCCTCAATGCTGAATAATATGACATTCTGATATGATTTTTCCACTTTGGATATTTTCTGAATATATGATAATCTTCAGGTATTCTCGTATTTCTTTAGCGATTGTCTTCTTCTGGTGGTCACTCGATGTTTGCATAGGTATTTGAATCTGTTTTTTTTTTCTCTTTTTTATATTCACTACAAATTTTACTTTTCCTTGTACCCAGGTACCCTACTCTGCATTTCGTGATGTTTAGGTGACACTATAACAATATCGTGGGCGAATCTAAAGTGATTGAATTTTTCTCCTAAAGACTTACAATTTATTCCTCTAGGCTCTAGTGAGTAGTTTAATAAGGAATTCCTGAAAGATTGTATTATTGTCCGTTTGTCAATGGTTTCAAAAGCTTCCCTGTAATCAACAAACGTCATCTAAACTTATAATATGTAGGTGGCCGATATTACTGAAACTTTGTCTAAATCTAGCTTGCTCTCTTGGTTGATACGTACCTATTTAGTTTTTGAGTTAAACGATTTGTTATAATTTTAAAAATAGTTTATAAATTTTGTACATTGCTACACTACAATGAAAGTCTGGGTCAGAAATCTCGAGGCTGATTAGGACCAAGGGCCATATAGATATCCTTTTTTCTTAAGGTATTAAAGCCAAATCTAATTAAATCTTTGGTATTATAGCAAAAATTTTAAATACAAAGTTTCTTAACATCAGGCTACTAGTTTTTGGTACTCGAGACATATTTTTTTGTTTAATTAAAAAGTCAATATTGTAACCATCGCATATTATGATGTAATTGTATATTTCATGAAAATGATCTTCACTTTATGAAGTGATTCTCCATTTAGCAATTTTAAAGTTTTCCGTCTCTTGGACAAGAAAATGACTTATTACTTAAAGAGGGGAACGGAAAACAATAATATTTGTTGTAATAAGAGTTACGTAGTCACAAGTGGAGTCCAGTTCGTGTAAACACCTGTTAAACAGTACCATTTTAAGAGTATTAGGTTTTGTTTGAAGAGATCTGAGTTGTTTGTAGAAAGTAAAATTAAAAACAAATTTATTAATTTAAATTACTATTGTTTATTACATTATACAGTGCTTTTCATTTAAGATTGGCCATAGGATTTTACATGTTAATATTTCAATCCTATGTTAACACTTTGGGACATCTGGAATAAACCATTTATGTTAATTATAATTAAGTGGTAAAATGTCTATTAAAAATATTATTATACTCATTTGTAAGTTTTTAATTTAACAAAAAAATATCGTCTAGGGGAGAATTCAACACGTTTAATTTTTAAATATTGAACAGAACATGTAAGTTTGATCCGTAAAAGAAAGAGTTCAGATTGTTTTAGAGTGCTTCAAGTCGTGAAGTTGCGACTTCATTTGCAGCTTTGCATCCAAATCGTCCAGTACCAAGCAAATCTACAATCATAAATATCGTTACCATAGTAACAAAGTCAAATTACAAAAATCCCTTATACTCGTCGGTTCGAATCCTCCCCGAGACGATATTTTTTTTGTTAAATTAAAAACTTACAAATCAGTATAATAATATTTTCTAATAGACATTTTACCACTTAATTATAATTAACATAAATGGTTTATTCCAGATGTCCCAAAAAAGTGTTAACATAGGATTGAAATATTAACATGTAAAATCCTATGGCCAATGTTAAATGAAAAGCACTATATAGTGTATATAGA
Organism: Abscondita cerata; assembly: GCA_030710515.1. Taxonomy (NCBI): domain Eukaryota; kingdom Metazoa; phylum Arthropoda; class Insecta; order Coleoptera; family Lampyridae; genus Abscondita; species Abscondita cerata. Next base: position 652,949 of record JALBCR010004249.1, read on the forward strand.
ACTTGCATTGAAATATATTTTAAAATTAAATTGTGCAATGAGAAGAAATCCAATAACATTGAAAGGGAATAATATTTTTTCTCTTCCAGATGGTCAGTATTTCGGGTTAATATTGAATTACTAAGATCACAGCACCATGTTGATGTAATAAAAGATAAAAGCTTCTTAGGTGGCTTTTAAACTGCTGACAAACTTTTAAATTTGAGCACGCTGCTCGTAAAAAAATCAATATCAAAAATTTGTGCTTTTATGTGATTATATTGAAGGTTTTACTTTTTGTTTTAAATATCTGGTAATCAAGCGTTGTTGGGATATTTAAAATTGTTTGCTATCATGCACGAATCACCAAATGTTTGTTAACACATTTAATTCATAACTTTATTCAGTTCTTTTGCTTTCAGACAAATTTCACTTTGCGTTGATAGAGTTAAAAGTAAAATGAGCTTTCGGTTGCCTTTAACGCATTTGGCTTTTTGGAATACAAAAAAAGAATCTTTCTTTATTGTAAATCTCCCCTCTTGCACAAGGACTTTTTGCCATTTTTTCGACATCGATTACATCATGTTCTTTCGATTTATAACGCTTTCTTGTGTAGTTTCTTGGGCATGATATACTGGACTTTTCGACAAGAAATAATCTACGTTTGCTAACTCGTTTTTTAGTGTCACAGAAATATTGTCATAAATTTCTGCGACTGCATTCATTAACACCCTGCGTCCTTGTTTTGTTAGTTTCTGGACAGCTTCACATGAAATTTCTTGACATATTATGCACAAGTCATAGTTTAAACCTAAATTATTTACGGCGCCCTAAATACCTTTCCGATGAATTTGCGACCGTGACCGCTTCATTGTTTACTTTTATTAATAATAATTTCTTGATTAAGGAATGTTTTAGACCCACTAGCCACCTTACTCTGAATCAAAATTATATGTTTCCTGATCGCGGTTTTTGGTACGGTACTAATCGGTTAATTAGCAAGGAGAGAACGAATCAAATACATACGGGCAAAAAAATTGACGACGCTCCGTACATACAAAATCGTATCTTTTATACCAAGAAAGCAACGTGAGTAATTCTTCCAAAAAACCTTTCTCAATCTTTTCTGCATATTTTATTCGTTTTCATATGTACTTTTCTAGCAGAGTTTAGAAAATTGCTCGATGTTGAAATTTGTGCTGCAGTTTTTGAACACGCTTAGTTTAAACAATTTATGTGGCATTAATTAACAACAATTTTACAGTTAGCTTAAGCATATTGCAATCTAGAAACAATAGGCTTTCTGATGGTTCAAGAATCATTACAAAATGTTGAAAAACAAGCTCGTAAATGAGATGTAAACGTAAAAATGTCGATTGTTAGATAATAAAAAAAACCTAAAAAATTTTATTTGCGCCTTCTGCAATTCCAGATCGCTTGGCGCCCTTTCGATTTGAATGCGCAAGGCCATTTTACATAATATCTATATTTTTTTAAAATTATATCTTCAAGTGCACACCCTATGATCGAATTTATGACTCCTGATTCCTGACTATAACATTTCTTTTGTCCTGCCTTCTTTTAATGACATTTTACCATTAGAAAGAAGATGACCTCCTGTCGTCTAGATTCGGGCTTAACGCCCGTCGGAGGAGGTGGGGCTTGCATCGTGTCGGTGAAATGCGAGTCTTCGTAAGGTGTACAGGTATTTTTGTGGTTGGGAATACAGATTTGGTTGCGCCTCAGGGCTTCTTCCTTTCTAGTGATATGTTTGTGAATCTCGGTGGTTCTTCTAACTAATCCATTGTGGTAACCGTTAATCGTTGACAGCAACTTGGAGCTCGCGAAGAGTATATTGTGGACCCCATTGCTAAGCGCATGTCTACTACCAATGAAACTCGGTGTGTCCCAGACGGCAGTTTGCACGACGTTCTTTGAGTCTCGTTCCCATCAATCTCTTGGTGGTTGCCACAGAAACATGGTATATGGTATACTCAGACTGCTTTGTTGTTATGAAGATAGTTTGATTTCGTGTATTTTTAGAATTCTTCGTATACGGTCTGTGACTTTTGATATGTATGGAAGCCTAAACCAATTTGTAAAGATGTGACCTCCATTTCATTGAATCAGTGCAATTTTTGTCCCGATGTCAAAAAATTTGGTTTATGGAAACGATAAAACAAAAAATATAAATAATTATAAGATAAACATGTATAGGGTTTCTATAAATGATTATCTCATCAAGTTGGTAATAAAATGAACAAAATTAACGATTAACGACGAACAACATACAATTACAACCCGGGATAATAGTTACAACGGAACGATGAAATAGCTGACATTAGCATAAATTAATTCACCATCAATTTAAGATGCAAAATTACATTTTTTAAATTTTCCAATGCTCACCTGATGAAACAATCATTTATAAAAGCTCTGTATTATGCATCAATTCTTTAAATCAAGTATAATAAAATTTTTAGATGTTGGTTGTGCATACGAGATAAAGGTAGGCATTTCAAACAATTTCTTTTAGAATTGATACCTAATAAAAATGTCTTATAATTATTTTCATTAGTTTGACTGTAACTCACATCGAAAAAATTTAAACTAATACTTATTTAGCGAAAAAATTCTTTTATTTTTCAAACCACAGCATCTTTATAGGGGTTATAGCACGTTGAATAGTTTTTTTAAGAATGTGTTTCTTTGAATATTATAGTGTGAATTAGTATTTTTTATTGATTTTAGAATTGCATTGTACCATTGAATAAATTTATTCAATGATTGTACTTTATTTGTAAAAAAATAAAATATAAAAAATATATAATTCAAATCATATTTAGTTTTAAAAAAAATAAACAAATCACAAATTATATCTTAACAAAATTAACGGTTTTATAACTACATCATAATTTTCAAAACTTTTGTCCTAGAACCTTAAAATATTGTGTACCCTTGAGGAATGAAACTAGTTATCATCCACATCACGTTGGAACACTACTTAAGGAACATTCTGTAACTAAATTAAGTTAATGCTTTTTGTTTAATATTGGTGTTTTTTCGCGTTAATTATTGTAAAAGAAATTATAAGGTTGGTTAGGGATCAATTTCTATAACATTTTTCTACAATTGCGGAATATTTTCTAGATCATTTACAATTTCGGTAAAAGTAGGTAATTATAGACCTTTATAATACAACACATCAATTTCATATTATTTAACTATTACAATAAAATTATATGTGTATTATGCTAATTATAAGTTTACGTTTACGCAAATTGAAGAAAAGAATTTTTCGAATGTTTTCCAAATGACTAATGTCAGCTTATTAACAATTAAAGTAATTCTCTTCTTTATTGAAAGTGGGTGGATTCTTTGTTTTGTTATACGCACGTAGTGCTAATATCCGAAGCGTAAGTTTATATTGTTATTGAATGTTTTTACGTTGTTGTTGTTTAAAATGTTCTGGAAGGGTAAGAGAAATTTTTATTTAATTTAATCGTTCATTCTTCAACATTGTACACTTATCGCATTAATAAGAATCTCTGCTAGACAAAAAATACTTGCGTTCATAAGCCGCACTTCAAAATATCTCTGAATGTCAATTAAGATTATTTGATTGCATATACAATACTAAGGACGAACAATTTATCAAACAAACGTATAGCAATCGCGAATATTTTAGTTTTTTTGGATTCTATTCAACTGTTTTAGAAGCCAAGATGTGACATCGTTTCAGTATTCCGAGTATTTTCTCAAAATACTCTGACTTGATATTTTTTCTGTAATAAACATATTCAGTTTTGAACTTTGAAATGATATAAAATGGTTGTTTAAATTATCGCAAAAATAGAACAAAATTAAAGAATTGTTAATGATTAATATCTCTTTATCATAACAAAGTTATTAATTATTCTCTTGTTGCAGGTTTATCAACTGAAACAGATGGAGTTGATGATTCCATTCAACGTCTTCTCAACGAAACAGGTTAGTTGTATTTTTATGAAATTCAAATAATGCAAATAATTTAATATTGAGCAAAGCATAATATTAAAAGATGAAAATATTATCTTTCTACCGCCTATAGTATCGGCAACTTTTTCGACGCGCATGCATGTATTTGCTACGGTTAAAGGTGATTCAGTCGTTTACCACTAGGTGGCGGCACACATTAGAACACAATGTTACTGATTTACAAAATTCAATATAGAGGACGCCAGTGTAGGCACACTAGTGAAAAATTAATAATGAGTTGTTAAAATACGTTCACATTTTACTTCATCCAATAAACCCAATATTTCTTTTTTACTGTGCACCTTCAAACACTGGGACAATTATCACTTTGAATCATGTTGCTGGGAAATCAAATAAAGTAGATGGGAGTAAATAATTTTCAAAGTGACTAAGAGTGGTAAATTGCATTACTCATCAACGAAATTCTTACTTATTGTTATAAAACTAAACATTATTAGTTAATTGTAAAACGTGTTGTTCCATTTCCAATCAAATTTGCATTGTAAAAAAAAACAGTTAAAATTGCGGTGTTAGTTTTGTTTGGTCTAGGCTAGACAGTAATTACGACGTTTACACACGTGCCAATTTTTGCTTGGTTTATTGTTTCAAAGTGCACTATGCGTAGTAGACACGAGCCAGTATTGCTTATGTGCAAAAATGCGAAAAAATACTATCTGAAATCGTGCAATTTTGATAATAACACATAGTATTTAATTTTTTTTAACGTCTGTACTAGACGAACGAACCTTGAGTAAAAGAACAAATACGGGATATGATTTGTAATTTTTTCTATAATTAACACGACGTAACATTTTTCTATTCACAAATTACGTAAAGCGCGTTTTTGTCATCAAAAATCAGTACTCTACCGTGCTTTGTTAATAATCAATGTCATAGACATTTTATGTGAAACCAATAGGTAACCAGTAAGTTGTGATCCTTTTTTAATTACGCTCAGTGTTGAAAAAAAATTTTTTTTAAATTAAAAATGCGCTGGAGTTTTCAAATTATGTTTAATTGTTTATAATTATGACGTCTTCGGCGTTTTTCATACTACGTCACGGTTTTACATTTGCATGATAAGAAGGTCAACGGATTGGAAATCAGCGATATAAAATAAGTTGTGACGCTTCATAGAATCTTAAAATAAACTTCTTTTTCTTTTTTCGAATTAATATCGTCACATTGTTTTGTTTTGCAATATGATCGAACTTACTATATGTGAATGATTGTGAGAAAACAGTGCGTCACAAACGAAAAGTAAATATAAAGAATCACAAGGCAATATAAAAATACTATATGTCTAAGATATAGTATCACGTTATGTCTCCTCGTATTCTTAGTTTAAATTATGCTCATTGCGAAACGTTTACGATAACGTTCATATCACGTTCTTATTTTATAGAAATTTTCAGAAGAATTCAAAGCGATTCAATTCCTTTATTCGTCAACGTGTAGCGTTTATTTTTCTGTGGTGTAGTTAACAACATTAAGAAACGCGCAATTGACACTACATAAACATAGAAAATGGTCAAGGCAAACACCACGATGCTTACGTTAAACGGCAGTAATTGTACAATTTCCAAAAATTAGGCACTTAAAAACAATGACGCATTTGGATGTAGTTGCAATAAGTGACGTGAAAACAGTCCCACACGAATAAAGCTGATAGATTATGTTATGAAATTTGTTGATAACTCGAATTTAAATTAATAGAAACAATTAAGCGTAGGTGCACTCGTGTCTTTTATTGATTTATTGATAAGAAATAGTTCATTTGAGTCCTATTATCAAAATAGGTCTGTTGGGAAAATGAGAAAAATAGTTTTGGCAACGATTAGTAGTTTTATTTTAGAAAATTTACGAAACCTAAACGCAATAATAATTTAATCTATTTTACTTTACGTTTCACTTACTATTGGTTTAGAAATAGTATTAATGTGTTCTTCAAGGTGTACTATTGTTTCACACAAAAGTTTATCGTTTCCGCTAATATACACACATATAATTAATATTTCTTTTATCGAAGCGGTTTGGGAACAAAGTATAATAATAATAGAGTATAGAAACATGCCGCAAATTATAAAGAATTACTTTAGCAAGGTCAGATATTTATTTGTATTTAGGTTTTAATTATTTCTCCATTTGGGTATTTAATCACTTTTCATAGACATTTGCGAAGCAAAACCCAATATGCAATTGTTAGTGTCAAAGTACTCCGCAATATAATATTTTTGATATGTTTTAATTGCTCGCGAATGCTTCGAAGGCAAATGAAGAACGAAACAAAATAGATTCAAAAAAGGACACAGAAAAACTCGCAAACACGCAATACTTTTTGATATACAGAGTGTCCACTAAGTGACACATGCCGACAACAATTTATACCCTAAATACAAATTAATAGTTTGTGAGATAGATCCACCAATTCGAGATCACTTTGTCAATGTTAGCACTGAAAGTTAATTTAATTATTAATTGACTTTTAATATAAAGTTTATATACTTAACGAAAACAACTAAATAATAACTATAATAGCTTTTTGGGAGCTAACTACGACTGACTCCTTTAACATTCAACATTTTCTTACACATATTTAATTATTAGGTATTTAAGAGTTATGTGTCTGAATTCCACAGTGTTACACTATTTGAAGGGTAACATTCTAAAAATAAACACATGTTGAGCGGTATCATTATAATCAATTTTTAGCGGTTCTTGTTTATTATAATAAAAATAACAGAAACAAAATAGCCAAAAGAGAATAGAAACGAAAAATAAATAATTATATTTAGAGCAGTGCGACACAATCTTAGACTACTTAAAAGTAGGAGGCCTATTCAACCATTAGTAATTATTTATGAACACGTTCTAAACCTATTTTTAATATCATGAGGGTATTAATGCAAGAAATTAGATGGCATAAGTGAAAACATAAACAAATTTGATCCCATACACCAATATAGGTAAAGAAAAATAAATCAAAAACTCGATAAAACGACTATGAATACAAATGAAATCATAGAAATAAAAGTTAAAAAGATTGACGAAGTAATTGATGGAAAATAAGATTGCGGATATCAAAAGGCAATCAAGTAGACTAGAAATTATTGACGATACAAAAAGGATTCAGTAAAAAGAAATTATTCATCAAGTGGAGTAAATAAAGAAATAAATTAAAAGAAAATAAAATAAATGATACAGGAAAAAGCAAAAATAGAAAATTAAGCAAATAGAAATTATCGATGGATTGATGAATCTCATGAATACGAGTTATTTAAATGTTTGCAAATTCAGTGTTTGATTAAAAAATGAAAGCATCTTCATTGAATTTTTTCGATTTATATTAGCAAAACAAATTGCACGATTACGACTATCACCATTTATAAGTTACGGAGGGTGGGGGAGAATGTCCTTGTTTTCTATTTCTTTTAAGTTCAAGATGGACATTTTACAGTTTTGCAATAATTTTCTCGTAGAAACAAAACATATATAATCATTACAAATAAATGAAGAATAATAACTTACCTTTTTTTCAAACTCCAGCAGAACCAACTGTAACAAAAAATATCTATAGGTATGCGTGATTCGTATTATTCAACAAAAACATTATGCAATTTCAATTATGGATTTTTGACCAAAGTAACAATGCTATGAATATAGATAATTTGTTTCAATAAGGGTCACTCAATACTAAACAATATCTAGTCCTGCTGGGTCGCATAGAGCGAAGGAGCGACTCTTTAGATGTTTTACCAGAAAGGCGCCAAAATATAAATAGACAAAAAAGGGATACTTTTTTAGGTTCGGTAGGGAAGTTTGTCGGTAAAACAAACAAATTGACTGGGATGTCACGAAAAAATTATTCAAGCGCAACCATTACGGTATTGTCCACGAGTGAAAAGAAGCTTAATTGTCACAAGAAGAAATAAAAACTACACTTTTTAGTTCGACATCAGGCTGTGAAATGGTTTTAAATCTATTCCGGCTCTTATTAAATCACGTTCAAGCAAGAGAAAATATTAAACCATAGTAAATAATTGTTTAATAATGTATCAACGCAAATACAAATCAAATATTTGGCGCAGAACTCCACGTCACCTCGACACTAACAGATACTAAAAGATGTCTTTGAAATTCGTCTACTCTGTATTTAGCCATTGAACGCTGACATACAAATACTTACAGATATAATGGAATGACCGAAGCATTTGTTACAATATAATAAATGAGAGTTGAATTTTTTTTTGTTTTCCGAGTAGCCGTTTTAACAATTTCATATAGTACCGCTTGATATATTTTGTTTTGTCACTTATAATTGCACAAGAGGTTTGTATTTTGCAGATTAAATTTGGGTTGTTTAATGAAAATCTGTTGTCTAGCAATTTCACGAGAAAAACTGTCAACTGCGAGAGTGTTTTTAGGTTTACAGTTTTTTGAATCAAATTGCTAAAGAAAACATATGTGAATTTAAACAACACAAATTTACTCGCTAAAATTCAAACCTCGAGTGTTATTCGGCAGGACAATTTCATGAATACAAAAATTAGAACACGTCAAACTATTTATTTTGGATACATATAAATTTTAATTTGAATAAACTGTCAGATTGGCATCAATATAAATGGAGACTGCGCTAATTGATTAAAAAATTCTAAGCGAAAAAATTACTAGTGTATTTGTCGCTGTAAAAGTTGCAGATAACTTTTCCGAAGTGACAATTACACTGCAGAGTATGCGATTTTTTATACTTTAATTAAATTGTCATCATAAAATGGTATTTTCGGCAAGTCAAACGTGAAATCTCCAGAAACAATATTTATCCCATTAAAATCACTCACTAAAGAAATCTATAGTCGGATTGTGTGTGTTTGGTGAATGATACGATACTGAACAGATGTAATTTGTTCTCGATGCCGTCACTTCAATTGAAATCGGCCACACAAAAGTTTGTACCCATTGTATATTGTTTACTTTGTACTTAATATCTTAAAGTTTTGCTCGAAAAAGATGAAAAAGAAAATTTCGTTAGTTCAAATAAAAGTTACAGATAATAAAATTTCCGACAATTTTCCTTTTATAATGTTTTTGTATAATTAATATTTTTGGAGATACTGTGAAAACAATTAGTGTCACGTGAGCTTCAGTACTAAATAATTTTTATATTGCAATCTATGTAGTTTAAAACGACCCTTCTGGTTCCAAAGATTATGCCCAAAATCTAATCAAATCTGCGGTATTATAACTGATATCTATATGGGAAGTTTGATCAAAATTAGATAAGTGGTTTTCTTGATATCATATTTACATACGGATGGCCGGTCTCCAAACAGAAACTGCACAAGAAACTGAAAATCAATCAAGGGTTTTGATAGGTATACGGTTCGGATTACAAATTGTTGTGTAGTTTTGGCGTTTTATTTTCTAATTTTATGGAGGAAACGATAAAAATAGAAGTGGAACTCAATCTAAGTTAATTTTTTTAGCTATATTTACGATTTAGGTATTAACATAGAAAAGTCAATAAATAACGATGTCAGATTCCTCGGAATTTACCGCGACTAGTGAATTTAACAATATCTATGATTTAACGGTTTTCTGGTGTTCCTGTACCGCATTTTCCTAGAAACCGTTTTCGCGATAGAATTTTTAATTTATAGATACATAGTCATTTCGTAAGTTTTGTAATTGTACAATTTATCCAACTTAGGCCTGATTTTTTCATCTCCTGTTAATTTTATGTCGGTTAATCTTCCTAGAAACGCGAAAATTTTCATAGTAGTTAGCCGACTGATAAAGTTAACTGGGGGTGAAAAAATCAGGCTTCAGACAATTTTAAATCAGTTATACTTATTTTTATTTTGTATTTACATAGATTACAATTTAGTTTTATTTGCAGATTCAGAGCTGTCCGGTCTGTCTCATCTCGGTAAGTCAATTTTCATTATAATGAATGATAGAATTATTAAATTATGATGTTGGCGGACCATTAAATAACTTGTATCGCAACGAAGCAATGATTAATTGCAAACAACCAATTTTTAATGAGCCTTATAGCCTTGATAAAATGAAATGGTAATTGAAAAGATTGTATGACATCACATTGTGCAATTTTTCAAATTAGGACTAAATATAATTGCTCGTTCATTTGTTTCGCCAACTTATGAACGTGTCGAAAACAGCGATTAGATTAGAAAGATTCGTCGAATCAAAATTTCGATCTCATTAATACTTGATGTTGTAAATACTATTTTGTAATAATTATCAGTAGTATTCAAATCCACAATGTTATCTTATTTTTTATATGGTACAAATGACGCACTAAGATTGACTTTTCCCAATTAATGTTGATCGGGGACTTCAAAACGCGGTAAATACAAACTTTATTTACAATAATTTAATGTAAAGCTAATGACCCGATATAACACTGTACCGCTTATCTTATAAAGTTCTTAACATGCATGCGTCTATCTTTCGATGAAGATATCAAACAAAAAGCGATAAGTGTCCGTCTATTATTAAAACGTCAACTAAGCGTGCTTTTACCATAATCAATTTTTATTATTAGAAGCCCTTCAATATAATCCTAGTAGGCGTGAGCAAATTTCATTTTTCAAATTAATCGAGTCGTGTGTTTTTTATTGTATTTAAAAAAGTAGTAAAAACAAACTTCTATGTTATTGATGTATCAAGGGCAGGGTCAAATTAAATCGATTCGATTACATTTTTAATTATTTCGTGTCTTCGCTACATTAGCACAATGTTTGTCATCAGTCATAAATACAGCAAGATTACAACATATAATGACACCGTAACCTTCGCTGTGCCCTTTTGTAAATAGGTTTCGCTTTTATCATAAACGTACCATGATTGGTTTGGTTCAACGAATTTCGTAAAATAATCATCCACTAGTCAGTTACACCTTTCAACTCGGTCATAGTCTACACGTGATGTCCACTGATTTGGGTTTTGGTTATCAAAAATCATGCGTCCATTGACCACGTGGATGTGTTAGACTTTTAAAATCTGAGTTATCGGTGCTATAAATAAAGAAACAAATCACGTTTTGCATGGGTCGTTGCATTATGTATTATTAGCACATGACCAACTGATAATGTGCGTTTCAAATAACATTTATTTTTCATTTTTTACGTTTTTTGAGATTCTGGAGATATAACAAAACTAACCAAATTATACGGTTTCACTTTTGTTTGGTGTGGTGCGTGTTGCTTGGTTGGCCGTCATCGTTGACAACAAACATTGTTTAATAATGAAAGTTTTTTATTATTTATTTAAACACACACACACACACACACACACACACACACACACACACACACACACACACACACACACACACACACACACACACACACACACACACACACACACACACACACACACACACACACACACACACACACACACACACACACACACACACACAAATATTTATTAATTAATACGCACGTGTTAGTAAGCAATCTTGTTACAACCCATTTTTCTTTTTATTTTTCTTGTATTATGAGTACAAAAAATAGAAAGAAAAAATAATAATATCAAAAACTAAGGACCTTCGCAAAAAAATTAATAATAGAAAATAGAATGTTTACTTTTTATTATTATTTTAAGTTTTTATCTTATTTTAGACAGTTCTCTGATGAAATAGTCACAATAGGTATACACTAACAAATGAGTTGTCTTTTACATGCTATGTATTAAAATCAATCTCTAGTAACTAACTAAATAACCACCGTTAGAACTTTTGCTCTCTTCGATTTTTTTATGAATTATCGATTTGAGGTGCATGTTGTACGGAGGGATTTAATATAATATTCTAATTACGAGCTAAAGATACATTTTCGGACTAAAAAACAGCCTAATAGCACAACTTGTAGAATCTAGGTATGGTCTTGCTATTTTCTTTATTGAAAAGAGTAGAATTTTATCTAGAACCTACCATGTAGTTCTCAAGAATACGTGAACTTAAAAGTATTTTGTCATAATCGAGTTTGATTCTATCTACACAGTTTGATTCTATCCACACAGTTTAGATAGTTTGCTATCTATTTATACAAGATAAGTTATAATTCCTATTTAACTAGAAAATAAAGGTTCCATAAAGCTAGCAAAAACATGGAAAGGAATCATTAAAAAGTAACCTCACTGTGCTGTAATTATTATGGTTCCCGTTCGAACTTGTCGCTATTGTTTGTTTATTAAATTTTCATTTTAAAAATTATGCAATATGAATATATTATTCACAAAAATCAAATTTCACCGATTTTACAACAAATTATTTTAGATGCCGTTAGCTTGATTCTTAACCATTAACATTATTTTTCCCAAAGAGAGAAGGGCTCCATATAATAGTTATTTTGGTTGACAACCACTGAACAGTTTGGCTACGACAACCTGTTGCAACGAACCCCATAACAATAAACATTACTATCCGACAAAGAAATTAGAATTTAAAGGCCAACATTTTATTTGCAACGAAAATGAGAACAAATGAAATTGCTCAAACTGCCGACCTCCATTAGCTACACAAGCTCCATGACGTTGTATTCACAAGAATTGTTAACACGATGTAACATTTCTAGATTTTGTCGAATTTGTTTAGCCACAGCATGAAAAGCATATAAAGAAATCGCACGGATTTAGGTCGAGCGACTGGGGGTATTCAGTGACTCTAAAACTTTTTCATAGAAACCTTTAGCCCAATTTTTTGTTAAACAAAGAACATTTGCATAAGGCAATATTGAGTAAATCGATTTGTTTTATCATGGCCCATTGTCAATTAAAATACTTCCACAACTATCACAGTCACACTGTATAGTTTATGTTCGGTTGTAATTAAAGTTTTTAGTTTGTCAGTCATTTATAGCATTAAAATAGAAAAGTCAGTCATTTATAGCATTAAAATAGAAAAATAAATTTTTAGCATTCTCGAAAAGTTTTTTAAAATACCTAATGTGATTTTAACCCTTCTTAATAAGAAGGTAATATCAGACTAAAAATATAATTAAGTGGTTTTGTATTTTTCATTTAAGATATTGTCAACAGATGGAAACAAGGCAATTGATTCCAATAACATATAAAACCGTTAGCAATGGGGTAACATTATTTAAACTCTGAATCACCTTTCTGTAATTAGCAAGAGATATCGTATAATTTAGATACGACACAATGAACTACCTGATACCTCGTATTTGATTCTTATCAAAAATAATCAGACATGTATGTACAATTCGTACAACTGTACGAACGTAATCTTTTACGAAGTGGACGCAATCTTCAAACCAAAAGGGCATATTAGGGAATAGTATTTTTCGTTTTTTTTAATGTTTTCAAACTGATAATAAAGAAGAAATCCAATTTAAACGACAGAATAATTGTCGGTGTCCGCTATGACCTGTACGCATTTGTCTGTTACCAATCTTAAAAAGTCAAAACCGAAATTCTTATATTTATATGTTAATGTCTATATATATATATATATATATATATATATATATATATATATATATATACAGGGTGTCCAGAAACTCTCCTGACAAACGAAGACCGAAAATTCCTCAGATAATTTTAAGATAATTTAACCCAATTCACCTAGTCCGAAAATACTTCCTAAGGGAGCTAGAGCTCTTTGAAGATGGCGCCTGGTAAAGTTATAATATAATATAAATTTAACTTTAACGACAAAAATACAAAAAATTTCAAATCCATTTTTCTAGAAAACGGTGTATCCTAATGACTTAAAGTAAGAGTACCTTTTGGTACTAGAATACCTGAAAATTTAATAATCTAGTGTCACAAATGCTTAAAAGTTAAAGACAAAAAAGTTATGCGTTAAAATAACCGTTGACCTACCCAAAACGGACGCCTATGACCGGTACTAGAAATTCGTAATTGATGGAATCGATTCATTTCTGAAGGCTAAACAAGCATACCAGTTTTTGCTTTTCTAAGTAGAAGCGTTCTGGAGGTATTTAAAAAAAACTATTTACGAGGCGCCATCTTCAAAGAGCTCTAGCTCCCTTAGGAAACATTTTCGGACTAGGTGAATTGGGTTAAATTGTCTTAAAATTTACTGAGGAATCTCCAGTCTTCGTTTGTCAGGAGAGTTTCTGGACACCCTGTATATTATATTGAAATCTAGAATTTTGTTTACGTTTGAAATATTCTTGCCATTTATAGTGTTTCCTAAAGTACGTAAAATAATGATTACTTTAAGAAGTAATTTCATTTCTGCATTTTGAAATTTAATATTAATTTAGAAAATAAAGTTATGTAACAATTACTACGTTTTCCGAATAGAATATTGTATTGTCCTTTTTTTTAGAAACGAATGTTTTGAATAATTTGCTACATTCAATTATTAATTCGGATACCTGGGAATTGTTTCTGAACCGAAACTAAAAATAAAATAATTATAATAACCCTGCTCTTGTACGTTCTCGATATAAATAATCGCTTTTATAAAAATTGTTTAAGTATTGGATTCGATTACCTACGTCAAACCATCAAACCGTTTAAAAACGATTTTTTACTAAAAAAACAAATAAAGATGAAAACGTTTCGTGTTTGTCTAAACAATTTTAATTAAATCGGGAAATGTAATCAAATGTAGATGACCTGGACAAGCTGGCGCAGCAATTGCACTTGTATGGTTTTCTTTGCAGAAGAAACTGGTTAAAAGAGAAAAACGCCGGCGCCATCATCTAACATCCGTCTATTTTTAGAAATAAATGCATTAATAATAAAGTAAACGTCAAGGATTTACAAACCCTACTTTATTTTTGGTTTTCCTTATTTCTTTTTTTCCTATACGACGACGACACGAAAGACAATCAGACATAACCCGACCTTAGCATTTCATTTTAGTTGTATAATCTTTTTAAAAATAGTTACTGGTTTTGTATCGATTTAAATATCAAGTTCAAGTATTCTTACATAATTTATAAAGTTAGCCATGATATTTGATTCTTTTTCAATCTTCAACGCCAACGTCAGCTGTTTTAGTTTTATTTGAACTTTCAGGTACATATTTTGCTAGAAATTGGAAACTTCTGCTCTTCTTTTAAAATGTTAGTTGAGTAGATTATGGTCTACCAAATATTTAAGAAAATAACAAAAATGCTTCCTAGTCACAGAAAGATATTTTTATATAAACATAGGTACCTATATTTTAACTTTTAGTGTAATCTTATCGTTTCGTTAGACAATTTTTCTCTGTTATTTATTCACCTTGAATTATGTTAATGTTTATACAACGTTATTTTTGTGAATGTAGCGTGTGCCCCATTAGTCATCGTAACTAAGAAGTATGGAAATTTTTCGTACATAGATATGGACCAGTACCTTTTTTAATAAGCAAAAACTTTTCCAGATGACATTAATTACGAGATTATATTGGCACGCAGGATATGTATGATTTCCCTTTAACGTTATCAACCGGCAATGTAAAATAAAAAAAGTATAAAGTGGAATGGGATGTTCAAAATTATATTTGATTAAGTCTGACCTCCAGCATGGGTGTGTATTTTTATTGGGCGAAACTTCCATTTAGGTAACTTCAAAACACATATGCATCTAAATTGTATCATCTCTCACGTGATTCGAAATAAAAACGGTTATGCATTTTGTGGTTTAAGAAATAATAAAAATTCCAACATTATTATACAACAAGCATTAAAATAATAAAAAAAAATGTTTAACAATTTTCAAGGTTGCGATTGTAACGTTCTTGAAGAATTGCTGTTGCAATAACTCGAAGCCAATAAATTTAATATTGCACATACCATGTTATTAATCTTGCTAGAGAACTAATGTTAATTTGTAACACACTAAAATGTTATCGAAGGCCTTCACCTCATTAAGTGCGAACTTTTCGTGTAAGGCAAATTTGATAACTGTGAACGCCTCTTCATTTATTAACTAACTTGACATAAATATTTTCTGCTTGTTCCAGTTGATCGAATTTAAATTGGGTCGCACAGCATATGTCCCTATTCCATAATTTCTCTAAATTAGATCACATACATTCTCGAATGTGTCATACCATTTGCAAATGTTTATAATAATAGTAAGCAGCTAAATTTCAGTCCAGTTTATTTAAAGAACACTTTAAATAGATACCAATCTACATACTTCTGATGTAAAGTGATCTACTAGTAAATTCGTACACTTAGAAGAATCTATAATAGCTGTACAATCATTGCTTTAAAATTTTTAACGCCGTTTACTTATAGAATATCATAGAGTTTGCTGAAATAAAATAAAGAAAAATTATTAATGTTCTCAGAAGGCAACCAGTCAAACATATGCATTAAAAATGCTATTAATAAGCAGATGATTGTGAAAGATGTTTTTATAGTAACTGAGCTGGAGTTCTCGTTGACTCTACCTCTTCTCAAATTAGGCATATTTCCTTAATTTGTTCTATAAGGTGATGTATCCATATTAATTTAAACTATAAACTGGATATCAATTAAATTCAAGGCGTTTCATTCTTCCACTTCGTAGAAATATTCATCATTGTTGTAGAAGTTGATTGTTTTGCACATTAAGTCATCAAACTAACATAACCCCTTCTTATCTTGATTAAGATTTATAATTTATTTATAAATATTGTTGATACTCATTTTGTTCAGATTACATCGGTAAGCGAAGCGTGGTTTTAGTCAAGGACGTTGTTGTTACTATGTCACTGATTACAAAATCAAGATAATTCAACTAAGAAAAATGCCAACAGTTAACTGTAACGACATGTGTGTGTTAAAATGCAAAGCGCTATCTAAGCGATAGCTTTAATGCTTGAAACACACGTTGTCGATAAAGCTAAGTATAACTTGTACAGAAGCACACACGCAACGAAAGAACACCTGATGCAGCATTTCACTCTTATTGTGAGCTCATCAGAGGTGTATACTTAAGTGCGGTATACGACTGTACAAGACGGCGGTTGGTCTTTTAAACTCTCGTGGAGCAATGAATATAAGCAAAATGTGTGTCTTGCGACATCTTGTGTAAACATTGACACGTGTGAATAGTATAAACTAAGAAAAATGCCAACAGTTAACTGTAACGACATGTGTGCGTTAAAGTGCAAAGCGCTAGATAGATAATTCAAATTAATAAGTTTTGAGTGAATAGTAAAACTCAAGAAATGCAAGACAATCGTCAGATAACAAATTTTAGACACCAGCGACCTTATTCCCAAATGTCACTTGTTAATGTCGTGTAATGTCTATGTAAACGTCGACTAATATCTGAACATTCTAAATTTTCAAATGTAGCATACGACATTTTTTCGACAATTTTAGTAGACATATTGTAAAATGCCCTTCGAGCACTCAACACTGTTGATCGTACATGACATCACATTCTATCCAATTGACAGCCTCCATACGTCACCTATTTGTCAAAGTTTTTATAAAACACATACTTTTGAATTAAGTGCCCCTAAACCATAATTTTAACCCTGGAAGTAACTTTAGATACGTTTCTAATTTACAAAAATCATTTAGAGAAAGTCAAACAAAAAATGAAAACGAGAAATAATGCCATTCAAAAATTAGCTGAAACGACTTGGGGAACAGATGCAAAGACACTTCGTACAGCTGCATTGACATTAGTTTATTCAACAGCAGAATATTGTGCTCATGTCTGTTGAATTGTCATCATACGAAAACAATAGATGCCTAGTTGAATTGCACTATGGGTATAATTAGTGGAACCATTAAATCTACTCCTCTCGATAGGCTTCCTGTTCTTTGTAATAATACTCCATCGAACATTCGACGAAAAGCTGCGTTAAAACGAGAATGGGATAAATGCCAACTTAACAAAAACTTACCAATTTGGAATGATATTGAGAACCCTCCAGGTAAAAGACTTAAATCTCGAAATCCTGTATGGCTGGAAGACTACTTAAGTACGGCTTTTTCTGAAATTGAAGAGTGGAAAAAATTATGGTCTGGAGTTGATGTTTTCAATGAACATATCATTGATGATCCAACAATAGAAGTCCCGGGCTTTGATAAAAATAAAATAATTTAGTTAAAAGTAAATCGCATAAGAACAGACCATTCAAAAGGCAACTCCATGTTGTTTAAATAGAGTGCGATTTTTAATCCAAATTGCGAATGTGGAAACGAACCAGAGACCGTTATCATATACAAAATTTAAAGGAGGATTTGTAAACATTGATAATTTAACGGACAAAACTGTTATAGCTTACTAATCTGAAGGACATCTGATTATTATTCTGTGTCCTGATTATCTGTTTTTCCATTATTTTGTTTGCTATTTCTTTAACCTACTATTTTTTTTCGTCATTGTCGTGACTGGCGCTTGGACCGATTCACTATATGTCGTCATGCAATGGCTGTGCTGTCATATTTTATGTTCTTATTTACCTTCTATAGTGTTTACACACTTAAATAATATTATTACATATGAATACTAACGTGGGTAGGGTTGTCATGTATAGGTTTTAGTGGTTTTCCTAAACCTTAAAGCAAATGCTTTGCTAAGACGAACCGCAATTGCACACTATACAGGTTTATACTGATCTTCTGGGACACCATACATAACACTTGCATCACAATTTAATATTAAAATGTGCCGTACGAATACATAAATTAATATCATTCATTCAAATTAAATTTTTCAAATTAAAATTAATAGTATCAAAAATTATTAAATTTATTAAAAAACACAATTTCACAAAACACAATCACATACTAATATAGGGTACACAACAAATATTCTACAAATTAATGTTGAGGGGTTGAGTAAGGTCAAATTAGATTTCTTGTCTAATCTTTGTTTCAGGAATAGGATCGATATTTTACTTTTTCAGGAAACACACTGTGGAGAAACAAGTATAATTAAATTACCTTTATTTTAAAATTTTATTATTGTTCAAAGTAATTAAAGTTTTCAAAGTAAACACTTAAAATTATCACTATTCATAAAACCTTACTCACAACTAATTTGTTTACAAATTTGTATATGTTTGAACATAATTCATTTTTCAAGTCGCCTCAATTCATTTTCTTACTTCACGACGTAATCCTTAATCAAATTACTTTTGTCCACAATTTTATTCTCTCCTGTATTTCTATTATTTTCTTCAGTATCCTTTTAAATTCTTCTGTATTTGTATTCATTTCGTATGCATTTATCTTGGTTCTTTTATATCTTTAGAGCGTTATCTCCCAGATCACTCAATTACATTTTATTATATCTATGAATATATCATTCTAATTGTCCATTAAAAAAACACGTAAGTAAGGTAAAAGATATAATATAATAAGCGATTAAATTATCGATAACCCCCAAACTAAATGTAAAATGGTCATGAAAAATTAATGGGAAATAATTTTGTTTAGAGATAGATAAAATTCGATTAAATTGTGTCAAAATAATTAAAGAGTTTTAGATGGATTTTAAACGTGTTTTATGGAAATTTGTAATTTGGATTAAGACTTGATGTTAAAACCGATTTACTCAAACTTCTAAAAATTTCTTCTCGATAAGGTCAAGCAAAAATTATATCACCCATCGATATAATAATAAACTGAAATTTTGTGCAACAACATAACCAGTTGGTTTTATTCGAGATGTCTAGATAGTGAGGGCACGTCTGAACCCTTACTATTCGAAGGAAGGGGATCGAAAGCAAACTCTCCGGTCCTGTAAACAGACAACGTTTCGCTACCGCAGTGGGAGATACATCAGGTCAATGCCAGGATTACATGAGTTATAATTGTCGAAAAATTGGGGAAAAACATACTGATAACATGAGGATAAATGCACATAAAATAACAAAATAGAATTCCCGACCTTCTTATCATCATCATGGTTTTTATAATTAATGAATTAAAAGGTTTTCCAATAACTAAATTTTCGGGTTTTCGAAAGATGTTAGACGGACAATGCTTGATCCCATATTTAAAATCTAGAATAAGAATTAAACTTTCAGTGGCATAATGTCTAATAATGGATATTGAACAAAAGCGTCTCCTAACAAATCAAAATTAGTTAAACGATTAATAATCGAATATATTAACTACAAATAAATCGATAAACAATTTAAGAAACATGATAACAAAAGTACTATAAACAATACCAGAGTAATAATCAAAATTATAACGAAAATAAATCAAATTGTAAGATTTTTCTTTTTAGATAACTATTACAATAATTGACGAATTATTGAAATGACGTCTACAAAAAAATTTATTTTTGTATGTTACAAATTTTGGTGACGTTGAGACAATTTTGAAACACGCACAACCCAAACTTATTTTAAGTTTTTCAACGTATTTAATAACCTCACTGCAGAAAATTTCCGAATGTCATTTTCCATTTGGCAAAAATAAAAATTTTCCTTTCCAAATGTTCATAATAATGAATTTGTAAATTAATTTATTTGTAATAAGTAATTAATGACGTGTTGGTTTACTATATAATGCGCAACTAATGACGCCACTAACAGAATTTATGAGGTAAAAATATTGATCTTTTACGAATTTCGATTTGAAAAATAGCAATAAACTTCAGTTATACGCATTTACAAACATTTGTCGTGCTTTATTTTTACTTACAACGATTGCAGTAAAAGTTTTATCGTTTCTGAGATAAGGTATTAACAATCACGTTTTGCGATAATTTTAATAATTAAACGCAAACTGTTAATCGGTCAAAAGGTCAAATTATTTGTGTTCAGTAATTTAGAAAATCTGGTAGATGTGCTTAACAACGGCACACAAAAGTTTGTTCGATGTAGTTTCAGTAACGGTAGGTCAAACAGTATATTAAAAATAATTAATTCGGCAATTATTTGTGTAAGCAAAAGTAAAATTCCTGAATTGAATAATTTTTCTTTTAAATAAAATAAATTGAGAAAACAAATCCGGTCACATGAACTGAAACGAAATTGTCGCTATGTATATTTTTAAATGGCGCGCGGACGAATTATTTTGGTAAGCTATTTAGTTACGAATCGTGGGCTGTTTATTTATTACAATATAATACTAATCAATGTCTTCAACTTCCAGACGATTCGAAACGCAGTGGCAAAAGGCCAGTGATGATGGATATGATGATAATTGGTGTCAAGTTCATCCTACAAATTTTATGGAAAAAAAAAATTTATTTGCATTTGTATCCACCAACATGATAATTGTTTAATTTGAAGTTAACGTGAAATAATGGCAATCACGTGCTAGTTTTAACAAGCTCCGATAAGCTACCAGTTAATTTAAATATAACGGAATTTAAATAAGGCAACCAATTAAGCGTACGGCACAAATAAGAAAATAATTATTATTGAGAAACAAGCTTTTTATTTTTTATTTTCAGATCGTAATTTTTTTTTATAACTACTACCTTCATTTTTTGGCCTTATTCAGCAATAAGAGTAGAAACAGAAACACTCCGTCAAAAAAACGATTGGTCAAAAATTGTATCTTCTGGTATCAACTGTAAATGTGTGCTGTGTTTTAACAATTTAAAAAAAATAAATTCAGTAATAATGCTTTAATTATAGTAAAAAGTTCAAATTCAATAACAATGAGAAAAAAATTAACAACAAAAAACACCAACAATAGTATTGCGTACGATGTTGATACACAAGTTCACGCATTTAGCGTGTTTTTTTTACAATTAATGTCATAATAAAATTAAAGAAAATTGGTTTTACACCCAGAGTTCTAATTGTATACTGATTTTAATATGTTTCATTGCAAAATTTTAGAAAAATGACAAACTTGTCGGATCGTAGTCGTTATAATCGTAATCATTATAACGAGTAATGTAGACAAAAATGAGAATATGCAGACCAACGAAGGTACGACACCATAAACTACAAAAGACAAGAAAGAAATTGTTTCATGAGCACATCAATTTTTACCTTCAAGAGTGTTGAAGCCTCGAATTTATTTAAACAGCAAATTACACCCCCAAAAAGTTCATGTTTAAAGCTGATTTCCAAAATAATTGAAGTTACTTAGTCACGATTCCTTCTTCCAATGTGAGCTTTCTCCAGTTCAATTCCAATGCGAGTCGTATTTTAATTTTAAAACGGCCGGAGACAGTTACCGCTGCCAAGAGCTGTATTAAAATTTAAAAAAAACAATGTACGAAAGTACCGATGGCGGACCAATTGTAGACGTCTTAAAGGTGAGTGATTAATCCTATCTGAGACATAAGATTTGCGTACAAAAGCAAATGTATTTAATGAAATAAGATTATTATACATCAATCATGAGAAAAATGTAATCGCTTTTATAATGGAAATAAACAATTAGTTTTTTTCTCAAGTAATTTTAATTAAAACTTTGCCATTGTTTTAAAAGTCAATGTTGTTCATGAGATGTTGAAAGATAGAAGTCCAAAGTAAAATTGCGCGATTTGCCTTCAAATTGTGAGCAATAAAAGTATGTACAACTTTACTACAGTCATTATTTATCTCACATTAAAAAAAATCAAGAAATAGCTTTGACGAGTTATTTCGTTTTCCAAACTTTTTGTCAAAAGCACAACATTCAACACTGCTGCACTTTGTACACGTTTCTGATTAATATGTATCTTGTAAATCGGTTGTTTATGTGTGGGGTGTTTTTCTATATTCTTTGCTTTAGAATGTAGATACGTTGGGGAAAGAAGCTTTCTTCGCAGTTTTGATAGTTGAACCTTGAAAATTATACCGAATGCGGTATCACAGATGAGATAGAAATCAATGCTTTGGGGAGGCATATCTATACAACTTCGTACAGACTTAATCAGTGTAAAGAATGATAATAATGGGACCAAGAAGTGACAGCCAACCTGATTCGGAATATACCAAGACTGCTTCGAGCTAAAACTGAAGCCCGGGGAGATCACACAGAACTTTATTATTGTTTACTATATGCTTGTTATTTATATGTGGGAGAGGGTCAATGCTAGTTCTTCTATATTGTTTGCTTTACAAAAGGTAGACACGTTGTGAAGAGTACAGTTTTTAAAGTTCATTGATTTATTTATATAACGTAAATTCAAAGGTACGCCGTTTTTTTTTAATTTTTCTTAATTTGTTAGTTTATTCGATATCACTGAGCCCTTGCGAAACTTCAAGAAATTTAGATCTTATTTTTTGTTGAATAAACTGTGTAAACATAGTTTACAAAAAATGCCATTAGCCATCATGTAAGTGTGTTCATCAATGCAATGTAATATATTTGTGCCAAAAAGCTAAACTATTTGTGAAACTATTGCTTTATCTCTTGTCTAACTTTAGATTTGCTGACTCTTTTTTAAAACGTTTAAATTCTCTTTTCATTATGATAGAATGTATAGGTTAATGTCAAAATTTTGCGCATTTAAATGGTTATTTTATTGTTTAAATATAGAAGTGTAAAACAATATTTTCCTCTTTGAACGAATGCCAAAAATAGCGCGACAATGACATCCTTGAATTTGGAACGTTCTTATGGACGTTTTCGGATAGAAACAGGAAGTATTGTTCTAAAACGGAAAAACAACACAGGTAGGATTAGCCTCAAACCTTTGTTTGAGACTGATTGGTAAACTGGAAAATTAATGCGGTTGTTACTATGACACTAGACATGATTAAAAAAAATCCGCATTAATTTCTACAATAACAGTTGGCAAATACATAACGTGTTGTTAACCCCAAAAAGACGCGTGCATTAGGCTGTTCCCCTTTGCTCTCTATTTGCGAACAGCATTCAATGCTGGTTTGAACGTTTATTTTATAAATCTAACCGGTTTTCGTGTCTAATTTTATTTTCAGAAAAGGTAGATGGGCGGAAATGACCTGAATTTTTGTATCGGCGCGAAAATTCATCTCTCGCAATAAAAATTTTGACCCAATTAGAGCGGGCGGAGAAGGTCGGAATCGGCGAGAAAACATGGCAGGTAATAACCAGACGGTGGCGTTGAATTTCGAGGTCACAAACCTTCCAGAGTGTATCGTGCCTTTTATATGTCTTTTTTGCATTTACAGGTCTGGGCATGTGTGGGCTGTTGAACTTAAAATTATTCCCGTCGGCCATTACTATTTATCTTAGTCAGTGTCTCTAATCAATGGATGCATGTATGGGCACAAACCGCCGCGAAAATATTTTATTAATTACTAATTTTTTCCCTACGCGGTACACACCTGTATGTGTCAGTGTATTTTGTTTTGTAACACTTCCTGCAACACCCTCTCGTTCGTCCTACTCCTTTGTCAGAATAAAGTGGTAAGAAGCCGTTTTATTTTGGTTCAATAAACTTAGTTTTTTCTTTCATTTATGGCAGATGTGTTCGAAGGCAAATTCGAGAGATTATAAATAACTCGTACAATCGCGTGATGGAGTCCATCTAATGTAAAATAAACGTAACCGTTGAAGTTGCTTTTAATTAAAAAGATTAGATTATTTAAACCACAACAAAATGTAGTTACGTAAAACCGTTAACAGTTAACAATCAAATTGACGTAGTCGAGTTAAAATCATAAATTGAAATTTATGTTAATATTGAAATGGTAACGAAAACTAGAAAAGTCTCATTTGTTAATGTGACCTTTCCGATTCACGTGATTGTTGAATGATAAACTTAAGAATAATTGACAGAATTAATAGGTTTGCCCTTTTGGTGACACGGCTTCAATTTCTTTCTTCTCATTGTATATTTACCTTCGTTTTGAATTTCATTCATATTAATGATGATCTTGCGTCTAGACTCGATTAAAATGTGAAATAAAAGAGATACTGAGGTGAACCAATATCGAGCACACGTGCCTCGTGCTTCATCTTGTGCTGATGGTCGTAGAATATTCTGTTACAATATTTTGTATTTATTCTGCAAGTTCATTATTCATTTCCCACAAAGAACATATGATTTCCGGTTTGAGAATGCACCGACACATTTAATTACAAAACGGTTTCAATCCACTCGTTTCATTGTTTGACCCTGATTGAGCCTTATGTCATTGAACTGACACCTTTATTCAGAAATTCGTTTGCAGGGTATATCATCAGGCGCCATTTCGGGATGAGGAGAGACGTAAATACCATTTTTTGTGGGTTGTGAGGTGGTTCTCAGTATGCATTTCTTAAGACGGTCGGTTTATCATTAGCAGTCATTTTTCAAATGAAATTCATACTTAACTTCAACGAATATTTGGCGTTGTAACTGTTCGTAACAGAAACTTGACTAACAACCTAACAACAAGTATTGTAATAAAACATCAATCGTTTTATACAGATACGTACATGATTCTTTTCTGGTCCTACGAATCTTACGAAATCATGAGGCTGTCCAAATGTTGAATCAGTCATATTAGTTATATTTCTTTTCTAAAAGTTTCTAACTGAATTAATAAAACATGTCCCTAAAAAAAGAAACAAAATCTTTACAGTTTTTCGAGCCATTTTCATTCACAATATCAATCATAATATATATATATATATATATATATATATATATATATATATATATATATATATATATATATATATATAAAGAAACGTCAAAGAATTTAGCTCTCTTTTGATGTAAAAAGTAAACACCAGCAAAAGTGCAAAGCATGAACGGAGAGTTATATTAAAGTTTCCACAACCGTTGTATATAGATACAGGTTTCTCAAAAATTTAATTGGGAAAAAATACGCATTTCTGAAGTAAATTGTCCCCTAAATCTAAAAGGCTGAGCTGTTATAAGTTGAGTGTGCGATTCTATTCAAAATGAAAGTTTTTCCTAGTAATTTACATGTGCATCATTTTTTGTTCCAAATAACTATACTAGTGGTCTTCTATTTTTTAAATAAATTTTAAGAATTCAAGTTAGTGGTTCTTTATCTCTTTGTATACTATTTATATAATATACTTGTAACCAAACCCATTTGAAAATGAGTCTAATCTAGACAAATCTGAAATTGAAGACGTGAGGTCAACGCTTCAGGTCAGAGGTCAAAGGTCAGGTCAACTTGGGACCTATCTTAAAACATTCCCCTTGACATCCTGAACACTTTGATATACAGTGTGTATTTAAGACTACCATACATAGGAATAAAATTGACAGTAAGAATAAAATAAAATGAATGCAACTAATGAAGATCAAAATAACGATCATGAAATCGACATTTTGGCAGCTGTGGAAGCAGATCCTAATGTTAACGTAAGGGGGATAGCACAAGCTCTTGGTGTATCACATTCTTATGTACATAAAATTTTAAAAAAACACCAACATTTTCCTTATAAATATTCCCCACAACAAGAACTATTAGCAGCAGACAGTGAAAAACGAACCGATTTCTGCGAATTAATGCTAAACAAGTGTAATGAAGACGAAAATTTTTTAACGAATGTATGCTTTACCGAAGAGTGCACATTTACATTACACAGCGAACCAAATCGGCAAAATTATTGGCACTGGAGCAAAGAAAATCCACATGTAAAGGTGCACACCCATTCACAATATCGGCAAACTGTGAACGTATGTGTTGGGATATTGGGCGATAATTTAATTGGTCCATTTTTCATCGAGGGAACCCTTAATTCCCGAAAGTATTTAAATATGCTACAGAACCAGATTATCCCAACAATTACCGCCGTAGTCAATGATATCAACACAGTTTGGTATCAGAATGATGGAGCGCCTGCTCACTATTCGCTGGAAATTCTAAATTATTTAAATCGTACATTTCCAAACAGGTGGATTGGACGGCTTGGCCCTATTAACTGGTCTGCTAGGTCCCCAGACATGTCGCCAAATGATTTTTTCTTATGGGGTTTCCTAAAATCAAAAATTTACAGTTCTCGACAACATTACAATTTAGAATCGTTAAAAGATTCAATTATCGAAGTGTGTTTCAACATAACTCCCCAAACACTACGGAAGGTGCGTCATAATTTTTACAATAGATTAAGTTATTGTTTAATAGTCAACGGCAGTACATTTGAACATTTAATTAATTAATATTTAATACCTTTCCTGTATATCTCTATTCAGTTTTAGTAAGTGTAGGTTTTTTAATTTTTATACCAGAGCATTGGCAGCATTTCTGCGTACCTCTTTAACATTCATACGGCATTACTTATACAACGCAGAAGACATACAATATCGCTGTTTCAGCAGCCAATCACATTTCTTCATTTGATCATAGCACAAGTTAATCTTTAGAGAATCTCCCTATGCTATTTTCTCTATGTATGGTAGTCTCAAATACACACTGTATAACACTAGTAATCAAACCCATTTGAAAATGGGCCTAATTTAGACAAACCTGAAATTAAAGACGTGAGGTCACCGCTCCAGGTCAGATGTCAAAGGTCAGGTCAACTTGTGACCCCGCCTAAGATCAGCGCCTGGACCTCCTGAACAATTTGACGTATCGATCTCCGAAATCGGTTCAGCCGTTTCGGAGGAGAAGACGAACAGACAGACAGACAGACAGACAAACCGGGCCACTATTTTATGTGTATAGATCCTATGTCACCGCTCCAGGTCAGAGGTCAAAGGTCAGGTCAACTTGTGACCTAGCCTAAGATCAGCGCCTGGACCTCCTGAACAATTTGACGTATTGATCTCCGAAATCGGTTCAGCCGTTTCGGAGGAGAAGACGAACAGACAGACAGACAGACAAACCGGGCCACGATTTTATGTATATAGACTATTTTCGTTTTGAAGTTATTGCAGAACTAAAGAGCACTTTGACAAAAGCTCTATTTGCAACCTTTTATCGTTTAGCTGTTAAAAAAAATATTCGTATCCCCAAAGAAATACGTCTTTTAAGCAAAGCACGATGCAAAGATACGATTTCAGAATATCAAATGAATTTAGATACTAAAATTTTAAATCTTTTTTTATATTTGGACAACGATAATTCTTTACCACGTGAATCGATTTCGGCGATATTCTTTTTATTAATAGAAACGGGTACCTTAGAGGTCGAGATGTAATGCCCCGGTCCTCAGAAAATGATTAAAGAATTAAATTTGCAAAATGTTGTTCCTGATTTCGAAGTCCGTATTTTTATCTATATTATATATTATTTATTGTAATACACTTTAAAATTTGGATTACTGCAAAACTGCGTAAACTGCAAAAACATAACAAGAATCACTTGTGGTTAGCTAAAATGTACATATCTGATATATGTTTATATTTAAATTAGAAATACAAGTCGCCAAATTCAAACTGATTATAATAAATGTTAGATCAATAAAATAAGTTATAAGTAAAATAATGATCCACAAACATCATCACTCGATTGAAAGTAGACAGAAATTAGAAGGCCTATTTGGAGCCTTCGTAACTCTTAAATAGATAATATTGTTTTATGCTTATTACTGCACTAAGGGATCGTAGGCCACTATCAAATATTGTGGCCCAATAACTAAAAAATATTGGTCCAGTCCCTATTTCTCCACTAAAAGTCCGAAAAATTGTCACTAAGTTACAAGAAACTGAAGTTTGCAAAAGAGCGACTCAACTGGACCAATTCAAACTAAGAACATCAGATGGACGTGCACTCCAGTGCAAAAGACTTTGTTAACTTACGGAAATTTATTGTAGAAGAATGGTAACACTGGGACCAAGGCGTGAGACCGCCAATCTGATTTGGAATATACCAAAAGGTTTCAAGTTGAAATTGAAGCCCGGCGAGATCATACAGATTAATAAGAAATGGAAGAACGCAACCAATTAAAATTTTGACACTATTTTAATTGAATTAACAGTGTTTTTAATGTTTGGTTTATTTGAAGAAAGGTACATTTCAGTTGGTCATATTTTTATTTTGTCGTATAGTACGTGTGTCAGATGTGTTTTTTTTTAATTCCATCATTTTGAGAAATGTTATATGTATGGTTGTGGAACCTCACTATGAATATCTGAAAGTTTGGTAATCCAAACCAGGAACGTTAGTTAAGGTATAGATTAAAAGTGATTTCATCACAATAAACGTTGCTCGTTTCTACAAACATCTGGTGCTTCTAAAGATCAAAATCTTTTCTTTTAATTTTTAATATTTTAGAATCGATACCTTAAATGTATACTTGTATGTAATTTTTAACACGAATAATCACGTTGAAATTGTTACGTAAAATGTGAACTCACTTGTTTTAGTGTCTATATTGAATGAAAAATAAGGAAACAAGAAATTAAAATCAAAATTTCTTAGACAGTGACACAACAGTTTGGAAATCACTTGTTTTTCTTATTGCAACAAATGAGAGCACATTTTTCAGAAGAGGTTTATACATATGCCATTACAGAGCCCTATATATATAAGTTTGCATCAGGAAGCTTCCAGTAGGTTAAGACAATCGAAGGTACTTTGCCTAAATTATTTTTTCTTACTGGTTAAGTTGAGCATTTTCCATTTTTATAAAATAGAAAAAAGAGTGTATGGTTGGTGTGTGGTGGTCTAAGAGATCCATACTTCCTATACAGCTCCATTAAATCCACCGATGATTTGCCCTTAGAATTTCAAATATTGAATCATCGATCAATCTTGGTTTTTGTATCTTTATATTAACAATTATAACTGCTCCTTCATCTCGAATATCATCTACTGACAAATTTAAGAGTTCTTGGCGTCTCATCCCTCCCACTTATTAAAAAATGTCAAATAATAATTACGGTTAATTTCCTAAAAAATTGTTTACCTTAACCATTAAGTACATTTCATCTGGAGCTTCTTTGATGAACTGCATAACTAGATGTCTGCCGAGAATTTTTGATTTTTTTGCTCGGTAACCTTCCGAATTTCGTTTCAGAAAAGCTATTAGCTTTGAAAATTTGCTGATAGTGCAGTAAATAGAGATACATTTTTGACAAAAATAATAGTAGGATACCTCCTGTGCCTTGTAATTGTAAATAGTATAAAGTATCTTATAATAAGTAAAATGTGTGTCTTGTTTCCATTATAACCATCAAGGCTCGGGAATTTCTCACATTTAACATGGCGGTTTAAATTATTTATATACCTCGATACATAAATAATTATTCCCTATCTATGCCAGTAATTTACAAGTAGTGATCATTTGTGATTTATTTATATCTTTTGTTGGTCATATTACTTTGTCTTCAAAAACTTTCTCAACAGAAAGAAATACTGCAAGCGTGTTTGTCAGCAATATTTTCAATCGACAATAGAATCTTTACTAATAAGTCAAGATTTTGTCTTGGTCGTTCCGCCAATTACATTTTCTGATTTGTTTCAAATATAAATTTGTCGGTCATCTACAAAGGGTATGTATCTCGAGTTATTGCTGACGCATATATTTGTCTAACAGAAACCATTGCATTGTATTCGTCAAAATTTAGTATTCAGAATATCTGATATCTTGATTGATAAATCCTGTTCAAAAACATGTTCGCTCTTGTTTTTTTATATAATCCCATAATAATAAAATTGATCGAAATTGTGCTGATTAGAGAATCAAAAATATGGTTAATTATATTAACAAAATCTCCAGTGTGTATTGCCGAATAAATCATGAATTACTTTGAGTTTGAATTTGTTTTTATTAATGGATAAGTGTTGCGACATCTAGTGGCGCTAATTGTTTTTATTGCTGATGTTTATTGATTACAAAATG
Organism: Abscondita cerata; assembly: GCA_030710515.1. Classification (NCBI taxonomy): domain Eukaryota; kingdom Metazoa; phylum Arthropoda; class Insecta; order Coleoptera; family Lampyridae; genus Abscondita; species Abscondita cerata. The sequence goes on from JALBCR010004249.1 coordinate 683,554, forward strand.
TTTCTTTTTGTTGTTGTGGATTACGCCTTACGGATAACGTTTCTTTAATACAAAGTTTCTGAAAAGTTTCACACCAAAGGATTATCTTTGAAACGGATAAAGTCAAAGATGAAATTCTAGGGCGATAAATAAGACTTTATTCTGCATATTTTAGAACAAATGTCAAATGTTTTTGACGTCAGCGTTCAGCGCACGGCCGCCATCTTGAATATCTTAAAATGGTAACTTAGGTCGAATCACGTATCACAAAAAAGCTTATTTTATCTTTCAAAAAATAATAGCATGTATCACCTTACTCGGAAATTATGATAGAAATTTAACAAACATATTAAATTTAATCTCGTTACCGTGGATCTACTTGTATGAGGGCCTTCAGGATTTAAAAAGAAGAGTTGCTTTGTCATGGGTAGGTTTGAGATCCCCATATCTAACTAACATTAATGGCCGTTTGCACCAACACAACTTAAACTTAAGAAACGCTTAAAAACAATTGTTGCTATGGTTTTAACAATTGTATCTAAGTTTTTAAACATTGCTTAAGTTTTAGTCGTGTCGGTGCAATCGGCCATAAGATTTGGATTCGTTGTTTTTCCGATAAATGTGCCATTATGTTAATTTACTTTTAAACTTCGTGCAAATCAGAAATTAGTATCAGTTTTGACAATTTGCACATAAATGACTATGTGGTTGACGTTTTCAATGCATACTATTGTTTTTTTGTTTAATTTGAAAACCTACAACCGATATTAGTTACAGTATAATTTAATTTAAAAATTAAATTGATATTTATAAGACATTTTGTATTAAATTATTGCTATTATTTTTGGAAAAAGAAAAAAAAACTCTTTTTCGGTCTAGGTTGCCAATTCAAAAAATTCAAGTTGGTGGCTGTACCCTCAGCGATGACGTCAAAACATTTGACGTTTTCTCTAACATACGCAGAATAAAGTCTCATTCATCGTTCTAGAATTTCGACATAATTTTCTCTTTGTCCGTTTTAAAGATAATCCCTTGGTGCGAGACTTTCGAGCAACTTTGTATAAAACGTAATAGTATATTGTATTACACGAGGAGAATCTCACAGTTTTCATGCGAGTGTGTTAGCTGCGCGGAGGTGGTAGCCCGATCGCTGATAATCACGAGCAATGAAAAATGATTTTATCTTCAAGTAATACACTATACTTTTTCCACGACCAGCTAGTAGTATCTGAGTTTTATCAAAATTTAATTTAAAATTTAACTGTCAGTTTGGCAATTAAAAAAAATATACCTGTTTTCATGACTAGCAAACATTTTTTTATTCTCAATAATGAACGATAATTATCAAGTTTACTTTTTTATTTGAAGTATAGACGTCGTTTTGACAGATTTTAATGTTAGATAAATAAATGTCAGTTACAAATCAAAACGACCAACCAATCAGCTTTTGCAACTATATTCACTCAATTAGGGTATATATACCGTTACTTGTAACGAAATGATTTTCTGCAGACGTTTAGATATGACAAATTTTCTCTAGTGGTTTATGACTACGAAATGTAAAGTTTTCATAGTGGTCATGGAAAAAAGCTTTTTATAAATTTATACTAATAATAACATTTTTATCTCACTTTTTTCTGGTTTTCGGAATGGTGGCATACAAAATATAAAGTCTACTATACTGAGTCACTGCTGAAAGGAGGACTAACTAACAAGCAGGTAGATTCTTGAAAAACCATATCTTGTCTAAACGTGAAAGATTAGGTCAACTAAAGAAGCTACTTAAAAGAACTGCACAGGACTTATTTATAAGTAAACTTTACATAATTATAATATGTGCTCTTCGGTGTAAGTACAAACGTGTATAAATATTTACACTCTTGCACAGGATTGAAGTAGAACCAAATGCCTTTACCATGTACATATATTCTGCCTTGAAAAAAAATTAAGATTCTCGTCTTTGTTCGTTTCAGCGTCTAGCAACAAAAAAATTGTACTTCATAATAGTCCACTTTCGATCACCGTAGTAAAAGGACATTATTTGTTATGCCACTGAAACAATGCGATTTGAATTAAGTTTTAAATGGTTTTTATTATTGTTCCGCTTCGATTAGGTATGTACTCGCAAATGCAATAAACAATTAATTTATTGATATCCAACATTACAAAACATATTGCGGAATTGATCTACTATAAATAACAAATTTCTAAAAGGAAATAATACGCTAACCATATTGATGTTGGACGTGCAAACCTTCGGTATATAAACCTTCGTATTTGATCTTTGAAACACCTTCAATCAAACTGACTGTAAACTACAGCTATTATATTTATATTTAATTTTTATGTTTGCGATTTTTGCAACTTGTTTTCGGTTTACAAAACCGTTTTTCCTACGATTTATTTGTAATCTATTTGTTTACATTGCCGTGTCGAATCAAATTCGTAATAGTAAAAATTTGCATGAAAAACAAAATTCTGCTAATGACAAATCTTTACGTGTTGACGTAACAGAAACTTGATTCAATCACGAATATTTCCATAGTTTTTCTTAAACCATAATTTCTTTGGGTTTTTTCAAACGCGAACGGCGTACCTATATATACATACGTATTTAGCATAACCAAAGGTGAAATGTTGCTAAAAATAACATCGTTTCAATGCAAAACAAACGTAGTTATCACAGGACTAATTAAAAACTTATCGTTCATCAATGCCTACACATATAAAAATGTTGTTAGATTTTACCTATGTATGTATTGTTATCTACTTCGCGCAAATAAACGAAGGTTTCTAATATTCGCATTTCCTATATTATTTTAATGTAAATACGAGTATAAATTACCGTCAATACTTATGTAACTGTTTATATGCCGAAGGTGACACGTATAATTGAACAGGTACTTGCAAGTAAAAGACTCGATAGATATTTACCAAAATTTACATTTGGAGGTTATAATTGAATGTGAGGTGGACTCAAATTGTAGTTACGAAAAGGTAACTGATGTTAGACCTAAGTGAAGAGTTTAGATAGATGAACCGTTTTAAAATCAAACAATTATACAAATGGCACCTACGTTAATTTAAAAAAAAATAACGTTAATGGTTTCCGTTAAAACAGATTACGATATTATCTGAACGCAAATATAACGATTACTAGAATAAGGAACTGTGGAGTATTTGACCGTGAATTGGAATCTTCAAGGTTTCTTTACCTGTCTTTGTGTTTGAAAGAAAAAGGTACAGGTATATTTTTTGGGTTGTTGACTGGGTCAAATAAGCCGACGTACCACTATTTATTTTACATTGAATCCTGTGCCCAGCTTTCTCTATCACACGTTGTTTGACTATCCACTATTAGACAACGGCGCTTTTTTCCAACACGAATTTGAGAGAAATTACCGCTTCGTAGCGCATAATTAATTTACAATCGTCGTTATTAACAGCAGTGAAAGTACGTAAAACGAAAGTATTAATTAATTAAACTAGAGTACAGAAGACTAAAGTACAAACTATAATACTATTTGTCACAGTATAAATTGAACATTTTTAGGTTTGTAATATTTACAATATTTTAGTTCTATCGATCGATAGCGATTATCTTAAAAAAATGCTTCAAATAAATCAAGTTTATCTAAATAGCTAGAAACTTAATGATTATGATTGTGGTTGTTTAGGTTGGCAACAGATTTATGACTTTATGTTGCCGCAATTGATTTTCAGATTCAGATCTTACAGGAAAGGTTAATATAACCTTAACTCTTAAGTCGTTGTATTGAATATATTTATTATTCTGTGGTTGTATTATATCGGTGAGGTTGACCCTCAGTACAGCATACTTTAGTGATAAACATTGATTATGAAGTTTTATAATCATTGGTGATACACTGATACAATGCTGATACTCACAGAACGAATTTCATTGGAGTTGAATACTATGCCTTTCTTTGTAGATTATTAAGCCATGAATATTATTAAAACGAGATTGAAGCAGTGAATTACAGTGAATACAATACGTGAATGGTCACTGACATTTTGTAATGCGCTTGAAATTTTCATGATTATGTTTTATTTTCTGACGCTTCAAGAGAATATTGCCTTGTTTAATTTACTCTGCTTATCACGTGACAAACAAACATCTCATCGATCCTTACTTCGAGCGTATAAATGAACGTATCTATAATTACCATCAATCTTAAACACGTAAACTGAAGGAAAAATTTAACAAATAACCACGCTAACAAACTAATTAATGTTGCCAACTCATTAAATTTCTATCATCATTAAAAGTTTCATCTCAGAAGTTTTCATCTACGTACTAACGAAGGTGTGTTATAATTTTTACGGTAGAAATTTTTCATTACGATACTTAGAATGATTACCAATAGCGTCAAAACTCGTCACTAGTGTAGGTAACTAGTCCTATTTCAATATAAAATTAGTATCAAGCAACTTTGTCGAAATGCGAATACAATTACGTACGTGATCGTTAACACGAGTCGACACTAGGTGTCGCAAAACTTATTGTTTGTATAAAATTAGTATTTTTATTTATAGTCATACAAAAAATAGTATAAGTACACAATCTGAAATTTTAAAATAAATTGTTTATTTGGTCCACATTTAAATTGTCGCGCGAAGATCTCGATGGAACTTGCATAAGGTATCGAGATCCGTGGGCGAAAATTTAAATGTGGACAAAATAAAAGAATTTATTGTAAAATAGCAGAAGCGAATGACACTTGTAATGTTTTATTTGTTGTACCCACTTTATTTAAGGAAATAGTCACACAGCTATTCTACTGCTGTTCAGACATATGAGATATATACATTTTAAAAGATTTGGAAAACATGGGTAAACGTGACTTCAAATTTTGGACTGTGTATATATGATAGAACAGTCCAAGTGGGAACAGGCAGGTTCGACTTTCTTCATTCTGCGCATTACGAAGAATGTATTTAACGAAAGTAAAGTAAAGAACAGCCTCTTCGTTTGTGAAAAGATAAGAAGTAAAATATAAAACGTAAAATAATAGAGCAACAACCCTACAATTTATTCTTACTTAAAAAAAACACCAGCCATAATAAACAGCATCAACATATTTTATGTGGATCTAAATGTGAGCATGAATAGATCACATGATTTTGTGGTGTTGCAATAATCATTATTGGTATATTTACGACACATATTAAGTTTAATATGTTTAATATTTAATCTATGTTTTATAACTCAATAAACTAACTAACTAACTAATGGTTTTGATGTAATCTTATGTTATACACACACACACACATATATATATATATATATATATATATATATATATATATATATATAGAGAGAGAGAGAGAGAGAGAGAGAGAGAGAACGCAATTTTTTTTGGTAGAGATGTAGTTATCCTTCTTTAATTCAAACTTTGATATTTGTGCAAACACTATCATGTTTAAGCTTGGAACTAATGAAAGACAATTTACAATTTGAATGAGATTTTGTTTTAAATTACACTTGCGAATTTTCTCATGAGAATCTTGATATTACCTTGTCCTTGATAAAACGAAGTTACTAAATCTATCTTATACAACTGATTGTGATTTTACAATTTCTTTCGGATCTACGCGATTATCTGTTGTTATTTGGAAAGAAAATTTAGATCATGTTTTTTAGGATAACATTGTTTGTTGAAATCATTGGGTATATTCTACTCACACAAATTAATAATGTCAATATTAGAAATAACTTCCCAACAGTTGTAATCAAAGATGATTTATACCGATTTAAAGAAAAAAAGGATCATTAGTTGACTACATTTGCATAGTAGTTTTTACCATGTAAATGTCTTCAAGATTCTATTCCCTTCACTTCATACGTAATATCAATCGGCCACTGCGACTAGTTGTAGAAGTTCTTTGGTTTTATCACTGCAAAATATTTTGTGCCCGATTCTATCCCCTAATTAGAATATCTCTAATAATAAATAATATTTTGAGATTCCTAAAAAAACATAGTTTTTCTGAATTCTACTGACCTACATCTGACTCTCAACCTGAAGTACTGTACAGATTAATGGTATTTTGTAATTAGGTTTAAATGATTTGTGACCTTTCTATTTTACTTCTACCATACTATAGATGAATATCTATTTCGCTCCAAATTTTTTTCAATATGTGGATAAAAAAGTGTTTTTAACACGCCATCAATTAGATTTGGTGCGGCGAAAAACATTACATTACAAAAACATTACAGTTAAAAATAAACATGGATTTACTGTGTGAAGCGTTTAGTGGAAAGTTATCAGCAAAATCTGTTATCTTGAACAAAATTTATCTCACACACTTTGTTTAGTGTTTTCGAAATCTCTGAGAAAAATATGATCATGTGATCACCTCAACTTATCCGAATTGAAATTTATAATTCAGATTCATAACGATTGTAATTCCATCAAACTACCCTTAAATAAAGAAGATATACATTTGGACTTTAATACCTATACAACATCTATAAATTACTTCATTGCAATTTGATTGAATGAGGCACAAAAAAAACTTCAAGAGTCAACAGCAAAAATAAAAAGTGATTTTCTTCGCGGATTTTTCTTAGTTAAATAATTGTAAAACCAATGCATTTGTCTATACGTCGATTTTCACTGAAATATCTAACGTTAAATGAAATCGAATCACAAACATCGACATGAGTGGAACTGTACAACAAAAACTATAGGTAATTCAAACAAATGTTTCGATAGCTATACTCGTAATCATCAACGAACTGACACGGTAATGACTAGTTACCGAAACACGTATTCCAATCATAGATTTTATGTAGTTTTGATGGTGTTTTTCTGGATTAAAAAATCAGAAACCACTATACATTGTTCCTTTAAACTTCCATTATCATTTCCAAAGAAAAAAATCGAATTGCTATTTTTGAGAAAAAAAGAAACATAAACGGATTCCTTTTTTATTCTTGTCAAAAATTTGTGGTCGTGGATCTATTGAGCTTTAGAAATTCCGCCTGACATTAGTATGATTGTATTTATGAATAAACCTTAAATTTATTGTTTAAGGAAAGGTCAAATCTTTTTTTCATTGTTTCTGCAAATTAAAGTGAACAAGAAAATAGGTCTTAGCCGATTATATTTACTTCTCGCTATTGCGATTACGCGATAACTTTAGTTGATTAAAAGTTTGCCAAAAAGATTCCAGAACTAGAAACCACTTTTCTTAGAGCTTCTCAAAAATTTAGAATTTTTTGTTCCTTCCATTACTACGTAATTTGAAAGCTGGGAAAAAAGTTTCAAATCAAAAAAAGGAAAGGTTCGAACGTTTTTTTAAAATTGACCTTGTTTTCCAGTTTGTATGCGAACTAGTAAATATATTCAACATTAATATTTGAATTGGTTTATATTTTATATTACATTTCAAAAATATTCGATGAAAATATACAACATAAAACTATTAGTCAATCTTCAATTTTCTTCGGTGTATATTATTTCTTTCAATAAAATTACTGAAGCTGTATGTATTTGTAGCTATTTTAATAAAAATATTTACACGATATTACAAAAATAGAGATCGCTGGCATTTTGATAAAAATAATCTCAAGTACTCGCACACAAGGATTTTTCTCTTATGAAAATGTCAAACCCGTGCGATCACATGTTTTTACCCATGAATACGAGCATAAAATTTCACGGTTACACATACACGAACGTCTAAATTTAGTAAAGGCTCGATAATAATTAGCTTACAACATTAATTAATTGGTAAAAATAACCGACACCCTATCCGAATCTATTTTTAAAAACGGATAAGGGCGTTGCAATTTTTATTTAATATCATTAAAACTCGAAAGCCAGTTGTATACCTATAGTATTTATTATATCAACATATTGATATTTTTTATTAGATCTTAAATCTATTTATAAGCAAAAATCGATCTATATTTAAATCAAAAGACCAGAATTTTCTATTTTCATATAAGAAAATCTTTAAATAAACCCGGAAAAGTGCATTTATTCTGTTTATATTTTGGCTCAACGACCTTAAACTTTATATGCTTTAAGAAATCAAATTTAACAAATGGAAAATGTGGGTTTGAAGTTTTTGGACGTGTATTTATCGGTTGTGGAGACGTACCCAAGATAAAAAATTGTCAGATAAAGAAGTTTGTATAGCGTATAAGTTTAAAAAAAAAACCGTTTCCAACCGGATAAATTTTTTAATATTCATGCTTATTTTTGCACTTTAAGTGAAATGCGCGATAATATTTTTTACCAGTATTATACTATGTACATTTAATTGAGTACTTAACTAAATCGGCTGTGATATCAAACGCCGAACGCACAAATTACATTTTCATTATCTAAATATAAATGAACTTTGAGGGCAACTCGACTTCGAGTGATTTTTGGAAGGTGTTTTATTACAATTGCGTATTAACCTTGCCACGATTTATTAATTTTAAAACTACGTTTATTGTGCAAACATAATTTTTTAATTAGCTAAAACTATAAATAGTGTTATCATTTTCAAGTACTTTCATGAGTAATCGCTTAATTACAATTGGAAAGAAATTGTTAAGCAAACAAATCATTATTAATTAGATAAAAAAAAGTAATAACGATTAATTTCATTATTTGTTTCAAACTTTTGAATATGTAGTTTTCGTTTATAATTTAATTTTAGTACTTATAATAAACTTATTTTTTTGCATTATATGATCCAATTTTTGAATAAAAGAAAAGAAAGTTCGCGTCCATTATACTATCTGATTTTAATTGCTTCGAATTAGTTTCGTCTTTTACACACGAACTTCGGGCTTAATCCTAGATTTAAAAATTTAACAAATAGTATTTTGCGTCAAAAGCTTAAAAGTAATCAATGATATTATGTATTATCAAACGATACGATTGCATTTAAAATTTATAAGCTGTCATAGCTTCATAGATTGTTCGAAATGCGCAAGTAATACGATTTAAATAATCTTGAGGAATTAAATATTTATCTTTCACATATAACACCTAGAGCTTAAACATGTAAAAAAAGTCATATGATGCTACTGAATAAATACGATCGCTTAATTAAAACTCAGGTTGCCACACTTTAAAAAAGATAAATGATCTGCGTCGTTCAGCTTATGTACATAATAAATTTTATAATACAGCTTTTAATCCACATATTTACAAAATAAATGTCAAGCCGACGTTTATCGAATTTTGAGTGTCGATAACGTAAATTTGAGTTGCAGTCCGGGTCAATCGATTTATTTAGGAATTGACATTGAACTTGTCTTGTTAGTACCTTTAGTTTTCTTGGCAACAATACATTTTTCTACTTAATCGATTCGGATCTGCTTAAATTTTCACGAAGTTTATATGGCCTAGACGTAACATGTATTGATATTTACGTTAAAGAGATCCAGTTTGTTTTCGAAAAGAGATTGCGCTTCTATTTTTAAATTAGTAAAAAATATAGACCATTCCAAGGTTTTTTCTCGTGTTTGTATTTTTTTCGAAAGTTTTTTATCAGTTACTCATGGAGCTACAATGATTAAAACCCAATGACGTAGCAAAGATGTACAATGGAGGGGTTTACTGCTCTATTGGCTGAAAGTATAATTTTGAGAATCCGAGCGAGAACGTTTACTTTGCATACGCTCTCCATAAACATAATTGTTTTTGTTCTTTTCTATAACCAAACCTTTTACGAAAGAGAGTAACAAATAAACGCATTTGACAGGTTGACGAGGGCTTACTGAAGAAAAGGTGTTTTAAATTACATAACTATACTGCACTCTTTGCTTATATTACCATAATAATACTTATAAGGTGTGGGGTAATGAAGAAAAACCTACAAACGCTTACTAAACACACTAAAAATGATATAAAATATACAGATCGAAATTCATCGGAATCAAACTTAACTTCACACTTTATGAAAACAACATATTAACATAAAAAAGGTCACTTTCGAATTGTGAAACAGTAATTAATTTTGATTCAAAGTGACTAGCAATGAAGTGGTTTGAAATAAGACCAATAAATAGATTTGGGGTGGAAAGTGTAATATTACTGTCCAGCTCAGTATTCAGAACTACAAAAATTATCTCTGAATCAACCGATTTACTGCATACAATCTTGAGGGTAATGAACTGCTCTAAAAAGTAAAAACTACTGAACATTAGCTGCAATTGAAACATTTTGTGTAAATAATTATAACTAATAAGGTCGCTGTTAGTAGCATCGTTGTAACGTCAAATTCGAGTCAAATTAAATAAGTAAAAAAATTACCAAAGAAACCTACGCTGAAATCAAGATGCTGCAGTGATAAAGTCAATTATGTAACTGGTAAAAGTGAAAATCCTACTTTGAGAAAAATGAGACAAGAAAACCACAGGGTAAGTTGAAAAATCAAATAGAAACAACAAAATGAATGAATGAAACTAATAAACGTATCACTACCAATGTGTTTTTGATTCAGAATATAGCAATTGAAGTAATTTTGAATTAAAACTGTAGAAATTATTATATATTTCATAGTTGTAGATCGCTATAGTACCAAATACAAATATTATTATAAGTACAGGCTTACAGGATCAACTTAAAAAATACATAAATTTGCATCAAATCATCGCAGGCATTTAAAATTTTCTGTTTCACTCTAAAAGAGTAAAATTTATTTGTTTTGGTAGTCGACACAGTCCACATTTTTTTAACACATAAAAGCATAAAAGCACATCATAAAACATTTATTTTAGCTTTCACTAGTAATTTTAACATCCTCTTTTAGGAGTATCTTATGCTAACATTGTTATTTTAAATAATCACCATAATGGTAATTATTTAGCCGTCCCACAGTGGGGCAAGTTGAATAAAACCTGGCAAAAATTCCAGGAATCAAAATCGATGAAGTCCAAATTTATTTTCTCCGAAACAATAGCTGGGGGTTTACTTCAGTAGCCACAATTAGAACCGCTTTATGTCACTGTTTTGAGTTTGGCGGGTCACAAGTTGGCCGTTTTTCAGTGATTTTGTATCATTTTTGTAATACCGTTTGAATACATATAGAGTTCATAATTGCAATTATTTTTCTACCAAATTAATATGGCTGGTACCTTGAAAGGTAAGGAAACAACAGTATTCATTGTAACATCGAATGATCTTTTATCGCAATGTAATAAAAGGTTTTAACAAACACTGAAGAAAGGTATGAAAAGCAAATTATATAAAAAGATTTAACTATGCTCCGGGAATTTATTTATTTATTTAATCATTTACAGTAACACAACCAACATACTGACTGCAAAAACAGACGTCCAATAACAGGTTGAGACGTTGAAACAATATACAAATCATATATCGTGATATTACATTAAATTAAGTATAAGTGCACAAATAAAAACTTATCAAAAATTATAGATCATCATCAAGGACATTTTGATTTTACAGACATAAAATAAAAATTCTGCCCCTATTTGCTCTCCATTTTCAACAATTTTCTTTTTAAAATTTAGTTATTTTCGTTTCTTCTCTTTTGGCGGAATCTGGTATAAGAAACGTTATTTCATCTAGGAAAGTTATTTGGCATAATTAGGAATGTAGAAGAAAACACAGTCCATTAGAAACTCGGAAAATCCAAATGCACCATAGTACAACTTATGAACTTACAACAAATAATGTACCTGATTTTTACCGCGTTCTGTCACACTTCATATCGGACTTTAAGAAAAAAGGGACATGTTCTAACCGAATGGTGGATAGATTTAAAGAAAAGAACAAGAACTGATTAAAATCGCCGATGAAGTTGTGTCATATAATTTTGGACATTCTATATTATTAAAAATGTAGACCACCCAAAGCAGCCATGCGCTAATTGTTCTGAACGAACTGAAAGCAAAAGAACGTAAAATTTAAGAGGTCTACATCCGTTGAAGACTTTGCATATGCTGCTAAGATGAGTCTGCTTATTACGGGAGAAGTAGAAGCTGCTAAACTGCTAAAAGATATGACATCTTCCAGTCCAAGTAGAGCAAAGCGTTACCGTATAGTATTTGAGAAATTTAAAGGTAAGCCAGTTGAAATGATATCAGCAGACGACGGACAAATGATCACCAAATGGGGGTTTGATGGATCTTCAGGCAACAGTGAATATAAACGTAGATTTGAGAACAAAGAGCTAACTGATGCTAGTGTATTTATGACTTTGTTACTTCCCTTACAAGTAATATGCAAAATGAAACCCAAAGAAAACATTATTTTTTGGCAATATCCTAGAAGCTCTTCAACGCGATATTGCTGACCCATAAAATTTGAATTCACTACTGAAAATAACGCACTTGTGACTGCTCAGAAAGCAAATATAAAGGAACAAATTAAAAAATTTGAGTCTATTTATTATTTTGGTGAAATCGGTATACTCGTAAGACATAAACTTCTTCTAACTATGGTTGATGAAAAAAATTGTAATTTGTTAATGGAAACTACATCAATACTATTTGTGAGGACTTACGTAAAAAATTTTTAACAATTTAGAAGTAGTCGATACCACTCGAATATAATTGCAATTTGAACTCTCAACATTACACGCGTGGATACGATTTTTCAAGTGTTTGCTCCACCTTTCCTGCAAGTTGCCATTCAAAAAATGGCAGGCTAGTGGAATGGAATATAAATCCATTTTAGCAGAAAAAAATATTTCAGAAACGAATTGGGTTTATTAGTTGACCCAAACCGGGATTTGGGAGTACTAATGATGATGACAGGGCTCGCCGTCTTTTCCAAAATTTTGAAATTTCTGCAAAATTACAAATTTCAGGAGTGAAATAATTCGAAGGTTTTATTTTATCTTAGCAACAATTTCCAGTGGATATAAAATGAATATAGGCAAATTTAAATGTTGCACAAGAAAAACCGCTGAAATTTTTGAACCTCTACATTTGGTCCCAATACCCCCGAGTGCCCATAAAATTCTAATTCGTGGGTCAGAAATCATTGTCTATTTTGGTTTGTTGCCTATTGGGCAACTAAGCGAACAAGCTCAAGAAGCGAGATTTAAACTTTTTAGGAGAAATCTCTGAGGATATATTTTACTCGCTGCTAATATCTTCAGATCCTTACATTTCACCAATTCGCCCACTGAAAAAAAAAACAAAAAAGATCCCATCAGAAGCTTGACAACTTCTAGAGGCTCCAGATATTTCTCCATTATCCTCATATCGGGTACGATCTGTTGATCGATCTATTACATCATCGTCAGACAGTTCTAGTTCTCAAGAAGGAAAATTGACTTTTATTTTGTTTTGAACTTTATTTTAATCAATGAGTAAGTAATTGAATTTTTTTATTAAAACTTCAAATAAAAAAATCACTTATTATAGATTTGTGTGTTTTAAAACAGTATTCGATTGTTATGTTTCTACTTCATTTTATTGCTTACGATTAAAAAAAAAGTACAGATTTTTGAACTTATCACTGAAAATCTTGAATTTTTCTATGATAACCTACAAAATTATGAGAGGGTGTGTATCTATTTATTATTTTCGCAGACATGTTTTCCTATTATTGATATTATTATTATTTAAAAGTTTTTGGAATATATTTTTCAATTTCCATTATAATGAGTGTAAATAAAATTCTAAAAATATCTTGAAAAGCGGTAAAAGCCTCTCTAAAACGTTTTTATTTTTTTTATATTACATACATGTATTTTAAAGTATTAAAAACAAAATTCGAATTTTGGCCAGGTTTGTGCACTTCCGACCCCACTGTTGCGTCCGCTAAATAATAAAAATGCTTTTTACTTGAGACCACAACATCAGCACAAAATACCTCGAAAAGAAAGTCTTAACATAAAATCGAGAATCATCAGATGGTTATTAATTTAGAATTTTTTGTGTCGGTTAAAGGTGATCGGGTATGTTCAATCATATAGCACTGCCAACATAGACTTTAAAGATTGAACTCATCGTCAATTTCCATTGAAAAATCGAACTAATTGTTCTACTTGTTAAAAAGCTATACTTTAGTGGGCATGAAAAATTAGTTTGGCAAGCATTAAGGATTCACGTCATTCGTAGTATATCAATCATGCTAATGGAAATCGTTTTATCCTCGAGGAAACGCTATCCTTCCATGGTATTCCTATTATGAGACTCTGTTATGTAAACCTTATCGAAGCAATGCGACGTTTTCATATTTGAAATTCTTAGATTTGAGTAAATAGGATTTACAATAATGTTTATCGATTGTTGCTTAACAAATTCAGTACTCCATGGTCAACAAGAAAAACAGGTTGTTCCTGAGAATCACCACTTTGGTTTCCGGAATTAAACGTCAAAACGTACGTCATTTTTCTTTAGAGTTTTTTTTTCGTGTGTGTTTTTTAGGGGTTTTGGTGCAAATACAAAATATGGAAGGTGATCAGTACCTTACAGTACTCCATGGTCAACAAGAAAAACATGTTGTTCCTGAGAATCACCACTTTGGTTTCCGGACCTGGTCATCAAGACCCTCCCGGATAATTAGGAAAAAATGTACAACACAATTTCACAAAACACAATCACATTACACACTTAATTAATATTATTACGTGTAAATACTAGGGTGGGTAAGAGTTGGCATGTTTAGGTTTTAATGGTTTTCCTAAACATTGAAGTAAATGCTTTGCCAAGACGAACCAATCCACAATTGCACACGGTTTCGTCACCACACTGTACAGGTTTATACTGATCTTCTGAGGCACCATACATAACACTTACATCACATTACAATATTTAAAATGTACCATACGATTAAATAAATAAATAATAAATTCGATATTTGAATTCTTACCATATGATTAGATCAATGTATACCACTGTTCTGTTAGGTAAATCATTTCGCTTTTTCAAAATCTCTGTTAGTTTGAAGAAAACAACGACCATCAGATTCAGTTCAGTTGATACCGGAATTCTTATTTTGGCCACCGCAGTTATCCGTAAAATTATTACAACATCATGTATATAATAATCATCGTGATGCTTTAAAAATAAAACACTCTTTCTGTAACTCTTTTTGTCTATGGTTTCGTCAAACATATCCTTAACATCTTTTTTTGTCTTACGTAAGTGAAATCGTTTATTGTTAAAAACCCAAATGTAATTACTGTTAAGGGACCAAAATAATTACTAACTTGGTCTGAACGATGGTGTCCATGATCATGATATAAAACAAAGTTCTATAGGAACAGTACAATAAAAGGTTGTTTTAATATGTTTGTTTACACTATTTATATATGCTTTTTAACTGTGTTTTTTTGTTTGGTGCAAGAACAAGCCATGTTGCACATGATTTGATATTGGAAATAGTTAGTAGTCTGTTGGTGGCAATATTCTTGTGTCCAACAACGGTACAAAGTACCCCAGAACACTCGGAAACAAGCCCAAACATTTTAAGAAAAATGGAGCTTATACATAAAGTAATGTGTCAAGTTTATTGCAGAAGACTATTTAAATCACCACCAAGGTCTAAATTAAGTTAATTGATTACGTAAAAAAAACTACCTATTTCATATTAATTTTGCAATTAATTAAAAAAGATTTATATTCACGGTTAAAAATTAAAGTTAAGCAAATATAACCTCAACATAATTTTCTAATTTAGTTGAAGTAAAGATCTTCTGAGAATGTCTGTTCTTGCATATAAATATTTATTTTTAAGTAATAAAGTTTTGAGCATATTTAAATGAAAAAAAAATTATAAAAATTCGACTTCAATAACGCACGTTCAATGATTCCATTATCGTAATCAATTCATAATTAACTTATAAGTCATCCTTGGCGATTCATTAATATGTCGCAGTTTCAATTTAAAAAATTGATTAAACAAAGTTTATTTTTATAATTTACTTTGTATAATTATAATTCCAAGGTCCTGGAATCGCCATTGTAAACTCTTATGTATTTGTTTTGATATGCTACTAACTCAAACTTTTTCTTGTTATTCCAGATGCACCAAACGAGAGTTTGTACATGATTGGAGGTGTGTTGATTGCTATGTTCCTGGTTGGAGTAATCATCATTTTATTGGCGGTTACCATTAGGTAAATAAATCAATTTCAAAGTATATTTACAGTCTAAAAAGCACACGAAATAAAATTTCTGCACATACTACTATATTTAGTTCAAGGATTTGACAAAAGAGAAAATATTAATTAATTTCGTTGTATAGTTAATTGTTATAGAGAGAAAGCAGTCACATTTTATACACGTGCTAGTTTGTATAATATCTACTTCTTTAGTCATTAACGCGAAGTTATTTATAAAGTTCGGGAGAAAAAAGCGAACTTCCTGATTGAATGTAATTTTGACTATAAAAAATGATACATATTTGAGTTAAATTATTTAATGTGCAATACACGCAATATACACATTCCTGGAAACGTCGAAATATCAGATGACGTAACCCCCTAAGAGCTATTTATTTTGCAAAAGTTAATTCGCGAAAATTAACTGTGCAGACCGCAAAATTTATCAGTTTAATTGATGAGTTTTGTGTATGTACATACATGTGTCGATGAATAAAAATATGTTGTTTTTGGAGCTTTTGTAAGTTGGAATTATATTTTTCGTAAAATAGAAATAAATATGTTACGTCTTCTACTAGTTAGAGGTACTTTCGTCGCTACTATAAGTTTTAAGGTCTGAAGTAGTAGTTATGTAAGAATAATAACACCTTACAAACTCTAATTATAGCATGGAGCACAAAATGCAAATAGATTTAGCGCTTTAAAAATCAATTTTAGAAATATCGGTGGGACTAATAAGCATGAATCATCTGCTTAATTATTTATTTAAATAAGGCTTAATTCTTATAAACTAGGATGTGTAATGTACATAATATCAATAACGTGATATTGTAATTTTCTAGAGCCGTTGCTGTATCTGGAGATATTCCTAATTATAGTACTATTTAAACAACCTTGCTAATTTACAATTATTTTTTTGCGGTGGATTTACCAGTTGATTTTTCGCACCAATCTTTCTTATAATTTAGTGCTGGATATCTTTTGTTTAATTATAATTATTCACCGTTGCCACACCATCTTGTTTTTTACGGAGGTTATCAGTATTAAAATATTCCATGATGCGAAAAGAAAAATTTCATTTTTAATTTTTTTTTAAAATGCTGTTGGTTTTACTCGTAGCATTCAGTTTGATTATGAAATACCTTGATCTCTTTAATTAGAATGCATTATTTCTCGATTATGCTTAGATGATGTTATTATTTATTTTATGTGCTAAAAATAGGATTGAGATAAATATCTAAATTTTATTTGAAATTATGACGAGGTAAACATTATTATCATTATTTATACATGTGAATGGTAATCTTTGGGAATGGTGTGATATTCGCAGCTTTATTTTTCGAGTTTATCATTATTATTACAATATTTGTTAAAAACACCGAATTATTCTCAGTGTTTGTTATATTGTACTTGGTGGTGAAGGTTTGTACGGTTTAAATTTTCGGAAATGTTATACAGTAAGATTTTTTTGTTTTAACGAGCACGAGGCAAACAATTTGCATGCAAAAAATGTTATCATTCTTATTTCCTCTTACCACATCCGCCTACTTATACAAAATTCAATAGAACTATGTATCGCGAATTCATATTAAATACAAAGCTGCGATATTTCAATTTTTTAATTTTTAATTTTTTTAATTTGTCGGTTGTTAATACACAAGACGTTGATTTTTTAGCGGGTAATTTTTTTGACCAAAACCTTTTTGCCATGACAATTTAACTCATGTATAAAAAATTTCATATGCCACAAGTGCATTGTCACTTTGACAAAAAGTCACCTGCAACTTTTACAGCAACAAATACACTAGCGGTTTTTTCACTAACGGTCAGTATTTCAATCTCTGGTGAAGGTTAATTTTTGGTTACTTTCCAAGGAGACAATTGGGACAACATTTATTACCATGACAGTAAATTTAAAATTTAGGTTAACTCATCACTTAAATACTCAAATGTCGAACAATCGTTGTCGTAGTCGATATTTGTCGAATAGTAATGTCGTATGAACTTCCAATAATCTATTGTCAAATACCAATTTACACGTAAAATCACGTACGAAAATTTATGCGTGGTAGAAGTTTGCCAACATCGCAAATTAGTTCAAAAGTAGGTACATATGTGTTTTATAAAAGTTTTTACATGACGGAGGGTGTGATTTTTAAAAAAAAAAGTTTTTTTTTATGTATGTAGTAATACTTTTTAATTTCTGATGTAGGTTGTCAATTGGATAAAATGTCATGTCGTGTACGATCAACAATGTAGAGTGCTCTGAGGGTATTCTACAATATGTCTACTAAAAATTTTGTATGCTACATTTCAGACTCAGAATGTTCAGATATTAGACCACATTAACAAGTGACATTTGAGAATAGGCTCCCTGTGGCCGTTAGTATTTTTAATCAATTACTGCGGTCTCCATTGATATTATGATTGATATTTAAAATTGTTAATTTGACAATTTATTCAATTTAATATTTATACAGTGACCGGCAAAGAGTTTGAACAAAGTCCGTCCTAAAAAAACAATGTTTTTTGTTCTTTACCGTCCATTGGTAGACTAATAAATAAAAACTACTGGATTGTGAAGTTTATTTGTTGGTTTTATTGCATTTTATGCAAATCAAACGCAAAAAATTTTGTTTTCTGAATATTTCCGGAAAAATGCCAGGAAACTCATATTTTTGAAAAGTCGTTATTTTCTTTTGAAAATTTGCACATAGACGTATAATCTAATTCTGAACAACTTTTCTCTTAGGCATTTTTCAATATCTTGTCATTTAACCTCACTTTTTACATATTTAAGGGATATACTGAATTCATTTCCCTAAAGAAATTTTCGGATATCTCAAGTTGAAAAATTTTTCCCATTTGATGCAAACTCTTTGCCGGTCACTGTATTTATCGAAAACAAATATTTTGACATGTTCTAGTTTTCTTATGTATTAAATTGTTCTGCCGAACTACACTCGAGGTTTGTGTTTAGCGAGTAAATTTGTGTTGTTTAAAATCTAATCTGTTTTCTTTAGCAATTTGATTGAAAAACCCTCAGACTAAATATAAGAACCTATATACAAGTAACGTCCACCTTTGTTTTGAAGTCACCATGATAGAAAGAGTGGTGCAAGGAGTGGGCTATCACTCTCACGTGACGCTTAGGAAAATAACAAAAACTACTTCAATTCAGCATATGAAAAGGTTAAATTTATGCTCCGGCCTGTCCCTGTTAACCTAAAATACATGTGAACTGTCACTGTTAACCTATCAAATATACGACACATCTTGTATATCTTCTACTTCCACTTACAAATATCCACTTGTCACGTGTTATTTTAGTGTCGTCCTTCAGTGATCTCTTTCTACCATTCCGGCTTCATTTTCCGGTATAAAGCGAATATAACCTCTAGGTACTTATATTTAGTCTGAGGAAAAACCTGTGTCGCGTAATAGTTGACAGTTTTTCTCGTCATATTGCTAGACAACAGATTTTCACTAAACAACCCAAATTTACTCGGCAAAATACAAACCTCTTGTGCGATGATAAGTGAAATAATTCGAGAGTAATTTTTCAATGGAAAATAGGTTTGAGTCAAAAAAAAATTACCAGAGTATAAAATTAACTTCGTGTGTATTACTCTGTGTCCAAGATAAGAACGAACAGCATTGGGATCTTGAAAACGGTAGAAGATGCAAGGTTGCTCAAAGTGCAAAAAAGTTGGGCAATTAAGAGTATATTTACATAGTGTTTGATAAAGTTTAATAATATATTTCGTTTCCGAGATTTTACAAAAAATTATTTTGTGGATTTTATATTTTCGTATTTTTTAGGCTTATTTTTAAAAATATTAAAAATCTAAAAACACTTTTCATTAACACTTTTAGAGCTTTAAAAATCATGTTTTCAAATTTTTAATCCAACATTTCATCTCGGAGAAACCATCAACAACTTAATTTTTATATGGCCGCATACAAAAAACACCTTGTATTTGGTAGTGTTTTTATTACAAATTCAACAATATATTGCACATAATTGTTTAGAACCTAATTTTGTAAGAAATAGTTTAAATTGCCCAACTATTTTGCAATTTGAGCGACCTTGTATCTTTTACCGTTTTCAAGATCCCCATGTTGTTCATTCTTATGTTGAACAAAGTGTATATTTAAAGACTACGTTTACCGATAACTTTATTAAGAGACATTTTTATCAATATAAAAGATTCCCATTGGTCAATTGACAATTTGATTGGTTAATATTGTAAGAATATATTAATTTAAAAAAAAAGTTTAGCGTCGTTAAAATTAAAATAAATAAAATAGCAGTGTTGTCTGGCAAACGTTTCTATTTTTTAAATTTTGTTTAATCGCACCTGCTCACTTTTATACATTTTAAAACTTTAAAGTTTTAAGAAACATCTTGGCTGACGGCCATTTTTTAGCAACCCAAACAAAGTGACATTGGATGAGATCAAAAATGCAACAACACACAGACGTATAAATAAATTTAGACCCGAGCTAAAATTACTTACATAATTTTAATTGTACTGCCAACGATCCAAACTATCTATGGTTAAACAATATCTAGCGAAAATTTACGTAAAAAATAACGTTAACGTAATTTTGGCGAAATTTCTGCAAAACAAAATTTTTATTTTGCTTACAAGATCCAGTTCATTATTGAACTCCTTAAGTAAATATTTTTGTTAAATTTCGAATCCAAGAAAGTAAATTTTGGTTTGTTATTCTCGGATGATTGATCGTCTGACGTGAGTCCATAGGATTAACAATAACAACACGAGTAAGTGATTTTAGGAAAAGACAAATAAATCTTACAAAATATTCGATAATTATCTACTTTTTAAAAACAAGTTAAGAAGCCTAGATAAGGTAAAGATTAATTCCAAAATTTTCGCACTGATAAGATTTCTTAGAACGTAAACGAACGTACTATACTAAGAATAGTTAAGAGTTATTTATCTATTTGCGTTCGTAAATGTTTTCTATTAATTACTGACACTTTTTAATTAGATTTAATTCAATTGGGTTTTTGACTTAAGTTACGTCATTCCTGTCACCTAGGTTAACACAATTAACGTGTTTACTCATTAAAATATTTGATTCGAAGATAAATGCATAAACAACCAATTTATACAAATTGATTTCTTAATAAACATTAGCTGCCTGACGTAAGAAGTGCAACTGAAAAAAATATTATTATAATTGAACCAGCCTCAGCGAACGAAAGAAAACGTGTATTTAAAAGTTGCAAAATACAAGAAGTTGGGAATTACACTTCCTTTGGGTCTTGTTACAAGTTGCAAATCAAACGGGTCAATGTTCGGAAAGGAAACCATTAATCCATATCGAAATGTTTGAATTTTGTTAATAAATTCGATTACTAAATGTTTCATAGAATAATATAACATTGTCAATTACAGTAGTATCGCACTGAGCGTTAATTTTAACAAGGGATAATTTTACTAATTCAACTCAAAACATTAGTAATATCTAGTACCTATACTTGATATCTTAAAAGATTTGATGCAATAACGACGAATTTTTGTACTGGTTTACGAAAGGATGGATTAATATATGGATAAACAAGTGTTACGACGAGACAAACCCAGAATCTAATAGCGAATGACATGTTTTTCATGCTATTTCTTTTATTTCTCTGGTATTTGGTCTAAATTAAATTTATGCAATCAATAAAGACGAAAAAATTTAATTAGTAGTTACTACGTTGATAGGTCCGCTTTGGCCTCTTCGATTATTGTTATACATTATTAAAAGCTCTATATTTTTAAACAATTGACAAATATCGTGCTAAAATGGAGCTACTGAAGAGCGTGTGGTAAAAGGGTCTATTACCGTACGATATTTCGCATCAGTAGTGTATCACAGAATAGTTAAGTATTTACGTACCGAAATAGAAAAAAAGATTAAACAGATGTATGCATTTTGGTTGTTGAAACAAATGTAAGCAGTACATAACAAAAAAGAAAACACCAAAAAACACGTGTTCGACTATAGCTTTTTGTGCAGTTTTTTGGTGTTTTCTTTTGTGTTACAGATAGACGCTGCAGTTTAGAGTTCCATTGCTTTGAGTAAGCAATACAGGCGAATATTGTAAAATTTTGTAATTAGGTTCATGAGAAATTGCGTACATAATAAGTCAGCTAATTTTCCATTGCGGCCTATATATGTTTTTGTTGATTTCTCAGTTTTGCTGCACTCTCTCTTGTTTAACATATTTATCTAAAACTTGCTTCTTTATGGTTTGATTTCTCCACTACAATTCTCTTATATAGATTTCTCTTCTTGTTCTTTCATTGTTTAATGTTTAACAACTCTTTAGATTGTCTTTAAGAAATCTCTAAGTTTCCACTTCTTCTGTTGTTTCTCTTCTCTTCTCAGATAACTGATAATTTTCTTCTCTAGCAACTTCTAATTCTGGATTTTCTGAAGCTAGTGTTATATCAACCAAATTGTTTGACAATGTAAGCTCTTTTTCCAATTTCTATTTTTCTGTCTCGTTCTTCTCAATCCATTATTCGATGTATTCTCATCCCATCTACTACAGTAAAAACTTTTTCTCTTTTGTCCTTCAATAATCTTATCAATTTTATAAACCCTTCTTTTTTTCTAACGTTTTTTTATTTTTAAATTTACATGGCTTACTTTGACAATGATAACAAATCCGTAGTTGAGTAACTGTGTTTTTCTACGATTAATAACTCAATAACGGCTCAAGATAAAGACCACAAATGATATGTTTTTAAAATCAGAAGAAAAAATCTGTTCAAACGTGTAATAATATACAGGGTGATGAAAGGTAAATATTTCCTCCTATAAATGATAGTTGATCATTTATAGGAGGAAATATTTACCTATCATCATATCTATTTATTATTCATATAATGGCATCTCCGTCAACATCAGAACAACTTCAAAAGACTTGGCATAGCACGATATCGTCAAACTACAATCAGGATACATACCCCTCCTCAAGGAAGAACAATCCAATTAGTTAATATACAGGGTGTTACATTTAAAAAATACATTATATTTTTGTTTTGCCCTGTAAACGGCGAGTAACTGAATTATTGATAGCATTTTAAGAAAATTCAGTTAGTGCCATACAACTTCCTTGGGTTAGTTTAGTTTCCAAACATTAGAACCCCTTTCCATCATATATTTAAATCTGTTTTTACATACATCAAGACTTATACTCAATTTTTCTTTTATCGATTGTTTTAGTTCTTTTGAAATTTCTGTGTTAGCTTCTTAGTCTAATTTAAAATTATCTTTTCTTTTTTTCTAGTCTTTCGCTGGCGTCTTCATTTTCTACTTGATTTCGTCTTTACTTTTTAATCTTGTTTCTTCTCTACCCTGGATATATTATTATGTCACTTATTTGTAGTTTTTCTCATTCCATAATTTTAGTTAACAAATAAATGAAAGTAATATTTCTTCTAGTATTTTTTATTTCCACCTGCACTAACTGCACTACGTTAGTCTTCAATGTTTTACTGAAGTAATATTTAAATGGTGTGACGGGATAATCAACTAAATTTGTGTTAATGACCATTAATTAATTGTTGTGCGAATAAATAAGACCAAAATGCTTAAAAAAGTGTAGGCAAGTAGATGAGGACACTTAATTATTGTAGACTTGCGTTCGAGCTACCTTACACTGATGAACCCCAATAAGGCGAAACACGTATAAGTAGGTGCCGTTCGTGATTTTGCAATTGCGACTGGCTACTGGTTTATTGAATTTGGTTGGTAGAAGTTTGATACGTTGCGTTAAAAATGCGCTTAGATTGTTTGCAATATTAATGAATTCATAGCCGGCATCTGGGTAACTACATATTTCTACAAATTATTTTCAATTTGATGTCATATCAACCATGTGATTCACAATTTTTTTTTTAATACTGTTTACATTTGACATGATACAAGCTGTCCCTTACGAAGAGACGGGACAAATAAATTGAAAGTAGTAGCATTGATCAATGGTAGTAGCTATTATTAAAATGCAATCAGAGAATTCGAATGTAATTTTGTGTTTAATTTCGAATCATTCTTTTTGTACATGTACACTATCTGTTTTTTACTTGTAATCGTAATCACTAATGATTAAAAAACTAATAAATTGACTATTTGAATTACGAAACGCTACCATCAGCAGTAAAAGTAAAAGAACAAAATTAAAACAACATTGTAACAAAATTGTTTGTTTTCTTCTTTTCGAAAAAGTTATAATAAAAGATATCAACGTCTCAACGCAGTAAATATCTTAAAATTACACTGTTTAATCCACCGATTTTTTCATACATTCATTGTAATGATTTTTAGATGATTATAAAAAAAAGTGACCTAAACACAAATAAATAAATCGAGGTCGTACGTAATAGAAATTGTTGACTTCAATTGAATCAAGATGACGTAACGAATATATTCTTTGTTATAACTAAATCGTTACAGGAATAAAAAATTTGCTAAAATTGCATCCGATAGGAATTGCTTGTTTTTTTGGACAAAGTGCACTTTGCACCTTCGTATTTTTCGTTCTTCTTCTGAATTAGCAATTTTTGTCATTCCTACGTGTTTACGACGTTTGTTTGTAATTGCATTTTATTGCAATCGTCTCGTCAGGATAAGACCAAATGTAGCGATTTTTTAAATTCAATTGTTACAAAATCAAGCACACGATGCCATATTACGTGTGTTTTTTTACAATCCGGCGTCGGATTGATTGTAAATTTACCATAAATAGCCAAAATTTGTCAAAAAATTTAATTGTAGTACGGGGTCACAATCACAAAATGTCCACTTTGTTGCCGGATTTAAAAAAAAATACGTTAGTGCAATGATAGTGTGAAGTTTCCTGCTAGATTTGAGATTATATCAAAATGTTTAACAAGTTTTTCAAATTATTATTATTATTTTATTATTATTCTATTTTCAATCTTATAAAACCCCACCAATTACAGCAAAAATTAAGAACTGCACAACAAGTAATATCATTTAAATTAGAAAAAGAGCGAGCAAAAATCTTAGTAGGTGAAGGAGAATTTCAATTGTATTCTTTAACGGTAATTACAACATTGTGTAATGACCTTATTTTAAGTTGGCGTTATGCTTTCGAAAATTGATCGTTGCACAAATTTTTGAACTTTGGTTTGTTCTAATCTATTTTCGAAACAATTGACAGTCATGCGTTTAATCAATTGTAACTAGATTAATTTGGTTGAAATTAATATTGACTCGTTAATAATGTATCGAGAGGGTGCTCAAAAAGTAAAAGAAAAAAAAACTAGTAATAATAGGATTCCGGGTAATTCGCAAAAAAAGTTAAAAATTACGATTACGACGGCGGTTATTTTGTGTGTTTTCCAGTTAGTATTTTTCAGCTGTTTAGAGCGCCATTACTTATGACGCCCCTCTTTTTCCCGTAGACAATGCGCCAAGTCTACGTCACTGTAGACTTATATAAACGAGCGAGGACAGGAAACGCTCCAGACTGCTACGTACAGTTGAGTTAGTTGTTGTATAAAATAATAAGTTTTATTCACGCGTTAGTCGCGAAGTGCTGAAAAGTTTTGCAAACATTTTCGCGATCGTGCGATAGTGACTGTTTTCTCTTCTGTTCAATTTGTGGATTATATTTAATTGTGTTACATCGCCGAGTGCGTTAATTTCTGATAATTCCTTGTAAAATAAAAGGCTTCAAACTGGCTATCTTTAGTTTTTCATCGAGAAACGCCAAAAATAAAATGGTCGGCAGTAACGGTACTATGATTGCTATTCGCCTTGTTCGCAGCAAATTAAGGAAACGAGAAGAACACAGCAATAGCGTCCATCCTGCCGACGTTGTCCTGCAAACAGCACCAACGGCAACTCCCCCAGCGCAACAACCACACGCAACTTCTGCAGATCCTTTACCATATCGTGGACAATTATTGTGGCAATTTCCCCCTCAGCCACAATACCAGTACGGCAATAACAATCAGGTAAATAAAAACATTTTTCTCCTCATTTCGTAATTGTTCTTGAACTCGATTTTAAATCCGCACGGTAACAGCGAAATCCTTCTATTTGAAAGTCGTCGATAGAGAAAGCGCGCGCTCTGAATTCACTTACTCGAGGGTGTTAACGGCATGTCGAAGACCTTGCGTTTTTAAGGACATCAAAGTCCAGGTCGTTTTTCATTCGACGACCATATGTTTTTAAGCGTAATTCTTCTGCTACGTAAGCTCGAGATGCACGTTTCCGGTTCTTATTTTGCGAGGGGAGCGTAGAGTTCGTTGACACATTTATCGATTGAAAATGAGGGTTCTCGTGAGAAAGAGATTTTTTCAAATACGAGTTCGTTAAAAATAATGTGACCGCAACTTTGCTTAACTGTTTATTTTATCTTTACAGGAAACGCTAGTACAAAGTCTGCCTATGGAAAGGCCGGGATTCGTTCAAGGCTTTCGCAAAAATCTTGGTGGACGTTGGAGACGTCTTGTTAAGAGGAAACCTACACCAGAAGTGTATACGATACCGCCCGAATTGAGGCCTCAATTAAAAACAATTTACGTATACTAATCACCATCTGTCTTCTTGATGGCTCACCACAATCAGGCATCAAAAACCTGAGACATCGTGCCTTCAGGACAACAAAATGGCTTTCCTTCATCCTTAATAAGACTGATTATTACTCAATATTTTATCATGGCGCTATTAGCCAACGATAAAATTTTACTATTAGTTAGATTAGTGTAAATAATTTTTAGAAAATGTTTAGTATTTTGTAGTTTTTACTTGTCAATGATGATGAAGCTTGGACACTGAGAGACGATGTGATTTTACAAATAATTACATAGCAAAATTAGACACATTTGATATTTTTATGTATTTGTAATTTGTTAAAACGCTTACTTTCGTTAGGTTAGAATTAGAATCAATTAATTATTTTTTTGGCTCATATTGAGCTCAATACAAAGTTGTGATGATGCAATCGTTTCATGTGCAAGTTATCAAATCTCTTAATTTTATTTTGACCAAATGCTCTTTTGTGTACGTTATTAGGAGGAATACATAGGAGGTCCATAATTATCTCCAATTTACTAGTCAATAATATATATATTTCTCTCAACATTTTGGCATAAAGATAAAATAAATAAATTTTGAATCGTTTCTTTTCGTTTTTCATTATTGTAATTTTAATTTCAGTATTAATTTAATTTATTGCAATATTTATGAAATTTGCTGTTGCAAATTCACGCCTCTTTAAATATCAGAATGTATATAAAAGATAATTAAGTACAATAGTTACCTATGTATTTACCAAGGTATTAAATATGACTAGAACAAAAGCCTTTTCAGTTAATAAACTTATTTTCTAAACAACTTTTTTATTTCAAATGAGAGCGGTGGAAACTAGAGTAATTTGTTGTCATGAAATCTAGAATTTTGATATTGCTTAAAAGATTACGATAAACTTAGATATATTTTACAGATTTCTGTAGAACAAAGCTTCTGTTCCAACAGAACAGATTGAGATTGCGTATTGATGCCATAAAATAAGTTTAAAATAAAAACTTGTAACACCCGTTAGGGTCCGCCACTTGGTTCAAACAAATACTGTTTAGTAGGAATTTTTTAGTGCTGCTTAACTGTAGAATACTGTAATTGAAGGTTTAGAACTTTACCAAATAATCATACCATTGATCATACAACATTTTTTCAAAATACATTTTACTCACATTGAACGAAAAATGACAATTTGGTTTATAAACTCAATAATGTCCATTCAGGTTTCATAAATACCCACGACCTCTAAAAACGAGCTGGTGAAATGCTACTAAATATGTAGAGAGTTTAAGTACATAATAAGCTTTCTCTTTTTGCGGCAAATTATAATACTTTTCATTGAAAGATTTTGTTATACTTATCCCGCAATGCATCTTACGAAATTGCCGCATTATTTTTAACGTACCTGTTTCTGAAAATGTTTTTAGTTTTTCAAATCTCTTTGTGTGCTTTTATAAACTACTCTTCATTTATTATTACTATCAAAAAATATCTCCTTAATTGTACTTTAATTTATTCATAAAAAGTTTCTTAGCCTCTCTTAGTGGCTCGCGATATAGAAGAAACGCCAGGCAGCCAATAAAAACCTATCTTTCTTCAATTATTCGCTAAAATGATAAAACAGTAGAAATACATTATTTTTGTTATTGCGGAATTTTATGAAAAAGCAGTTCACTATCCACCAAGGCAGCTCATTTGAAATGTATGTGTATTTCTTTTATAGAAATATAAAGTTTTCTTTATTGAACAATCTTAAACAAAATTTATTTTCTTTAAAACTTGAAATAAAAAAAAAAGAGTAGTAAAATGAAAATATTTTAGATGTATCCTTTCACGAAGTTAAATATATGTATAGGCAGCACACTCTACAAAAAAGTAAGTTGAGCAAAGAGTATATTGGGGATCGCGGTGAGTTAAATTTATTTGTTCTTTGGTTAAATCGTAATATCTCGTTTAATAATAGACTTCATTTATGGCTTCCTTAAGTTTTTTAAATGTGTACACTGTACAGACTTGGTATGCTTATTCATTAATTCGCTTTATATATGTAAGTACATAATTTTAATTTACTAAAGAAATGCATTTCCATTGAGATGGGGTAGGAGGGGTAAGATGACAAATTGGTTAAGATGACAAATTGCTTATTTTTAGTACTAGATAGCGAGACGTAATTCTGTTATATCTTGTACTAATATTACTTCTTTTTTATTTATTAATATTTACATAACTATTGATCAGATAATATCATATTTATAGCGTAAATAATGTAAACTGTTTAAAGAAAAAATATTTCATTCAGAGGTAAAGAGGTCGGAAACGTTTCCTTAACACAGGCCGCGTTACCACGCTGAATAGCCAAACTAATCCTTTGACAAAGATATTCTTCAGCCCGTGAATCACCATCTAATGTCCACTAGTCTTTTTCCCTAATCGTTAATAAAAGTAATAGCTACGTCTCTCCACGGACCTATTGATTCATAACTCAGGGGTAGAAACAAATAACCCTCACTTATGTTACGATAATGGTTGATTTTCTTCTTTGCAGCTTGTTCTGCTACAAGGCCTGCGCCTTTGCATGAAGTATCAATATAAGAGGAAGCTAAGGTATTAACGCAAGTAACGTTCCAAACCAACCATTTTCCGTTGTACCATGGAATCAAAGTTACACCATCGGGAGGTTTACCATCATCTCAAAAAATTCCAGGAGGCTCTAATCTTGACAGAATTTGAACGGAAGCTAGTGCTTGTTTCACTATTTCATTCAAGAAAGTGTGACGAACCCATTTGCAAGAACTTTCTTGCATGAGAGGCCATGTAGTTCGTCACTGTTTCGGGGCAAATGAAGCTATAAGAACGGCAAAGTTTAAAACTTAATCGTAGTGAAATTGAGATCCTAAATACATCGTTATCAAGTAAAGTTCCAATATTACGTGAAAGTAAAACTTTTAGCCAAGCTAAGAACTATTTCCGAGTTGAAGCATAGTAATGTGCTTCTTCAAGTTTGGAATCATGTTTAATATTACAGAGCTGTTTCGAAATCATAATGGAGTCCTAATTCCTTTGGTAGGCAAGAACTTGTGGTGTTCGAAAGTTAAAATGTGTCCTCCATAGGCATTCGGCTTCATTGTAAAACGTCACATGAGTCTTATCCTTAATTGTAGGGTACATAAAGCAGATAAGACTGCAGCAAATATTCACTGAAGCCAAAAATGTCTGAAAACAGAGATCAGAAACTCTTCGTACACCAGTCTTAACAGTAAAGTAGCAATGCTCCATTGATTTTCCGAGAAACAAGTATTGATATATTCCATCGTTGTCTTAAAATTAGCATCGATGTTATTAATCAACTCAGGATAGAGCCACGAGGGCGAAGTCCATAAAAAATAAGTCAACTTAGGGACGCCTAAACAATGACGAAGTAAGAAGTAGGCAATGTGACACTTAAGCAAATTCAAACGATCAAAAAGAAGATTAATCTCTCAAATTTTCTTTACAAAAGCCTTTCTTCCAGCTGATAAAGTCAGGGAAAGCCAAGAAGAGTAAGCTAATCTTCGGAAACGATGACGATTCCGAAACAAATACCTGTGATTTCAAAATCATGAAAAATCGACGAACAAAAAAAAATTCACATTTTAATGGGTTAATCTCTAAACTAATTTCTCCTGCCTCTTGGATTAAGAGCTTAAAATCTTCCAATACAGCAGCAGGATCCCCGAATAAAGTGCCATCATCAAGGAAAAAAAGGCATAGTTCAGATACAAGGGTTTCAACAATTGGCTGAATTGTCAAACTAAGAGTCAATGGTCCTAAAGGGTCCCCTTGTTGTGCCCCCACTTGGGATTCAATAACTTCGTCACCAAAGAAAAGGTCTGAGGAAGAGGAATCGCATCGCACAAAATGAAAGTTGCTAAAACAATCACTTCGGCCGTTAAAAATTCGTCAGAAATCTCGTCAGAAACTAAACTGCTTGAACAATGAAGCAGAATCATCCATCATGACAACTTCTTTAACAATTGTCAAATCATCAAATTTGGCAAAAATGTTTGAAAATTCAAATAAAAGTAATACATTTCAATAACTGACATTTAATAATGTAACCTTCTAGTTCTATTAATAAAGATTTCATTCAAATAATAATTGTGCACAATTTAAATCCTAATAATCCGAATTTGTGTATAAACTATAAAACTAGAAAATTGACAATCGGAATAGTACTTCATCCATTGGCCGAATTCATATCATGCACCGTGAATGATATGAATTATTTCCACACTGGTCAATGATATTTTGAAGTTTCGATCTCAGGTTGGCACTTTGATATGTGTCAC
Organism: Abscondita cerata; assembly: GCA_030710515.1. NCBI lineage: Eukaryota > Metazoa > Arthropoda > Insecta > Coleoptera > Lampyridae > Abscondita > Abscondita cerata. The sequence goes on from JALBCR010004249.1 coordinate 714,501, forward strand.
TTTCGTGACAAGCCGTCTAAAAATTGTATTATCTATTTACGATGCTATACAAGATTGTGTTGTTGGTTGACGTAAATCAATCGAATAAATTACATTTAAGTCCTTTCTGACTTCATAAAAACGATTCAAGAAAAATCACCGACGACCCTCTCTCTGACAAATTGCTCTAACCGTCGCACTGTTTCTACTGGAGTTGTTACAATATACCAACCGAAAGGTACGTAACAAGAGAAGAAATAGGAAAATCGGAAGCAAATAGGAAGATACAAAAAAGAAAAATGAGATACAAAAAAATAAACTGATTCAGAAGAAGTAAAAGAAGCAGATCCAACAAAAACCGAAATATATAAGAAAAATAGAATTTGATGGTAACAAATATCATCAGATTTCTCAATCAGTTATGTGGAAGAAGATAACGAAGATGAATACGTTGGAGATTTTGTACGCTTGCTCCTTATGTAGAAAATGGGCTCTTGCTGAATGTACTGATACAGCAGGAGTAAAGCTCAAAGCATATTTGTGACCATTGCGACAGAAATTAATATAATTTAGGCATTTCTCATAATCGTCTTTTGCTTTCTTCATCTTGAAGTAATAAACATAAAAGAATGCAGGCAATTTTTTAAATAGTAGGTAACGTAAAGAACCCTTTAAATCTAAATGTACTACGATGACTCTGAGAAGAAAAACAAGATATTATATTAAAATCACGTCGAGAAAACACTAATAAGTTTATTGTTGTCATCTTACCCCTCCTACCCTGACGTCATTTTGATTTTAAGTTTACTATTCTACAAACAGATGTCTTATGGTTGGCGTTATGTTAGAATTAAAATTATGGACATAATGAGATTCATTTAATTTTTGTTTAAGAATTACATTTACGTACATCATAGGAATCTAATTTTATTAATTAAATAATGTAAAATACTATCTTTTTTTTAAAATTGTACCAAATTGCCATATTCTTTCTTTGCTAATATACTTTAGCAGAACGCATTCCCCCTCTTTAAATTCTCTTTTAATGATTCTGGATTCTGGATTCATAATGTCTAGTCTTGTTCTAAATTTTCTATTCATGAGAAGCATTGATGGAGTATTCCGTGGCTGAGTAAGATACAATTTGGTATCTTAATGAAATTTCTTGAATTGCCCTTTTTCCAAATCTTGGTTTAGCGGTGGCACGCTGCTAGTACGTATTCCTCTTAATACTTATAGATTTTAATTTATTTTTAATAGTTTGCATAAACCTCTTCGCTGGCCCATTTGTGGTTCAATGATATGGTGCTCCTATTCTATTTTTCTTTAAAAATATTTATAATTGTAACGTAAAAGTTAAAAATATGAAAGCTCAAAATTTACGGTGACCATGTCTAGCTCTTGGGTGTGGATTTGTAACCAAAGGTTGCCGGCTTCTAAACGAAGATTAAGCTTAATGGCGCCAAGCCTTGACTGGTTTAAAAAATTGGAGCGGCCACTTCCAACTGTCGCACCTAAAACAATAACCAGGAAGAGAACACAAGAGGAAATTATAATGTACGTTCAACAATACCACAATTAATTATACAAGATTCTATAAGATATATAACCTATAAGAAAAAAAAATGAGTTCCGAGTGCTACTGTTTTGCCACCGTTTATACCACGCGCACGCCAGTGATTGCGATCGTGTTTTACGGTGAAAACCGGGAGGTTAGAATCATGACTTTAGCGACTTAATAAGTACCTACTGTTTGACTGTTCTCGACTTGGCATGTGTAAATGTCGCTTCCTGGGGACGACGGAGGATGTCCTAGCATATATGGATTACCTAAGATATTCTAACCGATGACACCGAGTGAAACTCAATTTCCACGTAGCACGCAACCTGGGGGAACTACGTAGAATGCCCCAACATATGTGGATGACCCCGGATATTCTAATCAGATGACACCGAGTGGCCAGTAAGACAAATTTACGTAGTAGACGTAGTCGACTGTCATATATATTTTTAGTTGTACACTTTCGAACCCCAAGTGGCTCTAACCTTGGTTATAACAGAAAAAAAAATCCTGGATGGTCCAGAAATAAACCAAAAAGCCACAGCGTATTCAAAAATCACCAAAAATGGCATCAACGAGAAACGGCAAGATAAGAATGATATCCTATTGAGATCAATGCCTTGACCTATATACGTTATTGGTTCCACTACCTACAAGTCGAGGGACCAAAATGAATTTAAATTGAAATAAACGTTACAAAATTCATTAGTAGTAAACTGAACTCCATGGTTAGAAACCAATATTTTAGGGAATGCAAGTGTAGTCAAAATTGATCTGCAACTCTTTAGTGGTGATGTTTTTCAAAACGTGAAGTTCTGGCCATTTAGAAAAAGCCTCTAGGGCTTCTGTTCTATGTCGCATAATCTATGTATTTTTGGTCAAAAGCTGTTGCATACTTTTTTTAAGAGCATTAAATTTTTAACAAATTAAGCTCATCTGGGCTCTGTAACTCAATTGATTACCAAATTACGTTACTTTGAAAATAAGGCAGTTTTTCTAAAAATTGAAAATTTTAGTTTTAGACCTTCTTTGGACCGAAGTTCGGGTCGAAACCATTGATTCTATTAGAAGAACTTGAAGACAATTTAATTAGCTTTAATTTAAACTTAGGGCGATGTTCATGTTCCATTCCATGTTTTTTGGTTTGGTAATGAAAAAGACACGTTCTGACACGTTTCACCAGAGCAGGTAGCACACATTACAGAACATCTAAGCCCTGATTATTGGCAAGTGCAGCCATCTCTGAACTCCTTCTTGCATTAACAAGAGACGAATTTTAAGAGCTCTGCACAGAAGCTTGTCGACTGGTAATGGAGATTAGTTCAGTCGAGGTCAATTCCCAACCTTAGTCGGTGGTCTCTTTCTCCACCCTAACCACTTTTGCACCTGGTGGTATGTGCGGTAGTGGTAATACGACGCAGCCTCTGTGGTTGGGGACACAGAATAAATAATACGCTACGCTTAGAAGTGAAACTCCTAGCGGATTTTTTGATGTTCTAAGGTCAAATTTGAGTGACCTTGACGCCTTAGTTTTAGTTGTTTTAAGCTGTAATTTTAAATGATTTCAATAATTACTTGTAGATTACACAACTCACATTTCAGTTGGTCACAGAATAATACTTGCTACTTGTAAATTGTAATGTAAACATTTATCAATACAATTACACAAAATTTTCAACATTTTTTTAACATATAAGTTATACAGTTTAAAGTAAGGTTGACAAGTAAACCACCAAAGCAATGGCTACTATAGTATTACATTTTTGATCACGCGGATAAGTGGGAGTATCGCTTCTGAAGCGTAGCGTATTATACAGGGTGTTTATGAAAGGTGTGTACATAGCTTTACCAGAGGTTCTCTGGCTTAAGATAGACCATTTGACCCTAATTTACCTATAACCAAAAGTGCACCATAAGGGCGCCAGAAGGCGTCAAACTTTCCAAAAACTATTGGGAATAACGATTTGGCGGATTTTGTTCCGCTTTTGTATGCTGGTTGTCTGCTTCTAAAGACGTTTTTCTGATAATGTGGACAAATTTCGGATCATTACATTGCATAGCCTACTAGCAGTCTACTTAAATTTCTAAGCGTATGGATGCACCTTGCAGGAAAATGATTTAAATTTTTTTCTGATCGAACTAATAACATTAACGCAATTTAACAAGAGAGGATAAAGTTTTCAAATTGTTCGTTTTATTTGTTAGAATTATTTTGGTTTTGTATCGTTGACGGTTGTTAAAATATTATCATTTATTTGATAGAGCCCGTATGAAAGCGACTTTTCCTGCCATCAGAAATTTGTCTACATTACACAAAAAAACGTCTTCGGAAGCAGACAACCAGCATACAAAAGCGGAACAAAATCCGTCAAACGGTCCTCGAGTTATTTCCAATATACAATATTTTTTTGGAAAATTTGACGCCCTCTGGCGCCCTTATGGTGCACTTTTGGTTATAGGTAAATCGGTGTCAAACGATCTATTTTGAGCCAGAAAACCTCTGGTAAAGCCATGTACACACATTTCAGAAACACCCTGTATATTCTGTGAATGGGGACAAACGGGCCAAATTCTTTTTGGCGTTGGCTGCTGACGTTTCAAAAGTACGGAGTAATATAATAATTGCACAAATACTAATCACAATCACATAAACAAATAAATGCATCGCCTGAACTTTACTAAGGTAAAAAATGGACTGAGAATGGCTTACTTAAAAGTTTGACGTACTATACTTCAAAATTATTTACAAATTTCAACAATGAAAAAACTTTAACGAATGTTTAGGTCGTTAACCCTTGAGAAGTTTTAAAATACACCCAGCTAAAACATAACGGTAAATTCTATAAGGGGATTGGGTTTACGACTGGTAAGAGTATACTATAGATGAAACATTGAATAATGCAGTAGAATTTTTGGAAAGCGGCGAAAGCGCATTGTAATGGTAAATTCAAAATAGTTTTTAAAGGGTTTGTCTTAAAAATGTTGCGGGCAGTGATGGCAAGTGGATATTAAGATAATTTATAGTTTCTGGTAAAGATTTAATAACCACAAAGATGTTTAAAGCGAGACTGTGCACGAAGCTGATTGTTCCAGGCACCTAATAAGTACGTTACTATTCGAACCATTATATTTTCACACTTTTCATATTCGTTCATGACGTACCGACAACTTATCAATGAGAATTTGAACGAATTTTTACTTAAACACGCCGTGCCCCAGTGGCCGTATCTTTGATGCGGCTGATACGAGTGTTAGTACGCCGATGCTCACAGGAGAAACAAAACACCTGCCAACGCACAACAAAGAACCGCTACAATCCTCAAGAGCAAGGGCGCTTGCACCCATTAGCTTGTTGACTAATAATATTTGCACCTACCTAATCTCACTTCATGCAACAAAAAAGGGGTTGGTACATTTCTAGAAAAATGCAATTTTACCTTATATGAGTTTTTCTAAGATTTTGAGAAAACTACGAGGCTTACAGATCACGCTCTAAGCTTAATTTAAAGCTAATTAAGTTACCTACAAATTATATTTCACAAGTTCTTTTCATAGGATCAATGGTTCCGACGCACTTTCGGTCTAAAGAAGGTGTAAAACTAAAATTAAAATTAAAGTCTGAAACGAATGGTGCCAACTGAAAATCTATATATTTTTTTTCCTGAGACATTAATCGAAAACCAAAGTGGAGTAAATTCTTTTCGGTCGTGTGTTTACCGATAAAACTTCTGACATAAATTAACGTCACGTAAACAGTTTTTCTACAAAACTCCCAAATAGAAAAAAACTCCCAATAAAGTAAAAAACACGCCCTCGAATTTATAAATCGATTCGGTGGAAACTTCTCCATAGACATCCAAATATTTCCCATTTCCCTTTTTTCGGTGGCAAATTTCCAAAAGACAGAAAGTTTCATCCGAATTAATTCACTTCCTAGAAAGTATTGAGGCTTAATTTTCCCTTATTATGATGGCGTCAAAACGGCGCAACGTATAGCCAGCAGTTTTTCGTCAAAAGAAAATTCCAAGTTTTTTCTCATATCAAAAAATTACAAGCTTTAGCTTTGAGCTTTTAACGTAGGTTACAAAACGAAAATACTCGATCTTTGGTGCAATTTACAATGTCATACGTCGCGAACGTATTAAGAAGTAAAATATAATAAAGTTTTGGAAAAAATGATATGCACATTATAACACAGTATTAGAGTATTAAAGGCTCAAACTAATGGTGCAAACTGCAAGTCTAGATACATTTTTTTGTCTTTTATTGTTAGTTTTTTTGATTTGGGGGGTTTTGCGGAAAAGCTATTTATGTGGCGTTAATTTACGTCAAAAGTTGTATCGGAAAACATATTTCGCCGGGCGAACACAAACGAAAAGAATTTACTCCACGATCTGGTAGATGGTTTTCCATTAATATCTCAGACAAAAAAAAATAGAGTTTGCACCGTACGTTTCAGCTTTTAATACTCCATATAACTGCGTTATAATATGCACATCGACATCATTCCATTTAAGTTTTCCGAGAACAATGAGAAAATTATAATTTAAAAGAAGCGCCATCTAACGGTCGTAGTAAGAACCACAGATACTTTGGTTTCAGCACGTATGATAGAGTAAAGTAAACTCTTTTAAACGAAACTCAGTTTGTCTTACCCTCATCAGTTTATTTGAAGAGTTGGAGGAAAAAGTGCTTAATTAAAGTTGCTCCTTATAGACAAAAATTAATTTACATCCATTTTTAGTATAACTTAATCGAACAATTTTGTATACAGTTTGCTCTTCTCGAGTTTCTAGGTGGAGGTGAATGAAACAACAACTCAATATGTTGTTTCATTCACCTCCACCTAGAAGGGCTCGAGAAGAGCAAACTGTATACAAAATTTATAATCTTGGAGTGAATACTCACCTGATTAATCGAACAAATTTTTTGCGAAAACGTATTTTTTTAGTTCAAACTTCGACTGCGGGATCTGTTCTTCTTAAGAGAAAAGCTTTTAATTTACGAATTCAAATCAGCTTTAACTCAGATACAAAAAAAATTGTGTCACACTACTAAACGTTCACTTTGTTACAAAACTTAAATGTTGTTTTGGGACAAACGCTATTGTAAATTATATTTTGTATAGTCTATTACATCATTCATTTAATACATAACGTTTCTGTCACGTAGCTAAAGTTTAATTTGAAATGTAAATGGTATCATGACTTCACAAATAGTAATTCTTAAAGATTTTTAAACTTAATTAAAATGTCCACACATTTGTAAAAACCTACACCTTAGACCTTGCTAAACAATTCCTTAAATCAACAATTACTCGAAAGTAGTTGTACTTTTTCCCTATATTACTACATATCTATATAAAATATCTACATGAAATAACAATAACTTAAATATTGTTTCGTAATTACCCTACTTTTACTTCCGAACGGAAGTGTTATTATAAATTGATTTCATTCTCGGACTAAACTTAGTTAGACAAAAATGTTGCATTTACGTGTTTGTGACGTTTTTCTTTTATTGAGTTTTTCTATAGTCCGCTGTTTACATATACACTATAGTTCAACAAATTTTGATCGAGCACTTCCACTGACTCGTGTTTTACCTACAGAAATAAAAATTGGTTTTAACACTAACGAGGATTCTAGTACAGGATACGAAAAAGAAATGGGTTACAGAAATGGTACAAATAAAAAAGAAGGTAACACAAAGATAAACAGTAGAAGGGTAAATGAACGCCACGATCGTGAAGAGGGTGTAAAAAATTATAAAAAGCCGACAAAGACGCGCATTACAACGACTATAAAGAAATGGAAAGTGGTCGTAGATCAAATAAATTTCAGGAAAAAAAAGGTCATAAACGAGGTCACAAAAATAGAGGTTATCACAATAAGTTTATAAGGGATGAAATTATTAGAGAACACAAGTATTACGATAACGCATACAAAAGTGGAAGTTATGAAAAACATGGTGACCGTAATCTTAACTACGAAAGTAAAAGTGGGTGGCGTAAAAAAGGGAAAAATGAGAAACACTAAGTGTGGTTGTAAAAGTACGTCACCATTGAGTTTTTGGCTACGAAAGAAATCTTAAACGCGATTTTCTACTACTAGTATTTGTGTAATTGGAGCGTTAAGAAATGGAGCGAAATTTGCGGTTTTAATTATATTTATAAAACTTTTACTTTTGTAACAGATTTTTTTAAAAAATAAATACATTTATTTAAGAAGAGTTACAGCATTTATAAATGTGTACTTATTTAATGTATTCATACAATGGAGTGTCTATGAATACTCTGCAACCTGTATGAGGAGGTGGCGCTTTGATTACAGGACTATGCTCTGGATCATCACCGGTGTACGAACAATAAGGAATGTCGTACACCATCTTCATTTTCAGTTTCGTGCATAATTTGTCACTAAAAAATTTAATATGAGTAGGTACTTTAGGTTTAACAATACAACGGACTCGAATGGTAAAGTGTGAAATTTGGATTGTCAATTTAAATGCTCAAACATCTACTAAAGAACGTACGTATAAATACTAGTGGCATCGCAACGTATAACTTTAAACTCATATCGTTTTCCTAAACATATGGACGATTCTAACAATAAACGAGCAATTCCTTTGTTACGATCTTCGGTACGAACAAATAATGTTCTCATCTGAAGCAAATATTTTTTACAATCAAATAATCGGATCTCTTAAAATAAGGATTTGTACCTCAAATACTTTATCGACACCATATTTTAACCACAGACAGGGCGATTTTAACACGAAAGAATAAAATTTAAACAATTCTTTTAATTGGGGACAAGCACACGAAGTAGCAAGTTTGTCGTAATAATCCGAATCCCAACAGCAGGTAGAAACATTTATACACGCACCAAGAATCTCGCCTGTATGCTTGCATTTGCAAAGAACTGTCATATCTTCTGCTAAATCTTTAAGCGCTTCTTCATCGAAGACCGGGTTATATTTATTTCCTAATCCTAAGGAAGAAACGCATGGTTCGTGCGGGTAGTAATATTTCCATAACATCTCAGTTATGCAACCACGATCTTGTGGTTGAGCGCGAACTATCAAACAAGAGTTCTTATCCTAGAAGAAAATCTGATGTATGATAAGAAATGTAGTATTTTTTTACACACTTTCTTTGTTTGCGAACTCTTCGGTCTTATTTTGCAGAACGTTTTTAAATTCCTTTTTAAATTTTCACTAAGTAATTTTGATCTTGAAAAAATGCGAAACATTATTAAAACATTTTTGACAATTCCAATTTTGACGTAACCGAATACGGTAATTTAATAAAGTAATTACCTATTACAACTAATTTTAAAGAAAATTTCACAGCAGAGTAATTTTAGTCAACTAGTGAATGACAATAATAGATATATTATTATTTTATTGATTTATTTTCTGATTAAAATATCTAAAAAATTGCTTATTCCAGGGTTTATGAAATATACCAACATATATTTCTCCGATAATTGCCATATCGAGAAAGTTGAGAGAGATGATCTGATAAACTTGGCAAACGATTATCCCTATCTGATGCTTTTTAAAGAAACAAAGTACAGTAAAAAAATAGATAACAGATATCAAGTTTGGTTACCCTATTAGTATTTGCCAACTACAGCAGTTTCTTCAAGAATATTTGAAATTGAAAGAATTGTTGTACAATGTTTAAAAAGCAAAACATTTTGAATCAATTAGGGCTGGTTCGATGGAGCAATTTTTTCACCAACCATGATCGAAATGTGCGTAAGAAAACGGCATTGCGTTTGCCTTTTTGCCACCAAACAGCACTGAAATGTATTATTGAGTACCAGTCTCCAATGGTATAAATAAACGAAAAGAAAGCTATAGACTTTGGTAGTTTGATTTTTGCAGGATCTCGGCCTAGCATTGAAAAATTCTATTCCTGTCTTATGGTGTCTGTAGTAACATGCACAATGTCTACCAAAGTATGATTACAAAAGTTCTGTCTTAGGCAGTAAGTACGAAGGTCTGAATCGTTTAGGTCCGTTTTTTTTACAACTGCAAGATCCTAGGAACTGTGTTTTGCAACGACATGAAATTAATTTTGGCAAGTAGTAAGATCATTACTTGTATGAATTGGAAAAAAACCCTTAATAAGTGTGCATGCAACCCTAAACCACATGGTTAATTTCAAAACCTAACCATTTTTTTACTGTGTGGTACCGATGTACAATAGGTATTAATCCTGGGAGTATCTTCTGTTGGAGTCAGTAGTAAAAACTTCATTTTAAAATAGTTGATAACAACGGTTATTCAAATTTTGTATGTCCATATCACCTCCAAACACACTGACGATGAACTTCTATCTTGCAACGCCAACGTCGTCAGTAGATAAATTTTGTTTGGTAACTACCGAGAATTATTCTTTAAACTGAATATTATTTTGTCGAGTGATACAGTTCTTTATTTTCCCTTGTCTACGAATTGTTGTCGTTTTTATTGAGCACATACAGTAATATCATTCAGGAAAAGAAAAATCCCTTATGATTTTTTTAATGAATCAGTTTAAAGGAGGAACTAGAGTACCTACATATTGTTCACACTTGTGGACAAAAAACTCATATTAAATATAGCGAACACTAAGGCAGGTTTTTTGTAAGACGTTTTGTGTCGTGCAAACATGCATGTACGTACTATACCGTATGTCCCGAAAAATCTGAAAAATTTTGTTTAACTTGGAGAGTTTGAAAAGTTCGATTTATATGTCCCCAAAGTGTTTTTAAGATATTTCCAATATCAGAACACATTACAATGTGTACTCGACAACGTTTTGCTTAATAATTTATCTCAATTACGTACTAGGTACCAGGTTTAAGTACCAGTCTGATTCCTTTGTGTTGGTTGTATTATTATTTTAAATAGCAATTACTCCTCCTGGTGACTATTTTAGAAACTCGAAAATAATTTCCAACATTTCTCTGGACTACTTTTACCACAAGTCGATACGATAAGTGGTTTCAAAGATATAACGATTTACCTCGCTTATTGGCTCACCCTGTACAATGCAGAGCAAACCCTTGCTTGTATCTGAATTTATCAGAAGAGTTAATTAGCAATTTGCAAAAAAAACTAAAGACTACAATAAAATCTGCACGCTTCTATTAAATTAGAGGAAGATTATACAGAAGAGAAGAAATTGAACTTGATCATATACGACAAGAAACTTTGTCACTTCATCAATATTTGCCATCCTTTTTGACAAGTCGATGTTTGAACCGTTAAAAAAGCATAGCAAGGTATTTTATCCAAACCCCTTTTTTCATCACAGTTAAAACAGCTATGAGAAAAACGCTGCCCAAAAATGAGGCATACTATTTCAAGAGACTAGAATAATTTAGCTTAGCGGAAGTAGAGTTTTTCAAAAACAAATTGTTCCCTCAGGATAAACAACTTTCATTTTTACCAGAAGGGAACTTATGTCAGTAAAGATAAGTAATATGTTTAGTGAAGCAGTTTATTTACTGCAATTAAAAAGTCGTCCAAGAAAATTATTCTCAGAAAAAGGACTGTTTGTTGGTTTTTGTCTTAAAGAAACTCTGTTCTAAGTAGTGATGGCACTATGTGTACGGCAAAATGTGAAGTTCAGAAAATAAAATTGTAAGTAGATTACAGGTACAGGTTTCCTCCAATAATCCTGTTAATATTTAATGCATGGCTTGTTAGGACCTGTTCTTGTTTCGCATTCATCAAGTTTTAATCAAATTTTGGAGTTACTTAGTAAAAAATAGTTTTCATCAATTAATGATGAAGTCCATTAATTAAATGAATAATAAATATTTAGTATTCATGATGGTTGCGAATGTTATGCCGCATCGGTGTATACTTCACTTTGTATGTCTATTTAAATTCAGTCCAATTTCCCAGTCCCAGTAACTACTCCTGTGCTTAAGAAATTTGTGGTTTTCCAGAAACGCTGGACCGCATTTTTGCGTGGCGTACAACTTTGAATCGTCTTAAATACAACACGCATTGTTCCAATTGAAACTTGTACTTGCATAATAAAATTTGAATAAAACTCAAATATATTTCTACTTATGAAAAAATTGTTGCCATTAAATTCGAAATTATTGATACAGCCTAGGACTTTGCAAAAAACAAGAGTTGAAACATTTTGACGCATAATAGCAGAACTTGGAGATGGTCTAAAAGCGTTCTACAAAATCACACTTTTTTAGCTCCAGTGACAGTTACCAACTCACCAGTAGTAGGTATTAGAAGAAATACAATGTTTTAAGTTGAATTAAAATATGTCAAAGTTATACGTTACATAAATAACCACAAATTTGTTAGGTACTCGAAAGACAACTGTATAATGGAAATAAAACTCACATGTACATATTCGTAGCATCCAGCCTGACTACCTTTTGACCAGAGTCTGCCCCTAATTTTCTAGACGCTTGTATTAACGATTTAGCGACACCTCGTCTTCGATCTTGTCGTCGAACAAACAATTTTTTTAACTACAAAAAAAGTTGCAGTCACAATTCTAAAATTTTATAAAATTTACTTCAAAAACTCTATCGGTGCAGTAGTTTTGCCACAAACACGGTGTTCTTTGCACATAAGCTCGGAATTGATAAAAACTTCGTACATTAGGTGATTGTATTTTACATGCCAATTTATCTAAGTTATCTGGATCCCAGGGACAAGAAATTTTATTTAAGCACCCACCAACAACCTCATACGTAAAACTGCATTTGGCCAGAAATGATACACCATCTTGTAAGCAGTCATAAGCTAATTGATCAAATATTGGATGATATTTGTATCCTAGTTTTAAAGCAGCGTAAGTGGGTTCATCCGGATAATAGCATTTCCATAATAAATTAATAACTTCGCAATAATCTTCTTTTCTAGCGCGTGCAATTATAAATGGGTCAGGTTCTGGTTCCTTACGCCAAAGTATATTTCTTTTAAGATTGATTATTTTGTTTTTCTAAATAAGTACTTAATAATTTTGACTTTGAAAATAGAAAGGACATTGTTATTTCATTTTGACTTATAGTTTGACGTATCATGGCACGTCAAAGCGATGACGTCTTGGGATTATTTATTGATATTCTCAATAAATTTTACCATTATTGTTGTATAAGAGAGATCATATTCAATCTCATTAGTAACATAAAGAAAAGATTAGATCCTATATGGAGGAACAAAGCTTCAATCCATCAAGCCAGGTTTAGTACATTAAATCGAATCCTCAGATATTTGCTGATAACACTCAATTACTAAAATTGAGGAAAGAAAGAATTAACTGAAACTTTACCGGTTTTTAAACCCGAAGAGTATCGATAAAAATATTCCTGCAAAATTAATGTACGAGTAGAATCGTAATTAAATGCAATTAGTAGGATTCGATTACACTTGAAAATTGAATCAAAATTAATTTAATAAACGCAATATTTTTTCACCAATTTTTATAAAGCCTAAAATTAATTACAGATAAAATTACGCAAAAGATACGAGAAACAATACATAGTAAAGGTTAGAGCTTAATTTAAATTTTTTGGGTTTAAAATTCACTAGAAGCCTCAAAGAGGAACAAGCAGAATTTGTTCGGTTATTATTTAAATACATAGATTAAAATGCAAAGATAGGTTCATGTTTACCAGTTTCAGTGCATAAAAGTAATTGTGGCATAAGACAATAGAAGAACATAATGCAACACGTTAAATTTAATAGAATATTTTAGTAGTAGCAATTTAATCTGGCTCATCAGAATAAGTATTACTAGGGTTGATTATATAATCCTATTGTATTTAGGGTGATTTGTTTGCTTTATTTAAAAGTGGATAATCGATTTGCTTTGTAAAATTTATTTTACCACCATTCGTGAAATTGACATATTGCATATAATTTGTGAAATTAGAAATTGGTGATTCTCGTTCGAAGACATACAGATGTCCGTGAAGTTATCGGCCTTATCAGAAGCACAAACGAAATTTTTGGTATGATTCGTTAACGTTTCCTTTGTGTCTGTTTGTGGTTCAACAAAATCGATTGCGACCCCCCCACGTTTTTGAGAAAATGACAATTTCCAGGTACCCGCAAACTTCATGCATCATTGGAAGCATAAAAATATGTTTGGTATGATTTGTTAGTGCTTGTTTGTGCTTCAATAAAATCGATTGCGACCCCACATGTTTTTGATAAAAACTTAACGTATCGTTAGAAACAGAAGCAAAATTTTTCAAAGCACAAAGCGCCAATAATAATTAAAAATTATACATAAGTTACTAATACCTCTTTCACAATACGATATATGTTACGCATTTAATTTTATTACACTTACCATTTAGGAAAGATTGCTTTTGAGATCGTCTGATTTGAACGTGAATGTAGATTTTTATTTGCAACAACAAGTTTCGCAGTAACCACATATAAAAGACCAGTAGATGATATTCAAATATTACAAAATATGAACTTTGAAATAAATTCAACTCCGTAGGTGTATATACTGGTAATTTTAAAAATATTTTTTTTTTAATTTTAAAAATATTTGGTTAAATTCACATTAGACATATTTAAGGCATCAATAGCGATCTTAGAATAAGACGGAGTGACTTGATGACTTATCACCTCTAACAAATCTTTGATACCATAGAACTAGCTCAGCTTCCACGACATTCTTACTTGACTCTCCTATATCTTATTGATAAAAGGACAGCAGATTATGAAAATCTTATAATTGATTTCTTTATGCTTGGAAAAACAATAGTTCAGATTAGAAATATGGCAGAAATATTACTATTTGGTAGTATTCAACCAGTTTTCAGTGTGTAACAAACAAACAAGTGTGCTTTTTGCTTCGCATCGTCGAAAATTTTGTCAAACCCATCATCATCATTTTCTCTTATCCTTCTACGGAGGAAATGATATATTCAACATTATTCATTGCAAGTGCAAAATGAATGTCTTCAGTTTGGAGAATTTTGCTGAGCGGAAGAGAAATCCTACAAGCTTTTCCAAGCACAAAAAAGAAATTATGAAATTAGATAAAGATCAACTCAATTTTATACAGTATAATTGGATATGTATATAAACCACCCACAACTGATTACAAGCTTTTCTCAAATGGATTAGAAGAGGTTTTAATGAGTTGTAATGCTATTAGTAATAATATTATTTGTTTAGGAGACAAAGATATAAATATGTTAGATTCCAAGAATGATGCAACTATTTATTTTAGTACAATGCTAAATACTTTAAACTTTAACCAAATCATATAGAATCCAACTAGAATTACTAAAGGCACTTTTACATTGCTAGATGTAATATTAGTTTCTGAAAACCTAAATACGTTTCAATCTGGAGTGATACCAGCTCATTTTTCAGATCACGATCTAATAAATTGTTCTATTACTATTGCTAAACATAAAACCAATGATACATTTAGAAATGTTCGAGATTTTAGTAAAATTGATTACGAATTAAATATTATTAATAAGATAATGTTTTTTATATAAATTCAATCGATGAGAAAGTTCTATATTTGAATGAGGCTATTGCGTATTTGTTTGATCTACATGCACCATATCGTGAACTGCGAACTTCTAAATCAAAAGTACCTTGGCTCACAGATACTATACGTGTGATAATGAAAATATGCGACAAAGCTAAGCAACGTTACCGCAAAACTAAACTTCTCAGTCATTGGCAATATTATAAATCACTAAGAAATCTTACTACAGTAAGCATTGTAAATGAAAAAAAAGCCTGTTGCAATTTTGCTTTTAAAAATTCAAATGTATAAACTATCTGGAAAGATTTGCACTTACTCAACATCACATCTAAACGTAATAAACGATTTATACCACCATCTTTACAGCGACCCGATGCCATGAATGACTATTTTGTTAACAATATTCCTTCAACCAGTACCGATACCAAATTAATAAGACATTATTCAAGTAAAACTATGATTGATGGTGTTGATAAGTTTTGTTTTGCACCGGTATTGTTCTAAATTGTTAACAAGACATTCAAAGAGATTAAATCAATTGATAATTGTTGATAAAATTAATACCCGTATGGTTTCATTATGTTGCCCGCATATATTAGCACATATAATTAATACGTTTCCGGATTGTTGGGAGCATGGTCTGGTGGTACCACTGCTCAAAGTCAGTAACGCCAAAACATACAGTGACCTATGTCCTATTAGTCTTCCTGTATTCTCTAAAATAGCTCTTCAAATAAGAACTTTTATGGATTCACATTCTATTATCCCCACGATTTAGTCCGGTTTTAGAAGAAACTAGTAACCAAACCCATTTGAAAACGGGCATAATCTAGACAAACCTGAAATTAAAAACGTGAGGTCACCGCTCCAAGTCAGAGGTCAAAGGTCAGGTCAACTTGTGACCCCGCCTAAGATCAGCGCCTGGACCTCCTGAACAATTTGACGTATCGATCTCCGAAATCGGTTTAGTGGTTTTGGAGGAGAAGACGAACATAGAGACAGACAGACAAACCGGGCCACGATTTTATGTGTATAGATTATAGCTGTAGCACTGCTTTATTAAAAATAACCGATAATATTTTAAGTGGTAGCAATAACAGTAAGATGACAGTTTTGATTTTGCTTGATTTTAGCAAAGCATTTGATACTATTTCTCAAGACCTTATACTAAGCATTTTGCATTATATAGAATTTAATAATAATGCAACTAAACTTATCAATAATTACTCTGTGATCAAACCCAAACAGTTGTATTGCAAAATAATTACTCCAGACCTATCAATGTAACAAAAGGAGTGCCTCAAGGATCCATTTCAGGACCTCTATTGTACAATATTTATACTTGCAAGTTTTATGAAAGTGTTAGAAACGCTAATATGCTAGTCTATGTTGATGATACTTAGCTATACTATTCTTTTAGACAGTCTGAAAGTTGGTATGCATTAAATACCATGCGTGATGATCTCTCTCAATTAATTAATTTGTCTCTCCGTCATTTAATAATAATACATTTAAATGTATTATTTCAAAATTAATCGTAATGCAAAAACCATTTTTAAAATTTTTATTAACAACGAGCAAATACCTTATGTTGAAGACTCAAAAAATCTTGGTCTACTTATAGATAATTCTTTTTGGTATAGAAAACATGTTTATAATATTGTAAAAAGAGCTTACATGAATCTTATATTATTACTTCCGTACAAATCGTATCTAAACCAAAGCACTGAAAAAGTATAATGCGAATTATTAGTTTTATCACAATTTGCATATGTTGATATTATGATTACGACACCTCACAAAAAACACAAACAATTCAAAATACTTGCATTAAATTTATCCTAAGTATCTGAAAATATGATCACATATAGCATGGGATGCAGCAACTACAATGGCTTAACATGTACCATCGTAGGTATTTAGATTATGCGTGTTGTATATACAAAATTATTAAATACGACTCATCCCTATCTATACGAAAAAATAACATCTACATTTAAGAAGCATTAATTTTTTGCTAACTACATCTCTCCAGAAGACAGTTATATTTGAAAAATCTTTTCAATACTTATCATCCAAATTTTTTAACTCCATACCTATTACAATTAAATCAACAAATTTACATACGTTTAAAAACAATTTAAAACTTGTTATTAAAAGATCAAAACAGCCAAGGTAGAAATACGTGCTATTCTTCCAAGGCCACAGAATTTAAAATTTAGGTTTATTTGAAGATTTTTTTTTGTTAATTAGTACTTATACGAGACGAGGTAGAGCAGTGCAAACTGCTTGCACAGAGGGTAACGACCGATATTCAATTTAAAAAAAATGCTCAATTTTTTTCAGCAACTATTACAAGTTTAGTGCATTTTTCTGGTAGCAACATCAAGTTGCTACCAACTTATAATCGTCCAGATGGCAAAACCACTATTTCGCATTTTCTGACCTAACCATCCACCCAACTGAAAAATACCTCAACAATACGATTGTTGGCCTCGGAATTCCACGTCTTTCGGTAAAAATCGTTTTTTGATAGCTCATTCCTGTGATCCAGAAAGTCCGAAAAACCTATGTCTGTAAACAAGCAAGCAAGCCTGCAAGTTAGTACACGCGATAACGCCTCACAGGAAGCATCTAGAACCTTGATTTCTTCACAGTAGGTCTGGGCTACTACAAGGAAGAGCTGCTTAGAAATTGGGTATGGTACGACGCACCCTTCCTGTCCCAACCCCACCACAATCACGTCCAAACAGGTTTTTAGAGGCAAATTCAATTATAATTCAAATTTTGTGCTTCATGACCAATGTTCTTCGTCATGACAACTCGCATCTTTTGGTAGTGGTGGCATGGTACTGCACTGCCAGCACATGGTGGATGACAAATTATCTATTCATTTTAATTGTTTTATAACTTTTATTCCTTTTAACACTTTTACTTTTATTGTCATATCACTCTTGAATACCACATGTATTTGCTTACATGTTGCTAACAGCCCGGAAAGGTCTCAGCCCTTTCTACTAGTTAAGTTTTGGTTTTAAGTTTTTGTTACTTTCAAAACATAACATATATTGCACACTTATGTTTTTGTTATTTTTCAAAACAATACGGGTGTGTCTCGACGATAGCATGTTAGACGAATAATGAGAACGAAAAAACCGATTCAGCTGAAAACTTGTAACTTTATACAAATCGGCATATATTTTTGAAAAGCTTACTACTAAAAGTCAACTATGGTTTCCATTAAAAAAAACTAAGTTTATGTGGCATCTCGACTATTATTGACCAAAGTTAAAAATTGACTACTCCAAAACTGTACAAGAAATGTCTTTACACTTTTTTTCTGAATTCTTTTAACAGATTAGATATGGAACCCTATCGAAATTTGGAAAAATTCAATTTTGATCCCTGCATCAAAAATGAAAAAAGATAGCATATTTTTGTTTTCTCTGTTTAATTTGTCTCAAAAAGTTGGCCTAATGCTACGTGAACAGTTTTGCTCTAACAGTAATAGTTACCGAAATACCCTGCAATCCCATCGAAATCGGTCCACCCCGTACAGTAATAAATGATTATGTTTTATTTTATTCATGAAAAGAGTCAATCTGGAGTGAAAAAGCTCAAGAGATGAATTTTGTGTGGTTTTAATTACTAAATCATAAATACTTATCAAACTTGAAACAAAAATTGTAAAACCATAATTTTTAAATTAAATTTAAATTAAATTTGCGATTCCTAGTTATTTACAAAAAACGTTCTTTAATAAATTGTTTTAACACTCCGTATAAAAAAACAAAGCCATTTAGGACCTATGTTCATATAAACTTTTTGTCTTAAAATTGAGTAAGGAACAACATCCTTAAGTTTGGCTACATACTTTTATAAACACACTGTATGTGGGAGCTATTTAATAGATACCTCGGACCAACTCTATTAACACAAATTTAAAATAACTGAAAACTTTAGTGAACAATTTAATCAGAGTTCTTGTAAAATCTAGCGCTAATATTCACATAACATATCATAGTATTATTTACTAATTAAATTTACATATTCATGGACTATTATTCGTCATTGTTGTTGAATTCAACTTAATTTTTCTATACGTACGACATTATTCAATTAAACATTAACGAATTTACTGAAAAGATTAAATATAAAATAAATATGCGATAAAAGTGAAAAGGTGATACAGTTTATAAATTATGCACGCCTCGTTGCGTATACCATAGCAATTTTTAATTTATTGCAAATTAATAATTACATAAGTAGAACAATTTGTTTAATGTACATCACCGAAATTACATTATAAATACAAACCGTATAAACCGCGTTTGTTGTATAATAAAACCACAAAGTCAATTTCTCCTTTCCACAGAACATACCCATTTAAAATTTATAAATAGTCACTACCAAATTAATATCGAATTAGTATTAGTTTTGACTTTATTCAAGTTAAAATGAAACAAATAGTTTTACTAACTGTTATATATTTAATTTCTTTAAAAAAACTAACGTTTGCTAAATATATAGTAATAGTTAACGAGGACGATTTGATTCGAAGAAAAGGAAGAGATGTAGGCCCAAGTGCATTTGATGAACTTGTGAAAGCGGGTTAGAAAATATTTACGCGGTTTGCTTGTTTTTATATTATATTTTCAGGAGCCAAAGTTGCATATATTAAAAGTTACGACGATGGAAGCGATGGTGGAAATGAAAGAGGTTACTTTAAGGCGGCCGAGGATAAAGGTAGTAGCGGGTATAAGCATTATGATAGTTTTCATAAAAAAGATGGCGATAAGTATGGATACGAAACACATTCGGCGTTTGGAAAAGCTTCTGGTGCCGAAAACGAAGCTAAAGGAAACAAATACAAACGGGATGATGACGATTACGGTAAAGTAATTTTGTAATTTTTATCTGAAATTTAAATCAATCTTCAATTCAATCGTTTTATTAATTGAAGGTGAAGAAAATATAGTTGGCTTATATTGTTGGGTTCATTATTAAAATATTTTAGTTAGGTAAACTTCAAGGATCAAACCAATGTTAAAGCTTAAATTTTTAAATTCTGAAACTGTTGTGTATCAACTGAAAATTCTCCAAATTCAAGATAAAAGAGGATGACTTACTTTTTTTAAAGCTTAATGTTTATTTTGTTAGGTAATCCCCGAGTGAAGTAAATTTATGTGAGCGTTTTAATTTAATGAAAGTTAGAAAAGCTGAACCATTTTAATTCATTATCAAGAAATTTAGTGATAATAAACATTTTAAAGCCTCAATATAAATTTTACTACGAATAACTGGATTCGTAATTAAGTTGTTTAATTTACTTCCGGATGTTATGTTTAGAACAAAAAATATTATACACTCAATAAAACGTGTTTATATTTACAATAAAAAACAACCCTTTCGGGATGCTATTTCACAGACCGAATTTGGTGAATGCGTCCATAAAAGCTTTGAATTGGTAAACAAAAATGTTCTTTCATTTATAGTTATGAGATGTTAATATTTGATGTTCTTTTTCAGAAAAGGCCGATGAACAATTTAAAGATAAACAACTAGAAGAGAAAGAAACTGAAAACGCCTACAAAGTTGTAGAGTAAGTGCTTGGTTTCATTCGTGTCCGTTTTATAGTGACATAAATATCAGTCCTTTTAATCTTTATAGCGACGAAGGTGATGGCAATGATTACACTCAAGGTAATGCTCCTGGTTATAGTGAAAAATACGTTGCTGAAGAGCAAGAAGCTGGCGATGGATCTGAACATTATGAAGCTGAAAAGGAAGACGGTAAGTAGAGGCTTAGAATTTTTAAATTATTTTTGTTATTGCTTTGATAATCGCCCACGTTAAATTTTTCTTTGCCTCCGGTTACAGAAAGGTAGTGGGCGCTTGTTTATTGGATTTATATTTATCAAAAGGGGAGAATGTAATAACAACGAGTAATGTAGTAAAAAATCGTATCGTTTTTTCTAAATGTAATTGACAGTAGTGGGTTATTACATCGTTTGTGATAAATATCGATCCCTTCGTTACCGCAAGTTGAAGCAAATCGGTTTTAACTAAATTAAATGTTATCCTATAATGTTTGAGCATACGTTTAATTGGATGTTCCACAAGCAGAGTTTGGAACTGGCAATTATGAATCACAAGGAAATTTAATACACGATGGAGGAAATTCACCGTATACGTATGATGCAGAAACTAATACAGATTCTGAACATTTTACAGCCGCTGATTATGAAGGAGATTATTAATGATAGCGTCTTATTGTTATTATGACTACACTTTTAGTTTTCTTTATAAACTTTTTCGTACATTTTTTTGTGTTTTGTTCTAAATGTTACCTATACCGTAGAGTATATATTATATTCTGTAAACCTGAATTGCGACACATCGCAAAATACCCTATTATATTTAATTTAATTAAAAAATATACCGTGTTTCACCGTGAACCGCCATTACGGAAAAGTATACATGGAAACAATTGGAAAATTTGGAGAACGACTAAAAACCTATACGGCAAACTCAACTAAAATATTTTCATTCTTCTGACACTTCCTGCTGTATCGGAAGTTGACATCGACTTTCCTTATTTTAAACGGAACACTATATATTATTGCATTTTCGGATTTTGAATCAGTACACGAAATATAATTTCATAACATCTGATCGAATAAAATGTGAATATAGTGGCCCTCAAGGCACCGTTTTAGGCCCTTTGTTGTTCAATATTTACATAAACGACATAAGTAATTACAATAATTACATCAACTGTATAACCATAATTTATAAAACAATTATACAACCACATTTTGATTACTGTAGTTTTTTTTCTGGCTGGCGAGACGCAAATGCAGAAACTGCAGAGATTACAAAACCGTGCAATGCGAGTGATTTTACGTTGTGACAAAAAAAAACTCCCATTGTAAATGTACACAAAAATCTAAATTTTTTACCTATTAGACGTAGAATTGTTAATAACATTTTAATATTTATATACAAATTGACGCATAATCAATTTCCAACAATTTTTTCATGTGTTCTGATGAAATACATGATCATAGCACGCGAACATCCCATTCTTACAGAGTTATATACGTCAGCAAAAAAATTACATGTATGTACTTCAATTATTGAAGAAGAGTTTAAAATATTTAATAGATTGCCTGATTCAACACAAAACGCTGTAAATTTAAAAGAATTTAAAACTTTGTTGGCTTTAAACACTTAAATTATTATTTTATATGTAATGTTTATATTTGTTATGTTAAATGTATATTTTTTTATATTTTGTGTCTTGTACCTAAATAGCTTACTGCTAAATAAATTCTATTAGTATTATTATTATTATTATACTATACATTCTACGTCAAATTTTAGGGTCACTTTGTATAACTTTCCCTATACCTAGGAGTTATAGATTTCGAAATAATTTTGTTAGTAAAATTTTTACAGATGCAAAAACTCACGAGAAGTTTTTGGGAACTCCATATTGGGTTAATTTTTGGTTTATATAAAAAGAATGAATTATAGCAAACAAAAATGTATCCGTAAATTCTTTTAAGTGCACTTTAGCTTTTTCGAATTTGTCTATAAGGTACAGAATTTTTAGATCTCAAGTTTTACAAAAATTGTTCAAGTAATCTTTCATATACAAGGAATTATTGTTTGTTCTTAATTTATTTTATTACCATACATAAATAAAAAAATTTTGAATAAGAAACGTTGTTTGTTTTGACCTAGTTGCTAAAAATTTTTTGCAACTACATTAAAGTCATTTGTGTGTTTTATACGTTGTTTATTATCACCATTTCACTAACATAAATAAAAAATTTTTAAAAATACATACATATGGTTCCATTTAACCCTTTCCGGCCCAAATTCTTGTTTTCGGAAAAAAAAATTAATTGGGCTGAAATGTATTTGGTAGTATGTTAAATAAGACATGTTTACTAAAAAACAGAAAAAATATTTTTACAAACGAAAATTTTTATGATGCCAAGTGGCATCATTGAGCTTACGATATGTATTTAAATAAAACATTTATTTGTTGTGAAAAAGTTTGAAACAGTTTTTGTCTTTAGTTAAACACAATGGTGTCTGACATTTTCGCACATCACCCTCGAATATGCTTTAATACATAATCGGCACCTTTTTTCGGCTCAATATGTATTGGGAAATGTTGGAATCCATCATATCTCATGTCGTCTACTGGAGCTGGAACTTTAGTATACTTCCTGAAAGGTGGTGGTGTTGATGATGGTGATGATGTTGTGGACGATGGTCTTCCTCTTTTGCGAATAATTGCTCCTTTTCTAGCCCTCAGAAGTGCGTGTGCAATTTCTGATCTAAAAACTAAAAGGCTTTTCCAATTTTTCTGACCACTTTGTGACATGTGACGTCTGTATAAGAGCCATGCATTCACAATACACATATCGACCAAATTCCAAAAATTCTTAAGTAGAACCTTTTCACTACAAAATTTATGCGGTATAATGCTACAAGCATATCATGGAGATCAACTCCACCCATGAAGCTATTGTAATGCTTGATTACACCAGGACGTTGTACATCTATAAATCGCTTATCACCAACACTCCATCGTTGCACAGTTTCAATAGGATACACTCCTTTACAAGAAGAAAGGACATGAACAGATTTATTGTCAAACCATTTGACTACAGTCAAATTACTTGTTGCTTCCGTTCGAAAATCAAAAGATCCTCTTCCTTCTTTCTTTAAAACTTGGTCGTTTTTAAACTACCGCAATGTAGTCGATTACTTCTGACTGTCCCAGTTGAATGTATTCCAATATTTTTCAACTGCCTGAAGAGTTCGGGGATGTAAACCAATTGTCGCAGTACAATTTGAAATTTTGGTGTTTTGGCAAATTTTGACATAACCTCATTACAATATCACCACTTATTCCAAGTTCTGACGTTTCTTTTACTGTCCCTTTTCCAACATAAATTTCAAAATCATGGATAATTCCGTTAGAACTAGCACGAGCAAACATCTTTATGCCCCACTTGTGTGGCTTGTTTTAACAAATTGTTTTAGAGAACTCCGTCCTTTGAATGGAATAATAATTTCGTCTACCGAATTGTGCTCTTCTGGTTCTATTTTACGAAGATTTGCTCTAATTGCTTCAATTATAGGACGAATTTTAAAAAGTTTGTCGTATTCAGGATCGTTGCGCGTCTTCAATTGGGAATTGTCGTTGAGGTGCAAAAATTTCTCAGTTTATCAAACCTGTTCCTAGACATGATGTCTGCAATTGGGCTGTATCTAGAACTTTCAGCCCAGTACATCCTATAACTGGGCATTTTACAACACCACTCAAAATATGACATCCTATGAATTGCTCAATTTCTTCTTTGTTTGTGTTTACTGAAATCCCCGTTTTTTCTACAGAATACAAATTAGTTTGAGTAACTACATGGTCTATCAAATTATCATCAAACAATTGTTTGAAGTAATTTAACGGCGTCATTTCAGGGTGAGGTGGATCAGAAAACATTGGGTAGCAATCTGCACTTATGCTTTCCAAATCTTTTGCTGCCAATGGTATGTATTTTTTTATTCGTTTTTTTATCTGATATCCAACTTTTAAATTAGCCAATGGCAAATCATCTTCGGAACTATATTCACTATCTACGTTTTCCACTTCTACATCGACACCGTTCACAGGTACAGATGTAGAGGGAGAATTTTATTGTTTGTCAAGTTTGATGCCGTAAAAAGTTCATCATCTTCACCGTCTGACTCGATATCTACGTCAGAAATATCACCTTCTAATAAAAGCAGTAAACGACGTACCTCATCTTCCGTCAAACCTTGTCGCGACATTGCCATTTTTACCTGAATAGAAAAAATTAAACCATAATTCGGAATGAGTTGAAAAATAAAAATAAATTTGTTACAAAAATGTTCTAGTCAACAATAGAAACACAAATTGAATTTATTCATTGAAGCTCAATGACGCCACTTGGCATCACAGAAAGAAGGTGTTTTATTTACAGGTTTTCGACGTGTTTTTAACATTTAGTTTGATTTAGTTCATATAATAAACATTTTACCTACCAATAAAAATATATGGCCTCGAAAATATTTTTTTCAGTAAATTTTAAAATAATAAAAAACCGCGGGTACTAGCACAATGTAAGCAATGGTAACTCAGAACATCAAACGCATGTTGTAAAAGGTAAAATGAGTTACAGATGCCTTTTATGTGTCAGAGACCTCTGTGAATGAGTAGATTTGACGATAATACAAAGAACTGCAATGCATTGTATGTGGTTTGAAACGTAAGCAAGTTAAAACGACACGATTCCAAATGGAATCACTGGGCTTGAAAGGGTTAAAAATAAAAGGATATAGTTACGTCCACTCATAGTGAAAGGTATATAATAGCGTAATATATCTTAAAAAAATAGTAGTTTAGTCTAGTATAAGTAACCCATATTTTCAAAATCTTACTTAAAAAATGAAAATATTGTTTTAGAAATAACTTTGTATTTAGAAAAGTTGTAAGAAATATAATTTACAACACCATTCAAATATTTTGTAATTCAAGATTCTATTTCGGTAATAAATTATTGAACAAAGAAGTGTACATGTAAAACATGCAAGTGTACAAACAAGAAACTTGTCAAAATAGGAAAGTTTCATTAAAAACAAAAGACTTTTCAATTTTATTTTGAACGTGAGTTTTGATCATCACACTAATAATCCACAAAAAGTCAACTTCGACTAAATAATACATGTGTATAAAGTTTGGCATAGAATATAAGGAATGAAATCGTTCATGTTCCAGTTTAAATAAAAGCGTCTAGTATATCAGGAAGTGCCATCATTTTGAAAATAGTTTTACTGAATTAACTTCAGTAAACTACCGAAATTTCAAATTATTCTGAAGTATTTTCGAGAAGTCGATCGTGACAATTCATTGTGTCACACATTGGATTTGGAGCAAAGTAAATTTTTTTGACAAAATAAACAAACACTGTTGTGTCTCTAGCAAATGCTCGTATTATTTACAAAATAAAATAACGAGCGTTCAAATGAAAAAAAAACTGGGCGAGGCAGGCCGTGGAATTAAATTGATTCAGTTTTTTCACAGTGAACACATAAATATAACAATTGACAGAAATGTAAGTTATTTTAGATAGGTAGAATTTTAACCTAAACTTTTTATCAGTTGACTATTTTGTCAAAAAAATTCCAAGACCTACCTAGCATGGTTTTTAGGTATACATAATTTACAATTTACAGTTAATTTTAAACGTTTTACTGTAATAACATCAATTTCGTGAATAGTTTCTAATGAAACTTTGATAATAGTATATTATTCCTTTTATTTTTTTAAATCAATTATATTTAGCGTAGGTACAGATAATATTAGTAACTAAATAGTCTAAATATATAGAAGTTTTTTTGCGATATTCCTTTAGTGCTTCAAATGTTGACTCGATGTAAAACAAAAGGCAATTCAAATAAAAGTTGTACATAATGTAATTTACAACAACTTTCTTTTCATACATTTTGTGTACAATTAATATTTTGGAAAACAATGTGAAAACAATAGGTAAGTGTCACGTAATTGTTACATCTAGTAAATAAGTACTTATCGGATTAAAAATAGTTTAAACAAAAGTTATGTACAATTAAATTACAAACATCTTTTATTTAAAGAAAAGTATTTAAAATAAAAGTTTTTGCAAATATTCCAAAAATAAGAGAACCTAGGTAGTCCGATATTATATAGAACATAAAAAATCGGGCCAGTGGTTTTTTAGATATTGTATTGATACACAAATGATAGCGGCCGGCTTCAGAACAATAGTTTGTTTGTTCATTGTAAGGTGGTAACTCTAATTCGTCGTATATTGTAAAGAAAAAAAGGTTTTAAACTTTTCGGTTTGAAAACAGTCGCATAATCCTTCATCTTATTTATAAGATGTGGAGTAAAATGTAATGTAATCTTATTCATCAATAGATCAATTTTAATTTTAAGTTTGACTATCAACTCAGTCTTGTAGATAGCCTTGATAAACCCCACACAATAGTGGACGAAACGTCGGCAATTACAACCAACTGAGTTGTTTTTGTTCATTCCACCTTCACCTTGAAGGACTCAATAAGGGTATACTTATCAATAAATAAATTTTGGAGAAAACTTACCTGTAAAAATATATAAGTAATATAAAATAATAATTTTAAATAATCAAATGGACTAGAATATTTAATCAATTAAAAAAGAAGTATTGAGTCACTACTAAATAATTAAAATAAAGATACAGTAAAAAGATACAGTAGAATTAAATTGTTGTCTGTTCAACAAAAAAAAAAAAAAAGGAATATTATAAAAATCAAAACATGGCGTATTGAAAACCGACTTTTCTAAATATACGTCACGTGATAAGGGTGGTCGGATTTTAATTAAATGTACGGGGATCTTGTTAACCCTAAGAGATACGAAATCAGTTAAATGAAAGAAAAATTGCGTATTTTGAAGACGGGCAAAATGACAAAATTAAAACTTTCTGATTGGTTTCGACGATACAGAAAAAACCGAATTTGTCGAAAATCTATTTTTCTCTATTACGCAAAATTTTGACTTTTCATCTCTGCAGGACTATTATCAACTTTAGTTATTTAAATACGGACTATTTTATTTCATATTTTAAAATCAACATTGCATTGAATGTCATTTGTTAATACTTTATTTTAATTAAATTTGTCTTAAATGTCATTATCATGTAAAATTTTTGGTTTAAACTGAGTGGTTATTAAAAATTGTTTTAATATGATTACTTATACAAAAATAAAATTAGCATTCTGTTTCGATAATGAATGCTGAGTATAGGACCTTCGACTGTAAAACAGTACTAAAAAACATAAGTTAATGATTTTATATTTGTAAAAATACAAAAATTACATAATAAAAACCGCAGAAAATTAAAAATAACGCTTTAATACGCAAAACAAGTTTTTCTACTCCTATATTGCAATTCATATATTAGAGTTTTACAATCTGTACTGTAATGAAATTTATTACAATACAAATTTTTATTGCGATACAGATTTAGAACCAATATAATTGCGACATTACCTAATTATCAAATGTTCCATGAGTAGGATACAAATTCAGAACCAATAGAAATACATCGTTGTCTATTGCACTTACCGACTGGTGTTGTCAGCTATGGCTAAAAGTCAAACATAAATTTAGCAAATTTGACAATTCGTAACTAGGTAGTAGTGCTCAATTATAAAATTAGTGTTTCTATTTAATATTATGGGGTCGTAGAAAAAATAGTGTATGCTATTCGCATTACTTGCTCATTGGATAATATACTATTTTTTTTGCGATTATCCGCTGATTGCGGAAATTGACTCATTTATCCATAAATATCTCTGTGCACAACCAATTCATATTTGACCAAACCAGTTAGTCCTCAGATTGTTTTTTTCGAAAACATACAACACTAAAGAATAAAATAATTCAGTCGGAATTTTTTGACAGAAACTTAAATCAGAAAAGGTATTTAAATTTGCTAAATGTTGTTGTTCATGAGAGGTCTTTGGAAACTCGAAAAAAAATGTAATAATGGATGTAATTCCCACAATGAAAAAAGGGTTCCACAGTACCTACATTTGTTATTTCGTCATAATTGGATTGGTACAAATGGACAAATGAGATGGGATTCACGATCACCATGCCTTAACCCATACTATTTTATATGAGACATGGTAAAAAATGAAGTGTATCGAAAAGATCTTCCAAAAATCATAATTGAATAATTGAAGCATTTGAAATGGCGACCAACGCAACATTGCAGATGCCTAGAAGTATACAATTGTGTATTGGCAACAACGGACAACATTTTTAATAATTTTTATAATACTTTATTGTTATATACCCAAATGCGTACGCATGTTATTAAAACATTAAATTTTTTTGTTACTATTTTAAATTAGTAACTTCTACAAAATAACATTTGTCCATATAACTCTAGAAATCAATAACTTTTACTGAAACAGTAAATAAATAAATATAAATTGATTTTGATTTTTAACAGCTGTATAATTTAGTTATTCAGTGACGCATTTTTTTTGTATGTTTGTGTTTGTCATTGAAGTATGGTACATACTCTTTTTAATTAAATGTCATGTTAATTATTTAGTTAATTTTAAGACATTAACTGATGAAGCTACGGCGAAACGTTTCCAAACATTCTGTGTCACTAAATAAATAAATAAATATATTGTCACAAAATGATCAAGTGTGACTTATCAGTGATTTTCTGAAAAAGTAAGGGCTACAAAATTATGGAATAAAAATGGCCGGTCCGTATTGAAAAAACAAAAATAAAGATGATAACAGCCTTAGAGAGTCTAAACGTCTAATATTAATTCTGAGCAGACAATGTATAACAAACGTAAAATACAATAAAAAACTTAAATGAAATTTTTTTAAATTTTGTATAATAAGAGCACTATAAAAAAAGAAAAATTATCGATAAATCCCTTTTTTGTGTATCTCCGAAAGCAATCTGAAAAGTTTGTTTTATAATTTGCGTTTATAACATTTCTATTACGATACGCAAAAACGTTCTATAATCAGCCATAGCGTTAACATTGTAGCACGCTTTTTATTTTTTTCTGGTTGGTAGAATTGATTTGTTAAATCAAATCGTCAATATTTGCAAACTAACTACATAATTTACATTATTTGAACAATATATTGTTTATAATTTTTCAACATTACGTAGTTTGATATATTGTATTTACATTGGTTTTGATAATTCATAGTCAGAAATATGCTTAGACTTACAGAACACTTAATGAGGTGGTTGATACAAGGTTATGTATCGATTTATCGATTTAAAGAGATTGTTTAGTGAGAAAAGTAAGTGGTTAACTTAAATTCTAATTATATTTTGATATTTTATCAACGCTTTTTATATCTATGTGATAACATTGTTTTGAAATTGTACTCCATTATGCAATAAACACACATGCATTCTAAGTTGCTGATGAATGAATGATTTAATGGAAACTTATATTCTACGTCTGTTTCAACACCACATATTATCAATGTATTACTTGGTACTACCTACGAACGAACTGCTATATGTTTTTACCAATTTTTGAAATTATAGAAATGAAACGCTACGATGATGTATTGATATCTAGTTAGCCCAGAAAAGTTCCTTGCATGAACAAAATATTGCGTTACCATAGCAACGAACAATAACGTATTAGAAGTGTCAGTGTAAAGTTTGACGTCAAAAAAGTAAAAGTAAAAGTAAATCGAAAAATTGGAGTATCGAGCCATCATCAAGTACCTGCATTTAAAAGGGTTAAGAGGTAAGCAGATTTACGAAGATATGCTTAATACCCTTGGTGATCAATGTCCTTCGTATGCGACCGTCAAAAATTGGAATGCAAGCTTCAAAAGAGGTAAATTTTTCATTGAAGACGATGACCGATCGGGAAGGCCAGTTTCTGTGTCAGTCCCCGAAAATATCGATGCAGTTCATGACATGATTTTATCAGACCGTCGAATTGGGCTAAAACTAAGCTTACCATAATCATAAAGCTCTAAACCGGGACGACGACGAGTGGAAGACAGGATAGACCGAAGACATCGACCGAAGAAAACACAGGCTATTACAAAAAAATATTTTATTAACAGTTATGTTACATAACGATAACTTATGTAACTAAGTATACAGACAGTCCGCATTCTAGTTATTATTTATTTAACCATGTGCCATTCGTACTTCTCGCTAGAGTGAACTTTTTTTAACAGTTTATCATTCTTTTTAATTGTTTCATAAAAGTCGGTGCATGTAATTCCAAAGTTTAATTTACAGTACAGTAGAGCTCGTACAGTCGACTCTAGCATGCGACCTCGATCATTCGACCAAATGTGTTTCATCATCGAAAAAACAGGCTCCACAGGTGCGGACGTGCCTGGTAAACACAAAATGTATTGGAGCAATTTAACCAGAGAGGGTACATAAATGTGTTGCTCCTAAAAATGTTTAAATAGTTGAATACATTTCTCAACGTACTCAATTTGGGGCGCCGTTGAACTCCACTCTTCATTACGTGTCGCAAAAAATGCTTTAGCAAGCGACACCTCGTCAAAAAGACTACCAATATTAATTTTCTGATGATCATTTGAACCGTGTATTGAGTTAATTTTTCGGCCGATCGCTCGATTTCATCCAATTCCATTTCCCCATAATTCAATATACGAAATACATCGTCTGTAAAATGCGGTTACTTCTGTCATAAATGTATTAATATCCTGGCTGTTATCAAGTTTTCGTAACAACTGTTTTGCTCCTTGCGGGACAAAGTTACTATCCATCCTTTCCTGAAGATTACATTTCAGTCGTCTTAACTCTAGAATAATATCTGTTGCAGTTGCCTTACTTTTTCCATAATTAACACAGTTAAAATTATTTAATTGACCATGAACAAACCAAAAATATAATTCACTTGTGTCACTTTCAAAGAAATCTCGCATTGCACGTCGACAGTTTTCTTGAGAAAGGAAATACGACTTCAGTCCTTCGAATATATTTAAAATTCTTTCGATTGCCGGCAACAGAGATAAAAATCTGGTACTTCCATGCTGAATTATTTTTTATATTCAACATCTGCAAATTCACAGAATTCCTTCAATTTAGTTACTCGAACTGTGTAGATATGAAAAAATCTGACAACAATAGGCGCTAGTTTTACTTCTTTCCTATTTGAAGTGTCGTTGGTAATACTTACAAAAGGCGTCTTCTGCAAGTCAGCATGTAACTCTTCCATAGACAAAGGTGCCAGCACATTTAATATTATTGCTTCGCATTTAGTTCGCGCGACTCCAATTTTTGATTCAAAAAACTTAGATATTGATTTGGACATACAGTCTGATGTTTTGAAGCTCATATCATGCATAGCAGTGTGAAAAGCAAATGTGGCCTCTTTGGCTGCAATAAATAAATCATTTTGAATGGGATCATTATTTTTAAAATATGCTTTAATACTTGACGTACTTGCAGTCGCTGTTACACCAGCCTTGTGTTTCGCACACTTTAAATGATCCTTAATGTCCGCTCGCCCACCGTGTGCAATAGAAAATTCAGAGAAACATTGCTGCATTTTACTCTGTTATCCTCACCACAAAGCTTTTTTATAAATGGATAATCTTTTTCTAGTTCACTTGTGAATTTACAATTTCTTTTCGGCATTTTAAATAACAAAATTTGTTATACACCGCTAGTCACCTTGAAACGTAACGGTAGTACATTCACGCGTGCGGGGAGCGCGGAGGATACACAGCGCGCTGACCGCACACCACACTCACCTCTGTGCGTACTGGACAATATTTAGTTCGTTTGTTTTTCATAACATAATATACGTTGCGACAGCGGTCGTACAAACCACACGTTAACACTTAACCGGGACAAAATACCAAACCGGCCGGGACGCCGGGACCAACGTATGAAACTGGGACAATCCCGGTCAAACCGGGACGTATGGTAAACTTAGCTAAAACGGATATCTGAAGCACTGAATATTTCATACGAACGCGTTCATCATATGGTTCACGTCAATCTGGACATGAGAAAAATTGCTGCAAAATAGATCCTCAAATGTTTGAATGTTGACCAAAAGCGTGTAAGGGTAGAAGCATCGCGTTCGATCTGTGCTCGATTTGAAAACGATGTAGACTTCTTAAACCGAATTGTTACTATGGATGAGACTTGGGTACATTTCTACGATCCAGAAACAAAGCAACAATCGATGGAATGGCGACACTCTGGTTCTCCAAGACTTAAGAAGTTTCGTGTCCAAAAATCTGCTGGAAAAGTTCTTGCTTCAGTTTTTTGGGATTGCCATGGAGTAATCATGATTGATTTTTTGGATAAGGGTAGAACAATAACTGCAGATTACTATTCGACATTACTGACCACTCTACGGGAAAATATTAAAGAAAAAGACGCGGAAAGCTATCCAAAGGTGTTTTGTTTTTGCAGGACAACGCCCCTGCACACAAATCTCATGTTGCCATGCAAAAAATTCGTGATTTAGGGTTTGAATTACTAAAACACCCCCCTTATTCACCCGATTTGGCTCCGTCCGACTATCACATCTTTCTTCAACTGAAAAAAGTTTAAAAGGTCGTACATTTTCTTCCAACAAAGAGGTAATAGAAGCTGTGGAGGTCTGGTTTGCAGAGCAAGAAAAAACATTTTTTTGAAGGTCTAGAGACGTTGCAGGTTCGCTGTAATAAATGTATCCAATTAAGAGGAGAATATGTTAAGTAATAAAATATTTTGACATTGAAATTTTGTTTGGTTCTATAGTAGGCTAAGAATTTTTCAATATATCCTCGTATTATCCCGAACATGTGTTTCCACAACTACCAAAAAACACTACACGTTAGAAGCTTTCCACGGACAATTTGTTGATTTACTTACATTGTTCGTCATCTAAAATGCAATTTACACACATTTTATTTGTTGTAAATGTTGTAAAACAATGCAAATTTTCAAATAAAAGTTTGACAATTAAATAGGTATACATTATGTGCATTTGCGTATAGCCGCAGCTTACTAATTAACTTTTGTGATTTACATATCACAATAATAGAAATTTGAAAATGCAATTATAGAAAAAAAATCGTGCAAAAAATAGCATACGCAACTTGTGCCAAATGCACTCACGGGCACTCTTTCCGGAAAGAATCTGTTTCGCACATCTTAATAAATAACTATTCTTATGATTGTAGAAAACACAATATAAGGATTTCTTTTGCAACAACCACAACGTTTGTTGTTTATTGCGATTAGAGTTGCAAGTATTTCGATTAATTGAGATTCTCACGGATTTTAAGCCTCAGGTTAAAATGTCACACTAGACTCTCGGTATGTCAAAAATATTAAGTTTTCGGAATTTTTTGTTGTGCATGCCTGTACTTTTAAAAGATTATTGGTCTACCATACATAGCAGAAATCAGAAAAAAAATAATTTACAATATTTAAATTGATGTTTTAAAATAAATTACACGGAAGCCCAAGTGAGTCAAATCCCAAGGAAAACAACGCGAGGTCATCCGTCAATACACATGCGAATTGGTTGACATTACAACGCATTACTAATATTACTTTCACATTACTCACATTACTCACATTACTGGAATTATGCAAAATTACGACAATATTACAAGACATTACACCAGTACCGTAACATAATTTGCATTACATGCATTATCAGCACATTCTACGCCTACACGCATGTCGATTACAATTTTGTTTCACACTGATTTTAAAATACGAATACGTTACAGTGGAAAGTGGTCAATATATGACAGTAGTACCATTGTAGACTGTAGTACCTTAATAATCGCGATTGAAAGAGTAAAAACGAGTACAAATCTTCAAATATCAAAGGTAAGTTTGTCATTTACAATTTTATAAAATACAAATACAATCCGCTGGTCACTGTAGCATGTACTACATAGTATCCCAAATTTTTCTATGAGCAGAATGAATGAGGAACCCTCTCAGAGGTGTACTTTGAAATGGAGAATTTTGTCGCAACAGAAGTGCTTTCTCATTTATCCGTTAATAAAAAAAAAAGAAAGAAGGAATTATTATTTAATCCATTTCAAACAAAAATGACAGATTACTACGAGCTATGTAACAAAATAAAGGACATTGTGAATAAACTCCAATTCTTAATGAAGCATTTCAATCAAACATAACCATTGTATATCATTGTATCGTCATCAAATATAACTGATAACTCCTCTACATTTTTTGAAATGTTAAACAAACATGCACAGAGAAACTCACATGTAAAGTCCAAAGCAGAAAACAGATTTTCAGAACAGTTTAAAAAATTGTGTCTCTATATCTTCCTTACTATAGGTCGTTCAGGATATCACACTCTTGTTTCTAACATGGCTAATTCATTACCTTCTATAACTACTCTTTATAGAACATTTGGATCTTTTACTAAACCATATGAGGGCGAAGTTAAAATGCGCGAATTGAAAGAATTTCTGGAAAACAGACATTACTCTCTTGAGTATTTATATCTGATGATTAAACATCAATTGTACAGAGAATAAGATATAATCCAGCTACAAATCAGTTGGTTGGCTTTATGGGTCGCTTAGATGAACGTAATGGTTTTCCTATTTCTAATCAGTTTCAAGCAAACACAGTTAGCGACATTAAAAGTGCTTATGAGAAAGAAATTGTTTCTAGCAATGCTTAAGTGTTTCTTGCACAACCGTTAGTGGATGGAGCACCGGCATTTTGTTTAGCAATTTTTGGGTCGGATAATCGATTTACATCAAATCACTGTCCAACAAAAAAAATATTTTTTAATGTTTCCTGCACAACATTTTTTTATTAGCTCTAGTTTCTGTGATACACAATACATGGAATTTAGCTTAGTGTGAATTTGATTAATAAAAGACTATACAGTTTAATTACATTTTCCATCTACATTGAAAGTCTATTTAATTTTTTTTTGTAGCAGATACATTCAAAGAGTCCTAAAATAATTGAAGAATAGCTGGAAGATGTATGATCGTAAAGATAACTATGTACTGGCTTCAGGGGATCGTATTCTTTTGGCTTGCCTATTGTAAATGAGTTCTGGAGCATCCCTGCACAATGACTAACAGTAATCCGCAAGCATTGCTTCATTCCAACGGCCCTGATATTTTTGTTCCACAGAAATATCCTGACGGAATCTTTTTCCGTGTTCATCACTGACAGCTCCACAACTAGGAGGAAAAAAGTCGAGATGCGAGTGGAGAAAATGTATTTTAAGAGACATGTTGCATCCGAGTTCTTGATATATTTGCAGGAGCACTGTCACTAACTGAGTGTAGTTCTTATCCCGTTTGTTGCCTAAAATCCATGAACAACTCCCTTGAAGGCTTCCCAAGCTTCCTTTTCTTTTCCCTCCAGAACTCGTTCAAATGCACGATTTTTTACAAGTTTTCGAATTTGTGGCCCGACGAAAATATCTTCCTTAACTTTGGCATCACTTAATTTTGGAAATTACTCCCTTACGTACTTAAAGGCCTGTCCTTCTTGGTTCATACCTTTAACAAAGTTTTTCATCAATCCTAGCTTAATATGTAGGGGTGGAAGAAGAATATCTTTTGGATCGACAAGTGGCTTAGCAACAACATTTTTCTCGCCAGGCTTAAGATTTCTTGCAAGCCAGTCTACTTAGATATAATGTGATTTTCTATCCCTACTGTCCCACATATATAAAAAAACAGCAGTGTTTTGTGTAACCCAGTTGCATTCCCAAGAGTATACCGATTACTTTCAAATGGCCACAGATTTTCCACTTCTGTTCATTATATTTAATCGAGTCGAGGAGTGCTGACATATTTCCATAAGTCTTCTTTATGTGAACAGCATGACCAACAGGAATAGAAGGAAGACGGTTTCCATTGTGTAGTAATACAGCTTTTAAACTAAGCTTGGAGGAGTCTTTGAATAGCGTCCATTCAGTCGGATCATGGTTCAAATTCAAACCCTTTATCAAGCAATTAATGTCGCGGCAAACAACAAGATTGTTTTTCTTCTCAAAAAAATCAGATTCTTATGACGTTGTCTGTACTCTAAGACCCTAACATCACATTGGAGCAGATTCCATTGCTGTAGTCTAGAAGCTAGGAGCTCTGCCTTGTCCTTTGACAGTTCAAGGTCCTTAATGAGATCACTCAATTCCGCTTGACACAGTTTGTGCGGTTTGTCATCTTTTATTTCAAAATCAGGGTCATGGGATGTGGAAGGCTTACTGGGTTCCTCTTCTTCCACAGAGTCTTGAATGTCTATTTTAAATGAAAAGTTTTCGGGTGGATTAGGAACAGGTAAGCTATTTGAATGAGGAATAGGTTGAATAGCAGGTTGAAGATTTGGGTATTGAACTTTTCTTTTCTTCATAGACATTCCTGCCTTTATAGGTGGGGTCAAGCAGAAATAGCAGTCATCTGTATGGTTTTTAGGCTCCCGCCAAACCATAGGCACAGCAAAAGGCATAGATCGTTTTTTAATTTTGAACCACTCTCGCAGTGTGACTGAACAAGAGTTACAACACATATGTGGAGCCCATGACTTATCCTGGTCTCCTACCTTTACACCAAAATAATTCTGGTAAGCAGTCTTCACAATAGGTGTCAGATTGCGTTTTTGTGACGAAAATGTTATTTCCCCACAAATGCAACAAATTATTCACTTGATTTACACATTTTCGTGGCATTTTTACAATTTTACACTTCAAATGCACTTACAAACGAGAAATATATATGAATTATAAGAGAAACAATACGAAATGCACAGTAACAGCACCAGTAAAAGTGTACATAACCTCCAAATAGTTAAAAAGCATGTGTTCTGTCAGTTTACAGTTGTGCCAACTACCAAAACGTAAATTTTCCTCAAACTAATAATTCTTACCCTAGAAAAATGACATGTCACTGTATCTTCAAAACAAGAGCTAATCGGTAATTATTATTGTTATTTTTGAATTCAGCAGGTAGAAACACATAGGATTTAGCTATTTTTGAGTCCGAAACATTTTCATTAATGTATTAACTCGATGGAACTATATAGCAGAACAGGCTTCTATTAATGGAATTAAGATAGAAGGATTTTCATCTGGCGGCGACACAAGATGCCTTCAGGCAATGAAAATTAAATCCTCTTTACAAGTTTTCATTGAAACGAACATAGGTATGGAATCTAATAAACCACCATATTTTCCTTATAATAAAGATATGCCAATCAAAAAGTCAACATTATGTTGGCTATTTTCAAAAACATATGGTAGACTATCTAATGATAGGTACTTCGTGTACGAGGAGTCCGAAAACAAAATGATCGAAAATTAAGCAATAGAGCTATCAAAAAAGCTTCTTAAAAGGTAACTAAGGGAAAACAAAACTTGGAAACTGAAAGTGAAACCTCAAGTAATTCTATAATGATGGCAATTGCAGATCTGAATCCGTTCTCAATTTATACAACAGTAGTGAACAGTAGTTGACGAACAGTTAAAAATTTATAGTGAGAACTATTATGCGGTGTATTACAAGACTGACTGGTACATTGGGAGAGTGACATATGTAGATGAAAACAGTAAATATTGTACTGTAAAATTTTTAAAAGCCGACCTCGACAAATATATTTGGCCACACAAAGACGAAATCCAAGTTGTATCAAAGGTGTATTTATTTTATGGTATTTTATGGCAACCCAATTATAAGAAATGCCTATGGGATTAGGTGTTTGAACGCAATTTCCTTAATGCATCGTGGAATTTCAAATACTGTTGTAAATTTATATTCAAAGTTAATCAGTTTGTATTGCCAACCTCAAAATTAAAAAATATCGACATGAATTTTTATTTCAAAAATATAATTTATTTATTTTACAAAGGAGGCGCAAATTATAAAATAGCTATTTATGTAATCAGTGACGAAAATCATGTTTCGTTACGTGTTACACACAAGAGTTTTTCTAATTTTGACAAATACAGAGTAAACGTGCTTAATTTAGTATCATATTAACATATTCCCATTGGATATATTGTATAAATAAATTAAAAAAAGCTAAAAACGGATGTTATCCATATAACCTCAAACAGTAAACATGGTTTGAGAAGTACCAACTGATTTTCTACTTTTCCTAACTAGTTACGAAAAGTAGTTAAGAAAAGTAGATGGTTTCAACACTTACTTTAATTACGAAAAATGTCGCTTTAGATGTCAAAATTAGAAAAAAATATTGTATGATACTGGTTATAATGCTTCTTATAAAACTCGTATCATATAATACTATTATGTCATTTTATTTGCCTTAAAAATACTTTTTCCTCATTTGACCTACTTTGTATCTATTAGGATTAACATTTAATTGAAATCCGAACCACCCTGTATTTAATTTTTTTCAAATTAAAAGTTAAGTTTTACCTTCTTTGGTGACTAAGTATAAAAAAATGTTTATTACCGTAGCAATAATAATTAATCTGATTCAATAAAACTATTTTTTCTAAATTAAAATTGAAAATAGAAATATATCAACACTAATTATAACGAAACTCACTGGACGAATAAAAAGAATCCAAAATAAAATTATGACTATAAATAAAATAAAAAATTTCCATGATATCCTAGAATGCAATAGAACCACTATCCCATTGTACAATTAAAAGAAAAAATACCAAAACTTACATGCAATTATGTATTAATGGCGAATATCGTATACCTAGTAGATAGTATAGTATAGTAGGAAACATAACCTTACCTGGAAAAGTTCAATGCTGCATCAGTTTAGAGTGACGCAAGTTTTTCAAATAGGCTCCAAATCACATAAAATTAATACGTACGTATTTTTATATTAATAAAATTAATCAGTAACAAACAAAATCCGAAAACCGAACAGCGAAACGGTATAACTTCAAACGACCGACGAGTTGTTACTAACACTCGCTAAAACAAAACCAAAGCTCACTATTCTTCATCGTATTTTCAAGGTAACTTTGAAAATAGGGTAGAACACAATCTAATTTATAATAAACGTTAGGCCACGTTCAGCGAATGAAAAAAACACAACTTTAATTTATTTTGTTTTCACAATACAATTTTCATAGTTTTTTTTAATCTAATTATCTATTTTGTTGTTATATTCAGTGGAGCGGCGAGAAGGACTGTGTGAAGTAGTTAACTGTTTATTTTGAAAATTTGTAATGTTAAAACAAACTTTTAATAATATTTGTTTTTCTAAATTTAATTAAAATACTAAAAACAGTTTATGAAAGCTTTTACAGTGGCGGAGTTAATCTAAATTCTTCGTAGCAGAAAAAAGTTTTGGTATTCAGTTTTCGTTCTTTGAATTCAGGAAGTAATATCTAATATAAATGACATTCCTAAGTGTAACCATTACATATTTTTTATTTAGATTGTGGGTACATTGAGTGATGAATGTGATTGGCTAATAATTTTGACATTGAAATTAGTCTACACAAATTCCATTCACCTTTTGTTTGCATCAGGGTTGCTTCATCATTTTCATTTTTATTTTATATAATTATTAAAATTAAATTCTAAAACGTCGAGCCATTTCAAAAAAATTCGACAAAATAATAATATTACAATATCAACAAAATGACACATCGAGTTGACTTCTATGCAAATAACAGTTATTTGTCCAACAAGTGAGGAAAGCGATTCTTTTCTCACTAGAGCTCGAGAGGCATTAGAGTGAGAGTGGAAAAAGGCTTTCCGCATGTGTTAGACACAACATTTTTTCCACGACATTCTCCAAAAAAACAACCTAATGAAAGAAGTAATCCTGTAAACGTAACTTATTGTTACAGAATTTCGTCACATTTTCGTACGTAAAAGCAAAAGTTGATAATATGTTAGGTGCCCAATAGTCTCTCTACAGTATTCTGTAGTATCGGTGTGGTCTCAATCTGTCATAGCGCAGCCGCGTAATTCTAACCAATAAAAGTAGAGTAACAATTTTTAAGAGTCGAAATATAAGATATTAAATTAAACAAACCTAATTGAATACTAAATTAAATTGTTTAACTAAGTACTAAGCGTATATAGTTCTAATAACAAATTCTTAACTTTTTTTCAAGGGGCATTTTTGTAACACGACATTATTTTCCTCGCTAGTGACGAAACGTCCGTTTTCTAAGTATGTCATAGAAAAATTATATGTTCTCGGTTTGCTTTTACTTACCAACCATTCTACAAATTTAAAATCTTCTTGAATTGTGATCATTGCATTATTGAGACCCTTCTATTTTCTAAATTTTGTTGTTGTCTAAAACTAATTCATGACTATTTATAGATTTTTCAAATTATAACGATTTTATTTGAATTTAAAGAAAATTTTATTTTTTCTTTTCGTAATAGCTTTCTCTAAAATTTCTTTCTTATCTTAGTTTGTAGTTATTTGTTTTACTATTTTTTTTACTGCAGATAAATCAGAGGTTAAATTTTTCTATAATAAGTTAAAGTGAAGAAATTAAAATAAATAACAGTATCTAATCACTTGGTGTTATGAAGAATCAACAAACGTGTATGTTGTATAATAAAGTAACCGGAACTTGGAAACTTCATACACGTGAACTTTTGATTAATGTAATAATATTCAGTGTTTCTAAGTTATTGGTACCCTTTTTACTACTGTTCTCACCATTAAGTGACACTAATGTTTTAGCGACCCAGGGTTAGTATTACCAAAAGTACCCTTCAAAAATTTGACCCATTTGTTAAAAAGGTTCATCCTCAAGTGGAGCACCGCCATTTGCCACGCTTTGCAACAAGACTTTACCATGCTGAACACTT
This sequence comes from Abscondita cerata, assembly GCA_030710515.1. NCBI lineage: Eukaryota > Metazoa > Arthropoda > Insecta > Coleoptera > Lampyridae > Abscondita > Abscondita cerata. The sequence continues at coordinate 755,960 of JALBCR010004249.1, forward strand.
GTTCCTTCTGTTTACGACTTTTTAAAACTCGACAAAATAGGTAAAAAACTTAAAAGTTAAAATACAACTTATTGTTACACCCCTGGATCGGATATTCCACAACGACCAGAACCTTTGTTCTCTTGAATATTCTACTATCTTCAGCAATATTATTTCACAACTATAAAGACATTGTCTTGTTGTTGAGATCAGTTCTAAGTTGTTATTGAATGCGACTTCATATAAATTATAACGTGAAATATATATGTATTTATCGAAATTATAAGAACGGTACGTGTTAAAATAAATAATCCTTAATATTGTAATACGACCCGGCTGTGTTTATATCTCGCGATTGTGACTGAGGAAAGAAAACACGATAAGAATCGTAACCTTATCAAAGAAAATTATTTTCAACAATTTATCACTTCTTTTAAAGGATGGTGTAAAACCACAGCAATATGCGCTAGTGACACCGGTCCAACTCTTCTAAGTGCAACACATCAATCTCTAATTTCATAAGTTACAAAGAAAAAATGAAAACGAACAATGACATCAGATCTTTTGTTGTTAGAAATGTTTTTCCCCACAGAATAAATTAGTGTAAGAGCAATTTTAAGAACCGCTTTGGTTATGGGGATTGGCAATATTTCACAAATAAAAAAAAATCTGGAACTTGGCCTGGAACTACACCACAAAAAATGACGATTAAATTGGTTACTTACGCTTTGGACTGTGACATTGTTGACATAATGAAAGTAATAAAAAGTAAAAAATCAGTTACTCATATCTCGAATACATTACCTAAAGGCACGCGTAACCTTCTTTTTACTATGAAACTGTTTTCCAATTTTCAAACAGACGTAACTAACTCCAGCCTAAAATTTTTCTTTCAGGTTCTGTACTATATTTCAAATTACATACAAAATCTAGTACACCTTATGCTGATACATTGTCAATACTATTACTATTACTATTACCAAAAAACTGCAATTCCCGTTACAAATTTTAACAATTCCCCTTGGAACATTGGAACTCCTTGCTTCGAGACTCGTTATTTATTTATTTGTATGTTACATTTACAAATATTGTATTGTGATGTTAATGTTAAGTATGGTGCCCCAGAAGATCAGTATAAACCTGTATAGTGTGGTGACGAAACCGTGTGCAATAGTGGATTAGTTCTTGGGAAAGCATTTGCTTCAAGGTTTAGGAAAACCACTAAAACCTAAACATGCCAACCCTTACCCACCTTAGTATTAAAATGTAATAATATTAATTAAGTGTGTAAACATTATAGAAGGTAAATAAGAACATAAAACCGGTCTAAGCGCCAGTCACGAGAATGACGAAAAAAATAGTAGGTTACAGAAATAGAAAAACAAAATAATGGAAAAATAGATAATCAGGACAAGAATACAAATTCTTGCTAAACTTCAGATGTCCTTCAGATTCGTAAACCATAATATAGCTTCATCCGTTAAATTATGAATGTTTGGAAACCCTCCTTTAAACTTTATTAATTGACAATCCTCTACAATGTTTGTAACGGTCTCCGGTTTGTTTCCACAGTCACAATTTGGATTAGAAATCGTACCCTATTTAAACAACATAGAGTTGCATTTTGAAGGGCCTGTTCTTATGCGACTTACTTTTGATCCAATTTTTCCTTTTTGATTAAACCCCGGGACTTCTATTGTTAGATCAACAATGAGATATTTATTAAAAACATCAACTTCACACCATAATTTTGTCCACTCTTCAACTTCAGAATAAGCCGTACTTAAGTAGTCTTGCAACCATATAGGACTTCGAGATTTAAGCTTGTTAGCAGAAGGGTTATCAATGTCATTTCAAATTGGTAAGTTTTTGTTAAGTTGGCATTTATTCCATTCTCGTTTTAATGCACCGTTTCGTCGAATGTTCGATGGAGTAATATCACAAAGAACAGGAAGCCAATCGAGAGGAGTAGATTTAATAGTTCCACTAATTATACGCATAGTGCAATTCAACTGGGCATCTATTTTTTTTGTATGATAACTATTCAGCTAGACAGGAGCACAATATTCTGCTGTAGAATAAACTACTGCCAATGCAGCTATACAAAGTGTGTTTGCACCTGCTCCTCAAGTTGACCATAACTAACTATTTTCTAAACCTTATTTATCTAGGTTTTTTGCTTTTATAAGATTCGACCTATGTCAAAGAGACAGATAAAATCCGTCTAATATTCTTTCTTGATTCACTGTAAGCTTTTTTTCCATTTTTCCATAATTCTATCATATTTTTGCCATGTAAAAAGACTAATATCAATATTTTTAAAAACTAACAACTGGGTACAAATTTAGAAATAAACGATAACAGTTTCACTAAAATTCCTATGTTTTTTAATTCAGAAAACACTACTTAATTACCACTTGTAGTTCAATATTTATCTAAGGCTTGATTTTTTCATCTTCAGTTAATTTTATATGTCCGTTAATCATCTATACTCAGTATACTATTGGCGCGGAGAAATAAACCTGTCAGAATTATCAAATCTCCTGTATTGCAGTGGCGTAGGTACCTGATACGTTTGGAAAATCATATTTTTAGTAGATAAATATATTATAATAGTAAAATCTACCTTGATATGAATTATTATGTGGTTTCTTTTATTGTTTCAATCCTTACTTTGTGGAATCTATTTTTCATAGTAAATCATTTAATTCAGCAATATTCCACCGTTTAATAAGGTATAAATAGATACAAAACTTTTGTAAAACACAGTATTTGAATATAAAATTAAACTCTAATCTAAACGATAAATGACAAATGTGTCGTTTCTCAATTTGTCTATTTTAAATTTTAATTTTATATAGGTACGTATACTGAGTTTTACAAAAGTTATGAATCTATTTGTATCTTATTAAACTGTGGAATATTTCAAAAAAAAATTATTTACTATTATGTGGTTTGTTTCTTATTATTACAATTAAGAATCGATATAGCTAAATATAATAATTTTAAAACAATTATTCTTTAGCGTCAAAATGTGTGTTGGATTGTTAGAATTTGAATCAAAGAAAACTGGCGACTACCACGAAGACATGAATGCTAATGTGTTTGAAGAATATTTTGAGCAGATGCTAGATTTGATACCCCAAGGATCTATAATAGTTATGGACAACGCCAACTACCACTCACGAAGATACGAAAATTTCCTACCAGCGCTTGGAGGAAAGCAGAAATTATAGATTGGTTATCTGTTAAGAATATAACCTTTGAGGATGACATGGTGAAAAAAGAATTATTGGATAAAGTTCATAAGAATAAGTATATACGTGATGTTATTGACAAAATGGCAAAGAATCGGGGCATTGAAGTACTGCGTTTACCACCTTACCATTGTGAGCTGAATCCTATAGAGTTGGTTTGGGCTCAAGTAAAAGGTGACGTCGCTCGTAACAATACCACTTTTAAACTCGACGACGTGAAAAACTTCTGGAAAATGCATTAAACAAAGTAACACCTGAAAGATGGAAGAACTGTGTATCTCATGTCGTTAAGGAAGAAGACAAATGTTGGCAACTGGATAATTTAGTAGAGATAACATTGGAGCCAATTATTATATCAGTAAACACACAAGACAGCGATTCTGATTCCGAAATGGAAATTTCAGACGAGGAAGAAAGTTAAATGACCAAGCGTAATGTGCCTGAAACAGTGTTCTACTCTCTAAACACCATTTATTGTAACCATGAGTGAGTATTGTCAGTTATTTTTAAATATACTTATTTTACCTACTAATGTCTTGTTATTGTAAATGAACATTTTTATGCCTGTTACTTTTATCTATTCATTTTAATAAGATTCCATGACAACCACATAATTTTATAATTGAGCCAAATTTACTTTTTGATGCCTAAAAATCGGTCCCAGCAAATTAATTGTAATTGTAATAAATGTACTGACGATATCTGCATTACTATTTTATTTTATATTTATGTCATATATTATTTATATGTTATTTATTTTATTTGTATAGTAGATCACATTACAAATTTTACTTCTTACGTATTATATACCATTATTTTTGTATCTTGGTATAATACCCACATCTACGGCTATGATTCTCGTTTCGTCAGTACCTGGGCTGATGGCAACGTGTTTACACAGATTAAACTATTGTTCTCAGACCCTAGATGGGTCGATATGCTGCAAGAACGGCACAATGATCGTATTTTGGTTAGAATTTATTGGTTTTTACTTAACCGTAGAAGTACCGCTTTCACAAGAAAATAAAGAATTATTTCAAGCAATTATGATTAATTACTCCGCGCCAATAGTATGCTGACTTTAAGAAACGCGACTTTTTAAAAATTTAATTGGCTCAATATTGTGTTTCCATGATAGTTAACCGACTGATGAAGTTAACTGAAGATGAAAAAATCAGACTTAAAGGTGTTTACTAAAATAGCCTGAATAATGGTATTTTGGACAATTTCGAGTTTATGTTGATATTGAACTAAGTGAATATACCTGTAAAGAATAAATTCTATCTGAAATACCTTAATAAAAATTTAAATAATTACATGCATTTTGTTCAATAAATGTGCAGGCCTACGTTAACTTCATTACTTTTCTTGTTTGGTTTGCAGCTGTCTTTTCTAGGCTTTTTTTACGAATTGTTTACTTTAGCATATTCTTTTTTAGCTTAAAAGATATAACCCAATTGATGAAATTGAAAATGAGATGTTTTTGCCGTAATTTACCGACATTTGAAGAAATGTATAATTTTTTTGACAAGTAGACCGTTTTTTTTCAAATCACCATAAAATAAAGTTATTAATGCAAGATAATCAAAATTTTGGTTTAATTTTAATGCAGTTGGCTGATGTTCCACCTGGCTCACGTAGTTGACAGTTTTTGTTTATATAAAAAAAATCAGTTTTGCTTTTACAGTCCACAAAAAGATAAAAAGATATTATTACCATCATATACCTCATTGTAGTCTTGTTCTTGCAATGATGATAATAAAAATGTATAATTTCGTATTGCTAAGTTAAGGCAATGTCATTGAAGTATTCAATAAAGATGTGTTTCTAAAAGTTAGTGATATAATTTGAACCAAACTCAAGTGCGCACATTAAAATGCAAATATAAAAGTTAAAAGTACAAAACATTTGGTCGACTTCGAGCCGGATTAGGTTTGTCGGATTTATCAAGGCTTTCAAAGATAAGAGTTGATTAATTATTTTCATCCCATATACTGGATTTCTCCGTATCAAGTTTGGGCGAGTCAAGGTTATACCCGGAAACGTTGGATTACCGTCAATTATTTGTTTATAAAAAATCATCAATTGAAGATTAAGTCATTTAATAAAATTTTAAAGGAAATCATGTGTCTATATAATACTTGGGCAATTGGTTTGAACATATCTTAGGTTGCTACGATTTCGTTCCGAAACTAAAAACTTAAATACTAAACCAATTAATGTTGAGTTGGAAAAATATTACGCCATCTACTGTGAAGATTCTTGGTATATTGGTCGTATTTTAGAAAAAAATTTGAACGGACGTAGTTTTAAAATAAAGTTTTCAAAGGCCAATCTGGAAGAATTAGTTTGGCCTAAACAAAATGACATTCAAGAAGTAGAATTAGAGTATATATTTTTGGACCAATCGATATGAAAGGTTCTACTAACATGAAAATTAATGAAATCGATCGATTGTCAATTTGCACAAATTATAAAAAAATGAAACCGCAACGCAAATAAATAAAATGTTCGGTGGAATGAATTAAATGTAATAATAATAAATAAATGTAATCTTCATTTTAGTTATATTTGTTAAATAAAAATAAACGGTTTGATTTTTGAGAAATTTATGTTTTTACTACACATATTATAATAATCTAAAAATGGAAAATGTATAAGAAATTTGGGGTAGTCCGGAGAAGTCTGAGGTAGTCCGGGGAAGTCTAAGGTAGTCCCAGGATGTCTGAGGTAGTCCCGGGAAGTCTAAGGTAGTCTGAGGAATCTAAGGTAGTCCGGGAAATCTAAGGTAATAAAGCATGGTTGGGTTAATCAATGGCTCAATGAACGTGTTCCAATAAGTCATTCCAAAAAGGAAGTTACAATTAAGGTGTTCATCAACAAAGGAACTATGGAAATTTACAAGATTCTACAGAAGGTTAAAGGCAATTGGAACAAAGTTACAAAAGTTTGAACATTTTATTTACTAAAAAGTAAAGGAGGTTGGTTTAACAATACGCAGTAAAGATTCAAGGAAATTTGCAAATACGAGCGTACTTTTTAGTTAGCAGTACAGTACGATTTGCAAGGTTTAAAGGTTAGCTTACGCGCATCGATTAACACTATCAGTGTCTTACTACGCAAATTTGGTAATTAGTAAATGCAGAATTTGTAAAAGGATTTAGGTTTAGGGTTGTTTATGACAATAAGTGTTTGACACTGTCAATTGTTAATAATATTTTTTGTCTGAAGTTAAAGTTTTACAAAGCATCATTTTCTTTCATTTTGCGAAGTTTATATTTACTATTTGTTAAACACAATGGCAAATAACGCAATGGTTCAAAAGAGAGGTAGAATTTAGGCGAAAATTATTAAAATTGAAAATTACATAAATGTCAATAAAAATAATTTAACGATTGATGTCAATGAATTTGTAATTAGGGAAACTATGTTAGTTAAGTCGTTCGAAGAATATGATTATATTCAGGATCAATTAGAGGAACAGGATGAAAGTGAGGAAAATGACAGAGTAATGGTCGAGTTAAAATAAACTATATTGCACAGTAGGTTAGAAACAATTATACAAAGAGCAATAATTGTAACTAAAGTCAATGCCGTAGAGTTAGGTGTGTCAAACGTGGGTTCAAGTAGAACGGGTGTACAGCCAATGTCTTTTCCCTCTCAAGTAAGATTATCTAATATTAGGATTCCGGAATTTTCAGGGTAATATAAGGATTACAGGTCTTTTATTGAACTTTTTACTTCATTAATACACGCGGATACGTATTTAAGCAATGTTCAAAAAATGTTATACTTAAAATCAGATTTAAAGGATGAACCATTATCAACAGTAAAGATTTGCAAAACACTGATTCTAACTATGATATTGCGCTAGATTTATTAAAAAAGATACGATAACAAATTAGTAACAATAAATTGTGATACGCATTTTAATCGAGGTTAAAGTCACAAAGGGTAACCCAGATGCATTAAGAGAATTTATTGTCAAAGTTAAACAAAATTACAATGCTTTGGCTGCTTTAGGTGTTCCCGTGAAGGAATGAGATCTCATTTTGGTTTACATTATGTAATCGAAATTGGATTTTCAAACACATAAAGCATATGAATTAGAGAGAGACACTCAAGTACTGCTAAGTTTTGTAGAGTTTCTCAGTTTTCTAAAAAAAAGGTGTTTAGCTCTTGAAGCACTGGCGACCCCTGAGTACAAACCAAAACTCACAAGATCTAGTCGTCATGCAGTATCTAATTTAAATGCCGAACATAGTAGGAAGTGTGCATGTTGTATTTTTTACCATCCGATATTACCATCCTATTTTTAGATGCAACAAATTTGCAAAATTTGATTTAATTCAAAAAAGGGAATTTGTTATAAAAAACGGGCTTTGTTTTAACTGTCTAGGCAATAAACATTCCGTTATTAACTGTAAGGCTAGAGGATGTAACATTTGTAAAGAAAGGCATCATACCCTGCTCCATGAAAACAGGTATCGTAAAAAGGAAGGAGAAGAAATTCAAGGTAAAGTACTGCTTGATAGAAATGAAAAGGCAAATGAAGGACATATAAACAAGATATCAAACCTGCATTGACGTCGTTGTCTATGACTATCAACAGAGAGGTAAGTCGTACTTCACAAACTCCATGTTTAATGTCTTTATTTATTTATTTATTCGTATGATACATTATACAAATATTGTAGTGTGATGTAAGTGTTATGTATGCTGCCCCAGAAGATCAGTATAAACCTGTATAGTGTGGTGACGAAACCGTGTGCAATAGTGGATTGGTTTGTCTTGGCAAAGCATTTACTTCAAGGTTTAGAAAAACCACTAAAACCTAAACATGCCAACCCATACCCACCCTTATATTCACATGTAATTATATTAATTAAGTGTGTAAACATTATACAAGATGAATAAGAACACAAAATATAACAACACAGCCATTGCATAACGACATAATGTCGTACAAATAGACAAATACTTTTAGCTACGGCACTTGTTAATTTAACCACTAATAATGGTTTTAAGGTAGAAGCAAGAGTTTTGTTAGGTTCTGGGTGGCAAAGTTCGTTTATTTTTTCCCTTGCAGCGAGAAGACTGAATTTAAGAACAAATTCGACGAGTATTAAGGTTTTAGGAATAGGACAAAGAGGTGTTCGTATTTCAAATTTCATCAACATCATGATTTTATCCCAAACGGATCTCAAGAAAAATATTTCAATTACGTGTGGTGTTCTCAATAAAATAACATGCCCTCTGCCTCATACATACATTCAAATAAATAAATTAAGCATTCCAGGTGACATAGTTTAGGCTGACCAGGTTTCAATGTTCCCGGTGAAATAGATTGTTAGGAGCTGACATCTATTTTGATATAATTCAATTGGGAATTATAAGGCTAGGTAACGAACTTCCTGTATTACAAAACAATATATTTGGTTGAATCATAGACGGACGTATTCCTGTATCATCAGATGATATTTGTTCTAATTTAAGTGTAGTAACATTTGCTCAAAGTTCAAATTTAAATGTGCTAATTCTACAATTTTGGAGGTTGGAAGAGATTTCCAATAAAAGGTTCATATCCCCAGAAGATAAAATTTTTAATGAGATTTATTCTTCAACAACGAAAAGGCTTGAATATGGTGTTTTTGAGGTTAGGCTCCCTATCAAACCAAACTATAGTAGCTCTGCATTAGGCGATTCTTTAGATAGGGCTAAACAAAGATTCTTCTCTCTTGAGAAAAGGTTAAACAATAATCCAAAACTAAAAAAGAATACAAAGCATTTATCGATGAGTATCTAGCACTAGAGTATGCAAAGGATATTACCCAGGATAGTGATTTGATGGCAGTTAATAGGTATTATTTCCTCATTATTGCGTTATTTGTGAGGATAAAGTCACTACCAAATACCTCGTTGTATTGGATGGGTTCATGAAAACGACAACAGGGTTGAGTCTAAACGACATCATGCTTAAAGGAAGTTCGGTTCAACCGGAATTAGTTATTTGACATTATTTCGCCATGTAGGACGTTTAGGTACGTGCTAACTAGTGACATTCAAAAAATGTACAGATGCATTAAGGTTAATATTCAAGATAGATTTTTACAAAATATTATTTGTAGGGATAACATTTCTGGGCCATTACGGCACATTAAACTCCAAACAGTTACCTATGGGACTAACTGCGCTCTGTTTCTTGCGACGCAAACTTTAGTTGAATTGGCTAATCGCAATAAAACTAAATGTACCCTTGCAGCGGAAACTTTGCTAATGCAAACATATGTGGATGACATATTAGGTGGAGCAAATACGTTAGAAGAATTAACTCATCTTCGAACTGAGTTAAAGGAACTTTTGAAATCCGCTGGGTTTTTACTACATAAATGAAATTTAAACGAAAGGTCGTTATTTACTTTGTTGCAACCTGAAGGTTATAAGGTTTTAGGAGTTTCATGGAATTTGGCGTTGGATGTATTTCAAACGGCCGTTCCAAATCTTACAAAGAAGAGAGTTTTTACTAAACGCGAGGTTTTGCGTAAAATTGCACAAACCTTTGATCCAATTGTTTTGTTGGTCCTGTCATTATTGTGGCAAAGATAATTATGCAGAAATTGTCGTCGTTAAAAATTAAATGGGATGATGTCGAATCTCATGATGTGTTAATGGAATGGTAAATTGGTACACTCAATTACCGCAATTAAGGAATGTTAGTATTTCTCGTTAGATTTGTATACCAGGAGAGATTGTGTTCATTCAGTTGATAGGTTTTTCTGACGCATTCATGCAAGCGTACGGTGCCTGCTTGTATGTAAGGACTTTATATAAAGGGAATACGGTTTCATGCAAACTTGCTTGTTCAAAGTCTAGAATAGTGCCACTTAAAACAGTGTCTCTACCAAAGCTGATAAAATTTTTATGTTTACGGATTCCCAAGTAGTGCTCGTCTGGTTGCGATCGCCACCGTCACATTAAAATACTTTCGTAGCTAACAGGGTATCAGAGATACAAGATCTTTAGCTATAGCTAAATGCAAAGTTTGGTGGGAATGTCCAAAGTATCTATTAAATTCTGATTGGAATTTAAAATCATATTAAATTAGAAATTAAGGTTCTTCCAGAACAAAGACAAGTATCGTATATTCAAACTGAAGTTTTTGCATTTATTTTCAGGTTTGTTAATAATTTAAAACGAGGTATTTTAAGGAGCAACGGTTGATTGTCTGTAGAAGAATTAGAGCGGGTTCTTACTCAAATTTTTAAAGTTGTTCAACTTGAACACTTTGTTGAAGAGTTATGTTTAAAGGAAAATAAACAACTACCAAAAAGGAGTGCTCTTCTCTCATTAAATCCATTTCTTGATTCAAAATGTTTATTAAGAGTTGGATGGCGTCTGATGAATGCACTATTACCATTTGATGCCAAACATCCAGTCATTATTCTAGGAAAATATCATGTTACCTATTAATTGAACATGAACATAGGTACTTGGGCCATGCAGGTCCTCGCTCTGTTCTTAATAGTTTGCGTCAACGTTTTTGGCCGATTCAATCTTTAAGGCTTATCAAAGGTGTTTTGCTTCAATGTGTAAGGTGTCACAGGTTTAAGGCAACTGTATCTAAGCATTTAATGGGAAGTCTGCCTGTCGAACAAACTCAATTCGTCCATTTTTACATGTGCGGTTGGATTTCGGTGGACCTATAATGGTGAGGGAATCAAGATTGCGAAAAGCAATAGTTTTAAAGGCTTAGATTGCATTATTCGTTTGCATGGCTACCAAAGCCATTTACATTGAGTTAGTATCAAGTCTTCTAACAGAAGCGTTTTTACTTACACTAAAAAGATTTATAGCCCGTAGGGGTAATCCAGTTTCGATTACTAGCAATAATGCAACTACTTTTAAAGGTGCTAACAATGAACTACATGATATATACAAATTCTTCTAAACTTATGTGAATACACTCGCCAAATAAATTGGAAATTCATCTCTCCTAATAGCCCATATTGGGGAGGATTGTGGGAGGTAGGCATTATTAGCACAAAGTTTAATTTACAAAGGGTGATAGGAAATTCGGTTTTATCATTTGAATGTTTAATAACAGTCTTAGGTCAAATCGAGGCTATTGTTAATTCAAGGCCGCTACAACCAATGTCTGATTCAATTACAGATTTGACTTGCATGACACCAGGGCATATCACTATAGGTCAGGGATCGACTGCATTTCCCGAAAGAAATTTTTAAATGTTCCAGAAAATAAATTGAACACTTGGTAGCATTGAGCCAAGTTAAGACAAAATTTTTGGAAAAAATGTTCTATTGATTATTTAAATCAGCTTCAACACCGTCCTAAATGGAAGGTATGTACCAGAATCAAATCTAAAGGTAGGTGATTTAATTTCAGTAAAGGAAGATAATCTGGCCCCCATGGAGTGGTGCTTTGCCAGAGTAATAGAAATAATGCCTAGACGTGACAACAAAGTTTGCGTAGTTAAAATTAAGATTAATAAGGGCGAATTTACGCGTCCAATTACAAAACTGTGTTCGCTTCCTTCAGAAAAAAAAAATTGTGAGTCAATTGAGGACGACGCATCAAATGGGGGAGAATGTTAATGCAAGGTAATTACATTTTTTGGTTTAATTTTAATGCAGTTGGATGATATTCCACCTGGCTCACGTAGTTGACAGTTTTTGTTTATATAAAAAAAATTAGTTTGTTTTTACAGTCCACAAAAAGATAAAAAGATATTATTACCATCATATACCTCATTGCAGTCTTGTTCTTGCAATGATAATAATAAAAAATGTATAATTTCGTTTTGCTAAGTTAAGGGAATGTCATTGAAGTATTCAATACAGCTGTGTTTCTAAAAGTTAGTGATATAATTTGAACCAAATCCAAGTGCACATCAAAATATAAATACAAAAGGTAAAAGTGCAAAACAAAAGTAAAAAAATAATTATTTTATTTAAAAAATGCATTTTTGCCAAGTTTCTTCAAATTTGAATATTTTTGGTAGGAAGTTATGTTGTTTTTCTCAAAAGACAAAAGGTTATATATCGGTACTCCTTGACGTCAAGTAGCTGATAGTAAATACACTATTGGCTTCTGATGACAATAAGAACAAACATATAATAATAATTACGGTGATGAAATGTCAGACGCGTCATCCATATTAAAAAACGTGACCCGAATTTTATTTTTCCTTTCTTTTGATGGATTTAATATAAAGTTGTATTGCCTTCATTACATACATAATTTGTTAGGTAAGAAATATAACAAGGAAGTGCATTTGTGTGGACATGAACATCCCCTCACATCGCCTTATTCAAATTGTTTCATCAGGGTATCCAAATGTGCATACTTTTTTTTCAAATAGACAGATTTCCAGTAGAAACCGTGGCATAAAGATTGTTGTCACGAAGAAGTTCGTTTATAAAACTTCTTTTTATGAAATCTGTTAGCAATGGGACTGCTTATAGATTAAATGCAATATTTTTTTAAAATATGGAAACAATTTCAGCAAGAACTGAGTTTCTGTGACAAGCAAATATTTTGCACAAAGGGAGGAATTTTTTGGAAAATTCTAAATCTCAAACCAGGTCAAATCAAGCCGTTAAGTTAAGGTGGCGAGGTACTGAATTTCTCGGCAGTATACACGGAGTAGCGTTGCACTACTCTGTTTATAACATCTCTCAAGAACTCTAAGCTTCTTCTAATAAAATAAAAATATAAATCAAAAAAAATTTTAAATACTTACTTTTTAAAATAGCGGAATGAGTATCTATAACGTCACAAAAATGGCGCCTCTTAGTTTTAGATTTTGTCGATTTTATCCGATTTAAGCAAACTAGGTACCAAATGACAGGTAAGTAAATTCCTAAAAAACGTGTAAACCAACTTTTATTGTAAATATTATATTTAAAAAAGTATTTAAAAAAATGTAAAAGCTTAAACATTAGGTACTTATTAAACAAGCAACGCTTTTAAAGCAAATCAACATTATCTACTCAGTGTAATTGAATTGATTAAAACATTGGATACCGTTATGACATATGGCTGCCATACATTTTTGTTTCTGGTCAGCACATCTACAACGGAATGTTCTGCATCCTGTCTTGCAATAGCAAGAAATTAATTCCAAATTTTTAAGACTGATAGGTTCTTGCAAAGATGTAATCGGACGTAGTTGCCCATCTTCTAATTTCCAACCCTGATCAATAGGTTGAGGTAAATTCTGGATTGGTAAATCAGCGGTATACCAACAAAATGCTTGTTAATTTGCCCTTTTAAGGTGTAGCTGCAGAACATGTTTCGATGGTGGCAGTTTGTCAAGTACTTTAACTTGCTGGAACATGGATGCCCTCAAATCATTAATGTTGTCTATTGTTTTAAACGCAGGGTTTTTATCGACATACATTTTAATGATGAACAGCTCTGCGTTTTTTAATTGCTTTCCGGAGAGATCTTTGAGCAACTCATTGTTCTTCTTAAATACCATCCAACTAGATTTCTTTGTATGACCAGAGAAGGCGCTGGTGCTATCGCATCCGGTTATAGCATGATAAGAGAGTAATGAAGTTCTTATATTAAGATCTATTTTTTTACAATTTCATGAACTGCTATAAATTTGGGTTTCTTAGATGTGCCAAATCTAATCCACACAGTAGAGGGCAATTTTTCATAATAATGGATCATCAACAGCAACACGTCCGTATCACGACTAAGTACCACTAGTGTATCAAATCCGTTTAATTTGGTATCCATCCCATGAAGGACAAATCTTGTATCGGCTTCTTCATGGTTGGATTTTAAATGGTCAACATTTCTGTCAAAATTTGTGCTTACCGTTTCAGCCTCGGTAAAGCCACCAGAAGTCAAGAGCTCGCAACTTGGGTCGACTTTTGTTGCTTGTTTAACGATTTCCTTGGATAGAAATTCTGCTAACCTGGCTTTGTTTCCGTTTGAGTAGATAAAAGGGTCCCAATTTTTAGGAATGGCTGGCTCTCTATTTGTAATAGTATATTCACCCGGACAGTTAATAGGCAACGTTTTGACCGAGCTCCAGATTTGATTGAAATTTCATGATAACGATCAAAGAGAACATGGGCACTTTGACAGTGATATTTTTTAAAAATGGACATCACAGCTCGTAGAATTGCGTCACTGACATCACCAAAAGTAATACTTTCCAATATTTTTTTAAGTCAATGTGACAACCACTTTTCACTGCAGAAAACATCTGGCGCACTAGTACATCGGTATTTATTGAAATGTCCCAACAGTTTTCTTGTTTGATAGCTTTATAGTATGCAAGTGTTCACTGTTTTCAAAGGGCTATAGAAATCAACATCTTTGTCTACTAATCGAGATGTCAAAAATTCTTTGAACCACGGGACTGAGCAGTTAATAAGTCATTTTCAATTTCACGTAAAGCAATTTCACCACTGAATATGTTAACCAGTCTGGAACTCTTTTCGTCAAATACCTCCTTTTTCTGAAAAAACTCAAACAGTTTCTTAACACCCGCCTCGTCTCTTGTCAAGTTAGAGAGATGGACGTCATCTTTAAAAGAGTCTTTATGTTGTACACCAAGGAGTTTTCTACCCATATCTGATAAGTGTGATCGGTAATTAAAGGTTAAACACCAACGATCACGTGCTGTCTCCGTTTTTGTAATTCCAATCAAACCACCGGCAATTTTATGAAGTTTGTTCACATGTTCAAGAGCTTGGTCGGGCGACTTTTCGTTGAACGATTTTGGCGTTCCTTTCACAACAAAGTTACCGTCGACAAATTCAAGATATACTTCGTTAGCAATATCTGATAAAACTTGCATGACCGCAAGATATACGGTACCCCAGCGTGCATAATTTGTATGGTCGTAGACGAAAAACCAAGGCAGCATTTGGGATACAGCTTCAAGATGAAGAATCCAGTCTCCTTCACGTTCAGCCCGTACAAACTTCAGAACCAAGTCCGCTAAATCCAAATATGAACGCCAAAATTTGTACAGCTTGTTATTATCGTTGTGAATGTCGTATTCCTTTACTAAATTCAATATAACTTCAGATTTTGTTTCCAGTAGTAGGTTCCATTTAGAAAGTAGTTCCAAGCTAGGTTTAAAAGAATTATTAAGCGAGCCAATTAGACCTAAATATTCATTAGGTAACTTGTCTGTACCAGCGATCCAATTCATTATTTTGTGAAATAAAACTCTCCACAAAGCATCGTAAGTCAGTTTTATAGCTCGCATGCAACGGTTGTATTGTTTACTTTCAATAATATTTAGAGCAGTGTTTTCACCAAAAATGTCTGTCTCGATCCAAGCCTCAGCTAAGCCAGAACTCAAAAAATGTTGACCAATTACGCGCATGAAATTTAATACAAAGTGAAAATCTCCTAAACGTATAATAACATCATCAAAAGAATCCCCGTGTTATTGTATTTGCTTTAGTTTACAGTAAAGTGCCTCATCACACGTCATCACTGTATGCTTTTGACCTAGAGACTTCAATATGGCTTTGCAGCGCTTTAATACTGAAAGTAAAGTATCTGTTTCGTGAGCAGGTTGTGGGATTAACGGAGTATAACCAACTGTTCTTATTGGATGTGATTTATCGGATATCACTTGGTTTGCTTCTGTCCATAAAGGTATAATTTGTTTAGAAGACTTCACGGAACGACAAGTCAGCCAAGTTCAATCACGACAGTGCAGGGGGCTTTTCTTTTCTACTTCAGAAAATATGGTTTTATTTATAACAGACGTTATTTTTATGGGTGGATTTATTATTACAGGTCCTTGCTCTACTTCCAAAAAATCACGTGGCACTTTTTCGTGTTTCAATGTAACAGAATCGTTAATTTTCTTAGGAGGTCCACGTTGGAAGCTTATTTGCGTTGCATAAAATGTACCTTTACCATCAATTGTTTCCTCAATTACATCAATGTAGTCCGCTGCAAAATGAACAAATTTGTTGGTTTGGAGATTTTCTGGAATGTACACTTTATTATTTTTCTGATATCTTTTCAATAAATGACTTGTTAGTGTTGTGTCAATGCGCATTATTGTGTCGCACCTAATACAATCACCTGCCGCATGAATTTGGTCTACAAGCAACTTTGATCTTGTGGCTTGATGGATAGCTAAGCCAATTTCTATGTGTTTAGGGGTGAGTTTCCGTTGATTATGGGCCTACACTACGTCTTGGCCTATATTAAGTACTAGATTTTCTCTCATTGGTAAATTTATATCATTTAGAATCAAATTAAGTAACAACATCAGAATGTCTTGTACAACTCGTATAGCGGCTTCTTTTGTAATTTCTGTTTTGTTTTCTAATTCCTTAGTTTTATTTAAATCACTCTTTCTTTTTTCGGCAACATGATAACACATTCTATGAAAAAATTGGTCTTGGTCTTCATTTTCTTCAAGCAAAAATTATTAATGTTCACCTGAACAGTTCGATGGTATGTTTGCACTAAAACGGCAGCAGAAACTCTGGGGAATATAAGAGTAAATTAGTTTTTTTTTAAATTGCGTAACTTTATCCACTTTATTTCCGTAATGCTGTGTAATTCGTTTAAGAATTAATTTTGCTGAATATTTCGGATCTTCTTTACCCATCGAGAACAAAATGTTATTGTATTGTGTCACAAAGAGTATTAACGGTGTATATGTGCCCTACTGAAAACCCACGATCAGTTTGTTTTAGTAATTCCTGAAATGCTTTTTTTTACTTCAAGAACCTGCTTTTGTAAACAAGAAAGACGGTATTTTACTTCGGCAGCAATTGGGTCTGCAGTTTCTATTCAACAAATTAATAGCACTGCTTGTGAAAGCAATTTCACGAATTTGTTTTGCTATATTTTGTGATTGCACTTGAACTAATTTTTCTTTGCTGTGATTTTTTAGATTTTTGAGAAAATGTACATTGATTTATATTCATTTTGCCAATAGCAGTTCTCAGTAATCGTTGATCGGATTGTGACGTATTAACAGCCTGTAACAAAAAACTGTGTAGATATGTATCAAAATATCAATATAAATTTCATATCTAACTTTTTCCACAACTGTGTATATTTCGGGAAATTAGGTACATTTACATTTCAACAGCAGATGATTGTTGTTGGAATATATTTTTTACACGTTTAACGTTTGTATTGCTAGTAAATGATGTATAACAATTTCTGTGCTATTTGATTTGATTTTGTACATCTTCATCTATGACATATCCTGGAAAAATAAATTGAAGAGTGAAGTGATATTAATTTACGTACATCCTAGTGAAAACATAAATTGGAGCGTGCATTGAAAGAGAAATGAATTTTGCTTACATCTAATAGATTGAATAAATCCCGCGCTGATAAATCTTGATACTATTTACGTGTAGCTAATGATTCATTAAAACGACAAAAACTTTTTCTGGCGCTTTATATAAATTTCTGCTTTTTTTACACTGACATATTATACAAGAATTCAAATCAATTATTTTATTTGACGTAATGGTAAACTAATATCACTACTTAAATCCATGACTTGCTGTTAAAAAAGACAACGATTAGACAAACGCACGTACGTTCACATCAACAGATAATCACAACTCGAAGTAGAGTATATATAAATCGATGAGAGCTGCTGTAATTAGTCATAATTAAAAATTTAAAAATTCAAAGTTTGAAATACAACAATGTACCTAATTATTTACTGGCCAAGTTTTGGTCTAATTTATATATTAATTGAGTACATTACACATCAAATGTATTGTGTTTAGAAAAAAAAACATCTAAAAACCTAATTTTTTAAAATACTTTTTTAAACATAATACTTACAATAAAAGTTACATTACACATTTTGTTAGGAATTTACTTAGCTGCCATATAATAACTTTTCAAATCTGATAAATGGTTATCGCAATAATCGACAAAATCTAATACTAAGAGGCTCCATCTTCGTGTCGTCATAGATATACATTCCACCATTTTAAAAAGCGACAACATGTATTTGACAATCAGTGGACCACGCTAATTCCGAGGATACGAATTGTCGGTATAAACCTTTTCAATCTTACGACAATTACTATTCTTCAATTCTTCTTCTACTATATTAACTTATTTAGACTTTCACTATCAGTCAAAGAAAAAACAGATGAACAATAAAGTTACAAATCGATTAACTTTTTTTTCACAAAAGTTTATACACACAAACGATAAGTTAAATTCGTTGTACTAAATTCCGCGATAAATTTGAATTGATACTTATTAGAAACGAATTCTTAATCTGAAGTGAGAGTACTAATCTGCCCTTTACCAAAATTCATAGTTTCGTTACATTGATCTAATTAGTTGTGAATTATTTTCAGTAATTTAATTAGTATTAAAATAAATTATTCAACTGAAACCGAAGTATCTAATGGAAACAATTACTGCCGAATTACGTGTATAAATATACGAATTTAGGTTAAATTTAAAGAGTTCTGTGGCAAGTATTTCTTATTGACTTTGTAAAATCTAACTTACAAACATGTATGTACATAAATTTTGTGCACTCATGCTTCTAGAAACATCTTTAATTTTTTTTTCATAATAATTTAATGAGGTTAGTGATTTAAACATTTTTAATTTTACAAACGGCATCTTTAGGGAAATTAGTTGCAGGTCAAACTGTAATAAGTTGATAGTTGACCAATTATACTTGTTATGATTGTAGTAACTTAGTTTGTAGGATTGCTAGTCTCTAGAAATTTTATTTGGCAAAATTCATTTCGTTTTATGTAATTTGTGGGTATTTCTTACGAAAATAATTTCAGGATCGGAATTGTCATGTAAATTTGTTCCGACATTTTGGTTGTCTTGTACTATTTGAATTATATTCGTGACGTGGATTGCTTGAGTCTGTATTTCTCTTTATATTTGTTACTGACAATTACTGAATTTATAACTTTGATAATATATTATGGGATTTATATTTACTTTAAAGGAATATTTGTTTGATTTATTATTTGGTTTCTAAATTTTTATATATTTTTGTAATTGTTTCGCAACAACAAATCCTGTTATTGATTTTCTTTTACTTTTGTTTCAAAGAAAAAAATTAAAAACTGTTTTTTGTGCCATCTTTAACGGGCGATAAGTAAGTAGGGGTTACTCATACGAACTTATTTGTATGAGAGCCTCACATTATTTTTGACAAAGAACCACCACTTACATTTGCATAGTGTTTAAAGAATGCCAAAGATTAATTTGTGGAGCTCAAACTTAAATACAATAATTAATATTTTTTATTGGTTTTTCTTACTTTTTTTTTGTTTAAACTTAAACTTGATTCTTGTATCTTCAATGTGTCCACTTAAGTTCACACCATATGGGAAACTTTTTATTATTAATATTACGATAAAAAATATTCTTCATAAAAATTCTGCATGGTGTAAAAACTAAAATGCAAATATCAGATATTCATTTTTTTAGTCGTAAGGTGAGTTAGGGTAACTGAACCATGATTTTACAAACCCATTACCTGTGTAAATCATAAATTCACTCTCTTCCCATAAGTAATATTTTTAACATATAGTTTGATTAATGTTGAGTCAATTTATGTAAGTTTAAATGTTAATAAAATGTTCATATTAAAAATAAATAAAAAATAATGAATAAAGGACCCAGTTATCCCATGAAATTGGAGCAACTGGACCAGCTTCTATTAAAACACACAATAGCCTGTATATTAGCTTGTGGGGTAACTTGGCCTAAAAACAATCTTGAATGCTTTCATGCAAAATGACAATTATTCGTATAACTCAAGTAGTTTTGAAACTACAATGTGTGCAACGCCTTTTTCTCATACGACTGGCGTTTAAGCCTAAGTAGGTTAACATAATGAAATCAGTCTTACAAGTATTAAGTTTATGCTTATTTATTAGACTCAAGACAAATCATGAAAAAAAAAAAAAACTAATTGGTTAATAATTTTTTTTAAAGAAATTTTATAAAAGTTGTAACTATATTGGACATTAAAAACATCGGAAACTAAAACTGCAACTTGACAGTTGTAAGCTAATTTATTGAAACTTGACTACAAACAGTAAAAATATGACAATAATAAATTATTTTCCAAAATTATCCTGTCCCTTTCACATATCCCATAAATTAAGTTCTTTAACGTGACAAAAACCCATGTTAGAAATTATTTGGGTTCATTGATTGACCCAATGATATCATCCCAACTATATCTTCCTATGCCTTCTTTATCTGACCATTTCCAAGATTTCAATGACTTTTGCATTGATGATATTTCTACATTTCCATCATTAAAACTCAATATCTTTCCTGGGAAATATTCCTGTTCATATAAAAATATTACATATTCCCCGATTTTCTTTTGAACTGTTTTTACTGATAACTTATGAATAGGTTTTTCACCACTACAGATTAGTTCAAACTCTTTCTCCTTTTCCATTTCTTTGTCGTTTTGTTCAATAATGTCTTTCAAATTCAGATCGTCACTACTATCAGACATGAGTTCATCGTCTTGTTTCTTCATTTTAAACAGTTTTTCAGTCACATCTTTTTTAGCAATCTTTTATTTTCTCCTCTGCTTTTTTTTTAGTAAATAGCCTTTTGTTGTTATTATCTCACAATTTGTCACAAGCTTTCTTTGTTTCTTGGGTTGAGTTTCTGTTTGTTTCCCCTTTTCTATCATTTCCAACAGTAACTCCTCGAAGCCTTTTCGTTCATTCTATTTTTTTCGACCAGCTTCTTCTTGAACACTTGTACTTAACGAGGGTCCTACTTTGACTGAAATAGGTAGACATGCCGAGGGTTCTCTAACTTCTTGAAGAATTGAAGATGACGAGGGTCCTCCTTCTTAAACAGTGGTAACTGATGAGCGTCTTGCTTCTTCTGGACCAGAAGAATCTGACAGTGGAACTGATTCAGGCTGCTTGTTTACGTCTAAAGATATTTCAGGGATGTCAGGTCGGGAAGAATTTTTTTTATACTTAAGCAAATCTTCCTTTTTAAACAATGATAGAGGGATTGCATTTTTGTTAGGGCCTCTCTTTTCTACATCATAAATTCCTGTGCTTTTAAAACCATTGATAATGTTACTTCTAGGTATTTCTTGAGCAAGTTGAGTCAATAAATGCACAAACAATTGTTTGGGAATTCTTTTACACTTCTAGGGGCTGAAGTACATGTGTTGTGTGAGACGGCAACTTTATTATTGTGACTTCGTTTTCTTGTGCCAACCTTATCAACTGTGTTGAAACATGAGTGGAGTGTCTGTCATATATCAACAGTATTGGTCTAGCCTCAGTTATGTTTGGTAAAAACATCACGAAATCAGTTATGGAATAAAGTTGTTTCCATCCAGTCTCGTGATGTTGCTGAAACTGCTGTTTGGGATATTTCCTGGTTATTTATCCAATTGTCCATGACGTATTTTCCTTTGAAAACACAAAGTAAAGGAACCATATCACCTTTTGCAGAGCAACACAACAAAACTGATGTATTTTCACGACCAGATGAGCTCGTCTTCCGTATGCTCTTCGTTCCAACCGCACCAACAACCTTTGTTTTACTAGGGTCATGGCAGAATGATGTCTCGTCACAGTTAAATATTTGCCCTGGTTATCCCTCAAGATTGAGTTCTTTTATGGTTTTTCATAGCACTTCAAAATAATTGTAAATTACCCAGGGATTTATTTGATCAGATCTGATATATTCCATACTTTGCGGTTTCTTAATTGACAAGCGATGTCTAGTTTTAAAGGCTATAAACCAGTCAGCACCTGGTCGATCATCTTTAAACCTAGTTTTAATGTTGTTTTGTTTTATGTATAATTGCACTAAGTCCAAAACCTCTTCTCTAGATAACCCTAATTCATTTTTTTCCATTACCTTCAAACAATGCACAATTTCATTTTCTTTAGCCGAAGACAAATATGATTCTACTCCACCTCCTCCTCTTCCTTCTTTTGAAGTCAGCCCACTACCAGGTGTCTCTTTGATACGATGTTTCAATGTAGATCGTGGTATACTGTAAAATATCGATGCTCTACGGATTGTTTTTCTGCCAGCTCTGATGTCTTCAAGAGCCTTATTTAGATTCTCCGTGGTATATAAAATTCCAGCGCGTTTTTGAGTTTTTCTCACGTAGGTTTTCACCATTTTCTGCAACAAAGATAAACAAAATTATGTAATAACTTAGAGTATTGTAGTACATTTATTTTACTGCCCCTCAAAATGTAAGTCACTTGTTATAAATTTTATTTTTAAGTTCAATTTACAGTAGTTAGAGTAAGAAAATCATAATTTTGACAAAAATTTTATAAAATTTAAATTAACAAGGTATTACATTTTTTGGGGGAGGGCTCTTGAACTTTTTTTTCTTGAGATCCCTTAACTACCCCCCAAGTGTAGAATTATTATATAAGAGTTATTTATCATAAATTAATTGACTATTTCAATTTTGATGTGGGGTAACTGTGTCCATTAGGGGCAACTAGACCATGTACATGACCCAGTTACCCCAGACATATGGCCCAGATACCCCGTAACAGCCAAAGTAACTGACCACCTACCATAACCCCAAAAGTCACAGAGACTACATGACAAAACCATAATAAAATAGTCTAGCACACCCTGTTTTATAACATTATTGAGAGAATAATGACAAATACACTCACCGTGTTCCTTTAAAAAGCAGTCTAACTGACAGTCACAGCATGTTGCACTTGAAAAAAAACTCACCGAAATTTGATCGTTTTTCTCTAAACAGTAAAATATAACAGAGAGGTTTGAGTTGTTGTTCCAGACAAAAGAAGGAAGTATGCAATGTTACCAACTGTTGAAACTGTAAATTCTCCACTGGTTTTAAAATTACCCGAGGATGGCCCAGTTGCCCCAACCCACCTTCTACCATATGTTAAAAAATATATGACTTTTACTCAAGAGTAACGTACCCTCATTTTTTATAATATCGAAAATCGTTATCAAGAAAATTTTCTTAAAATTGTAAAGTATGTTCAAATATACAGAATGTATACAATATGTTTAAAACGATCTATGTTTTCTTATTGTCTACCCTACAACAGTAATAGATACATAAGTACATTTTTAATCAAGTAGCCATGATATTTACATAATTAAACGTCAAATACATATTTGAAAATTACAAAAAGTCTAAATAAAATGCCGGTGGTATTGAATTTAGAAGACAAAATAGAAATTGTGCTAATTGTGGTATAATTATTCATATTTTTGTAACATTCCTCGTATACAACTAAAAAAAATTGAATATCTGATATTTGCGTTTTAGTTTTTACACTATGTAGAACTTTTTATGAAGAATATTTTTTTGTAATATTAATAATAAAAGAGTATCCGATATGGTGCGAACTTAAGTGAACACAGTGTATATCTAGAATCGAGTATAAATTTTTTTGTTTTATCTTGTTTAGTATAGTTATGCTTTTGTTAGATTTTTTCTTTGTCTAATCTTTTTTTTATTACTTCGTTTTCAGTTTTAAATAAAAATACACAGATTAATTGGTAGTTTCTTTTAGTGATAGCGTAGCACACAAAAATTTAGAATTTTTGTTAAATCAAATTCTACATTGTAGGCAACTTTGTGCTATTTTATTTTTATTTTTATCGACAAACTTGCATAAATTCTGTTACAATCATTAAATATACAGTTAAGAAACCAGAAGACAAATAACTTATAAAAAAATATTTAAAAAATAATAATTCTGCAATCTGAGACCAAATGGCCCAACAGATACAAACAATCTTTAAAAAAAGTTCAAATAATATAATAAAAACTAAATACCTTACGGAGAATCGTTATGGCTCAATTCAAGAAGGAATGGGATCGACTCGAATCTCATTACATAATGAAACCACCACTCATTCCAACTTGGCCATAACACTTCTCCTCGGGATGATATATCTTATAAATGAACATAAAATACAAATATAAATAAAAAAGAACAAAATTGGTGCAGATGTAAAGAATTAAATAAAATAAACTAAAATTTTTAAAAGAAGTTAAAGGTGACAGATCACAAATTAAACACATAAATCAAGGAAAATTAAAAGTTAAATACCTTGAATTAGTTTAATAAGGTTCTTAAAATTTGTACTAATGTAAGCACTTCTCCTGATGCAGTCCTCAAATTAATTCGTAGCACCGGAATAAGCAATTCCGTTTCTGTTGTGAACCCACTTTTCTAATTTATTTTAGAAAGCAGAAACAGTTAACTTTACTCCTGACACCAATTTCTCGAGTTACCACATTATACATCCAAAACCAGAGTTAGTTGCGCAATGCAAACCCAGTACTAGCACCAAACTAGTTTAGTTAAACGATTTATCTAAACAAAAAAAACTGGTATTTTTTGGATTAATATAATAATAGTAGATTATATTATTAAGAGTAGAAATAGGTCTTTTTGTGGTGAGCCTAGAGGATTGACGGACGAGACGCCAGTAGAGTTGAATCTTTGTACATACGACGGTTTTGTTTTGCTACATGCGTTGCGTTTCGTTTTGACAATGACAGTTGGGAAATGGGAATGTCATGCACACGAACATTGGCGGCTCGTGTTAAACACGTAGCCGTTTAGTAATATTGGTAAATAATTTCGTTATTTCGCTTTTTTTTGAGTCATTTTTATTAGATAATTCAATTATTAAATAGTAAGTGTAAATACTGATAAATAAATAGTGATTTTAAATTCTATAAATGCTTTCAATGAACGTATATTTTGACTTGGTCGAGCCGACTATGGATATTTCAACTCCTAGGATTTAAAGTATTTCAACTACTACTACAAAAAAAAAGAGTCAGCTTGAAGATAATAGTTATTTATGTAACAAGGACTTTTTTGTCCTTGTTACATAAATAACTATCTGCACTTTTATGTACGAGACTGAATTTGCTGACCGAGGCGTTAGCCGAGGCATGCAAACAGGTGAGGTTATTAAAAGCACTTTTTTCCGAGGTACATATTAATTTTTTCCGTTGACCGTAAATTAATTAATTTTCTATTTATTACCGTTTACTGAAAAAAAAATGTTTAGTAATTTTAATCAAAAATTTTACGTTTGTTCTGATTTTACTGTACCTAATGTTCACTTCACCGTTTAGTATTGTAACATTTGTGTAAAAATTTATTAAAGGAAATAAAGGCTTTCCGCGTTCGAATATTGTACCCATTAAGCAGGGGCCGACTCATTTTGTTGGTAAATGCGGCGGTAGATGTTTGTTTACTACAACATAACTTTATCTAATGGTATAATTTTTGAAAATGCGTAATTTGTTGTTAACAAAAAAATTATTTATTTTGAAAATGAATAATAAATTAACTAGTTTTTTCACAAAACAAAATGTGAAGAATTATTTTTTATAATAATTGTAAAATGAGAGCAATTACTAATGTTTATACCAGATGTCGAACTAGCAGAAAGGGAAATATTTTCAGTACTCGGAGAATTTTCGATCAAAACATTTGGATCGTTAACTGTAGCGAACAACCGTTCAGGTGAACATATGGTACTCATTGAACTGTGTGAAGCTTCGCCACTAGCACCAGTTAATATTCCTCTCGATATATTTATCTTAGACGCAATGGAATCTTCCACGTACCCTTCTGCTACTGTGGAACTCTTCCATTCTCCATATCTTTTTAATGTTAAGACATCAACACCAGATTCTGCTAACAGTGATGCAGACGTCCTACGGTAGCAATGACCTGTACAGCCTGGTGGATTTGGCAAGTTTAAATAGTTTGCAATCAAACTTAGGATTTTTGCAAAAGTGTGAACTCCTACAACTTGTGTAGAACACTTTCCAAATTTGTTGTAATTGACAAAAAAAGTTTGGTGATTGCAATGTGCAGGTCTTAAAACAGCATATTTTCTGAATAAATTCAGAGGATTTATTTTTTCAAAGATGTCGTTACCTACAGTGAAAGTTCGTTTTTTCCCATTTTTAGAATCCGGTATAGTTATTACTAGTAAATCATCTTTGTCAACGATATCTTCAACTCTCATTTTACGAAGCTCATCCCTGCGGCAAGCACCGGCAATTCCTATTAGCAAACGGACCTGTAAGATAGCCGTTAATTTATAAAGCCAGATATTTTTAATATTTTCAAATGTTACCTTCCACATAAGGTATGGTACATCAGGAGCGTCACGAAGAAATCGATTTATCTCATCTCTAGCAAATACGTTTGACTCTTTTGCTTTGTAGCCAACATTTTGTTTTTTTAAGAACGCTAGTAATTTAGTATATTTGCTGATGTCAATATTATCGTTTATTGAAAACGTTGATTTCAACATTGAGTAGATGGACCATAATGTTGACGATTTGCATGTTTCTGCCTTTGTTGAAAATACCAAAATGCCAAAAATACATTTTCTGTTGCGTTTTAGACTTTATTTTTTTGGCACCATTCTTTAAACATTGTGTATTGTTTTTTATATAAAAACTGCGACTTTTCTGGTAGCAACTGCAGTGTTGCATTGGTCGCTAGTTTCTGAAGTTCAGGTGGAGTGTTGCTGTAATCACTATCACTATCGTCAGACATAATAATAAATTTATGTAAACTAGCACACAATGTAGACAAGCAAATTTAAACAATATCTTTTGTTTGTTGAATTAACTCATTTGTTTACAACAATCACATAATTTTTATAAGAGCACTTGATTATGATAGGTAAAAAACGTACTTTTTAATAATTTATTAAAATAATAAAAATTACATTTAGGTAGTGTTATTTTTAAGTATATTTAAAAATGTAGTTATAGTTGGAAGCCTACCCTCAAAATTAATGCATTTCTTTAATTGTTTATGATCAAAGATGTAATGAAGTTTCTCATATCAAACACATTAAAGTCGATTCTTACTAATAGGACATATAACAGTTATAAGACTGAGTTTGTACCGTGGTCAGACTTATAATCATTTTATATTCAATAAAAATATTGCCTGACCGTAAGAAAGTATACAAACATAGTTTTTTTATTCACTCCGAAAATTTAATATTCATCTTTCAGCTTATTGAAAACTGTGAAATTCACCATGTTTTTGTGTACAAATAAATCTTGAACCCCGTAATGTTGATGGCTTATATGATTCTAATTTTGTTTTTCCTGCGACAGAATCAATATTCAAATGATTTTTCACAAGTAATTACTGTTCTTGTGTGACAGTGCCACAGGTCAGTTTTCCATTAGCATTATTACTTATTTACATAAATCAAATACAGTAATAGAAAGGTACCCATAATTAACTCACTTCTACTGTTTTAAGTTTTTGAATTTTATGATCATGAAAATTTTGTATCGGAACTCCGCTTCTGTATCAAAATGTTACCTAATAAAATTGTCTAAAGCAATCTCAAGTAGTATGAATTCTGTCTTACCTTATAAATGAATAACTTTAAAGAAGTTAAAGTGTTACATATTGAAAACAATGTATCGAGTATTGTGAGATTACAATTAGGCTCTTCTATATGCTTCGCACATTGTAGAAACTATAAACAATTTATTAATATCATTTCAAAGCACTTAAAATGATTTACTTGTAATTTGAAGAATATATTGTTTTTCTCAAAGTTGTGTGGGATTGAGGAATTGAGGTTATAAATGAAAGTAAACAAACAATAATCTGCAGTAACTAAAATGTTTCAGTATGTACCTAAAGCACTGTAATATCCTATGTAGTCACTAAATTCATCCTTTCTTAAAAATGGGTTTTCATACTGGTTACTTCGACTTTATTTAATTTGACATACAATAATAATTGACATTGACAGATGTTTGCGGACGAAAAGTATTACAGTTAAAAAAGTGTTACTTTATGGTTATTCAGGGAGTACGTAAAACTCAATTTTATAATGAGGTCGACGGAAAAAGTATTTTATAATATCATTTGGTACAAAACTTTAACTCAAAACATTTAAATAGAAATCTGTTCTGACTTTTCCTCAAATTACAAATTTTTCTAAATTAAAAAATCAACAACTTGTTATGACAACAACATCAGATATAAAAATAGTAGATTATATCATTAGGGTTGACGGCCTCGACTGGCGTCTCGTCCGTCAATCTTATGGGCTGACCACAAAAAGACTTTCTACTCTGAATGATATATACTATTTTATCTTCAAGTGGGACAATAATGAGTTGAATCTCTGTACCTACGGCGTTTTTCGTTTGGTTTGACAATGACACACGAACTTTGGCGGCTCGTGTTAAACACCATAGGGGTGCCGTTAAGTAATATCGGTTAATAATTTTTTCATTTCGCTTTTTTGAGTAATTTTTATTAAATAATTCAATTATTAAATAATAATTGTAAATACTGATAAAGAAATCGTGATTTTAAATTATATAATTATGCCCACCATGGATATTCTAACTCTTAGGTTTTGAAGTATTTCAACTACGACTAGAAAAAACAGTTACTTCAACGGTTTCTAAAGAGATACACAAAGTCAATATTTTCAGGCGCTTGAAGATAATTACTACGATCTAAAATTAATATAATATTTGGTACGAAACATATATGTTTGCATCCTGGTGCTTCATTTTACTTACTATTAAAAACTAAGGTTACTAATTATAATTGAAAGCGTTTTCTTATTCAATTTTTGTTTCAAATGTCTCTCTGAAGATATAAATAAGGCTACTTCCTTCTTTTTTAATAAGAGACTTATAAATTATAACAAATGATTTTATTCATGTCTTTGTAAATCAAACCTTTGACATAAGGGTCAATGATACCTTTATAATATGAGCCAAGAGAAATTTCACTCGTGTAACCACGGCTTTTACAAAGTTACATTTGCGAATGTCAAATTGGTGATGTGAACGTATACAACGTGTTAGTAATTTTCGTTCAGTCTTAAATTAAAATTTACAAGTGAACACAGCATGAAACAAAATTCGTACAATCTTAAAACTGCCGTCTACCTTAGAATACAGGTGAATGATGTTTCATCTCCGTTATCGGTCAACTCGTCTTCATTTATTGTTGATTGCAAGCTCGGGAACGCTAGGTCCATGCAACAGGTTTATGATTTCAGCACCATAGTTTTTCACTTTTGTCACAATTTTATTTAATGTAAAAAAAAAAGTTTTATTATTTTTAGAATTTATTCTTTTATTATCTATTCTTCTAGCACGTATTATGCTTTAATTAATTACTGTTTATTGGTTGATAACACCAACTTCCACGTGCTGATTTGCTATTCGACATCCTTTTACGTGGTTCGTCCGGAATGTAACATCGAACGTTTGTTTTTATTTAATTTGTAGACGTGCTTAATGCGGTATCTACGACGTCTAAATTGCAATTCTTTAACTATTTTTTGTCGGTAATATTTATAGTGTTATAAAAGCCTTCTGTGATCAATTGGCGTTTTAAATTTTCCGCGACAAATTCGCGCGCCGCTAACGTCAAAATTCAGAACCCTAATTTGCAAATTTTTAATTAATTGTCCTTTTAGTATTATATCCAATTATTCTAATCATTTCGACATACTACTTATATGTCCTTAATTACTTAATTGGTTTATTTTCATTTTTCATTCGCCATGAATTTTTAGGTTAACTATTTTTTTATTTTCCGAACTTAAATCGATGCAACCTATACCCTGCATCTTATTATCATTCTTTCTTATAATTTGCGCAGGCTACATTACTGATTTTAATCGTATTGACAGCAAATTGGATATTTTATCCCGAAGTTTTTCCAACATTATTTACAAATAACGTCTATTGAGGTTGTTATTTTGCTTTATCTCGGACACACATACTCTAATGGATTGTTTTCGAGTATTGAAAAATGCCTAAGAAGGCTATTCACTTCAATGTTACACCTTCGCACAAATCACTCGGACATGGTAAGTTTTTACTCTTAAAAGCTAATTTACATTTTTATCTACAGGGTTTGATTAAACAAATGATTCATTTCATTTCAAGACTTCAATCGTCTGGATTTTTAATTTATTACAATTATTCTTAATAATAAGTTTTCTTAAATTTGATTGTTAAGATTTATAAATCTTTGAGTATTAGAAACAATTTAGCTGTGGTCTGGAACGCATAATAATTGCAGTATACTTTCTTTAATTTATTGACTCGATTTTCACGATTCATGTTCAATACTTACAAATATTAGAGAAATTAAAATTAAGCTTCAATTTTAATTAATACAAATACAATTTAATAATTAGTTTCATAATTTACATTGGTTAAATTTGATTATTTATTTAAACTAGATATCTCCATTGTTTATTGTTTGATATTGGTTATTTTGTGTTGTTTCACAAACTTTTCGTAGATAATATATTGTGGAAATGTGGTATTTAATTTATTTGGTTATGTTAGATGTTGCTTTTATTATTATTAATAAAATAACATTTTTTCTAAAACGCAAGAATGGATGTTTAGAAATTGTTTAGAAACTTATTCTCTGGTATGTATGCTTTAATAACCGCTACAACATTGTTTAATCTAAATTTATAATTTTGTGAGCAAAGCTAAGGATTAAAATGTCCGCTTTACTATTATTACCTAGAAAGTTGGATTATCCATACATATTCCGTGCTAATGCGTCTGCTCGATTTTGTTCTGTTTTGTTGTATTTTCCAGTTTATTCTTCTCTAACTTTCTTTATTACTACGAGAATGACAAATTAGATGATATTTTATGTGCGAATGTAATTTTCAATCGCAATTTTTAGTAGGCTAATTTGCACAAGGTAATAATTCCAACTTTCAATGACTTTCACTCAAGGAGTTTGTTAATTAAATTAATATTGTATACCGTTAATGTATAAATAAGCACAACGTGCTGGGGTTGTCGCCGTACATCTTGGCATAGCTATTTTTAATTACAAATCATTTATGATTAGTTTCACTAATAAGCTTGGCTAAATTTAATCGTAGATTAACAACAATTCTTGGTTTGTTTAATCCTTAGATATCATTTTCTTTAAACTGGGCCATAATTAATTTGTTTAATTTTTATCTGTCTTTTACCTGGGTTATCTGATGTAAACTTGTAAGTACATAAATTGCAGTTATCAAGGTTCCTTAATTAATCTACATATAAAATATAGTAAATTTTATTGTGAACACCATTATACAGGGTGGTGCTTTTGAGAACGGGTCATAGGTTAATGGTTTTGGTATCAAAATGAAGCTAAAATTAGTCCATATAGCTGTTGCTATTAGGAGTCAGCTGAATTTCACGTTGTTTTCAAAAATTTGTCAATAAAAATAAAAGCAAGTTTTGATAATGAAAGAGAAATAGTATTGGGTTGCCTAAACAATCAACATTCGTACGTTTTGACAATAAACCTGAAAGGAAAGTCATTAATAAGCAAATAAAAAGCTTTATTCCCAAGGAACAACTTCGAATTATATTAGAAATAAATTAAATAGATAATAAATAAACATAAAAATTACTAATCAGTCACATTACTTAATTGTCACACCTCGTATGTTGAGAATGCTATGAGCTGTTGCTATGAAAATAGTCGAGAATCAATTCAAGAAATTATTTATTTTTATGTATGAGAAGTGTGACAAAGTTATTAGTACCTAAGACTTACAGAACGTTTACGGATAACTAGCACCATTACTTCAGCTGATACAAATGGATGTAAAAAAACTAGAAACAAATTATAATAAATGTTCGACATTTGTGGTCGTTGGCATTCAAGCACCATGTTAAGAGTTAAGAAGCACCTTCCAGTGTTGCTGTTCTTACTTCTTCTGTCGAATGCTACTCGTACGAATGTTTCTAACTCTTTCTTCGAGTTCATCGGTGTATTGAGGACTTGTTATTTGATATGTTCGCAAAGTTAGAAGTCCAAAAGTGTTAAATCTGGAGATTTTTTAGGGCAGTTTCATGGTCTTAAGGTTGGCATTTACTCTCAGGAATATACTTCATTTTGTGCACAATTAGTTCCAATTTTTAGAAGTTAGTTTGAAAGTGGTAATTGCGGACGACTTTATTTCTTTATTACTAATGTTTGATCTAACTACTGACAGAGTGTTTTTATTAAATTTATAAAAGGTAACTGTTTGTGATCCAAAAAGTATGAGTCTATTTTACTATAAATATTTACGAATAGTGTTTTTAAATATAAGAATATTGCAAACATCTCGATGTGAATATAAAACATTAATTTTTCGTAATATAATGGAACTAAATTTTTTTCAAAATCCGTAAAATTACCATATTTAATTTAAAACTAGGCAACAAACATTGCACTAAGCTTGCTACCTGTGATTTTACACAAACTTACCTGTTCACTAACCAAACAATAGACAAGGGGTTACATAGGATTAGAAGTGAGTATTTATTCGAAAGTCGTAAAAATGTTTTGACAGATTTGTTTTTAAATGACTTAGACAACTAAACATACACGCAATTTAAATTTCGTTTAGGTAAATGCCAGCCTTAACCTCCTTATCCAGTTGTCTTCTAACATTAATCTGTAATCTATCATAAAGCAAAATACATTAAAATTAAACCTGTTATGACATTTTTTTTGGATCTTGTGAGGATTGACCGTAGCTCAGACATTATTGTTATACCTGCTGAAAATTCCCTTACGCAAAAACTTAGATTCGTCTGTCCAGATAAGTTTTGTAAAAAAGTTCTCTTCCTCTTAACCTCGAAGATACCGAAGATACATAGCACCTTATACAAATTAACTCTGTCGTCGTAAGGATGAAAGTTTTGAACTAATGAGAACTTGTAATTATAGAAATGGTGTTTCTTCAAAATACTTTGTACTGAACATCTACTGACTTCCGGATATTCTTCGGTAGCTCGATAGAGGCGTTAGAATTAACCTTCACTACGTCAAGGTTTAAATACTTTCTCTTGGTAAACAACTAGAGTTTTTGATTGATTAAAACTTTAACAATTCTCCCAAAACGCAGAAATTTTTTTTTATTCTTCTAATCTACCCTTAGTCTTCGGAAGTAAGTGTGGATAGTTTTGGTTAAATATTGTACAAATTCTAGTAAGAATTTTTTATATATAATCATATATTTGTTTTCATACAAAAATTAATTTTTCAACAAATACCTACAATAAAGAAATCATTAAACTTAAACTTAATTAAAATTTTTTATCTCAAAAAATATTATTTCCATCTAAAAATGCAAAAATATACATAGTATTTGATTTTAAATAAAAAAGTGAATAACAACTTCCGGTATAACCGGAAGTGCGTGAAGTCGGGAAATATGTTAGATAAATAGGTCGTTATCAATTATACCTTTAGATTTTCAAATTTTTGGTTTAGCCAGAACCCGGGAAACTTCTAATAAACAGTTTCGCTGAGACACCATGTATAATAATTTTAGTGTCTTATAATGTAGGTTATGAAACTGATTTTTTTTTCAAAAGTCAATTCATAGGAATGGAACCGTAAACGGCGTAAACTGCAGCTTCCATCTGTAACAGAAAAAGAAAACACCAAAAACTGCATACTGTACACGTGTTTCGATATCTAAGCAAATATAGTTTTTTTGTGCAGTTTGTCGTGTTTTCCTTTTCTGTTTCAAACGTTAGTTAAATGTAACTTATCACATATAAATACTTTAGTTTGTCAAAAACCATAGCAACTCATCTAATAGGTATTGCAGATCAGACTGTATTTTTTTTATATTTAAAAATTCCTAACGTTCTATTTAGCTGTTTAACATTCTTTTTTGTGTTTCGTTTGAAGAAAATGGTATGTTTTATGTGGAGCTTAAGTGGCTCTCTGTGCTTCGGATGTTTAGCTTGCCTCACTAGGTTTGCCAGTCAATCCAACATCCTCATACAAAAAGCATCATTTAGTTCCATATAAAATAATAAACTATTAAAAAACCAAAAATTTTTTTATTCAAAATTGTGTATTTCATTAGGTACGTAATTTATAAAAACATTTATAGTTTATATTATATTGTTTTATCAACATTTTTATTTTTTAAATTTAGGTTTGATTTGATTTTCTTTGTAACCTCAAAACCAGTGCTATTGTTGATCAGTTAAAGAAAAATCATTTATCATGATTGGTGGTTATCAGTTCTCTGCTTCTTTTTTTTCTTCTCTTTTAAGCGTTTCATTATCTTTTATTTGAGAAATTAAATTAATATACTATTTAATAAAACTAATTAGATAATAAATAGTGTCATTCATTAATAATTAAAATAGAAAATATGGTGTAAAATAATAATTAAATTCAAGTGCTGATTTGAATAATTGTAATAATAATAATAATAAGAATAATAATAATAATTATTTATTTATTGATTACAATATACTTTAGGTATACATGTTGCAATCAATAGGTTTTATTTTCAGATTAGCCCTAGGAACAAGGACCGTCTGCTTAACCTAGCATACACATTTTGTTGTTAAGCTAGCAAGGTCATTTGAAATTAGCTACAGTAATTAACCCAATAATTTTAAAGAGAAAAAAAAACAAATGATAGACACTTATAAATGAAGTTTATAATTGCATAGTAGGCTTAGCTTCACTTTATTTTTGAAAGATTTGAATGGCAGTAAAAAAAATTTGTCGGGACATTATTAAATAACATAGCAGATACATACTTAAAAGATCTTTTAAACATCTGGGAATTGTGCGAAGGTATAGATATCGCTGTTTTTCTCCTGACATTTAAACTATATACATCGGTTCTATACCTAATTTTTTTGCAAAGATAAGATGGAGCAACGCCACTTCTGCTGCACATATTTAGCCAACCGCACCAATTTAGTGTGTGGAATATGTGACTCCTTATTGAGAAACTATTGATAAAACGTAAACATGAATTTTGTAATCTTTCAATTCTGTTAATGTCGCTGCTGTCCAGACACGCATTGTATAAAACGTCACAATAATTAATTGTGACGGCACAAGAGAGTCACATAAAGTAGTAAGTTATGGTTTATAGTGTCGAAAGCCTTAGAATAGTCTAAAGCCACCAGAACTGTAAGCTTCCTTGATCTGTGGCCGATAAAATGTCATCATCAGTCACGCTCAACAACGCCGTTGCACAACTATATCTTTTTCTTTTCTAGTAGCAAAAGTCCCATAGTTATGCAATTGCTTGTATTCAATCCAGTCACTATTAGAGCGGGAGTTGATAAATTTTTTGTTATTATCTGGACAGACGTTTTTGCATAAAAAGAACTAGTATTGTACGTCCCGATGAAGACAACACATCTAGTTGTCGAAACGTCGACTATAGAATAATTTAGTTCTTTGGTTATACATCCAGCTCCTATAGAAGGCCTTGTATGAAAGGAAACTACTACAAATTAAAAATAATAAAAGGAGCAATCAAGAATTTCAATGAGCAGTTAGAGATCTAACGTTAAGATGTGCTAACTTCATAATTTAAACAAACTCCTGTTTACCATTTAAGTGAAAAATAAAGATATGAGTGTTTATGTGTTAAACTAGAATATAGTAGAAAACTAGAAAATGTAAATCAGTTATTAAATTGAATTTAAAATAATTACAATAGCAGTAATTATCAAATGAGCTTACCAGCCAACCTATTAAGAGCAGCTGATGTGAAGAGAATGGATTTGTTTTGCATCGCCACAAGCTCCTTCACAAAAACTTAACTAGATTTTATGTCAACTTAAATAAGTTAAATTAAAGTTTAATTTTTAACTACAAACAACCCTGGTCGACAATAATAAAATATTAAATAAATATAATTTACCAAATTCAAAAATATGTAGGTAAATAAACCAACCGATAATGATACTATAATCATTTATGCACAACATTATCTGTGCGTTTCAGCCAATCAAGAAATATACAACTGAAGGTGGTATTATCGTTGATTTCATCATTATACGGTACCGTCAATATCGGTACGTAAGCACGCGCATTTAACGTAGGTTACTTCAAGATCTTCCT
The DNA here is from genome assembly GCA_030710515.1 of Abscondita cerata. NCBI lineage: Eukaryota > Metazoa > Arthropoda > Insecta > Coleoptera > Lampyridae > Abscondita > Abscondita cerata. Next base: position 792,160 of record JALBCR010004249.1, read on the forward strand.
GTGTTTCTAGCTTATAAACAGTTTCATTTTTTCTAACGTAAATCACATCGTTTTTTGTCCACAATTGCTTGTTAGCAACGCCTAATTTTTGTTTGGTGTCTCTTAACAACTGAGCATGTAGTTTTGTGAGATCTTCGCGAATTGAAATTCTGATGCTACTCAATTTTTTCTTCGAATTGAAAATTAACTGTTTAGTAGTATTTCTCACAAATTTCACAATCAGAGGCCTCGGACCTCCTACCCTGCCCGGAAGTCTATGCGCACAGTCAATGTCTTTTTCATTAATATCCACATTTAATTCTTGTTTACATACATTCATTACAACTTGAATAGGATCCTCCTTATTTGGATCGTCCTTATTCGACTCCTGAACTCCAAAAAAGCGGAAATTATTTGTACGATAGTATTGCTCAGCTTTATCAATTCTGTTGCATAGCTGTTTCTCTCATGATTCTACCTGTTTGGTTAAATAATTTTCATCATTTAATATTCTTTCCAATGCACTATCGATCTGTGGAAGATCATCTCCAGATTCACTTCGTAATTGCCGTTTATTTTTAGTTAACATCGTTAATTATTACCACAGATGTATATAGGTCACGATGATACACACCTCTACTCTCTGCAATACCACATCGAAAAAATGTATCTTCTCAAAGATCTGAAGTTTTCACTCATGCATTCATAATTGTTGAAACTCCATTTTATGTTCATATTAACGTTACATTCGATTTGAATAAAGATGAGCAAAATGGTTTTCGTAAGTTAGAGCCGCCGTACACAAACCACATTTTGCAGATGGCTTCGACCGCAAAAATGCAACCGCGTTCCTGCAGTCGAAACGGGCGTATGCAGTCGGCTTGTAGTCTGAGCGACGCCGCAGCGCCTTGTCATGTAAAATCACTGCAAACAAACCGCAAAAACGTGGTTCAACTACAATTTGTGGTTGGGTTAACCACATTAATCATATCCATTTGGGCTATTTATTTTCATAACGATGATTCTAAAGTAATTATCCTTAAACATAAAATATTATTGAAAAGTTGTAAAAAAATCCCTTTTTCCCACTACTAGCTCTGAAGTGGACAATTATTGCATCTTCTAACTGAGAAGTTGAATTTCTCTATTAATGGTTAATAATTTTTTCTATTGTTGACCTAGGTTAATAATTGACACATTCAAATTTTTTTGAGAATCCAAGAACAAAAACGAGTGAAACATAATTTTAAATATCCACGAGATTATCTTTAACGTATTTGCTGCTTAAAATTACCTTACACAATAAAATTATTTGGATAACAAAATGCCATTAGTTTAAAATTTGAGCCCCCATCCCGTAACCGCAAATACATAATCTGAATTTATTTATTTATTAAATATGATGGTAGAATCGGTTTTTTCAGGTTTCCCAAAGGGGATTTAACCAGGCGAGTTAAGTTACATGAAGAATTTTAAATAAATTACGAATATTTTGTTGTAGGTGTTTTGGATGGTTAACAGAATGTGAAAGGTTCGATCTGTTTCATAAATATGTCGACTATAAAAACTTAATGAGTATGTGGCTAAATGAATTACAAGTGTCAATTTCTGAAACCTAATATTCAAATGATGCAAGGTATGTTTTATTGTTGTTTGATAAATAAAAACACTTTACTTTGAATTCTTATTTAATGAAAATTAGTTTAAATATTGCATCTTAAAATGCAAATTACAAACATAAGCTCAAGCCTTTGACAGACCTTTTTTTGACAACAACATAAACAACATCTAGCCAACTTCACTTAAAAAGTTCTAAGAATATTGACGTGAGTAACACTGCAACATATTCGCGAAGGAATAAATGAAATTTTTAGATGTTTTATACAAGTGTTTTCAGAATCGATGTAAATAAATGCCTGTTAACATCTCCAGCTATACCCAAACTACTCAAACTTGCAGCTCAAACACTCCTAGGTAAAGAAAATTACAGAGGAACATTTTTAAATTGCAACGCGAAAAAAAGCACTTCAATTGAAGTTAACATCACCCAACGATTTCTTCCCGAAAGCAGAGCACAAATTGTAAAAGCCCAAGTGGACTTAAAACATAAACCACTAAGAAGCAAGAAATATACAGAGGAATACAAACAATTTTCACTAAAATTATATTTTACGAACCCCAAAATGTTAATTTTAAAGAAGGTTTTAAATTTTTGCCAGTTCAAAGTGCTACGTGATCATGGTTAGAGTTATATATAAAAAATTTAAATAACCCTTGTGCTACATCTTAACAAATACGATATGCAAAGGTGACAAATTGAAGTCGATAGTATTAAACTGCATAGAAAAACTACAACTACAATGCGGTGCTAATGTTTGGGCAGTAGTAACTGATCAAGGTTCTAATTTTCAAAACCTAATTAAAAGAATATATCACCGGAAAAACCATACCTTCTCGTAAACGATAAGAAAATCTTTTATTTCTTTGATGTCCCCTATTTATTGAAGTCAGTGCAAAATAACTTGATTAAATACGATATAAGCTTTAATAACAAAAAAGCATCTTGGAAAGACATTAAAAATTTCTACATGTCAGACCAATCTAAACCACTGCGATTGGCTCCTAAATCAACTAATTTACATATTACTCCGAATAATTTTCAGAAAATGAAGGTGAAATATGCCACACAAGTGTTTAGTGAATTAGTTGCAGTTGGTTTATCAACGTATGTAGCTTTTAATGCTTTTTGATTTATTTGCATTCCTGTGCTACTTGATTTTTACAAGAAAAATGTTTATTTTTACTATTTGCCTTACATTTGGCTAGTAGTGGAAAAAATAGCATATACACCATGGTTGTGAAGTCCATTATTGCCTACGCACCTTAATAAACTGGTGCTAAGGCAATAATGACAGACTTCACAACCGCGTAGGATAATTCTTTTTAAAAGAACAAAGTTAATCTTTATACAGAATATCGTATGTATAATAAAAATCAAGTACTCTCATTAAATCAGCATAAAAAAATATCAAAATAATAATATTTTTGAATACTTACGAAAGCTTTAAACAAAGGTTTCGAAAACCATTTTTTCACGACCACTATGAAAACTTTACATTTCGTAGTCATAAACCACTAGAGAAAATTTGTCATATCTAAACATCTGCAGAAAATCATTTCGTTACTAGTAACGGTATATATACCCCAATTGACTGAATGTAGTTGCAAAAGCTGATTGGTTGCTCATTTTGATTTGAAACTGACATTTATTTATCTAACCTGAAAATATGTCAAAACGACGTCTACAATTTAAATAAAAAAGTATAGTTGAATATTGATGTTCATTATTGAGAATAAAAAAATGTTTGGTAGTCATGAAAACAGCTATATTTTTTTTAATTGCCAAACTGATTTTAAATTAAACCTTGATTTATTTATTTATTCGTATGTTATATTACACAAATATTGTATTGTGATGTAAGTGTTATGTATGGTGCCCCAGAAGATCAGTATAAACCTGTATAGTGTGGTGACGAAACCGTGTGAGTGAATTGGTTCGTCTTGGCAAAACATTTACTTCAAGGTTTAGGAAAACCACTAAAACCTAAACATGCCAACCCTTACCCACCCTAGTATTCACATGTAATAATATTAATTAAGTGTGTAAACATTATAGAAGGTAAATAAGAACATAAAATATAACAGCACAGCCATGGCAAGACGACATATAATAGACCGGTTCAAGCGCCAGTCACGACAATGACGAAAAAAATAGTAGGTTAAAGAAATAGCAAAACAAAATAATGGAAAAACAGATAATCAAGACAAGAATACAAAATATTGCTGAACTTCAGATGTCCTTCAGATTCGTAAACCATAATATTGCTTCATTCGTTAAATATTGAATGTTTGGAAACCCTCCTTTAAACTTCGTTAATTGACAATCCTCTACAATATGTGTAACGGTCTCTGGTTTGTTTCCACAGTCACAATTTGGGTTAGAAATTGCACCCCATTTGAACAACATAGAGTTGCATTTTGAATGGCCTGTTCTTATGCGATTTACTTTTGACCAAATTTTGATAAAACTCATAGATACTACATACTGGTCGTGGAAAAGGTATAGTGTATTACTTGAGGATAAAATCATGTTTCATTGCTGGTAATTATGAGCCCTCACCATCACTTACGCAGCTAACACACTCTTATGAAAATTATGGTTTTCTCCTCGTGTAATACAATATACTATTTCCTATTTTTACTGCAATCGGTTACACTCTGTAAAATGGGCTAATTTGAAACACACCGTACAATGTTTACGTTTTTGAAAATTAATAACATATATTATGTCTAAATTGATTTTCAATATACTAGTATTGTTATCTAATATTTTTCATTGTATATAGGCTACTTAATTACTCAATTACTGGTACGTATTTGCCAAAATTCTTTCTCTTATTTTTGTTACGATTATAACAGTTAATGTTTAATTTCAATTATTTAAAATTTTAATCGTAATTTTAAAAATTTATGTTCCATTTTTAAGTAAACAAATAGAATTTCACTTATTAATAAAAAATTCACCGCTCCAAAAAGTGACAATACATTTTTTTTGTAATGAATACCTCAAATACTAAAAAAACTTCTTAAAATGTAATTTAAATAAGAACACCATTAAACTATAAATAAACTGTCAAATTACGAAAACCACCGATGCTGAATGAACTTTGGGCAATCAAAGTTACTAGAACGACAACCCGCCAAATTCAAACGTTTGGTAATTATTTCTGAACACAGTGTACATATTTAAATTATTACTTGTGTATTTTACATTATTTGTGGTTTCAAATGAATCTACATTTTGTTCCTATATCAACAATAGATAATGACTAGAAAGTTATGGAAACTTCAACTACAGCATCTACGTTTAAAAGTGAATTTCAAAATGAATGCTTTTACCTAAATTCTACTAATTCTGTCTTTATATAAATAATGCACCAACTTAAGTAGATGTCAATTTATTTGTAAAAGGTACGTACATTATTCTTACAAAAACAAAAAAACTAAAGTTTTTGACTTTGACCGATTATAGCACAAGATTGTTTTATCTTAAACATTATTTTCCATAAAAAATATAAATTACCTACTAATTTAATATGGCATTAATGTATTATCAAAACCACACTGTTCTTATATTATCTGCATAAATGTTAATTGTGTAAAAGGTTTTACATCGATCATAATCAAGTTTTCATCCGTAACATTGTAAAACGTTGTAGTAACTTTCTTCATACAAAAGCGTTACAACCATTTTGTGTTTCAACTTTATGATAAGCTTAAAACGGTGGTATATTTAATAGAACTAGTGTGGTTGTCTGCATCATATTTAAAGGTCTTGTTGATTCTTAAGTGGAAATTTGAACATTTACCGAAGAGGAAATGTAGTGCACAGGCAATATTCTTAAAGTACATAAGCGTTATATGTAGTACCGAATTAAGCCTTCAAGGCTATATATTTATGCGCTATATTCCAAGCCATGGAAGCTTCCTCTTGCATTGTTCTGTAAATGCTTTATTTGTCTCTAAACGCTATTTTGCAAAGACAACGATCTATTTAAAATAAGGAAACGTACATTTTATCATTAAAGTTTCAATTCATGAAGAAATTAGTTTTAAAATACTATATTTATTTTACGTGTTATGTTTTTCAAGTATCGCGTCCATTTATTCGGTCGTTCAGGATTATCAAAAAGTATACAAATCAATTAATCAAAGTGTCAAAAATTACGTGTAATGGACTTTACCTTTATTAAATTAAAAAATACTTATTCATTTGTGTATTTTTTAATCGAGCATTTTCGAAACAAATTTGTCTGTTTAAATTATTTAAATTTATTGATCCGACAAAAAGTAAGGGCTTTATCGGTCGATCTCTTTTTCCTATAATTTGAACATCTGAATAATTTAAATCTTTTTCCATCGTTTTTAGAAAAAGCTTTGACAGCTATACATCAATTGATAGGAAAAAAAACACAGCGTGTAAATGGTAGGCGGTTCCAAACTCATATACAATTTTCAACTTTTTGATAGCGTCAAATATAAATCAATAGAACTGCAAATGAGCTGTTGAATTTATTTTAGATTTATTCAATAGCCATACACTGACCTAACAGATTACTTTCAGTATTTCTTTTTCGTCGCTATCTAATATTAAACTTTTAAAAGTTTCAGATGTGAAATTTATAACTGTATTTTTCTAGAGATTTTTTTATTATTTGTGAGGAAAAGTTTTGCCGGAACGAAAAACCATATGGATAACGTTTACCTTTGATTAAACTTTAATTTTTTATTTAACTAAATTTATAAAAAAAACAATTGCTTTGTAATTTAAAATGCATGAAATGCGTCGGACTGGCAAATTTACACCACTGATTGAATTGAAACAGTTATTAATATTTAATAATAATTTATTTATGTTTAACTAATTGTATTAGGTTAGTTACGCTATCTAGTTAAGTATCTTCGACCAAAACTGCGAGTATTCCAATTTTCATTTATTAATAAATTCTTTCTCTTAAAATATATTTCGTAACTGAATAAAATAAAAGAAAAGTAATACTTATAACTAACTTATCTTACAGTACTGGTTGGAAGTCAACAGTCGGCGATACTTATCTTTACGTATGTCTTGAACAAAGTTGTATAACATAAGAAAATGACCCCTTATCGTACGATAAGGTGGCAGTGTAATGCTACCCTTAAAACGTAAATTTAAAGTTTTCTACTTCAACGTCTCATATGTAACCAAGATAGTTTTTTGATTGATTAAGATATCGATAAGTTTTGTATTTAATTCAAAGATAATATTTTTAAACTTATCTTTAAATGAAGTTAATTTAAATTACATTTTGTTCTGTTTTAAATCCGATCCAGGGTGTGTACAAATAGAGGTCATATATTCAAGGACAAAATAAATGATTCAGTGACCCGCCCTAACTTTCTTGCATCTACACTTATTGCATTCTTAATTCATGTATTGACCAATTTTAATTGCACTTAGAAAGAAAAGTACCCGACAGTTTTCCACAAGTTATGCAGAGAAACCGATAGCGTTGTATTATTGACAATATAATATATCAACTGCGTACCAATTTTCTAGAAAATTCTTAAAGCGTATTTCGAGTAATCTTGGTTAAATTGAATTTAGAAGCAAAATTCGTCAAAAAATTATAGCGATATTTATTGAGGTATTGTGGGCAAAATAAACTTAACTATTTTGTAAACGTTGTAATGTACAGAAGTATAGTATGTAAAGGGTGAGCCAATAGGAATGGATGCCAGATATATATTAGAAACGGTTTGTTGCACATAATTGAAAACAAAATTGTTATAAAAGAAGTGATCATAAAAGAGCTTTTTGCGTATTTAGAAGGTATTGATAAGTTTTTGTTGTATTTTTAAAAATAAAGTGGATATTAAAACAAGCAGGCTATGGAACTAAAACATAACCCAACATCATTTTAAATATAAAAAATAAGAATACTACAATTACAGCAATTGTATTGGTATATACTTTGGAGTTAAAGTAACGATGCTAATTTTTTATCGACTTAAATAGCAATACAATTTACCAAACTGATTGTTTCGATATCCATTCTTAGTATTAATAGTAGTCCTTAACAGAAACATAGGTATAAACATTAAATATACTAGAAAATTTAAACCATAGAACTATTAACCAAGAAATAAATAGTAAATATATTATCACCCCAAAAACTAAAAACAAAAAAAAATGATCTTGTTAGGAGACCTAAGAACTATTAATTTAAAGAAAACATAATTAATAGCTGTTCAAATGTTTAAAATGACCCCCATGGTTTTCATAGTAACAAAGAAGTTTTTCTCTAGTAGTGGAGGAAACAGTTTAATTTATTTCTGCGAATGAAATACTTAGAGCAGCATTTCGTATTTTCTCTAACATGCGTCTCTTGTTGTGCGTCGGTTGAAGTAAACTATATCTTATATATAAAATCAGGCAAGTTAAATCTAGAGACCTATATGGCCAATGCAACTGACTTTGAGGTCATATACACCTCTCAGGATATGTTTTATTTAAAATTTTTTAATTCTTATTAAATAGTGTACTGGACAACCATTTAGTTGTAAAAACATATCCCGACGTAACTCTAGAGGTACATCCTACATAAGCATTTCTTAAAAAGTTGAAAGTTTCATTAAAAAAATTGACTTATAATTTGTTCACCTAAAATTCCACGCCACACATTTATTGACCAGCGGCCCTGGTATTAAACTTCTTGCATCCAATGAGGATTTGTTTCTGACCAATAATGTGTGTTGTGCATCTGAACACATAGTTTGCATAGGTAAGCCAAGGTCTTCCTCAAGCATTTGTAACAGCGTTTTATTGACTTGACCAACACTTTTAATTAATTTTTAAAAAAACGACAAGTTTCAATTGGTATAAAATTTGGGTGTCATCGTCAGATGTAAATGGTTAACTTTATATTTAGGTAAATACTGATATAAGTTTTTGGGTGTACTGAATCTATTTTGAATTTCTTTTTTAATTTTAACTATAATATGAAATAATTGTGAACTTCTGAATAATTACCTTTGAACTATTTATTTTTTTACTGAAAGCTAGCTACTTCTTTCTTTTTTAATAAGAGACTCATAAATTATAACAATAGATTTTATTCATGTCTTTGTAAATCAAACCTTTGACATATGGGTCAATGATCTCTTCGTAAGAGGAATTATAGATGTGTATATGTCAAACTATTAATCTGAACGTTCACGATGAATTAGTAATTTTGTTCTGTCTTAAATTAAAATTTACAAGTGAACACATGCATGAAACAAAATTCGTACAAACTTAAAACTACCGTCTACCTTAGAATACAGGTGAGTGATATTTCATGTCTGTTATCGGTCGGCTCGTCTTCATTTATTAAGACTGCAGACTCGGAAATGCTTTGTAAACCTCTACCATGCTTCGAACAATATAGGTAAGTTTTCACTTTTCTCACTATTTTCTTTAACATTAAAGTTTCGTTTATTGTTTTAGAATTTATTTTATTTATTTATTCTTCTAGCGCGTGTTATGCTTTAATTAGTTGCTGTTTATTGGTTTGTTACAATTCAAAATTTAATTTAAGTATTTGTAGTCTTCTCCAATCTTAACTTGTGTGTTTTGTGAGTTGCCCATTTGTTGGTATCTTTCCGCCAGTCTAAAACTTTGTATTTTGAAAAATCGGAAATACTTCTTATCAAAATTTATCAAAATGATAAGCCCAACTTTTCGTTTTCCTTTTCCGTTCTAACGGCATTTATGGTTTAACCATAGTCTGGATGTGTACAGTTGACTTTGTGCTTCAGCATTTATTTGGTTCTAAACGAGGTCATCTACAAAAATATTACGATCTTTTGATTTATTTGTACCTTAATACAGATCGTAATTACTGTAAATTATCAGGATTTGAGTACACATTTACATGCAACCCCCCTACCACCTTAGGTAAGGCCATTTTAATTTCCGAGCGTCTACATGTTATTTTTTTTTCTTATTGTCCCTTCTTACTTTCCTCCAACTATTTGTTGTCGATTGCAGCTACAAGATCAAGCCATTTACTGTCGATATTAGTTTTACCTCCGAATACGTCACCTTGTTGTCTTTCGCCGAGCTGGAACCACACCCACGACTCATAACATCAAAGACAGCTCCTGTTCTCGAGCCTTCAAGAGTAACAGTACCTAGACACAATTTATGGTTTCTATTACTTACAACCAACCCACCAAGTGATATCGGCAAGGAGTTGACGGCAACTGCAATCATATCTTCACTGGCAATACTCCCATACTTTCAACAAGTACCATTCAAACCTTTATTTTAAAATATTACTGCACATTATTCGGTTGAGATTATTATTTACCTTACATGCTCAATTTGATTCCTTTCTTACATAAACGTATTTTCGCTTTGTGCGTGTATTTCGTCGTAACTGTATATAAAAACAATATTAATAATAATAATAATAATAATAATAATAATAATAAATGTATTTATTTTTACACAAAACTAAGAATTTAATACAAATAATTACAATATTATTCATTGCATAAAAATAGGAGAGAGTTCAGATAAAGCTGCTCTTCCAACCTCCCCATGAAATTAAAATATCTAAATAACATAAGGTACAAAAATAGTATCAAAGTGGAATGTAAAGAATTTGGTAGCGACTTACCATCATCGCGTTAACCTTTAATTTAAATCGATATCGATCGTCCGGATTAAGCATTTTTTTAGGTTAAGAATTATTTGGTTTAGGGAAATTTTATGCGTGAATACGGTTTATACAACATTGTTTCTTTTTGGTTTTATTGGTTATGGTAATAAATTAAACATATTAGGTCAATAATTTTTTTTTATTTACCTTTTTAATTACAATATTTTCATTTAAAAGAATTTTGTAATAGGTTTATAATGCCAACTTCTACGTGCTGATTCGCTATTCGACATTCACTATTCGTCGTTCGTCCGGTTTTTCGACGTTCTTAAATTTTCCGCGACTAATTCACGCGCCACCAACGTCAAAATTTAGAACCCTAACTCGCAAAATTTTAATTAATTGTCCTTTAGATATTGCAAAACGATGCGTCCAATTACTCTGATTAATTCGACATTTAACTTATATGTCCTTAATTACTTCATAATTGATTTATTTAATTCGCTATAAAATTTTAGGTTAGCTTTTTCTTGATTTTCTGAATTTAAATCGACGCAACCTATAGCTATGTTGATGGTCTTTGGGATCTATTCCCTGGATCTTATTATTCTTCTTTCTTATAATTTGCGCAGGCTACATTACTGATTTTAATCGTATTGACAGCAAATTGGATATTTTATCACGAACTGAAGTTTTTCCAACGTTATTCACAAATAACGTCTATTGAGGTTGTTATTTTGCTTTATCTCGGACACACATACTCTAATGAATTGTTTTTCAGTATTGGGAAATGTCTGGAAAGACTATTCACTTTAATGCTAGACTTGTCGCACAAATCACTAGCACATGGTAAGTTTCGACTCTAAAAGCTAATAAATTACATTTTTACTTACAGGGTTTGATTAAACACATTATTCCTTTTAATTCAACGCTTCAATCGTCTAGATTTTTAATTAATTACAATTATTCTTAATAATTAATAACTTAAAAATTTACAAAGTACTAGCAGTCTACTTGAATTTCTAAACGTATAGATGCGCCTTGCAGGGATATGATTTTAATTTTTTTCTGATCAAACTAATAACATTAGCGCAATTTAACAAAAAAGAAGGTAGGCAAAAGATGTACCTTACCAACAAAAAAAAAATCCGATCGGACGCATATTTTCGGGGTTATGATTTTTTAAAAATCAGGGCGTAGCGAAGCGCGCCGGGACAGCTTTTAGCTACTAAAATAGAAGATTTACACGTAATAAATATTTACAAACCTCCTGCAATAGCTTGGCCAGAAACTTTAATGTCGTTTTTTTTCATCTATGTGTATATTTAATTGTCACAACATATTATAGGGCTACAAAGACAACGATGCCAATGGAATAACGTTACAAACGTTGATGGAGTTTCAAAACATACATTTAGTATACAATTCAAAGGACATCAAAACACTTTACTCCGGTCGATGGCAAAACAAAAATTACAGCCCGGACCTGTGTTTAGTGTTAATAGATCGTGACATGGTTCCATTACAATCAAAACGCATGGTATTAAACGATTTTCCAAGAAGTCAATATAGACCTCGCTATTACAAATTAGACTTTTCAAAAAAGTAATTGTATAAATTATAGAACTCTCTCGATTCTATTCTTAGATGGATACTACTAGTTTCTGATAATTATTTTAGGTTTGTAGGTGCTGTTAAATGTGCAGCAAAAAATCAATTCCACGTGGTTTTCGAAAGAAATATGTGTCATGGTGGTCAACTGAAATAAACAGGGGAAATGGAATTCATTAATGGAAAATATGAATTTCGTACATTCAAGTCGTAAAAGCTGGGCACTTTTAAATAAATTAACAAAGTTTAAGAGAGGGTTTGAAAACATTTATAACTTAACGGACGAAGCTGTATTATGGCTTACTAATTCGAAGAACATCTTAAGTTAAGCAATATTTTGTATTCTCTGTTCTGATTATCTGTTTTTCCATTATTGTGTTTGCTATTTCTTCATCCTACTATTTTTTTCGTCATTGTCGTGATTGGCGCTTGGGACAGTCCATTATATGTCGTCATGCAATGGCTGTGCTGTTATATTTTATATTCTTATTTATCTTCTATAATGTTTACACACTTAATTAATATTATTACATACGAATACTAACGTGGGTAAGGGTTGGCATGTTTAGATTTTAGTGGTTTTCTTAAATCTTGAAGTAAATGCTTTGCCAAGACAAAACAATCCACAGTTGCACACGATTTCGTCACTACACTATACAGGTTTATACTGATTTTTTGGGGCACCATACATAACACTTACATCACAATACAATATTAAAAATAAATGAATTTATAAGTTGTGGAGTAAAAATCAGATACGTTGTAAACAAAGTTCACATTAATGAAGAAAATGCGCACCGCAAAGTAATTTGTAAAATCGAAGTAAACACTTTAGTATCGTCCAACAATAGTTAAATGAATCTAACCGCTAAGCCTTTATACGAACGCTACCTACGAGAGTACGTCGGATAGGTGTCGCGCACGCAAGTTCAAGACGAGATCAAAATTTTCTCTCACAAAGCGAAAATGAAATTGCGTACTAACTCTAATTCGTTGAAAAAAGTGAAAAAAAGGGAGTTAAAATTTTCGGTTTGGAAACCGTCTTATTTGTAAGATGTGAATTTAAAACAGTATTTTTCGTGAAAAGACGTTTAGATCTCCGCTATCTTTCCAATATATAGATATACCATTTTTTGTACTTCTAACCGGGATCGCTGAAAAAAGTTTTTTGTAATTCTAAATAAATTTTTACCGTGTGGAACTTTAAGTTTAAAATGTAAATGAAAAACAGTTATCTGTCCAACTGAAACATCTTTCAAATTTTTTATAAATTTGTTCTACTACTTTTTTGTTTAAAACTCACTTCACAAAATACAAAAAAATAAGTTATTTTATACATCGCAATCATCTTTTGAATATAAAAAAAGATAAATTCCTTTAAAAAAAATGGTAAATTCAAATAGCATTTGAGGACAAATGTCACTGTCACTTTTTATTCATTCAGAAGTTCGTTTCCTTCAACATGATCACACTGTTACAACACTTAGACAAAGTCAGTGTCATAAGTTTGCTAAACAATTATTAGTTGCAGATGACAATGCTTGAAAAATCGTGCAAGGCAGAATTTCCAAAAAGCACTCTCCAAAATTATGGAAATCATTGGTCTATTCACTATTTACAAATGGAATAGATTACATCGCGTAAAGTTTTAAAAGGCGATAGATAAATATTTCCTCCTGTAGCTTTTATTTAAATGATTCATTCTTCTTTGAGGAAAAGGACCAAAAACCATTAAATTGTTTTATCGGGCTTCGTTTCCTGTATCAACTTCTTTCTCGAAAACCTGACGAAGTGCATACGTTTATACACGAAACGTAACTCGATAAAACAATTTAGTGGTTTTGGTGCCTCTCTTCAAAGAAAAACCAATCATTTAGATAAGTGTTAAGTACTTATTTAACCATGAAAAACTATTTATCGATTTTGTAGCAACGACCGTCTATTCATTGACTGTTGATTATAAATTTGTTAACAAAAAATCTCTTCCATCAAGAGTACTTCCAATCATATTCAATCAATTCACCGACGTGATCAACCGCACATATTCATAATAATAAAGTTTAAACAATGAAACTCAAAAATTTAACATTTTGTATAGAAAAAATGCAACAGAATTAATTATTTATGAGAGGTTAAACTTTAAAGATTACAAATGAACCTTACCTAAGTTGCCGAATAATATTTTGTTAAAAAACGAACTGAAAATGATAATCAAATGGTCGTAATTTTCGTTTAAAAAATAATCACATATTTAAGTTTAATAACTGCAAATAATTAATTAAAAAAAATTAAGAAATGAACTTGCCTAAACTGTTCATACTGTTCATGAAATTTTATTTGTAATTTCGTTTTTTTGAATGAGAGATTTGTTAGAGTTGCTAAAGGTAATTTAAATTATTTATTCCGTTTGTACTTGTTTTCTGAAAGAAAGGATAATCTGATTGTTTGCATGTTCTTTACATATTTAAAGCACATTTAATGCTTGATCAAATGTTGATGATCTGGATCGCGTTCTGACTTGGTTCAGCAAACAGCCCAAATTTTCTCTGTACTTATGGGATACAAAAACAAAGAATCATTTCGAAGAGTAGCACAATTGGCTTTGATGGTCATTAAGTATCAAAAAATAGGTTAATCGAAATACATATTCGAATAAAGAATTAAACATTTTCTTAATTTTATCGACTTGAATATACACAGGTGTTTAATTTGATTTTATTTCAACAAATTAATTTGCAGATAAGAAGGCGTGTAAACATGTTTTTGTTTTGAGACAGTTTAGTGTCGGTCCGGGTCGCAAAATATACTCAAATTTTGAGCATGTGTATGTGTACAAAGGACCAAAACGTCGGAGATAAATTTCATAAGGTAGGATTCTGTAAAATGTTTACCAATGTAATTTTCAGAAACCTTGATTTTAAGGGTTGTGTATTCTGGTCTGTTTTAAACAATGATTTTTTCTAAAAAACTGTATTGTGGTAACTCCAAATAACTACACGGAACCTAAATGTTGAAATGTCAGAATGAAAAGTCAATTAGTACATTGAGATTATCCTTGGCAATTATTATATCCGTTAGTTCTGTAAATTGGTGCAATTACCAATACTAAATGTTATATTGATTTAATTATATGACTATAGTTTCGAGTCGACTCGATTAATATTTTATTTATCGATTAATATGCGAGTTTATGGTACTGCCACCGTCAAATATTAATTATTATTTGTTTTGAAAACGTTACAAATTAAATTGACAGTGACATCAATAGTCGAAACTACAGTAATATAAATAAATATAGTTAAATACAAAACAATTTATTTTTTAAATTATTTGAATCGTAAACGTTATAAAATTTAAAATTAAAGAAAATTGGTTGTTTTAGGAACCTCTGACAAAATGTGTGTCTTCGTTCCAAATATTTTTTTATTGTTTGAAACAGATGATTAAAACTTTATTTAAGAGGAATGATTCCGTAACACCTTAGTTCAATTTTGCTTTACTTGAAACCTGAAAATATTCGCTTGGTCAATAAAAAACTCTGCCTTAAATAGCAATGATAAGAAAAGCGTATGAAAGCACCTGCGTGATGTTCTTTGCTATTACACACATGAAGTAGAAGGGGGAATGTAATTCTTAAATCATTTAATACAGACCAGATTTAAAACAACTCTATTTTGGCCAAAAATAAAGTTTAACGTAAATTTTTTTGGACAATTATTGCGGCTCCTAGCCAACTGAGAAGTTCTCTATTAGTGGTTAATAAATTTTTCTATTGTTGACCTAGGGTAATAATGGACAATTTAAAATTTTTTGAGAATCTAAGAATAGTTGTTTAACAAAAACGAGTGAAACATAATTTTGTATATCCAGGTGATTATCTTTAACTTATTTGCTGCTTAAAATTACCTAACACGATAAAATTATTTGAATAAAAATACGATCAAGCGTAAAATTGGCTTTTTTAACCCCATTTTTGGGCTTAAAGTAGAACATTTTGCCCTCGGCCTTAAGAGTGTCACTTTTGCGCCCGCGGGCTTGTGGTTTTTAAATCGTTAAAATTGATCTAATGTATATATTGCTGGATGCAACCAAATCGCCATTATTGGTGTATATTGTATAATGACTATTCTGTAATCAACTTTAACAATATTGTAATGATTGATACGCTTGTTAAAAAACTGTATTCTGTAAACGTTTATGTGCAATTGCACTTCACACTTCATAGTGCTTCTATTTCACTGCATGAATGCAGCCATCCCTTCTTAAAACTTTAGTAGTGTAATCTCCTTAACCTAACCTTAATCATTTGTCTTCTACTTTTCTCTTCCTTTATTTTCTATTTGCTTATTTTAGTCCTGTTATCGCTTGTTCTCTATGATTTTGCATTCCGTTTTATTATTTCCATCGTAATCCTACTCCTGTACGACAAAAAAGTTTTTATAAGGCTAAACACATTTCGAAATCTTTGTTTCGGGTAAAGCATAAAGTAAGTGTGTCATTTATTATTAATACTCTGCTTGTATTTTAGATTAACAACATGTGGAATGCAATTCAAATAAGGTCGTTTATTTCCAAAACATAGGCCAGACTAGACCTTCACAATCATTAAAACAGACCCTAAATTGTCGAAATAGTACTTTTAGGACGTAGGCGTATGTATTTCTTGCATATTTCCATAACATTAACAGAGAATCCTTCGTCTAATACAGTGAAACTTCTTGACATATTGGTCTTTGTTTCTGGGATGGACACGTAGATAAAAGATCCTTTATCTTTCACATGTTCAATATTTAAGTTTACCAGTTCATTGCATCGTAAACCTCCACAAACACCCATTATGACAGCAACCTAGAAATATTTAAAATAATTAAGATACCAATACAAAAGAAAAGAAAATTGCGGTTGTACCTTCATCATTAAGTACTTTTCATCAGATGCTGTTTTTAAAAATTGTTCGATGTGTCCCCTCTCAAGCACTTTTGCCTTCTTTGCATTGTAGTTTTTTGATTGGCTCTTGAGATAAGCAATTAATTTGCCGTATTTTGATATGTCGATATTTCTATGCACATTCAAAGTTGCTCTTAACATTGAATATTTCGTCCACATCGACGAGGAGGCAAACTTGCTTCTTACATTTAAAAAATAATCCAACAGGACGTCTCTCGTTTATGATGTTTGCACCTCTTTTCTATCTCCATTCATTAAAAGTGGCAAATTCTTTTATGTATGCATCTTTAGATTTGGCCGGCAACAGTTGCAGGGTTACTTCTTCAGCTTCTACTTTAATTTCTACCGGCAAAGAATCACTTTCTGACATTTTTCAAAACGACGCACACAAACGATTTCTAATTTTTTCACAAATATTGTTTTAATAAACAAGCATCCTAGCAACTAATAATGCAAATCCGTCCAAAGTTTCACTCAATTTTCTAATATTTGCTATTACATTGAAATTTTAGAACTGTCAGATTACTTATTTTCAATTAAGTTAGTTTGATTGTGGATAAAATCTTGTATTGCATTCGTGTTTTAGTGGCATATTATCCCCTTAAGAAAATTAAACGCTCGAACTTCGTTCTCGCGATTAAAAATTCTTGCGTGGATAATCTGCCCACTAAAACACATATACAATAAATAGCTATTAATTATGAAAAGTGGATAATCAGCCTTGTGATGTATCAAGCAAAAGTTATATAACGATTACGTTATCGAATAATTACATTATAATTCAATGGTATGTAAACGTTATATAACTTTTTACTTGATACATCACAAGGCTGAACTGTCTTACTCAATTCTTCCAATTTCTACAAATTGTAAAGTGTATTCATTTTTTATTAAAATATTTTTTATTAGTTTTAAGTTTTTATTATGAAACTGTAAATTTGAGAATTTAATGCTCTGTCAACAAAATTTATTATGTCACTTACTTTATATGTCATTGTTGCATTTGAATTAAAGTTTAGGTATTTGTATGATTCATCAAATACGTAAACTAGTACTAAATTGGTACTGTCCAGTGGTGTTGCCACATAGATAGACACTTCCGATTCATTATTCAGTTGAAGCATAAAACTTGAAAGTGCTCAATTTTCTGATTTAAAATTATCAATTAAAATCATATTTCGAGTTAAATTTAAAATGTTTATACTGTTGCGATTCTTATCACTTTGTTTTCGTTAACGCATTTAAAATAGCGAGAATTAATAAACACTCAATATCAAGTTTCACTCGTCAACGGCGTGCAGTTCTTTACTTGTATGAAAATACATCAACTATTACACTTCTATTTTATGTCAACTTAACTGACGACTAATAACTGATCTCTCAATTTATGATGACGCTTATATATATGAAAGACAATAATCAAGAAGATAATTGAATGTTCTACAAACGCACCGATTATTGTAATTTATTCTGGGAACTTCATTGGCGTTACACGGCCCCCTCCTTAAGACTGTTCTGTCCCAGAACACCTATAGAATGGATGGTAGCGGTAACGGCAATCCTGTCGCAGATCTCGATCCACACAACGGGCAAGCGAATACTCAACTGGTACATCGAAGAGGTTTTGTTGAACCTCAGTCGTAACTCCAAACCTTGCCTTGGTCGTTCCTCCGTATTTTGCTATAAATTCATGGATGTATTTTTACATCTTTGGTTTCATGTTTTACTCGTTATTATACACGTCCAAATGTGATTGGTAGTCAAATCGTTGTTACCAGCTTATGGGGGTTAGCCGATCGCAATGTACTACTTTCTGTTTTCCTGTATGTGGTTTTAGGATACGTAAATGACGTATCTCCCCCTTGGGCTTGAACGTTGTACCGCACCTTCATCCGATCACTGGTAATTTGGATTATGTATGTCATCGTACCTCTTCCGGAGTTTCCTGACATAATCTTCTACTGCAACTTTTTCTTCAGGTCTACATCCAAATTGAAGATCGCATGGTAAGCGTATTTTACGACCAAGCATTACGCAGGCAGGTGTTTGTCCTGTACTCTCGTGAACGGATAATTGATACGCCATCTGAGATAAATGTAAATGCTGGTCCCAATCCCTCTGATGTTCCCTCTTTGTTTGGTGTGCCATATGCTTTTGCCCATTTGGTAAAGTCATCCATTGCACCAAAATATATTTGTTTCCACATCACTTTCAGGAAACGGACCTGCGATTTCTATCGCTAGGAACGGTAACGACGAAACGTCACATAATCCCCTTAATGTTGAACTTAACGTTAATTCTAATAATCAACAAGATAATAATGGTTCAATTAATCGTATATTAGTTAAACCACCATCATTTTGGGACGATGATCCAGCTATTTGGTTTAAGGTAACTGAGGCTCAATTTGAATTGTCAAAAATTACTGTCGATACAACTAAATATTTTACTGTTGTAGCGACATTAGATCAAAGAACGTTAAAAATGGTTAACGATATTTTAATCAATCCTCCAGATTACAATAAATATGAGACATTAAGAAATGCTTTAATTTCTAGATTAACAGAATCTGAGGATTCAAAATTACAAAAATTATTACGAGAATTAGATTTAGGTGATCAAAAACCAACTCAGTTATTGCGTGAAATGAAAATGTTATCAGGAAACTCAATTACAGTTGACATTTTAAAAAAACTTTGTCTAAAACGTCTACCACTACAAGTGCAAATCATTTTGACAATTAGTTCAGAACCTTTAGACAATTTAGCAGCAATGGCAGACCAAATATTGGAAACACACACATCTAGTTTTAATATCACCGAAGTTTCGCAAACAACACCTTCACAGAATCAAACTCAAAATTGGGAACAAAAATTTAATGACTTACGGTTAGAACTGCGACGTGAAATTAATAAACTAAACAATTTCAATAAACGCAGTCGTAGTCAATCTTTCAATCGTCAAAAAAATGGTTTCTGTTATTATCATAGTCGTTTTGCGGAAAAAACCAAAAAGTGTAACAAACTTTGCACTTTTAAAAACTCTTCGGAAAACCAGAAAGTCAATTACAGGTGGCGGACTGTAATGGACTAATTAACAATCGCCTTTTCATTTTAGATCCAACTACTAAAAAGTCGTTATTTAATTGATACTGGCGCCGATATTTCAGCAATTCCTGCATCTGTTAATAACAAATTAAACTCTTGCAACGAATTAGATATACTTAACGAATTCAAATGTATAACTATTGATAAAACATTTACATCGACTAATGTTAAACACTCAGTAACTCATGTTATTGAACCGAAAGGTCAACCAATTGCTTGTAAAACTCGCCGTTTAGCATCTGACAAACTCACAATTGCCAAAAAGGAATTTGAGTTAATGTTAGAACGAGGTTTATGTAAACCTTCGGACAGTCAATGGGCAAGCCCATTACAATTAGTTAAAAAGAAAAATGGACAATGGCGACCTTGTGGTGATTATCGTAGATTAAATTCAATCACTCAACCTGATCGGTACCCAATACCAATTCTTTAGGATTTCACACATCAACTTGCTGGATGTACAATTTTTTCCACAATCGATTTAGTAAGAGCTTACCACCAAATTCCAGTTGAATCAAGCGATATTCCAAAAACAGCTATTTCTACTCCTTTTGGATTATTCGAGTTCACACGTATGCCCTTTGGACTACGTAACGCGGCTCAAACATTTCAAAGGTTTATACACTCTGTATTACGTGGGTTTGACTTTTGCTTCTCATACATTGATGATATTCTTGTAGCATCTTGCAATAGAGATGAACATTTGTTGCACCTTAAATTGGTTTTCAAAAAATTACAAGAATACGGTCTAATAATTAATTTGAATAAATGCGTTTTTGCAAAATCTGAAGTTAATTTTTTATGCTATAATGTAAATGACGAAGGAATTCGTCCATCTTCCGACCGTACCGAAGCAATTATAAATTTCAAAAAACCCGACACCTTTCGAGATTTAAAACGATTCCTTGGAATGCTCAATTTTTATAGGAGATTTATTCCTCATGCCGCACACGAACAAATTCCTCTTAACAAATTTTTAAAAGGATCAATAAAAAATGATAAACGTAAAATTGTTTGGTCTGCTGAAACTGAACGAGCATTTGATACTGTTCGTCAACAACTAATTGATGCAACGGTTCTTGTTCACCCACAATCAGATGCACCATTAGCTGTTATGGTAGATGCTTCTGATTCAGCAATTGGAGCTGTAGTACAACAATACGTTAACGATCATTGGCAACCATTAAGTTTCTTCTCAACTAAATTAATTCCAGCTCAACAAAAATACAGGGCATACGATAGGGAACTCTTAGCTATATATTCTAGTATTAAACACTTTCGTTCACTTCTTGAAGGTCGAAATTTTACAGTTTGTAATGATCACAAACCATTAACTACAAAAATTTTGAACGACTCACATTCTTCTTTAAATTTATTATTATATTCAATTTTTGGTACTAACAAAAGTATTTACTGCGATAATTCGACAGGAATTCCAAGACCTTAGGTTCCACAAACATTTACTAAATCTGTTTTTAATAGTGTTCATTCTCTGTCACATCCAGGTATTCGAACTAGTATCAAAACTATTTCAAAAAAATGTATTTGGTTTAATATGAAAACAAAATATTAAATGTTGTAATAACTGTCAAACTTCAAAAATTTCTCGCCACGTTAAATCACCAATTGGTCAATTTAACAATGTGCATTGCAGGTTTGATGAAATTCATTTAGATTTAATAAGTCCTTTACCAACTTCAGAAAATAACAAATACTGTGTCACTATGATAGATCGCTACACGCGTTGGACGGAAGCTATTCCAATTCCCGACATTCACGCAGAAACAGTAGCTGTTGCAATTTTTGGAGGATGTATAGCTAGGTTTGGTGTACCTTCCATTATAGTCACCGATCAAGGACGTCAATTTGAATCAGCTTTGTTTAAAGAACTATCGCGGATTATTGGGTTTAAGCGAATACGTACTACTGCTTATAATCCTCAGGCAAATGGTTTTATTGAAAGATGGCACAGAACGCTTAAAGCAGCTCTTATGTATCATCAATCGTTCAAATTGGACCAGAATTTTGACAACTGGACAAAATATTTATATACCTAGCGATTTTGTCATTACAAATAAAAACATTCCAACTCAATCTGAATTTGTCAGTCAACTCCGTAAATACTTTGAAAATATTAAACCTACTCCGGCAACAAATCACTCTAAAGAATTTTTTTGTTTTTAAAGATTTTAATTCATGTTCACATGTGTTACTTAGAAAAGACTTTTTTCATACATCACTTCAACCACCTTATGAAGGCCCATATGAAGTTATCGAACGATCAGATACACTTTTCTAAATTAATTTTAAATAAAATCCTAAAGTTTTTTCAATTAATCGTGTTAAACCATATAATTTTTAAAAATCACCCCACCATCCACCCCCCAATCAACCCCCACAACAAAAAAACATAAAAAACACAAAAAAAACCACTACAATTCCCACCAAACCACACCCCACCCAACCACAAAAAAAGAACCAACCAACACCCCCCACATAAATTAACCAAACCCTACAATCACTACAGTGGAAGGGGGTAATAAAGAAAACAAACAAACCACCCCCCCCCACATAAAAATTTAAATTCATAAAAAATAACCCAAAAAAAAAAAACAGCGAACCCCCCCCCCTTTGGACCCTGCTTTCATTTTCTCTGATGACCTCGCCTTGTACGTGTATGAGGTGATTTTTGAATGACGTCATCTGTGACCTCGCCTTGTACGTGTATGAGGTGATTTTTGAATGACGTCATCTGTGACCTCGCCGTTAACGTGTACTAGGTCTTTTGGAAATTTTTTGCTGACGTCAATGCCGGCAGGGATTTTTGGGGAAATTTTAATTAACGCCACTTTGGCATAATGACGTACGTCTTACCTTGAAATAAAATAGTGCAATAAAGATAAAAAATATATATTTGTCTCTCTCATTTACATACATATTACATTCAATACTACAATACATGAAAATATTAAGCAAACGTTGGATCACATGGACATCTTCTTCTTCATCTGCTCGCGATGGAGATGTGGTACTGCTGCATCCTTCTTCAACGCACATATTTCCCAACGGTCTTCATCTTCTGTAAATCGAAAAAGAAATTAAAATAAACACTAAATGTAATAAATTGAATGGAAATTTTTAAATATTTAATAATGAATCATAAAAAATCATAACTTAGCGCTGTAAAAATTAAAAAATACACAACGTAAAACAATATGGCGGAATTAAAACTTATCTAATGAAATGAATTGATTAATAATTAAGTTGCGACATCTAGTGCCGCCTCATACTATCATTCGAAATGTAAAATAAAATGATTAAGATTGTTGTTTATTAAAGAAGTAATCTTACAATCCAAAAATTAATGTTATAAAACTAAAAAATTTTAAATAAAAATGTTGAGACGTATGTTAAATAATTAATCACGATATAAAAATTAGCGCTGTAACACTAAAAATGTTCAAATTCAAACAACAAAAGTGGTGGAATTATAAGAAAGAAATTTGTAAAGTGTAAATTATAAAATAAAGTAAATAAAAAAAACTACAAGTTCTTGGTTGATAAAATGAATTTTGAAACTGATTAAGAAAAATTAGATGTTGAATACGATAATGTGTTTGAACAAAATCAAAATTACAACATCATGCAAAGGTAATATTAAAATCAAAAATTAACGACACGCAAAATAAAAAAAAAATCAACGCCAAACAAGCAGAATTAAAAGGAATTACTACATCATGCATTACAGAATAACGTTTATAACACGGTTCATAGATTAAAAAAACAAATTTTGTAACGTAAAATCGAAACTTAGCGCTGCAAAGATAAAAATACTCAACGTTAAAATCAAAATGGTTGATTTAAAACAAACACAAATAAAAATTTTAAATTAAGAAACTAATATTTAAAAAATAATAAAGCGGAGTTAAGTACTACATCATGCATTACAGAATAACGTTTATAACACGGTTCATAGATTAAAAAAAAACAAATTTTGTAAAAACTGATTTTGAACGGAAGTAAAACCATCCAGCGTAAAAAGTAAATACGCCATCAAAACTAAACCAAGAAATAATTAAAAACGTACTTACCCCTCTAGATACATACACAAGATCTGACACTACCGGTGGTTGAAAATAAACTGTAATATTGTAATTAGAAATCGTAATTAGCCCTAATCACGTCACGCGGTATTTTCCTTCGCTGTGCGAATGACGTGTACCTGCATACCGAAACGATTAAATAAATTTTCTATTGTCATATTGTTAAACGAATCTTAAAAATAATTCTAAATAGATAAAACTTTGAGAAAAATTGGAATACGTTAGCAATCTATAAGAATAATGTGCAAACGAAAAACTGTAAACATTTCTGCCGTGGTAAATTAAACGAATTTTAATAATTGTACAACTGCAATCTTTTTCAACATCACTCTGTAGCTCTAAACTAAACCAACAGTAAATTGGATGAACCATATAGATGAATAATAGATAAAACAAAAACTTTTGAAAATAACAAACGTTTTGAATTATTTAAAAAATAAAGGAATAGTTTTTCAAAAACAAAAATGTTAAAAATGCACTTTTCAACTATTAGAAATTTGTCGATGGCCATTAATCCACAAGGACTATTAATGTTTCGCTGGTGAAATTTTAACGACACTAATGAATAATTGACATTCCTCTGCTTTCAAAAATGCATAGTTTCTAGTGAATCATTGCAAATATTTAAAAAATAATGTAAAATTTTAAGAAAAAACGTAAAAAGATTTCATTCAGAATTTTGTTTAAAGAAAACAATAAAGTACATTCGACAAACGAACCATCAACAACAAATGCGTGACATAAGAATTAAACATGTTCTAAAAATGATTTCGCGTTTCCGTTTACAAAATCGGAAAAACTAAACGTAAAATGTAAAAAGTTACTCAAACAAACTAAAACTGATGTAAAAATATGAAACAGGGTACAGCAATATTTTCAATTTAAACATCTAAAGTCTTCTTAAGAAAACAAATTATAGATTTTATGCACTGATTGAAATATAGTTTTGGAATAACAAATTGTTAGCCTTTATTGAAAATATAGCGAGAATAAACAAATTAATTCCTTATTTCTTAAATTGTTATTCAAGTAAAACATAAACCTTTAAACAAAATGATGTTAAAAAACCAATAGTTACACCTAACAACGGCTTTTTACTGCTTGACAAATACATTCGAATTTACAAATTCTTTTGTTGTTTAATACATACTTACAAATTTAATAATTTTTAGGGTATAGAACGTTAATGATCATTGATCTTAAGTAGGAAAACTACAGATTTTCATCTGAATTTCAAAATTTCTTATATTTTACGCCACAACTAAAAAACTAGAATTAAATTTAACTAGAATTACTCAAAATATGCGTTAATTAGAATGCATCGATAAAATACCCAAATTACGTGACGTCACAAACTTAATTATCCAACAATCTTCACCATTCAATAAATTTAATTTACTAACTTCCAAAATCATTTATGAAACTCAAGGAACATTTAGTTTCTTTAATGTATATTCTACAAACATCAAAATCTCAAATCCAAAAATTCCAAATTTATACTCTTTACCTAAAATACATAAAACCAACCATCCTATTAGACCAATAGTTAATTACAAATCTTCACCAACATACTTTATTTCTAAATTTCTATCCCGCGTTATATCAAAAGAAATTAATTTCAAACCATCTTATTCTATCAAAAATACAATTAAATTAGTAGAAAATTTATCTAAACCGAGAATCATTCTAAGGAAGAGTATAAGACGTTTACAAAAAAAACATTTTATTATTACGGTAGTGGTTCTAACAAAAATCAAAAGAAACATTACAACGATAACGCATAAGATTCTTTTGTAACATGTAGGCGAACACATAACAATGATGCTAAGTATCTCGAAATGTACACGTTTGACAAATGCAATTTATCACATTGAAATTTTTGAATTATACATTAAACATCATAGTCTTCAAACTTTATTCACAATGCAAGAGTTTATATTGAATAAAGTAAAAGATGTTAACTCACATAATCTGAACCTTGAATGATTCTGTAATGATGTTCAATCAGCTTCAGATGACGAATATAAAAATTTGAAGGAAGCAATTAAATATGTTTTAAGATATACTAAAAACTTATTGTTACACGACTTGTACTATACTTACTAATTTTCTAATTGATGAAATTAAAAATACGACTTCGTGAATAATCAAAATATACATATTTTATATTTATACTAACGTGAATGTAAATAAAGTATTTCCAATATAGATCATACGGGTCTTGTATGATCACATATAGTTAATTCTTAGCCCTGGGCAAGCTTACCCATATACACTATCTGCTAAACATAATTTCATGATGTATCGCATATGTAATTGATTTTTGGGTAGTCAACAGTTACGTTGTGATTATATGATTTTTAACGTTAATGAATAGACTAAAATTAAAAAAAAAAAAAACACTGCATACACACTTAAACAACATTGACGAGGAGCTGATCATTTCAGCATCTTCGTCATTACCTTCCCAGGATTCTATTTCATGTAATGCCTTATTTATAAATAAATAAAAAGATTCGATTTTTAACCTTTGCAATAGGCCTGTATCACAATATTTAATTCTTCAAAAATTTTGTGTAAGTATATCATCTATATTTGGCGGAAAAGGTACAATAGGAAAACATCTTTATTTAAAACGTGCCAATGAAAAATGTAATTATAGACAATTCTTTTGTTAAACTACAATCTTTAATACTCTTTGAAGAAAATCAGATTCTGCACGTCTACACAATTAAATTAAAGATAATGGTGTACTTAATAAATTTTATTTTGCTTTATACAATGTTAAATAATAACAAAACTATTTACACTTTTGGTAAAATATTAACGTAAACAATAACAATAGTTACTATTATGTAATAATAATGATAATATTAATTTGTGAGATTTTCTAAAATTACAAAGAAAATAAATCAATTACCTAATGAGACCAAAAAACGTTATTAAAATAAATTTCTTAATACACCCTAAATTTTCTAATTAGAAACAAATATAACTGTGCGATCAAAATGTAACTTTTAACTAAATTAGTCATACTAATTGTTTCAGCAATGCTATATAATACAGATATTCTATTTTAAAAAAGTTAGTTTTATTTTCATATTCAGCAAGAAGCAATGGTTCGACCAAAAATAACCAAGTCTATGAACGCGTTAATTACTCGTTTATTAAAAATCCTAGAATTCTAAATAAAGTGCTGTGTAAATTTGTTTCGTGTTTTAAACCTACAACCTCGTGGAATAATTATCAAACAAAATATTTAAAATTAATCACTTACAAATATATCACTAACCTTTTAAAAGCAAACGATAATAAATTGTTATTAAAATTGAAGCATGAAGAAACTGCCGAAGAGTTTCTTTTTAACGAACGGTCAAAATGGGACCAATTAGAAGATACATATATACAGTATAATCCGGAAACTAAAGAAGTTACAACTTTTATACTTCATCAATATCAACTGCTCAACCGTTAACGCCTTTAAAAAAATTAAAACTGGGAAAGAACACTTTCAAATATACTACCGACATTTCTTCAGAGTCCGAAACAGAAGCTGATAAAGTACTTCAACAAAATAACAAAGTTGTATTAAGTTATTTATTCGATAAAGATAATGAAAGCGTTTTCAAATTGTTACTCAACAAACTTGAAAAATGCTCAATTTGTTGGGAGATGAAACCATTAAAAGATTTCCATTATATCGTTGAATGTTCTCATTCTTTCTGCCACACTTGTATGAATACCTTAATATCCAATACGACAACACCTGGATGTGCTTGCGCTATTTGCAGAAAAATATTTTTTAAGGGTGTGAAAATGTCATACGATACACGTTTCAAAGTATCGCATCAAATATATTTTAAGAACGATTAATTGTATATTATATCTCGTATTGTAAAACATATATAATGTATTTTATAAACAACAATATATTGTTTTAATATTATAATTTGCAATATTTACAGTATTGTATCTTGTAAATCGTTACTTATTTAATATTTATGCGGCTTAATGTATATATAACTTTATACACTATTATAAACTACAAAATGCAATCAAATATATAACTTTGAATATTAACATAATAGTTATTTACTATACAAGTACTACATTTGAGTGAGAAGTAATCCTACATTAAGTTTGAACTAGTCTAATTCAAAAACATAACCGATAATGAAATAAATAATAATAATAAATAAAAAATATTCGCCATTTATCCCTCAAAGGATCTGTAGCATAACGTCTAATTTTTCAAAAATCTTTTGCAGAAAAAACATCTTTATTTGACGAAAAAAGATACAATTACAAACCATTGCATTTAACTAAAATTCCTAAATTTTGTATTTACCGAATTAAACCTGAGTCATAGACTTCAAAGCGCGCATTTGTTGTTAATAGTATTTGCTACTATGTTCAAATTTTAAATATCAATTAAGTTTGGCGCAAAAACGCAGGTTAACTTCGTGTTTCATTAAAAGGTATTTACACTAATATGGCTTCAATGTTACTTGAAGAATACAGCAGTGACGATAATGATTAAAGCTTTCTTATTTATATTTTTTTATAACAAAATGTAAATTTTTACAAAATCAAACATAGTTGTAAAATATAATGGTTTTTTTTAATAATAAATAAAATTGTATAATTTTGTTAATTAAAAAGATACTCGATAAAATCCAAGACTTCGATTATGCCTTTCAGGCAACTCCTCTTCAAATTCCATTTCATCAGCGGCTATACTCGATGCCTCCTCTTCAGGGTTATCTATAAATTGAATTGCATAAATGTACAAACAAAAAGAATATTGTTTATAGGTACCTTCAGATGAGATCGAAATGATTTCAATGACGCTTTCGTCATCTTCCGATTCACGCAAAGTTTGTCGATCCGCTTCACACCAAGGTAATTCATCCTCGTATATACCCCTCGCATTAGGAGTACCAAATACATCTATGACAAATATACTGTTAACTTAATGATAACAAAATTATTATTTTACTAATGCAAGCAAAACCTTAAACATCTTACCCGAACTTTCCATACTTAAATTAATCGTCGAGTCGTCATAACTGTCTTCAAACAGTCGGCCTTCTAACACAGGAAGATGCTCGTCTTTGGAATGCATATTACCGAATACTATGCATTTAGACATTTCTCCAAAACATGTATATAACACTTCAGATATTTAAAATTTGAAAACGGCACAATGTTTAATTGTTAATGAACACTTTTGTCACTAACCACAATTTCTACTATTAAAAGGTCATATACTTACTACAATTAGTATGGAAAGTTCGGGTAAGATGTTTAAGGTTTTGCTTGCATTAGTAAAATAATAATTTTGTTATCATTAAGTTAACAGTATATTTGTCATAGATGTATTTGGTACTCTAATGCGAGGGGTATATACGAGGATGAATTACCTTGGTGTGAAGCGGATCGACAAACTTTGCGTGAATCGGAAGATGACGAAAGCGTCATTGAAATCATTTCGATCTCATCTGAAGGTACCTATTAACAATATTCTTTTTGTTTGTACATTTATGCAATTCAATTTATAGATAACCCTGAAGAGGAGGCATCGAGTATAGCCGCTGATGAAATGGAATTTGACGAGGAGTTGCCTGAAGGCATATA
The DNA here is from genome assembly GCA_030710515.1 of Abscondita cerata. Taxonomy (NCBI): domain Eukaryota; kingdom Metazoa; phylum Arthropoda; class Insecta; order Coleoptera; family Lampyridae; genus Abscondita; species Abscondita cerata. The sequence continues at coordinate 821,791 of JALBCR010004249.1, forward strand.
ATCGAAGTCTTGATTTTATCGAGTATCTTTTTAATTAACAAAACCTTATACAATTTTATTTATTATAAAAAACCATTATATTTTACAACTATGTTTGATTTTATAAAAAATTTACATTTTGTTATAAAAAAATATAAATAAGAAAGCTTCTTAATCATTATCGTCACCGCTGTATTCTTCAAGTAACATTGAAGCCATATTAGTGTAAATACCTTTTAATGAAACATGAAGTTAACCTGCGTTTTGCGCCAAACTTAATTGATATTTAAAATTTGAACATAGTAGTCAAATACCCTATTAACAACAAATGCGCGCTTTGAAGTCTATGACTCAGGTTTAATTCGGTAAATACAAAATTTAGGGATTTTTAGTTAAATGCAATGGTTTGTAATTGTATCTTTTTTCGTCAAATAAAGATGTTTTTTCTGCAAAAAGATTTTTGAAAAAATTAGACGTTATGCTACAGATCCTTTGGAGGGATAAATGGCGAATATTTTTTATTTATTATTATTATTTATTTCATTATCGGTTATGTTTTTGAATTAGACTAGTTCAAACTTAATGTAGGATTACTTCTCACTCAAATGTAGTACTTGTATAGTAAATAACTATTATGTTAATATTCAAAGTTATATATTTGATTGCATTTTGTAGTTTATAATAGTTATAAAGTTATATATACATTAAGCCGCATAAATATTAAATAAGTAACGATTTACAAGATACAATACTGTAAATATTGCAAATTATAATATTAAAACAATATATTGTTGTTTATAAAATACATTATATATGTTTTACAATACGAGATATAATATACAATTAATCGTTCTTAAAATATATTTGATGCGATACTTTGAAACGTGTATCGTATGACATTTTCACACCCTTAAAAATATTTTTCTGCAAATAGCGCAAGCACATCCAGGTGTTGTCGTATTGATATTAAGGTATTCATACAAGTAGTGGCTAGAAAGAATGAGAACATTCAACGATATAATGGAAATCTTTTGAATGGTTTCATCTCCCAACAAATTGAGCATTTTTCAAGTTTGTTGGTAACAATTTGAAAAGCTTTCATTATCTTTATCCGAATAAATAACTATAATACAACTTTGTTATTTTGTTGAAGTACTTTATCAGCTTCTGTTTCGGACTCTGAAGAAAATGTCGTAGTATATTTGGAAGTGTTCTTTCCCAGTTTTAATTTTTTTTTAAAGGCGTTAACGGTTGGCAGTTGATACTGACAACAAAATAACAAAGTTGTAACTTTTCTTTAGTACCCCACCTTCCTCTGGATTATACTGTTTCCATAGATAATACTATTTCGACCCTATATATGTAACTTCCTAGTGGTCCCATTTTGACCGTTCGTTAAAAAGAAACTCTTCGGCAGTTTCTTCATGCTTCAATTTTAATAACAATTTATTATCGTTTGCTTTTAAAAGGTCAGTGATATATTTGTAAGTGATTAATTTTAAATATTTTGTTTGATATTATTCCACGAGGTTGTAGGTTTAAAACACGAAACAAATTTACACAGCACTTTATTTAGAATTCTAGGATTTTTAATAAACGAGTAATTAACGCGTTCATAGACTTGGTTATTTTTGGTCGAACCATTGCTTTTGCTGAATATGAAAATAAAACTAACTTTTTAAAATAGAATATCGTATTATATAGCATTGCTGAACAATTAGTATGACTAATTTAGTTAAAGGTTACATTTTGATCGCACAGTTATATTTGTTTCTAATTAGAAAATTTAGGGTGTATTAAGAAATTTATTTTAATAACGTTTTTGGTCTCATTAGGTAATTGATTTATTTTCTTTGTAATTTTAGAAAATCTCACAAATTAATATTATCATTATTATTACATAATAGTAACTATTGTTATTGTTTACGTTAATATTTTACCAAAAAGTGTAAATAGTTTTGTTATTATTTAACATTGTATAAAGCAAAATAAAATTTATTAAGTACACCATTATCTTTAATTTAATTGTGTAGACGTGCAGAATCTGATTTTCTTCAAAGACGTATTAAAGATTGTAGTTTAACAAAAGAATTGTCTATAATTACATTTTCATTGGCACGTTTTAAATAAAGATGTTTTCCTATTGTACCTTTTCCGCCAAATATAGATGATATACTTACACAAAATTTTTGAAGAATTAAATATTGTGATACAGGCCTATTGCAAAGGTTAAAAATCGAATCTTTTATTTATTTATAAATAAGGCATTACATGAAATAGAATCCTGGGAAGGTAATGACGAAGATGCTGAAATGATCAGCTCCTCGTCAATGTTGTTTAAGTGTGTATGCAGTGTTTTTTTTAAATTTTAGTCTATTCATTAACGTTAAAAATCATATAATCACAACGTAACTGTTGACTACCCAAAATCAATTACATATGCGATACATCATGAAATTATGTTTAGCAGATAGTGTATATGGGTAAGCTTGCCCAGGGCTAAGAATTAACTATATGTGATCATACAAGACCCGTATGATCTATATTGGAAATACTTTATTTACATTCACGTTAGTATAAATATAAAATATGTATATTTTGATTATTCACGAAGTCGTATTTTTAATTTCATCAATTAGAAAATTAGTAAGTATAGTACAAGTCGTGTAACAATAAGTTTTTAGTATATCTTAAAACATATTTAATTGCTTCCTTCAAATTTTTATATTCGTCATCTGAAGCTGATTGAACATCATTACAGAATCATTCAAGGTTCAGATTATGTGAGTTAACATCTTTTACTTTTATTCAATATAAACTCTTGCATTGTGAATAAAGTTTGAAGACTATGATGTTTAATGTATAATTCAAAATTTCAATGTGATAAATTGCATTTGTCAAACGTGTACATTTCGAGATACTTAGCATCATTGTTATGTGTTCGCCTACATGTTACAAAAGAATCTTATGCGTTATCGTTGTAATGTTTCTTTTTGATTTTTGTTAGAACCACTACCGTAATAATAAAATGTTTTTTTGTAAACGTCTTATACTCTTCCTTAGAATGATTCTCGGTTTAGATAAATTTTCTACTAATTTAATTGTATTTTTGATAGAATAAGATGGTTTGAAATTAATTTCTTTTGATATAACGCGGGATAGAAATTTAGAAATAAAGTATGTTGGTGAAGATTTGTAATTAACTATTGGTCTAATAGGATGGTTGGTTTTATGTATTTTAGGTAAAGAGTATAAATTTGGAATTTTTGGATTTGAGATTTTGATGTTTGTAGAATATACATTAAAGAAACTAAATGTTCCTTGAGTTTCATAAATGATTTTGGAAGTTAGTAAATTAAATTTATTGAATGGTGAAGATTGTTGGATAATTAAGTTTGTGACGTCACGTAATTTGGGTATTTTATCGATGCATTCTAATTAACGCATATTTTGAGTAATTCTAGTTAAATTTAATTCTAGTTTTTAGTTGTGGCGTAAAATATAAGAAATTTTGAAATTCAGATGAAAATCTGTACTTTTCCTACTTAAGATCAATGATCATTAACGTTCTACACCCTAAAAATTATTAAATTTGTAAGTATGTATTAAACAACAAAGGAATTTGTAAATTCGAATGTATTTGTCAAGCAGTAAAAAGCCGTTGTTAGGTGTAACTATTGGTTTTTTAACATCATTTTGTTTAAAGGTTTATGTTTTACTTGAATAACAATTTAAGAAATAAGGCATTAATTTGTTTATTCTCGCTATATTTTCAATAAAGGCTAACAATTTGTTATTCCAAAACTATATTTCAATCAGTGCATAAAATCTATAATTTGTATTCTTAAGAAGACTTTAGATGTTTAAATTGAAAATATTGCTGTACCCTGTTTCATATTTTTACATCAGTTTTAGTTTGTTTGAGTAACTTTTTACATTTTACGTTTAGTTTTTCCGATTTTGTAAACGGAAACGCGAAATCATTTTTAGAACATGTTTAATTCTTATGTCACGCATTTGTTGTTGATGGTTCGTTTGTCGAATGTACTTTATTGTTTTCTTTAAACAAAATTCTGAATGAAATCTTTTTACGTTTTTTCTTAAAATTTTACATTATTTTTAAATATTTGCAATGATTCACTAGAAACTATGCATTTTTGAAAGCAGAGGAATGTCAATTATTCATTAGTGTCGTTAAAATTTCACCAGCGAAACATTAATAGTCCTTGTGGATTAATGGCCATCGACAAATTTCTAATAGTTGAAAAGTGCATTTTAACATTTTTGTTTTTGAAAACTATTCCTTTATTTTTTAAATAATTCAAAACGTTTGTTATTTTCAAAGTTTTTTGTTTTATCTATTATTCATCTATATGGTTCATCCAATTTACTGTTGGTTTAGTTTAGAGCTACAGAGTGATGTTGAAAAGATTGCAGTTGTACAATTATTAAAATTCGTTTAATTTACCACGGCAGAAATGTTTACAGTTTTCGTTTGCACATTATTCTTATAGATTGCTAACGTATTCCAATTTTCTCAAAGTTTTATCTATTTAGAATTATTTTTAAGATTCGTTTAACAATATGACAATAGAAAATTTATTTAATCGTTTCGGTATGCAGGTACACGTCATTCGCACAGCGAAGGAAAATACCGCGTGACGTGATTAGGGCTAATTACGATTTCTAATTACAATATTACAGTTTATTTTCAACCACCGGTAGTGTCAGATCTTGTGTATGTAGAGTAAAGTACGTTTTAATTATTTCTGTTTAGTTTGATGGCGTATTTACTTTTTACGCTGATGGTTTTATCGTTCAAAATCAGTTTTACAAATTTGTTTTTTTTTAATCTATGACGTGTTATAAACGTTATTTGTAATGCATGATGTAGTAATTTTTAAATATTAGTTTCTTAATTTAAAATTTTTATTTGTGTTTGTTTTTAAATCAACCATTTTGATTTTAACGTTGAGTATTTTTATCTTTGCAGCGCTAAGTTTCGATTTTACGTTACAAAATTTGTTTTTTTAATCTATGAACCGTGTTATAAACGTTATTCTGTAATGCATGATGTAGTAATTCCTTTTAATTCTGCTTGTTTGGCGTTGATTTTTTTTTATTTTGCGTGTCGTTAATTTTTGATTTTAATATTACCTTTGCATGATGTTGTAATTTTGATTTTGTTCAAACACATTATCGTATTCAACATCTAATTTTTCTTAATCAGTTTCAAAATTCATTTTATCAACCAAGAACTTGTAGTTTTTTTATTTACTTTATTTTATAATTTACACTTTACAAATTTCTTTCTTATAATTCCACCACTTTTGTTGTTTGAATTTGAACATTTTAGTGTTACAGCGCTAATTTTTTATATCGTGATTAATTATTTAACATACGTCTCAACATTTTTATTTAAAATTTTTTAGTTTTATAACATTAATTTTTGGATTGTAAGATTACTTCTTTAATAAACAACAATCTTAATCATTTTATTTTACATTTCGAATGATAGTATGAGGCGGCACTAGATGTCGCAACTTAATTATTAATCAATTCATTTCATTAGATAAGTTTTAATTCCGCCATATTGTTTTACGTTGTGTATTTTTAATTTTTACAGCGCTAAGTTATGATTTTTTATGATTCATTATTAAATATTTAAAAATTTCCATTCAATTTATTACATTTAGTGTTTATTTTAATTTCTTTTTCGATTTACAGAAGATGAAGACCGTTGGGAAATATGTGCGTTGAAGAAGGATGCAGCAGTACCACATCTCCATCGCGAGCAGATGAAGAAGAAGATGTCCATGTGATCCAACGTTTGCTTAATATTTTCATGTATTGTAGTATTGAATGTAATATGTATGTAAATGAGAGAGACAAATATATATTTTTTATCTTTATTGCACTATTTTATTTCAAGGTAAGACGTACGTCATTATGCCAAAGTGGCGTTAATTAAAATTTCCCAAAAATCCCTGCCGGCATTGACGTCAGCAAAAAAATTTCAAAAGACCTAGTACACGTTAACGGCGAGGTCACAGATGACGTCATTCAAAATCACCTCATACACGTACAAGGCGAGGTCACAGATGACGTCATTCAAAAATCACCTCATACACGTACAAGGCGAGGTCATCAGAGAAAATGAAAGCAGGGTCCAAAGGTCGAGCTGCCCGCGTTCTACTCATAGCAAAATTATTATAAATTTGAATACTAATTAATAAAAAACGTCAAATAAATAACGCAAGGTTCAGCTTACAAAACACTTAAATATTTATATAATTAATTATTTTTTATTTAAAATATTCTTATAAAAGAAACAAATAAATAACATAAGTAGTTTTATAAAATTCATAACCAACCACTGAAACGGTTTTCCGACATTGTACTGTCTCATATGTGATTTTCTCTTCTTTATTGGGCCATTACCTGATGCACACAGGGCACACTTGCGACACCACTTCTTAACTTCTTCTTTGCAGTTTATTATTATTCTTTTTATTTTCCTAGGTGTCTTCTTCACACCAAAGTATTCTCCAGAAATCCCATCATGCAGGTGACTGCTTAAATGGTTGAAAAACGTCTACACAGTCTTGGTCCCATCAAAATTCTCGTCCTTTTTCTGTTAATTTGGTTAATGGTTTCGCGTTGTCGGCAAATCCGAAAACGAATTGACGGTATTACGTGCACAACCCAAAGAAACTTCTTATATCGTGCATGTCTCTAGGTGTTGGCCATTCTTGCACTGCTTTGATCTTTTTAGGGTCGGCGTGCACTCCATCTTGCGATACTAAGTGTTCCATATATTGTACTTCTTTTCTAAAGATATGGCATGTATTTGCCACAAACCATTTGGAATAGTAAAAGCGGTTTTCTCACGATCTTTAGGTTCTACATTCACTTGCCCGTAGCCGCTCTTTAAATTCAACGTTAAAAACAATTTTGTGTCTGACAATGCATGTAGTATATCGTCAATTCTGGTTAGAGGATAGCTGTCTTTCTTCGTGACTTTGTTTAATTGTCGATAATCAACAAAAAAAAACTAGTTGTACCGTCCTTCTTCTTCACGAAGCTACTTGAAGGTTTAATCACTCTTGCCTCTCCATGTCTGCGATCACTTGCTCCACCTCTTCACCTTTTGGAATGCAAAGCCTGAGCATCTCCAGTATTTTTTTGTGCTTCACAATGCTTGTTTGTGCTTTGGAATTAATGTCGAGAGCAAACGCATCGTGGTATTCTTGAATTAATTTTTTACTTCTTTTAGTTTGTCCTGGTCGAGGTATTCACACGAGGATGACAACAGGTCTAACAGTTGTTGCGACAATTTCTTCTTTAGTTTACCCCCATGGTGTTTTCGCATCTTGTTATTTGAGTTACTGGTGCACACTTTTCTACTGTGGTATCTTTCTTAAGAGTTACAGGTTGACGTTTAAGGTTCTTACTGGTATCACGTTCTTAATCCTTACCAGTGATTTGCGAATCAGTAAATTAGTAACTCTTTACTTAAGAAGTCAGTCTAAATTGGGTATATACAACGAATACTGACGCAATTTCCTGGTCGTCTATTCTCAGGACATAATTCTTCATATTCAAACGGCATCTATACTTCTTTATTATATCCATTTCCACGATAACATCATCAGTGATGTCAGCTACTAGTACTTGTTGGTTGAGTAGTCCGTTTCCCAAACTAATAGTTACTTCCATCTGACCATGCTTAGGAATTAGTTCACCAGTCGCCGTTCGAAGAGACACTGCCGTCGGGGATGTTCTACCACGTCCTTGTACTACATCGGGGCGAACAATGGTCTTTGTAGCTCCTATTCGCAGATCAATTTCTTTCATAGGTTCCTTAATTGGCTCGAACTCTTCGGTACTAGCATATCGAAGTTTATGGCTACCTTTGTGAGAGGCTTGATTTGCTTCTTCAAACTTTAAACCATGCGCCAAAGCATTATCTAACGTTCTTTGTCGAGCTAATAACAAAATCTGTTGTGACTTACTATCTCTAATGCCACCCACAAACGTCTGAATAGCTAGTTGCTCAAGGAAACTACGCGGCGCCGTAGGGTGGGCCAATTGAACTAGTCGGCCAATATCGACTTCAAATTTACTTACTTACTTTACCATCAAACGTGGGTGGTACGATGCTTTTGTTTTCTTCGTTTTGACAACTTGTTCGGTTTATTTTCTCTTTTAGAAGTTTTATTCTGTCCGCTATTTTCTTGTTCTCTTCTTCGATCAATCCAATAAATTTCTCTTCTATTTTTGTTGAATCTTACCTTTCATAGCTTCTTGGCCTCTTCTCATTGCATCTTGGCTATTTTTTAAATCTTACAAATATCTTTGCATCTATTTTGCTAGTTTGAAATCTTGTTAAGAGCGTCAAAATAAAAAGAATTTACATAAATACATGCTTGCACATACTTTATTTATAATAGTTAGTTTAAAAAGTCTCATGCACTTAATAAACTCAGTTTTAAAATCACTCACGAACTCCATTATTTGTGTACATACAGTAACGTTAAATTTAAGATAGGTCATTATAGATACTTGCACTTGCGATATAAAACACCCGACACACCTGATCACCAATGTTACGATTCTTATCTCTTTGTTTCAGTTATCGTTATTTAAAAGCCCGAGAATTAATAAACACTCAATATCAAGTTTCACTCTTCAACGGTATTAAATTTATTTAACAAGTACAGTTCTTTACTTGTATAAAAACAGATCAACTATTACTAGTTTAATTTATGTCAACTTAAGTGACGACTAATAACTACGAACTGATCCCTTAATTTGTGGTGACGCTATTATATATGAAACGTAATAATCTAGAAAATAATTGATTGTTTTAGAAACGCAGCGATTATATTAATTTATTCTAGGACTCCAGTGGCGTAACAACAGTTTTTCATGTAATAATTAAACATAATTGTTTACGCTGAATTATTATTATTTTGAAGCATACCCCATTAGTTTAATTCACTGACTTTCTGTTATAAGATAAGTAATATTACAATACCACCCAAATTGCGTTAAAGAAATGGTTATAATTTTGCTGAATATGTCCAATTTTAGACATCTTGGTCAAAAAATATACTTCTTAATTACTATTATGCCCACAGAAAAACAATATATAATTACAATTATGCTGTAGCAAAAAATTAATCAATTTTTGTTATAATTGACGTACCTATCGGTAATAAAATTCTAGAAAAGTAGAATTATCTATCAGCATAATCAAATTGTTTTAATTTTATTTATGTACTAACTTAATTGTATTTTACGAAATTATGTTTATCTTCTTACTTAATAAATATTATTTAAAATTCTCCTTCAATATAATTAAATTGATTATAAAATATATTTGTCAGCCAATACTTTTATTTATAAATTGTAACCGGTTTCGACTTTATAATAACATTAAAGTCATCTTCGGACAAAATCTGAACAAAATTAAACGCTAACAATAATAATAAATTAATCTTATACTTACATTCAAAATTAATAAAATAAGTTTATGTCAATTTGACATTTTATCTTTTTCAAAAAAAGTATTAATTTTTGAATGTAAGTATAAGATTAATTTATTATTATTGTTAGCGTTTAATTTTGTTCAGATTTTGTCCGAAGATGACTTTAATGTTATTATAAAGTCGAAACCGGTTACAATTTATAAATAAAAGTATTGGCTGACATAAATATATTTTATAATTAATAACTACCAATACATTATTATGGATCCATCATTCGTTTATAAAATAATGAAATTGTTTTATTTTTATGCGTAGATATCATAAGAATTGAATATACTATCGATACAATCATATGCAGTTAAATTAATTTTATGTCGGGACATAATAATAATTAATGTATATATCTTGCAACACAATTGAAATAAATTCCTACAATTTCAAATCAAATCACTATCAATAATTGAATATCTAAAATTTGGGTTAAATTGGACTACATTCGAAAATAAAACGGCGTGCCATAGATATCTTGCAACAGTTATACTCAATGGTCTATTTCTGGCTGTGACCATTGAAAAATGTTTTCTGATTCTAAGTAATTCCAATATCACAAATAATAAATAAAATAACAAATTTTGTGAACTGGTGTTTACAATTAATGCTATTTTATAAAATACCTAACTGTTATAAAATTAAAAAAATCTGTCTTATTATTGGAAAGTTTGTTTTATTTCCGATTATAACCTAACATAGGAATGCCATCAGGACCAGACGATTTCTTATTTTTAATTTTTATACACTACTTCAAATAACTCACATTCCGTGAAAGGACACAAACTAAGAGGTTATCTTAATGGTAAGGTATTTGGTTTATTATTAATTACATTTAAATTAGCACTAGGTATTTTGTTTAATATTTTCGTAGCGGCGTTATTAAAAATTATTGAACGCATTTGCTACATCATTTGGTTCATCTGTTAAAGCACCATTTAGCCGAACGACAATGTCAGTTTTATGGTTTGATTCAGTTTTTGTTAATTCTGAAACAACGTTCCACGCAGCCTTATTAATATTTTCAGAAACAACAATTTTTGATTGATAATGCAAACTTTTTACATTATTTATTAGTGTTCTATGTTTTCGTTTAGCTTGTCTGTAAGTAGGAATTAAATTTGGATACGCACGACTCAATACGTATAAGTCTTTTAATTTTGAACTTGATAACTTTACTTCATTGTTAATCCAGAATTTAGTTTTTCTGGGATAGTGTTTTTGTAAAGGAAAATTTACATTAAAACGTTGTAAAAATGTATCGTGAAAATAATTAAATGCGACATTTGGATCGCAGTGGTTCGTATATTGGGAATACTTCGAGAACGGTTCGACGGATTTTGTTCTGCTTTCGTATACTGGTTGTCTGTTCCGAAGACGTTTTTCTGTGTAATGTGGACAAATTTCTAATGCCAGGAAAAGTAGCTTTCATACGGGCACTGTCAAATAAATGATAATATTTTAACAACCGTTAACGATACGAAACCAAAATAATTCTGACAAACAAAATGAACAATTTGACTCTTGTTAAATTGCGCTAATGTTAATAGTTCAATTAGAAAAAAATTTAAATCATATCTATGCAAGGAGCATCTATACGCTTAGAAATTCAAGTAGACTGCTAGTAGGCTATGCGATCATGTCAATCCGATTTGGGAACCTTTCTGCGTAAACCCTCACGCTCTCCCGACAATTGCCACTGCAAAAGCACAACACTAACAGCATATCAGTCTCTTAGGCAAATGTGTAGCCCATTTTTCAAGTAGTTAATCGCAAAATAGAAACGTGAGTAATCTTGAAAGATCCCGAAATAAATGTCACAAATGATAAATATGATCGCATAGCCTACTAGCAGTCTACTTGAATTTCTAAGCGTATGGATGCGCCTTGCAGGGATATAATTTAAATTTTTTTCTAATCGAACTAATAACATTAGCGCAATTTAACAAGAGAGAAAAAAGTTTTCAAATTATTCGTTTTATTTGTGAGAATTATTTTGGTTTCGTTTCGTTGACGGTTGTTAAAATATTATCATTTATTTGACAGTGCCTGTATGAAAGCAACTTTTCCTGGTATCAGAAATTTGGTCACATTACACGAAAACGTCTTCGAAAGCAGACAACCAGCATACGAAAGCGGAACAAAATCCGTCAAACCGTTTTCGAGTTATTCCCAATATACAATATTCTTTGGAAAGTTTGACGCCCTCTGGCGCCATTATGGTGCACTTTTGGTTATAGGTAAATTGGTGTCAAACGGTCTATTTTAAACCAGAGACCCTCTAGTAAAGCCTTTCAGAAACACCCTGCATATGTATAACCAACCTCCATGTATCCTAAACTGGTAACTATTAGTATTAAGGATGGAAAAATCCACTTTTTGTAAAATTAAATTAATTGAAATTGTAATTTTTGCGTTATCGTATTAGAAATTAAAGAATCCCTACGATTTTTTAAAAATATGCTGATTAATAAACATGATTGTTTTAAGAGTTAATCGATAAAAAAAATTCAACAACATTTCTTGACGTTATAATTAGGGTTTGGCCCAAAATATTGAAAGTTCGATTTACTCAAGTTCTAAATGTTTTATTTCGTTTTAGCAAATCAAAAACAGTTTCGTTAGAATGGGGTGCGAAGCAGTTTATAGAAGTCACAGTTTTCTAAATTGTCTACCCCAACCCCAACTTCAATTCGCAGAAAACGTTAACCATTTTTGGTAAATAGAAAAATATGGTGGATTTTAGTTGCAATTCTAGAAGATAAAACATAGGTACTATAATTTTCCACAAATAATTTTTCTTTGGAGTTGAGAGTAGATTTAAAAGACAACTTAAAAAACTACCGCCACTATCAAACTGTTATAGTCATCTCTCATTCTGAGATGTTGCATTAAAACAATATTTCATAAAATTTCCTCTAAAACACATTAATGCATTTCTTACATTAAAATTCCGTAAATTATGAATAATTTCAACGTTTTGTAGCTCCAACGATTCGTTAATAAAATATTATTATAATTATCGTACAATGATTTATGTATACAGAAAGTACTATTCACAAATCTATCGTTTGCTCTCATTTATCAATTTCGTATTCATTAAGTTCATTATAAAATTCTTAAGGAAATGACATTTCATTATTCATGCGGTTCATTAGAATCTTTTTCGTATTACCTTTTCATTAAAAACTGTTTTATTTTAGTTAATAAATTAAACCGTCTTTACGATAGTGGTTCTAGTTGTTTGGATGAAATCTGTAAAGTTTATAGAGCTTAATCGCTGCGGTTCTTGAAGCGTTCAGGCTTAAATTTTGGTCATTTTGACAAATTATTTGCCATCAAAAATTGTTTCAGCTGCTTCCACCAACTTATGTTATTTATGTTAGTAGTGCTCACATAAACAAACATTTTTATATATATTATTGAAAAAGAAATATGTAATTTATTGTACTCGTGTTTAGGAATTTTATTTCATAGTAACTAAAGTAGACGCGAAATAAATTTGGAAGTAAAGCTCAAAAGTACGGCAGCATGCGGATTTGACTTGGTCGTCACTATAACTTGTTAACTTCAATTTTTGAATCAAATTCTTCCAATGTGTTTAAAATTGTTACTTTTTTTATCAAAAAGATCTGCTATTCATCGAATTAATGACTTAGAGTTGTGGCATTTCGACGTTGATGCTAGACGAACAACCTCATCGATTACGAGTTTTGCTTTAGAGAGAAAAGTTCTTAAAGTTAATACTCTTACGGAATGCTTCGGCACCATTAATTTTCCACTTAAATAAAATGAAACTTAAACCGAATTGTCTATAAATTTTTATCCAAAAACATAAACCAAGTCCACTTAAACGGCTTAGTACGTTCTTACCCTTATCACCAAATTATAGCTTTTCGCAAACTCTTGAAGTAACCGTATAAAATACATTTGGTGATTGGACGTGCACATGTGAAACTCATCTCCACTGCGTTAACATTTTGTTTTATACGCATTGCAGAAACACCCGTTGGCTTTACGACATACCGCTACCTCGTCCTGAATTACACCCCCCTAGAGACCCGGTAACAGCAGTAAGAAATTTTACGATACCATGTATACTAGAATAACCCACAATTAAAATCACGAAAGTTTACATTCAATCCTTCCTTTAGTAGCATCATTTCGAAATAAAAATTAAATACGAGGGTTTTCAGTAGTTATCACCGACAATTTTAGTTAAATGGTCATTCTAGTCACGTGCGAATAAACAAACCCTTGTTTACGTTTCCCATCGTTTGATGCCAACATAGTCCTGCATCAAGGGACTGCGTTATCGTCCTGATATTGTATTTAAAATTCTCCTCGCTTTTTGAGTTAACATCTCGCAAAAGCTGTTTTGACACAAAATTCTAAATTGCAATTTCTCACGTTTTATAATTTACCTAAAGCGTTCGTCAATTATCCAGATTTTGTTCCATTTTCTTCGATAAGTATTAATGAGTTTTAGCGTTCTTCGATAAAAGTGAATAATTAAAAACGGAAATGCGTCTATTATTTGATTAAAATTTACGTTAAGCTTTTATAAATAGAATTTGTTTGAATGATTAATAACTTCTTAGAAAGCGTTGCTTTGTAAGGTTTATCAAATTAACATTGCGATCGTGTTTAGTTACAATAAGGTCAAAATTAAAAATTTCTAAACTCGAAGCCACTACAAACAATTTGTGTCGAAAATATTTATAACAAATATCATCAATTTATTATTAATTTAACTTCAAAGTTTTGATATAATTTGAAAATACTTAAAATAATTTTACAATGCAATAGTAAATTAAATATTAACCCCATTGTAGATTATCTATGTACTTCAATTAAAAGTATTTTATCAAAAGAAAAGTCATTTATATTGATATGTTATCTTAGTTAAATTAGAATTCTACTGTTAGCAGTTCTTTTTCCGCTATTTACAATTGCTTGGCGTGTTGCCTATTTCCAGGCGAAAAGTATTTTAATAAAGTTGGTAGTTTTCAGATTACTTTTCATGTTAAGAAATTGAGATTCAAATATTTTTATTAACGCTTATCATAACTGAAAATAACTTTTTTTCTCCAAGCACAAACATTTTAAAATCATTTTTAAACTTAAAAAATTATATATTGTAACGATCAAGTGTAGCAATTTGTAACGAGTAAATTCCAATAAACTAAACAAAATACTCTTATGGTTAGTATACAGTTTTTCTATAACTAAAACCTAAGAAATACATATTTAATGATTTTGCCATTGATTGACATCGACATTTTAGAATGGATAATGAGCGGTTTAATGAGTAAATAGTGCCTGATTTATGTCAATACTTGAATACAATAAAAATTTTGACAAAATGTGTTCTATTGCGACGAATCGTGCGGTGTGTACACGAAGGAAACCAAAATTGAAATTGTTTATTCCTTTATATGATGTACCAAACGTTACAATAAAACAGCTGATTTTCTCAAAAAATTTATTGCAGTAAATTATTGACAAAAATCAGCCACGGCATGTTCATTATTGCATTCGCATTTTATTCACATTTTTGAAGATTTTTGAATCCATTATTTTTAGACATATGTCTGTATCTATAAAAATCTAATCTTTTGAGTTGCAGATCTACGAACTTAACTTTTGCTGAATATATTAGTAACAATCTCGATAATGGTTACATTGACGATATGTATGTTACCGGACAACACCGATTTGAGATTTATCCTAGGCCAAACTAGTCCTAAGTCCTAAATACTTAAATCCCAACTAGTTTGCCTTAGGGCGACCAGATTTTAAATTATTATCCAAGTAAATCATGGCTGAAAATTAAAAGGCAATGAGATCAGCAATTATTCATATATATATTCTATCAAATGATTACTGATAATTGGAAGTGATATAACACTTGTATAGAAATATAAAACAAAATCAATACTTCTAATTTTATAGTATTTTATTACGTGAGTTATGAACTTTTGAAGATAATGTCTTTGGAAAATATTCTCGAAAATTCAAATAATGAAATTTTTTGACTCGAACTAAATTGTAATAAGGATATACATCAATATAATACAAAAGATTTAAATAGTTTTAGGCTACCTTTAGTTAAGAAAACTTTTTCATAGAACAGTTTATATTATAAGGGCTTAAAAATATATAGTGAAATGCCTGATGAAATTAAGATAGGATAGACATTAATGAATTTAAAAAAAAAACATGATTCCTATATGATTAGAGACTCGGTGATATTTGTAAACCTCTTATTAGATGAATAAATTTACTTATTATTTAAAAAAAATTAAAAACATACTCTTGCGGTACCTATTGTTGCACATAAAATATGATGTCTTATTTATTTTTATACAAAGTGTACTATGGTGACATTTCGAATTAGACAAAACCTTTTTGTTACTCTGACATCTATTTGTAGCACAGTTTGTGATACAGGTGCACCTTACAAAACCTTGTCCTGTCGCAACTGAATGTTTGGTAACTGCGGTCCTTAATGAGATATAACATCTTGATTGACATCACTTTCTTGGAGAAATCTTTGAGTACAAAGCTCGAATTCAATTTTGCAATAGACCACCAGAAATGTCATAAAATTTGTAAACTTTTTACTGATGATAAAACAATGGTCATTGAAATATGAACTGATTTGATTTTGGACAGTAAATTAAAACATGGTAGTAGATAAGTAGTGCCATTCCTGGCTCACTTTTGGCGCGAAATTTGAAATTGTGGTGGGGGAATTTGAACTTCGGTTGCGATCTTTTGCCGTCGGGGGCGTGCGCGCATGATCGGGGACGCTCAGGGCGGCTCGGGATCGATTGGAGCCGCTCGGGACGTAGGGGAAGGGGCGGGGGCGCGGTAGGTTAAAGACCTTTGCCCTCAATTTAGTGCAACGCCCTAGATTTGTGTTATTGATCTGTGACCTCAATTGCTATGTTTCGGTTCAATGACCTCGACTACTGGTTGAAACTTGCTTTTGAATTAACTTAATAGAATGCGTGTGTAGGTTAAAGAAATTTGATATTCCATTGCAAGGATATGAAGTAAACAAGTAGGCTCGGGATCGATCGGGGCCGCTCGGGACGTAGGGGGTTAAAGAATTGCTTTTTTGAATTAATTTGAGAAGAAATGAACAACATGCATAACTAACCTGCAATAAAGTGTCTGAAGTAGGTACTCCATGCTTAGTCTCAAATTTATAGAGGCTATCACTGTTAATTTCTAGAACAATGCCAATAACAACCTTGGCTTTATCTACATCTGGAATCGGTAGAGTCACATTATCTCCTATTTTAGCGGGCGGATGCCATTTGTCGAAACACATTCCATTGTTTTAACTTGTTTCTGAAGATCTTTTTGCCTTGCCTTTTAGATATCATTACCAATTTTAGAAGTTTCCGCATCATTATTATCACTGTCATCTTCTGAATCGTTGTCATCATTTGTTTATCAACTCTAAACATGACTTTGTAGTACATACCCTAAGCGTTCGGATCATTTAATCGATTGATTATCTTTTAGCCATCAGCTAAATCATGTTCTCATCGTCTTGATTAGCTCTTTCAATAACTTTCAAAAATCATTCGGACTTAAACCCACGGACACGATATAATAAATTCTTAGAGATATGATACTGCGCATGAAAGGCGGAGCCAGCTTTCGTCATCAACAGAGTTACTGTCATGCGTTTCTTCACTGGTTACATAAATAGCTATTTTTTTTTTAAATTTTGCCATGTAAAACAACATTTTTCATAATCAAAGTAGGTGTAAAAACGATCCACTAGTAAAATAAAACTTATATTTTGTTGTCTTCCTTTTCAAATACCTCGATAAAAATGTATGTGGGCAAACTATCGTTATTTATTAATTACGCACTAAAAACAATTTGATTGAATCATCTGCAGTAACATTACATAGAAAGTTTAATTTGTGTGAAGTGTTAAAATAAAGTAAATAATAGAATCTACTTTGTTTATAAGAGCTGGGTATGCTGAGCGTGTTTTAAATATATTTTCGAAAGAATTGGAAAATTTAATTATCGTTTTAATGAGTAATTTAAGATAATTAGCACATACAATTTTTTACGATTGTGGTATAGTTGTCGTAACATTATATCATTTATTAAACATAAATTACCAAACAAATGTTTATATTTGTGTAAAACCGGTTTTCTTATATGTTTTATATGAATCAAATAAGCTTATTTAAAAATCACTCTGTTGCTGACGTCATTCGCAAACTGAACGAGTTTCGACTTTGGGAATATCATATCTCTTAAGAATTAATTATATCGTGACTTAAACCTTTATCGGAACATAGGGTGTTGCGACAATTAAACAGAAATTTACTGAGAAGGTTATCTTTAATTTTTAAATAGTTTGAACAGTGTTTGTACCTTTTGACATGTAATAATGGTCAGTCCATTTTGAATTCTATCTACTATTAACAAAAATGTTGAACCTTCATAGTGACATAAATTCATGTGTATTCTCTGAAAGCCATTTTCAGACTTAGGCCAAGATATTAAATACTTTTTTAGTCCTCCGTCCAGAAACACTAACTTTACAATTGTCAAAATCAGCCGGAAAATCTTTGATTACTGGCCTAGGACGGTAAAAAATTAGTAAAGTTTGTTAACAAGAGAGAGTAGGTCGATCCCTTCGCATTTGTCATATGACAATGACAAGTGTTGATAACCATTATTTAAATCTGGTTTTATGTAAGATTTTGGATCAAATTTGACTAGAAACAAAAATTCAAGGGTTTGCACTTAAACACAAATCGTAAGGCCGAAGATGTTGAAAGTTTTGCTGTATGTAACATAAAAATTTTATTTGTAGATTTATACACTTTTAATACTGTAGGTTATCATTAAACCTTGCTGTTATTTAAAAAAAGTTATTAACTGGGCGTTGGACGCACTTAATTTCCATTTCAAATAGTCAATCCTAATGTGTAACTAATTAAATCTAAATTCGCCCTGCAAATCAATATCTGCACAAATGGATTCGTTCATCTTAAAATAAAGTCGCATAAGAAATCGTTGGGTAGAATTCCTTTCTTGTCAAACACATTGGTGCGACTGCAAGTAATCCTTAATCAACTTGAGAATTGTCAGTGTAGTAACGTTTCTAGTCTAGTTAAAATGACTTGGATTCTATTTGTTGGTGTCTGAGTTTAATGTAATTTTGATTAATTTCTTTTCGATTTTGAGCTACAAATGAGTCCGAAGTCTCGAATGTTGATGTAACCTTACATGTTTTGGTTTGCTATTTAAAATTAAAACTCATAGTAAATACAATTTTGTAAGTTAATCCCATAATTTAATTTGATTTAATTATATTCCCACGGGAAGAAAAACAACCTTGAATTTGTGGCTCTGCTGCCTTATTTTAAAAGTTTTACTTTTGTCTTGTAAAACATTTCTACGCTTTATGTATATAATAATAATAGTATGTGGCGGTATTATTTCACGAATAAAAGAAAAATTGGAATTAAAAATTTATTTGTTGACCGATTTCTCCCTGCAGTATAGACAACCGTGTTTCTACTTATGCGATGGGGACAAATTTTTCTGGGGATTTTGTTGATTTGAGGTTATCGGTTCTAAAAATTACTCCTGATTCGCCAATAGCAAAAGACGTGCTTTCTTTTCGGTTTGATGACCGTATGTGAAAGGTGTACTCGGAGCATCGTCTAAAATTCGAACAGCTAGACATGTGCTATATATATGAATGTAAGCTTTCGTGGCTGTTGTCACTAAGATTATTATCTTCCGGGTTGAGCCGTGTTCGTCCTACCTTCCTACGTTCTCTGCTTGACGTTTCGCTAACCATGCTGTTAGCTTCTTCAGAAGTTACTCTAAAGACTACCAATGTAATTATGCTATTAAAGATAAACAAATATTAACCGATCACATATTTACTCACCTCTTTAAATGCAATCTATGTAGTTATGCTACATTTGATAATTTCTCGTTCAAGAAGCACAAAGAGGTGCACTTTAATATTTCATCGGAAGAGATTGTATTTGAATGTCACGATTGTGGTTACCAGACAAAAAACAAGACAACTTTGCAGTTACATTTAGAGTAACTTCTGAAGAAGCTAACAGCATGGTTAGCGAAACGTCAAGCAGAGAACGTAGGAAGGAAGGACGAACACGGCTCAACCCGGAAGATAATAATCTTATGTGCTATATAGTATAAACTGAAGTAAAATCATCCTGTACAACTAAAGAATACGTTTTCACCTACTGTTCATGTGTGAGTACCCTTTTTCTTTTTTTTTGCTTTAATGAAATATTTGCTACCACGGTTTCTATCAATTGCAGACACTTTTTTTTTCTTCTGTTGGTTTCTTCGTGTGCGCTCCGTTTTCTCCTATGGGTTAATTAACTAATCGCTTAATTATGGTTATGCTGGCGTATGGATAATAATCCGAAAATTATAACATAACGAGGTGGAGTCTGGTATTATCAGTTAAGGTCACCAGCGTTAGAATTTAAACCTACATTGGAGCCTCTTTCATTGTCAAGGACACGACTCAAGATAATCCTGTTATCTGGTTCATTGTGAGCAGCCCAGCAACTGTTTTCAACGGAGTCCATTTTGTCTTTCCTCATTTTCTTCGCTGGACACTAAATACTGCAGGATTTGGATACTAAAGCCTGTCACATCGAACACCAAAAACTTACAATCAAGCTAAGTTAATTCTTTTTATGTAGGTTATTTATGATTTTTGTCACGTTTTATGTACCAGTACTACGGCTGTGAATTTAACAACGTACCTTTTGCGCTGTGTAAAGAATCTATGTAAACTAGAAAGATCTTTCAAAGTATTTGCTTAATCGTGTGCGCTTTGAAACTATTTAGATAATCGGCCAAGGTCCGGTATCTTCCGTAATTTGTGTTCAAGTACATTTGTAACGATATTTGCCACGCAAAATTAGTGAATCGCTTGCATGGAATGGTCGGTGCTACGACTGTCAAAATTTGATAATACACGACGACAGCTAACCTATTGAACTACTTATGCCTCAAATTAATTATTACTCGTGTCTTAACTCGCTCTTGTGAGTTATTATTACTTTGTAACTTATTAACTCTAAACGATATTATATATTTGTGTGTCTATGTATTTCTATGTGTGTTGTGATTGAAGTCTAGTCGCTATAATTATATATATATTTCTGCCAAGGTACAGTTTGTTTCTTGTGTCTACGAGTTCCTAGTAGGTAGCGCCTTATAAATTCTTTGTGCAGTGTAGAAGCCTTCATTCTAACGATTCTAAATAAGCCCACGACCACTTCCGACAAATAGGAGCTGTCGGCAAGGTTTTCTAACACTGCTATCTTAGTTAGTTTGTTTACAAATAAACAATAACAAATAATATAATTTATTGACAGATTATATGTATACAGAAACATGTCTAAATTTTACATGACAATCTGCCAAAGAGAGCCTGGTCAATTCACCCGCCGAAGCAAGTGCATTGATTTTCATCCAGGCCTCAAATACAATTTAACTATTATTTATTTACTTATTTTTTTCTATTTTTATTTTCTTAACGCTTCTTAAATATTAAATTATTAAAACAAGAATAAAAATTAAAAATTTAATCAGGTTACCAAGGTAGCAATAGCAAACAAGACATATTTGTTACTCCCCAAAAATTAACACTTTTAATCCTAATAAAACAATATACTATTTTCCATTTTTTGTAGTAATAATAGCAGTATTTATGATTTCAAAGTGCACCAATAAAAAAATAGCGTAAAGTATCTGTAGACAATGGTCTTCAAACACTTGCTCTATTTTGAGCTCCTTTGTCGTGCCCGAAAAATCACGCGTGTTTGAAAGAATTTTTCAACCACTTATACTTTAATACACTATTTTTTTAAATGGTTATTCGATTTTTAAACACACATTGTTACAATTTTATAGAATTTTAATAATGTGCGACTCTTCAACTGTGTGCATTTATTCAGAATAATTTTGATGCTTATTATGGGCAAAATAATTAACATTAACTTCTAATGATGAATTTTAATTATTATTAAGTAGGTCACAAGCATAAAAAATAAGATATAGTATTGGCAATTTACAAACTTTTGTTTAATTTTGAAATAAAATGAAGGAAAACTAAAACTACGTATATCAGAATTAAAATAAAATTAAACACATAAGAATATTTTCTTTTGTATATTTCTATTTAATTTCGTAAATGTTATAACATTAAAAACGACTTTTAAAATTAAAGTAATTGGAAAGAAGCTGAAAAACATTAAATATTGATGTTTTCAATTTAACCAGAGCTGACACTGAGACGATAATGAATTTCCTTGTTTAAAATTAAACATTTCTATTCATTGTGTAAGAAACAGTTTGTAAAAAAAATAATTGATAATAACAATGATTAATAAAAATGCAAAACAAATTAAAAATGCTAGCAAATGATATTTGTCAAAATGTGAGCTAGAAGTCTTTAAGTCTCAACAAAATTTAGAAAAAAATACACCCTAATTTTCTTTACTGATAACATTTTTCGCCAAAAAAGACATATGTGACGTAGCAATTTTTTTCCTGACTAGAGTTGTGTGTAAAATGTTTTTTGTTTGTAATTAGGTATGGGTCGATTCACATTAAAAACTTTTGGAGGGTTATTATCACTTTACACCGTTGGTGTATAAATAAAATAATAGGGAGGATTAAATGTACATATGTAAATGTTATTCAATGTTGGAAAATTGTTCATAAATTATACTGCTAGTAAAGAGAACAATTGAATTATACTGTTTAAATTTAATAAATTTTACACATTCCAGTATATTAATTAATATCATACTTGTCCATTAGTTCATCTTTGTATATTGCAATGTTAGTATACCTACTGGCTTGTTAACATCAAATCATAGGGTAGAATACAAATTGCAATATCAAAATTGGAAGGACCTTGTCTGCTAATTTTATTGTAGCACCCTTCTACGAGTACCGAATATTCAATATCTACGAGTATTAGTCAATTTTGATCTTTTTCCAATTTCTTTATAACACCGTACTTACTAATTTTTTATTGCTTCTTCTGCTTTTTTGTAATACATGTACTATTTAATTATTTATAAATAAAAGTTGAACAACCAAGCAGTAATGAAATTTTTTTGTATCATAAATTATAGGTTTTAAGATTTAAAAGAAGTATGATGCATTAAGCAGAAATAATACGCGACGGAGTTGTTGAAATATCTTTTCATGAAACGAAGTTTAAATTTTCTTACAATTTTATAGCTCTCTTGTGCGTTACATTGTATGTAATTTTATAGTAGTAGTTTTATGATTCTTGACTTTCTGTTTGAGATTAAGAAAATAATTGCTTTGTTGAATGTTTATATCACCTATAAGGTGGTTTGATTGTAAAATAAAAATTAATGGATTGGTTTATGTAATTAATTTATTTAAATTTACTTAATAGTTGAATCATATTTTTATATCATTACTATGATAATGCGTTTACATGTAGAACAATGAAAAAACTGTAAAAAAAACTAAACTTACATTTATTTATTTCCAAAAAGAAAGAAAAAAAAAGAAAACAGAAAAAAGATAATTACAATTTGTACAGGAACAATAAGCAATAACATTCCTTTTGGAAAAGTGATGACAATCAGATGACACCAAGAGGTGCCTCTGTTCTTCCTTGCCACCACGTTTCGACATATGTATCAAAACAAATAAGCTCTTATCTCACTACTTAAGTTATCTAAGTTATCAATGACTACAATGTGCAACGACCCCACTTTGTTTACGATATAGTTCTTTAGTTTTAATTTTAATTTTAATTCTAATTCTAATTCGCATTGCCTTCATTCTTTAAATTCTGAGACCAACAAGTTTTGAAGGAGTGTATACTCAGAGATTTTATATCCGCAGGTAAATTGTTATAAAGGAAACAAATGTTATAAGAAAAGGAGCGTTTATAAAATTCAGAGTTATGAGAGGGTACAACAATCACTTCTCGGTGTCTCAGATTGAAGTTATGTACATCCGTTCTGTATCTAATTTTGTTTGCTAAATAAGGAGGATTGTTTGTAAGAATGATTTTATGAAATAACACACATGCATGGAGATAACGTCGTTTTTCCATACTTAGCCATCCAGTTTCTCTTATCTTATGGCTAATATGTTCGCGACGCCTAATACCATAAATGAAGCGTAAGCAAGCATTTTGTAGTACTTGTATTTTTCTCTTTGTGGAAGTATCAAGAAATTGAAAATAGATATTGCTTATAAAAAATTTATCGTTGACACGAAAACTCTGTTACATCTGATCCAAAAAAATTTTGGTTAAATCTAAAACTAAGTTATTAGATGAAATGCATTATAACGGTATTAAATATAGTGACCACGAGATTGTTGATTCTTTTGCCGATTATTTCATGTCTATCCACAGCGTCAAACAAAATCGAATTATTATATAGATAACATTTTGGCGAGTAGTAATGCTTGTGACAATATTTACCATTCTTTTAATTTAGGTCTAATTTCTATAAATGATGTTAATGGTGCTTTTGACAAACTAAAAAATAAAATGAGCAGTGGTCCCGATGAAATTTCCTACTTATTTTTTTAAAACACTTAAAGACGTAATCGCGACACAAATATGTTATATTTTTAATTTATCTATTAAGACAGCCGTTTATCCTGATCTTTGGAAAGTTGTAAAAATAACACCGGTTTTTAAATCAGGTGATCAATCCAATCTAGTTAACTATAAACCTGTGTCTATCTTGAACAGTTCCGCCAAGGTTTTTGAATATGTCATTTACAAAATATTATTTAGTTGTGTTAGACATTTTATATGTCCCCAGCAGCATGATTTTTTCACAGGCAGATCTACTGAAACCAATTTGCTAGTCTTTTCTGAATATGTTAGTAGTGTACTGGATGTGGCAGGTCGCGTTGATGTGATATTTACGGATTTTTCGAAATTTCGAATTTTGATGTAGTAGATCACGACCTCATTTTGCTTAAACTTCATAGGCTTGGTGCATCCAAACTTTAATTCTAAAAGAAATGTTTCTTTGTAAGGCGTGCCTCAAGGGGCAAATCTTGACGTTCTTCTTTTTTAATTTTTGTAAATGATTTGCCACCTATTTTTTTTTCTAATTGCTTAATGTATGCTGATGATTTGAAATTGTATAGTAGTATTCACATTATTACAAGGAGATTTAAATAAGTTAAATTTGTGGTATATTGAGAATAAATTATTACTGAATACAAAAAATGTGTTGTTTTATCAGTATCAAATCAAAGAGCGATTTACGACCCAATCTATCTTATCAGCAATCATAATTTAGAAGTAGTACAGTCTCACAAAAATTTAGATATAATTTTCTCAAATAAATTCTCTTTTGTTGAACATATTCAGTCTATTGTAAATTATTCGTACAAATTAATTGGTTTTGCAAAAAGATGTACTCGTGATTTTGCAAGTACCAAAGCAATTTGTGTGCTTTATTTTGCATTGACTAGAAGCAGACTGGAGTATTGCTCTGGTGTTTGGTTTCCCAGTAGTGCTAAATATAAAAACATGCTTGAGATTGTGCAGAACAAAGTCCTTAGGTACTTGTATTATAAAAAGTATAAAGTTTTTGTCCATTTGACTCTCCCACTGATCTTCTGAGGAGAGATGCAAGAATTTGTAAATTATCTGTTAGACGGGATGCATTAATTCTATGTTTTTTTAAATTGATCAATGGGCACATCGATTGTTCAGCACTGTTACGCCAAGTAAGTTTTCATGTTCCTAGATCTATCAACACTAGAGCTAGCACTTCCAGTTTGCTACTAATGCATAACTTTAAGACTGATGTACTAAAATATTCAATTTTCAATTATGGTTCCGCTATTTTTAATTCCATTACTCATCTTAACGATAACGATTATAATGTTGACGCAAGTGATTTAGATATGTTTAGTATGTCCTTAAGAAACTTCAAAAAACTTTGATCAATGTATTAGAAAATAGG
The DNA here is from genome assembly GCA_030710515.1 of Abscondita cerata. Classification (NCBI taxonomy): domain Eukaryota; kingdom Metazoa; phylum Arthropoda; class Insecta; order Coleoptera; family Lampyridae; genus Abscondita; species Abscondita cerata. Next base: position 847,358 of record JALBCR010004249.1, read on the forward strand.
TAATAATTTTGACCGTTTAAATTTAGTAATTTTTTTTTGCTCTTCTCTTAAGACTGATGTAATGTAATGTAAATTTTGTTAATTTCAATTATGTAGACCGATTTGGGGTTATACCTGTGGTCTAACTTTGTATTATATATTATTGTCTATGTTATTCTTATATAAAAAAATAAACAAAAAAAAATACCAAAGAGTCACAAAGCATTAATTCATAATTTACGATTTTGTTTTAGGAACTTTTCTTTTCACTAGGAAATACTAAATTATTACAGAAAAACATTCACAATTCGTTTTCCATGGAAAAATTTCAATGGAAAACTTCGACATAAATAGACTTTCGGTTATAAGTTTGAGAAGTATGTCTAAACAAGTTCTGTTACAAGACCTACTGGACATATGTCGAAATGTATTACAGGCATTATTAAATCATGTTCTTTTAATCTAAACTTTTTTATAAAAAATCTTAATTCGCAATATCCACTGAGTCACTTGTCTATAGTAACTAAAAATTGTCACGTTGAAATGGACGCCACAAACATTCCGGGTTGTTCCGCTGTTCCCTACAAAATAATATGGAAATCATATGAAACAAGTGAAAAAATAGTTCCTACGAAGTCGGCAGCGAGGTATGTAAAAGAATACCAACTGTTTTGGCAGTGGAAGATAGAGCACGTGGTGAAACAAGTGGAGGAAAATGTGCAGTAAGTTCTTAAAATGAGATTTTTCCTTCTGGGTAACCATTCTAACTAAATTACTAAAAGCATAAAAAAGGAAGCAGTTCATCGTTATCGTTTCAAACAAACAGGGTTTTCGAAAAATGTATCGTCGGATACCAACCAACACAGTGTAACATCCTCACCGGGGAGGAAGTAAATCGATTTTTAAAAGAACTCTCTGACGAGCAATGTATTTTAGCCAAGGTACACATGATAAAATCGATCAAAGAATTAAATTTGTTGTCTTTGGTAGGTTGTTACAATGCTATGAATATTAAGGGGTTGTCCACGTGAGGAATTATTTTCGATGACTTTTGATGACGTAGAAGTTTTGTAGGAGAAGCACTCAAACGTTTCCATCTCAACATCTAGCAACAATCACGGAATTAGCTTTGCGGATAAGAAAAATTGTTCAATCATAATAAATATTAATATTCCTAATATATAATTAAAGCCACATCTTTGTGTCTATAGTAAAAATCTGCAGTTAAGCTTGAATTTGTACCTTATTATAATAACTAATATATTTATGTGAAAAAAGTAATTATCCACTACATGAGGCCAAGTCCCACTTATAGACCAAGAAATTAAATAAAATGAGCGACATCTTAAATATACTATAATTACATGTTCTCGGTAATACACAAACCTAATAAAAAGTTCATACTAACGTCGACATAAGTTTACGGATATTAATTCAGGCAGAGTTATTCAGAGTGAGTCATATATAATGTTATATGACTTTAACTTCAATAATTTTTTTTGAAATTTGATTTATTAAATAAAACAATCCGGTAGCTATTGCTTAGCAACGCTTATCGGCTCTGATGCTGTAATAGCTCACCTACCGGACTCAAATTGATACTGTAGGGTGTAGGCGAACATCTATGCGGCAGCATAAAATATTAAATTCTCGTGTTGAAAAATATAAACAAATAATAGTATCTTAACGGTGGTGTCCACATAAAGTCAGAATATATCTGAATTCTTCTTCGGTGCAACATTATATGTATAAACTAAAACAAAAAAAAAGAACATTTCAAAGAGCACTTTTGAACATATTCAATCGTTTTGTTTACGTGATTTACATGCTTTTTCTCACTTACCTTTGCCTTGTATATAATTTGCTGTACATTTCATGGTGTATGTATGTCAATGGTGGACTTATGAATGTTAGAAGACTAAGTGGGTGAAATTTTTATGAAGCAAATATTTTTATACGGTAGATCTAGCTAGTCCTAGAAAGGATCTAACTAAATATTGAACCTTCAGTTCCATAACTACTTAACAACGGAAAATTGAGAATATTATGTAATTTTTTATAGTGTTTCAGTGTTGTTGGTTAAGTTTTGTTTTGCTGTAACAAATTAAAAATTCACAAATTTTAGTTTTTTTAACAATTTCTAGATAAAAACTACTTAGCTTTGTTATTAAATAATCAATATTTATATCCCAAATGTATTTGGCGTGCACAAGAGATATAAGGGAAGACTATTGCCCAAAAATAATTTCACATTTTTCACGTCCTTATTTTTTTCTTTGCCACCATTGTAAAAAAACGCAGAAGCGGTCCGTTCTATAAAATAGTTATTTACGAATCAAGTTCGGGAAGAACTTTTTTCTACTTTTCTAATAGCGCGAATACTAGAATAATCTTCCCGCAAGAGGTTTGTACAATATTTTTTATATCGAGCAATTATTCCTTTAATAAATATTAGTAACCATTTTACATTAACGTCAAATTTTAGTATAGTTAGCATAATACAAAGTATAGAGTGCTATGAGTTGACGTTTTCAGTTGTCATTAAAATAATGGATAAATGTCACTATAAATTGTTAATAACTTTGTGTAGATTTTTCAAGGTTACTTCTTGTTTTCATTAACAAAAAACATTGGGAAAATGATTTTTAACAACTAAAAATTATATTTGGATTACGATGTTATTATTTCAATGTCTGTGAATGCCAACCTTTTTGTAATTTTTCCCGAACTGATACGTGAAGAATAGCTTCCCGATTGGCTGCACACTTATATCAAATGTTATTTCCCAAAGGGCGAGTACAAAAAATTGTTTCCTAAGTAATGTATACCTAGAAACGAAAAATAGTTATTTATGTACCAAGGACAAAAAAGTGCACTTTTATGTACGAGACTGAATTTGCTGGCCGAGGCGTTAGCCGAGGCAAGCAAACAGGCGAGGTTATTAAAAAGCACTTTTTTCCGAGGTACATATTAATTTTTTCCGTTGACCTTAAATTAATTAATTTTCTATTGATTACCGTTTACTGAAAACAAAATGTTTAGTAATTTTAAACAAAAATTTTACGTTTGTTCTGATTTTACTGTACCTAATATTCACTTCACCGTTCAGTATTGTAACATTTGTGTCAAAATTTATTAAAGGAAATAAAAGCTTTCCGCGTTCGAATATTGTACCGATAAAGCATTTGTTTACAACAATCACATAATTTTTATAAGAGCACTTGATTATGATAGGTAATAGGTAAAACATGTACTTTTTATAATTTATTAAAATAATAAAAATTACATTTAGGTAGTGTTATTTTGAAGTATATTTAAAAATGTAGTTATAGTTGGAAGTCTACCCTCAAAATTAATGCATTTCTTTAATTGTTTATGATCAAAGATGTAATGAAGTTTCTCCTATTAAACACATTAAAGTCGATTCTTACTAATTGGACATATAATAGTTATAAGACTGAGTTTGTACCGTGGTCAGACTTATAATCATTTTATATTCAATAAAAATATTGCCTGACCGTAAGAAAGTATGCAAACGTAGTTTTTGATTCACTCCGAAAATGTTTCAAAAAATGTAATAATCTTCTTTCAGCTTATTGAAAACTGTGAAATTCACCTTGTTTTTGTGTACGAATAAATCTTGAACCCAGTAATGTTGATGGCTTATATGATTCTATTTTTGTTTTTCCTGCGACAGAATCAATATTCAAATGATTTTTCACAAGTAATTACTGTTCTTGTGTTTTCCATTAGCATTATTACTTATTTACATCAATCAAATACAGTAATAGAAAGGTACCCATAATTAACTCACTTCTACTGTAAGTTTTGTATTTTATGATCGTGAAAATTTTGTATCGGAACTCCGCTTCTGTATCAAACTGTTACCTAATAAAATTGTAAAAAGCAATCTCAAGTCGTATGAATTCTGTCTTACCTTATAAATGAATAACTTTAAAGAAGTTAAAGTGTTACATATTGAAAACAATGTATCGAGTATTGTGAGATTACAACCAGGCTCTTCTATATGCTTCGCACATTGTAGAAACTATAAACAATTTATTAATATCATTTCAAAGCACTTAAAATCATTTACTTGTAATTTGAACAACAAATTGTTTTTGTTCAAAGTTGTGTGGGATTGAGAAATTGAGGTTATAAATGGAAGTAAACAAACAATATTCTGCAGTATCTAAAATGTTTCAGTATGTACCTAAAGTACTGTAATATCCTATGTAGTCACTAAATTCATCCTTTCTTAAAAATGGGTTTTCATACTGGTTACTTCGGCTTTATTTAATTTGACATAAAATTATAATTGACATTGACAGATGTTTGCGGACGAAAAGTGTTTGCGGACGAAAAGTGTTTGCGGACGAAAAGTATTACATTTAAAAAGTGTTACTTTATGATTATGCAGGGAGTACGTAAAACTCAATTTTATAATGAGGTCGACGGAAAATAAAATTTATTCACTTTTCGTTTCTTATAGACGTTTTACATTAGACAATTTCTTGAACAAGAAATTGAACAATTTGGAACAATCTAAATTGTGAAGAATATTGAATCACCCAAAATGTATCTGTTTTATACTCACACTATTTTTGGGACAAATTAGTGTGGGATTCTGCGCATTGACGTATGTTTAAGTAATTTGACAACTGACAGTTACATGTCGTAATAAGTTCGACGTTAGTTTTGCTTAATCTTCTCCGTGATCTTCTCAATTTTTGTATTAAAACTAATGGATTTAAATTTAGCAAGAGAGTTAATTCAAGCAAATATAGCTGTATCCAGTATTTTAGTTAAAAGAATGTTGAAAAGCCAGCTCCAAAATACAAAAAAAAGAAAGACAAGAAGTAAGTGGCAGGCAAAGTGGCTGCAAAGAAGAGCTATTATTGGAAGATCCCGATTCATATAAAATTATCTTCGTATGAATGACACAACTTTTAAAAAATTGTTATATTCAATAGAAAATAAAATAAAAAAACAAGATACACACTTTCGTCAATGTATACCAGTTGAAAAAAGGTAGCTTTATTAATTTGTAAACTAAAAATGATTAACCCCTTTTATTTGTTACTCACAGGCTTTCAATTACCGATATTTAGCTTCAGGAAATACATACCGGGACCTAGTAGAATACATTAGATTCATGAAAGTACAATAAGTTTGATTGTACCGAATGTCTGTGAGAGCATTGTAGAAACACTAATGCCTGAGTACATAAAGGTTAGAAATTGATTAATATCCATGTGTAGGTTTTAGTACAAATACATATGAGTATATATATTACCTGAAATGTAAAAGGTTAAAACGCGCCTGCGCGACAGGTGCTATTTCTACAACATACAATAGACAGTTAGTTGAATAAATGTATTCTATTAACGTACGTGCATTTTTATTAACCTCAATCGACCACTCGTTATAAATACATAACATACTGGCGACGAGGACAAAAAAGAAAATAAATTAACATGGATCAAAATCAACTCCAACAATTTCTTGAGTTACAAGCACAACAACAACAACAAATTAATCAATTATTACAATCGTTAATTTTAACACAACAATCTACTAGTGCTAGTGCTCACAGTGATAACAGTGAACATGAACTAAAAAACATTATTAAAAACTTTAAGTGTGAAAAGTACGATAATCATATGGCAGCAGAAACATTTCTAGATTATTTTGAATCACAGTGCCGTATGTGGGGACTTGAAAACAAACCAGATAACGTAAGTTACCTAAATACAAAACGCCAATTGTTCTTATCGTGTTTAAAGCCGGAAACCTATAAACAAATTAAAGTCGCTTTTGCAGATAGTGAAATTAACTTTGAACAACAATCATTTAAAGAAATTTCAAAGAAATTTTTAAAACTGTTCCAAATTAAAATTACGCGATTTAAAGCATTAACAAACTTTTGGAATTGTACACGTGATAAAACCAAACATTTGAAAATTACGCAAATAAATTAAAAGAAATCGCCCAACATTGCGGGTACGAAGGTGAAATGTTAGATAGACAATTACGTGATAGATTTGCAACGGGATTAAATCATAAAAGACTAGAAATCGAACTTAAACAAAAGTGGCCGGATTTAAAAACAATCGTAGGTAACACGGAGTGCGAGGTAACGTTCACCCAGGTGTTTGAAATCGCACAAGCTCGCGAAGCAGCCGAAATAGATTACAACGATGAATGTGATATCAATATTAATCAAATTAATGAAAACATTAAACATAAACATTCGAAATTCACAAATAAAACCTTCAATATCGCAAATAAACAATGTAAACGTTGCGGAAAATTTAAACATTTAAATAACAGGTGTGCAGCTTACAATCACATTTGTAAAGAATGCAATTTTAAAGGACATTACGAACAATTGTGTATAAAAACGGGTAAAGCGCAAATAAAACATTACAGTAACGGTAATCGTGATTGTATTAAAACAAAACCTAATTCACAAAATCGTAAAATTTTCAAAATGAAAAGTGACACTGATAACGACAGTGATTACGAAGAAATATTTAAAACACTGTCTAAATCACAAAGTAAGAAAATTAATTTGCTAATTAACAACGTTGAATGTTCGATGGACTGGGATCCAGGAGCATCGTACTCAATCATAAATTACGAAATGTGGAATCGAATAGGGAACCCTACACTAACAAAACCTCCTAAATTGAAAGCATTTGGTAACTTCAAACTCAACCCAAGGGAAAAGCAAAAGTAAATGTGACAGTAGGAAGAAACACTAAACGATTATCTGTAGTAGTTATAGATAACGCAAAACCAATGTTATTTGGGCTATCATGGAGCGAAGCTTTCAGTATGCCTTTTCCTGAGCAAGTTTATTCGATCACAGATAACAAACAAACATACGATGAAATAAAATTAGCAACTAATACAGAACGAATCAATACATTAATAAAAGATTATGCAGAACTCTTCAACAAATCTTTAGGAAAAATAAACAATTACAAAATAAAATTACACATCAAAGATAACACTAAACCTGTGCACATAGCAGCTCGTCCTATCAAGTTCGGCATCCAAAAGAATGTTGAAGCTGAATTAAAACGCTTGGTAAATTTAGGAATCATATCTCCAGTTGATCCAAATGAAACACCAATTGAATGGGCAACACCCACAGTAAATGTACCCAAGAAAGATGGGGAATTCGAATTTGTGGTGATTTTCGTACAACAATCAATCCTGCCTTAATTTCGAATAAACATCCAGTACCTCTTTTCGATCAATTAAGAAGACAACTAGCAAATGGCTTAAGTTATACAAAAATTGATCTAAAAGACGCGTATTTGCAATTTGAGGTGGATGAAGCGTCACGCAAGTATTTAGTAATTTCAACGCACAAGGGTTATTTCCAATACAATCGCTTACCTTTTGGTATTACAACAGCACCATCAACATTTTGTCGATACATGGACAACCTTCTTAATGGAATCAAAAACGTGGCAGTTTATTTTGATGATATCGCCGTTACGGGGTCAACAGACGAAGAACATTTAGAAACACTTAAAGAAGTATTTCAACGCTTACAACAAGCAGGCATCCGAGTTCAATTGAAAAAGTGTACTTTTATGAGACCTACAATTGAATACTTAGGACATGAATTTAGTAAAAATGGAATCAAACCAACGCTTAACAAAATAGAAGCTATAAAAACGCACAAACACCAAGTAACATCACTGAACTCAAGTCATTCCTTGGATTAGTGAATTTTTATGAACGATTTATTCCAAATCTTCATAGCATATGTGCTGATCTACATAGACTAACTCGAAAAAACACAAGATGGATTTGGACACAAAATGAAAACACCATATTTAAATTGGTTAAAGAAGCAATTGTAAACGCAAATGTACTGATTCCGTACGATGACAATAAACCATTGTATCTCGCTTGTGACGCAAGTGAAAAGGAGTAGGAGCCGTCTTATTCCATACGACCGAAGTGGGAGAAGAACGACCAGTAGCATTTGCCTCACGAAAACTAAACGATGCAGAACAACAATATTCTGTAATTGACAGGGAAGCACTTGCAATCTTTTTGCTGTTAAAAAGTTCAACCAATACCTACGAGGAAACAGATTTACATTACTAACAGATCACAAGCCGCTGGAACATTTATTCGGATACAAACGAACTTTACCTAAATTGATCAACAATCGCTTGACACGCTGGGCATTATATATCGGAGAATATGACTACGATATCCAATACCTGCAAGGAAAAACAAACATCATCGCCGATTTTTATCGCGTTTTCCTAATAGACGAGAAACGTTAGCATATGAGGAACAACGTATATTAAAAGTTTACGATGATTGTTACCGCACAAAACTCGAAGATCTTTACGTGACAGAAGAATTACTTCGCAAACAGACAAACGTTGACAAATTGTTAAAGAACGTAAGACAATTAATATACACACGTTCATGGAGCTATACTGTTACAAGAGAATTGCAACCATTCTATGATAAGAAAGACGAAATCTCTATCGAAAATGGAATTTTAATGTGGCAAGGAAGAATAATTGTACCATCGACTTTAAGAACGCATATATTAAAATTATTACACGAAGGACACCCAGGAATAGTAGCCATGAAAGCATTGTCCAGATTTTACGTTTGGTGGCCTCATTTAAACACTGACATTGAAGAATACGTGAAAAACTGTAGAAACTGTCAAAGTAACCGACAACAGCTACCAGAAGTACCAGTGTACTCGTGGTCCGTTCCTGAAAATGTATGGGAAAGATTACACGTCGACTTTGCGGGACCGTTTGAAAATGAATACTGGTTGGTGATAGTCGATGCACTTTCAAAATGGGCAGATGTTAAACCTCTGAAAACAATCACAGCACGAAATCTCTGTAACGCATTGGACGAAATATTTGTTAACTTTGGTTTACCAAAATCATAGTTTCCGACAATGGACGACAATTTACTTCGGAAGAATTTCAACACTATTGTGCGAAGAAAAATATCAAACATATTACAGCATCACCGTATCATCCAAAGACGAATGGATTAGCAGAACGGTTGGTACGAACGTTCAAAGTCAGAATGAATTCGAGCAAGAATGATAATCAAACACAAATCCAAAGGTTACGGAATTTCTTATTTAATTACCGTAATACACCACATAATACGACTCTCAAAAGTCCGAACGAAATGGTTTTGGACATCGATTACGATCCGTTTTAGACAACATAAAACCTGACGTGAAAGGAACTTTACGATACAAAAACACTAAGTATGAAATAGAAAACGCTCAACCTAAACGGCAATTTCAACAAGATGACAATGTTTATGTTCGCACAAACATTGAAAAACAATGGCATCCTGCAAGGGTCGTAGAGCGTACAAACAGACATTCTTATAAAGTCATGACTCATGATGGAGTAGAAAGAAGACGCCATGCCGATCATATTCGCAATCGTAACGATAATTTACCATTTATTAATATACCTTCTACGATCCAAGCCTACACACCTAATGCCGAATCAGGAGAAGAAAAATATGAATCTATCGCAGAAGAAGAGATAATTACGAATACCGACGCGACACCTAGTTGTTCTCCATCTTTAGCATGTAACGAATCTCCAAGGGCAACTACAAATATGAATACTTCTATACCTGAGCAAATTCTACGTCGGAGTACCCGGACCCGGAAAACACCTAAACGTTTCGCAGACGAAGACTTTGCTTAAAGCCGAAGGAAATGAAATGTAAAAGGTTAAAACGCGCCTGCGCGACAGGTGCTATTTCTACAACATACAATAGACAGTTAGTTGAATAAATGTATTCTATTAACGTACGTGCATTTTTATTAACCTCAATCAACCACTCGTTATAAATACATAACATTACCCTTTGAATTTTTATTAAGATGCCAGCAACTACTCATGAATGGAAGATGATTGCAAAGGAATTTGACACTTTATGGAATTTTCCAATGTGTATTGGCAGTTTGGATGGTAAGCACATCAATTTTAAAGCTCCTTCGAGTGCTGGGTGATTTTATTATAATTATAAAGGAGCACACAGCATTGTTTTATTAGCATTAGTAGATGCAAATTACAAATTTATTTATGTTGATGTGGGTATAAATGGAAGGATTAGTGATGGTGGGGTTTTCCGGGAAAGTAGTTTGCGAGAAGCGTTGAATAATAATTCATTAAATTTACCAAAAGATGACTACCTACCTGGCACAATTATTAAAGTACCATATGTGATTGTGGGAGATGACGCTTTTCCATTAACACATAGGCTTATGAAACCATTTCCACAAAGAGGTCTCTCTGTAGAAAAGAGAATTTTTAATTATCGTCTCTCGAGAGCAAGACGTATAGTAGAGAACGCTTTTGGAATCTTGACAAACCGATTTAGAATCCTGCAAACGACAATAAATTTAAGCCCTGAAAAAGTTGAAATTATAACTTTGGCATGTTGTGTTCTACATAATTTCTTAGCAACAAATGAAAAGAAATATATTGAAACTGAAACCCATCATTGCACATTGGAAAAAATATCACAACAAGGTGGAAGTCGCTGCAGTAATACCGCAAGTGACATTAGAACAATTTATTGTGATTACTTCAATTCACCTGATGGCAGTGTAGAGTGGCAAAATAGAGCAATTGGCATTTTATAATTGTTACTTGATACTGTTGTTCTTATTTGTTATGTATAAATATTTAATAAATATAAAAAAAACTAATTTTTATTGATGTAATTAGATGTCCATTATTAATCATGAAACTTAATGTAATAAAACGTGTACAACTTAAAATTAATTATATTCTCTAAGGGCATTTCGGAGAATTCCATGAATGGAATATTGCACCTCAATTTTATCACTGTCTGATAATTTTTTCAGTTGAGTAGCAATAAATTCCCCAAAAAGGTCTTCAGCTGTCTTCTCCTGGTTTTTGTTCTGTACTACTGCTTCACTGATCTTCCCTAAGTTTTTGGATACTTTCTCTAACATTATCTACAAGTAACACAAAATTAAAATGATTTGTTAGTTATTATCACACAAATTACCATATCCGGATCAATATTTGGATTTTTTTTGTCAGAATTTTTTCTTTTTCTTACAGGGACGTCTATTGAAGATTGCCGGCTAATTGACCTAGGTGTGACTCTTCATCAACTATTATTGAATCAGGTGATTGTACGATGGAACCATCATCCTGAATTTCATATTCTCCTTCAGTCTAATAAAATTGAAAGTATAAGTTTATCTGCTACAAATTTGAAGTTTTTTAAGTTACCAAAGGTACTTGTACGTCTACAGCCAATAGATCTTGTTCCGAGTTTTCCCATTGGTCTTCAGTATCAACAGAAGTTTTCGATCAAAAGATGACTTATGCGAACGAATGATTAAGGAATCGTTCAAAAAATGCATTAGGTTGTAATACCATAATGAAGGTTTATAAACCTGTAAAAGAAAATCAGATTGTGCACTTGACAAATTATATAGCTATTGACTTAAGAACTATTGGAATTATTGAAACAAAAACGTCTTCCGGGATTGGACGGCCCTTACGATAGGTGGCGAAACATTGGCAACTACGGTTACCAGTTTAACACAGTCAATCCCAGAAGACGTTTTTGTTTCAATAGCTATTGACTTGTCAATAAATTTTGCTACCTCTTTTCACTAGTTCCACTGTGCAATGTGGCTAACACGTTCTTGCGCTCATTCGAATACGTCGTACGAAGTCCCAAAAATTTTTTGTACTTCTGCCTCAGTTATTGTTGGAATTAATGTTCTTAGGCTTTGCGTAATTATATTTAACGCTAAACTCCGCATCTGTTTATTATGGTAATGTTTGTGTTTAACTAAAAACAAACAAGGATGTTGAGCATATTGTTCAATAAGCAACGTAACTTGTTCATTTGTCCAACCCATTTCTTCATGTAATAACATCCAATTGTCTTATATATAATTTTGAATTACAAAAATTAACATTACCTACCTAAGCTGTTGTGTTCAGTAGTGTTCAATAACGATTCAATACTATTATCATAACCACACAAAATTTTGAAGTAAAAACGTGCTAGTGCTATAAACAGCTGATATTTCTCGCTTCGAGTTCTGTGCAGTGCGCATACTCGTAGACAAAATGTGTTGAAAATTGTCTCGGAAATAGAGCAGGTTTTAATTTTTACGACACAATCTAAAAGCCATACAATATTACACTCAATTTGCTGTTTGAAATTACACAATTTAGATTGTTCCAAAAATTGTTCAATTTCTTGTTCAAGAAATTGTCTAATGTAAAACGTCTATTATGAAAAATGAATAAAACACGATTCGGATATCGATCTCTTCAAGTTAATGAAAAAAATATTGATAATTGGACGCCTTCCAATTCAAGAATAGCGGGTCGTTCAACGTGCAATCAGTTTCAAGCTTTTTGTACTAAAGAAAACTATGCACTTAATGTAACCACTTCAATACAGCAATTCTCCAGTACCATGCAAGATTTCGGAAACAATATGACGAAAACTGATGGTTCAGACTACAAAGAATGAATAATTAAAACTCAATGGAATAGAATTGCTAAAATACTGAAAGATAAGTACTACCGAGAACACAAAGTTAGCTTCGATCTCTTCGAGAACATGTTTTTCCAAAAAACACGAAATGCACGAGATGCGAAGAGAAAATATCTGTAGGTGTGTACTGAAAAGCGGAAAAGTAGTGCTGCAGCGTTAACTTGAAAACTAAAATAATTGAATTATTGGATTGAAGACTCACGAGAAGAGTTCCAACAAAAATTCTATCGCATTGTCTCGTACGAACTAGCGTGGAAAGGAGGAGACGCCTCAATTGTCTAATTAAGTATTTTTAAGAGGAATTAGATAATTTTGGAAAACTGGTGGGAAGGATCCGTTATAACCCTGTTTTTCGCAAAACTAGTCAAGACGAAGCCCGCCCTTTAACCGAAATAAAATGGTTGATTGAAAATAAAGTGACACCAGATCGTTGTCCGATCAAGTAATTGTGAACTTAACAAATATCCTAAATTTAATGTTTTGTTAACAGGTTGTTCCACAAATTGCTTGAAAGAAGAGGTTTACATATTACAACTGACCGTCTCTTTTTGACACCGAACCTCTCTTGAAAAAAATAAGAACTTTATCTATTTATAAAAACATAACTCTTGATAGAAACACCATTTCAACTTGGACAAACGCAGAAAAAATAGGGATTAATACAAAATTCGTGAAAATAAGCAATCATTCGAACCGTTCTAGTGCCAAAGGTGGGACTGAGTAAAACTTACATCTCGAAAATAATGGACTACTACACCACTAGTTCGATACTCAGTTATTTAAAACTGAACCATGAACATCACCAGGAAATCATTGGAAAGATGCGGTGTGAAGAAGAGCAAGAGAAAGAACCAAAAAGAGAAGGATGGTTTTATTCAAAAATTGTTAATTTACTAGCTTTAATTAATTATTTAGGTTTTATTTTTGAGGAATATTGCAGATGTGCATGAATACTCGATCATATTCTTTCCCGATGAACTAAACTTTAAATAATTCTTTTACGTATATAACAAGCAGGCGCTAAAGTACAAAATAGTAAATCTTAAGGTATCGCAACATTAAAATTATTTTTTTAAATTTCTCTGTTATGTTTACTTCAATCAATACATTTATTTGTTTTTTTAAACAATAAACAAACAATTCAGTTTCTTACATCCTACATACATCATAAAATTAATCTAATACACTACCATTTTTCACAAACAAACTATACTATATTAAAGAAAATTAATTTGATATTCTTCCCCTTCCTCCTCTCCTTCTGCTTTGAATAACTAGGTTCTCATCCTTCCTTCCTCTTCTCCCTTAATGTATATTCTATATTTTGATTATGCTTCTTTTCTTCTCTCCATTGCTTCTCTTCTTTTTATTACCTCTTTCATCTACTCAATCCCTTCCCCTCTTTCACCCAGCAGTTCTCCTCGCTCTCTCTCCTCTTTCCTAAGTTCTCTACATTCCTTACTTATGGGTTTCAAGTTCTCCCCCCATCTCCACACATCCTACATATTCTATCCTCGTCCTTCAACCAATATTTGTTTTCCCTTTCCTCATTCCCTACCCTAAACCTTGCTATAATTCTTTTTCCTTTAATCCACTCTTTCCAATTAGATATCTGGGTTTTCCTTCTGTCCTTATCTTCCAATATTTTTCATTGTACTTCCCTTATTTTATTCTTCACGCCCTTTCTTGCACTTGCGAGTCCACATCCCTCCTTACTATCTCTGCTTCTACCGATCTCCCTTCTCTTCTAATTCTTGTTATCTCTTCTCTTGCTTACCCCTCTTTCGTAATATAATTTCCTTTCCTCTTCTCTATATTTTACCTTCTGCATTTCTATTTCTTTCCAGCACTCGTTTAATATCTCTTTCTCTCTTGCTTTTGATTTTCTCCTCATATCTCATTGCCCTTCTTCCTGTCTGTGTTTCTAATCCTAGTGTCCATTTCCAATATTTTTCTTGAATTCTTTCCAGCTCTCTCCATTCTTTCCATCCCCATAATTCCGCTCCATATTTCAAAACACTTCTTACCATCCTATCGAACAGCCATCTTCTTTTCTCAAGGTCTTTCCCTAAATATTCTTTCTCCTATGCCTCATACTTATCTGACTACCTTATTTCCTTTCTGTTCCAGTTCCTTTATATGCTCTCTATTCTTATTATTATAGCTTATAACGTATCCCAGATATTTGTATTTGTCCACTTTTTCTATTTCCTCTTCCCCACCACCATTTCATTTTTCTCTTTCTTTTTTTCTTAAATTCCATGATCTTCGTTTTCCCTACATTCGCCTCCGGTCCTTTCTTCTCTAAGTACTTTTTAATTACTTTTATCGTTTCTTTCATTTCTTCCTCGCTCTTCGCCACTGCCACTAAGTCATCCGCATACGTTAGCACTCTAACTTTTTTCCTCCTTACCACTATCTCTCTCACTTGTTGCTTCTCCAACTCCTCTTCCATGTCCCCTATATATGCTGCGAATAAACACGGGCTCATCGGGCATCCTTGTCTCAATCCTCTTAGTATTCTGAACCCATCCCCACTTCACCTTTGACTCTTGCTCTGCATCTTGTTTTGTTATAGCACTCTTCAATCGCCCCTACCAAACTTTCACTTATCCCTTTCATTCTCAAATACCCCCACAAACACTCCCTTTCCACCCTGTCAAACGCCGCCTTTACGTTTATAAAGATTGCCCACATTTTACCCCCCTTTTTCTCACTCTGCCTATTTATTACGTGCTTTAGTATGTAAATATTGTCGATTGTGCCTTTATTTTTCCTAAAACCTGCTTGCCAATCTGGTAGTAACCCTTTTTCCTCTATTTCCTTGACCAATCTCCTTCTTAAAATTTACTCATACACCTTATACCCTACGTTCAATAAGCTGATTGCTCTGTAACTTTTGCCTCTGTCTTGTTCCCACCCTTATATATCGGACACACTACCGCTTCCCTCCACTGCTTTGGGAATCCTTCCCCTTTCCATATCCTTTCCATCATCCCTCTCAACATCTCCTTCATTTTCTCCCCCACATACATCCACTGCTCTCCTGTGTTCCGTCCGTGCCTCCTGCCTTTCCTTTCTTAATTTTTCTGATCGCTTCCTCCAATTCGTCCATTCCTATCTTTCCTTCTCTCGATCTACGCTCATTTCCTTCACCCTCTCCTTCCTTTCTATCTTCTATTCCGCCCAGTAGTTCCTTGCAAAGTTCCTACCTTTTTTGAGTCTATTCTTATGTCCAACCCTCTTTTCCTGTTTCTTATTCTTCCAATAAGCTCCCATGCTGGTTTTTCATTTCTGATTTCCTCTATATACTTTTCTAATTTCATTCTGTATTCTACCTTTCTTTTTTCACAAACTGTTTTGAGGTTTACTTTTAACTTTCTATACTCCTCTATCTCAATTTTGCCTTTCTTCCATTGTCTTCCCCTCTTCTCAAATTTTTCTTTGCAATCTGACACTCTCCATTCCACCATTCATACCTTTTCCTAATTCTTTTACTCTTTTCTTATATTTTCTCGTTTCTGTAGCTTCTTCCATTTTCTTTACTATTATTCTTATCTCCCCTCTATTTCATCTTGTCGTTCCCAGTTCTCTTCTACTTTGTCTCTATACCTTTCAATACTTTCCCTTGTCCACATTTTCCTTTTCCCCCACTGCCCCTCTTGTTTATCATATCGCACTTTTCGACTTCTCCTCCTCCCCACTATCGTCAGTTCTAGTGGTTGGTGATCTGACTCCTCCCTCTCCCCTACCTTAAACCCCTGAATGTCCTCCAACCCTCTTTTATTTGTCACTACGTAATCAATTACCGACTCCCCCTATTCCCTATAAACGTTTACTCTCCTTTTCCTTCATCCTCCCTGTTAACGTTTATTACTGTCCATCCTCTTTCATTACATAGTTCAATCAATTTTCTTCCTTGTCCATTTATTTTCTTGTCTTTTGTATTCCTCTTTTTACTTCTCCGTTTATCATCTTCCCTCCTTCTTCACCTATTTTGCATTAAAATCTCCTCCTATTATTATCTTTTCTTCTTCTTCTCTCTTTTTCAATACCTTTTCAATTTTTTCTCGTGTTTCATTCATCTCTCTCCCATACACCGTAATTGCTTATTGCTTTTGAAACAGAAACCACTATTTAATATTAATTCGAGTGTATGTTAAAAATGTCAGTAAAACATTAATAATAATAATAAGAGATATTTCTAATATAGATAATGTTGTTAAACAGATTTAAGATAAAATGGTCTAAAAATAGTACTGATGATGTTGCTGTTGCCAAATTTTGATCTTTATCTGAAACTAAGAAATTTTCTTCAAATTAAAGTTCTGCTAATGTGTTTCTAAGAAACAAAACTTTGATATAAAATGTGTTAATGTAATTTATTCAACATCTTAAAATTCGGGAAGTACCGCAAAGACAGTTTAACAATGAACTTAAGTCGTTGGCAAAAATACACGGTAGGTCCGTATCGATGTGTAAAGTAAATCGAAGTAATTAGTAAAATCTAATTATAAAATTTAGTAACGGCCAACACTTGTTTAAATTTACTTAAATTTTTATCAAAGCGTTATACTTAAGAGTAGCCTTTTTACCCGCTTCATTAACACCGGTGCTCGCTCCCTTGAACACGTTTTAAAACTGCAATTAAAATTATGCCCTAAAAATATAAAATTATGCTCAGAAAAAAGTAAAACAAAAATTCAGTTTCAGAAAAAATAATTGAAATAAATGTCAAATTTCCACAACTTTTTGAAAAGGGCTACCTAAACGAAAAGTGATTTTAGTTCTTCAGATTATACTTAAAATCTATCTAACATCCGGTATTATAAAAAACATCTGTAATAGTATGTTTATCTCTAATAGACAAACATTTGTACCATGAATAGTAAATAGGAAAAGTTTGTTAAATACTATTCTTATAAAATTATTTATAAAAATATTCTCACAGTATCAAGCCTGTTAAAATATATTCGCAAAGTTAATAGGTTATACGTTAGTCCATTTACTGAAGGCGAAGTAGATTAGTCATTTTCAACACATTCACAATCTGTTCTTAAAGACCAAACTTCAATCTATGTTCCTATGTTTTTAAAATTTGATCTTTAAAGTTAACAATGAGGTTTAAAGATGAAATCTGAATTAAGAATAGTATTTTCCCTTATTTTTCGTTTGAGAAAAATTATAATTAGCTATTAAGAAAGGTTTCCTTTTAGTTAAAAACATTACCTTGTTACATCTAATTGTTTATTTTGTTAACAATATTTAAATTAAATATCAAAGAACAGTAAAAAGAAGGATGTTTCAAATTAATTAATAAATGATTTTTTTTCACAAAAAGCTAAGAACATAATTGAAATACTGATTAATAGAAAAATATATATATAGACAGAATCGGACGTCAAAAATTTCGTGTCCATAGTTTGACAATTCTGTCGTTCATATTCTAAAACAGTCCCAGTTGACCGAGGTTTTATAAAAGGGTAACTTTCGCGATTTCTGAACACTAAAACAATATTTTACTTTAAATTAGGTAAATTCAACTGAAAACTTTATTAAGAAGATATTACGAATAAAACTAAAATTTCTTTACGTATTAAGGTTTGCCACATTTTAGTGTAAAAATTTACGTTAAATTACAAAAGAAATAAAGTAGTAGTTCAACTAACGCTTAACGGTTTAGAATTTGCATTTTTAACTAACTTTATCTGTAATGTACTAAAACAAGAGACATTTAAACCATATTAAGTTGTTACGATCTGCAAGTAACGTTATATTGTCTATTTTAAAAAAAATACACCAATCTGAACAATTTTATATGGATTCTTATGGATATGTATGTAGGGTTTCCTTGAAACACTGTTTTAAATTAAATTTGTTTCAAATAAAGCCTAGGGTATTTTCCTCTTTTATAAAAATAACAATATATAGTTCATGTAATGTAGGAGTTGTTTACGCCAACAGCACTTTGTAAGTAGTTCATAACAATGAAGCGGAAACAATTGATTAATTATAACAAGCAAGTTCATAAATGTACGTTGTGTTTTGATAAATCTAACTGTATTTCAGAAATTATACTTTCACGGAAACTTTAATCCTACCAGATTTAGGCATTAACGTACCACGATGGAATTATATCCGAAGGTGAATCATCAGGCACCCTACTTCTAATTCCCCTAATTTCTATAAATCACTTTGTATAAGTCTGTTTCGATGGTATTGCAGTTGTCACAGCGGAAGAATATGGATTGCGTAATTTTTACGTAATACAACACCTCAAAGAGGATTGTATATATAGCAATTAATTTTAATTAGCTAACATGTGGTAACAATTTTTGTCAACTTCTTAAAACGTTTTAATGAAGCCATGAAAAATTTCTAAATAACTGACTGACAAATTTTTTAATTATTTTGACACTTAATTTTATGTTAGGATTAAACTTTTTTCGTGTTCACATAATTAACAATTAATTACTTTTTTGCTTTGATGATTGATACGTTTTTAAAGTTTTTATAAATTACTAGAAAAGATAATTTTTAATAAGGAAAATCTGCATTTGTTACAGTAATATTAATTAATAAAAAAAAAATAAAACGATTTTATCACAGGCTCTTTATGTGTTTTAGAACTATAAACAATTCTGAGAAATTGTAAACTTTAATATGTTATGAAATTTAAAGTAAACATAAAAAAATTAGACTTTGTCAATTGTTGCTACTACAATGAAAATTTCTACTAGATGTAGTATTTTCACACAATTACAATTAAATTGAGTAAAATGAGACTTCCCCACAATTTACATAGGGAAAAAACTTCAGGGACGAATTGGTGATCCACTCGATATTAAAATCGAATTGAAGGTAGTGAGGTAATTTAAAGAAAATATTTTTTAAAAAAGGATTATATTCGACTGGATATAGAAAAATTAATTCTCTGACACATATGTAGACGTTTAGACATTTGAACTAGTAATTTTGAATTTATTAGTCGCGATTCAAAATTGGGTTTTTCTTTCCTATTAGTCGAGTTTGTATGTTTACTCTATAGTTTTCTTGTGCATACTGTTTCATGGTAGAAAAAAAATTTCTTGAAACGAATTTTTGTGTGACCCGTACTTGCCACGTGTGTTCAGTTATGGCTCATTTCTCCGATTTGAAGAATTTCCAGTTTTGCTGATTATATCATCTTTTTTGCCGTATACCCACAACTATATGGAATTCTATAAACCTGCATTAGATCGCAAATTTCTATGATTCTCCATACTATCACAGACAGAATACAGACGGTACAGACTAATCGGTTGTGTGGCAATTTCATCTCATCTGAAAGTGTCTTATATTGCACATTAATATTCAAATATTACTAGAAACTGCATTGGTGCAGCAAAAGGAGCACGCTTACCAAAAACTTCTAGATTAATGAAAATTATGAATTCGAATTAAACCGTGTGAAGCTTAAATTTGTAATTGGAGGCAAATTAGAAGTAGCAAGTTACAAAAATGTTCAGGGTGTCCCGATATGAGTACGGAGCGGCTGTATCTCGAAAATGATAAATCTTAGAAACTTGAGGAAAAAAATTTGTATAACTAAAGAGACCTAGAGAAATGTCTGAAAATTATTTTGAAGTTTGTAAATTGACCACAAGGGGATGTAACTGCTATAAAGTTATCTTGGAAAGTTGGACGATAAGCCATAACTTTGAAAACATTCTGTGATAGCTTGTGTGTTACGGTATAATTTTGCTTAATGGCATTTTTTTGTATCTGTCATAGTAAGAAAAGAAAAAGCCAATGCATGTATCGATATTTATATTTAATTATCTCCTAAACTATTCGAGGTATTTGGAAAAGCATTTTTTTATTGAATTGTTTAATTTAAAACAAAACTAAATAGCAGTATCTGAAGCTGTTATCAAATGGAAGTTAAATTTAATTATTAATTGACTTTTAATATCGTGATATCTCCATCCGTTCTTGATTTATAGGACAAAATATTAAATTTCGAGTATCTCAATCGGATCAAGTTGCTTTGACGAAAAGGCAAATCACTGCAACTGTGATTTATGATAGTTTTCGTGGCTTATATTTAGTTTGTAATAATTTTTTTTTTAAAACCTGCCATTTAGTAACATAGAAGCATATTATGTTATGCATTTATTTTCAATGTTGTGAAAGTGTAGCAATTGCAACCCAATAATATTCAATGCAATTCCCAAAAAAAAAACATTTTTGTCAAGAATTTCTTTCAAGATTAATTACATTACATGCAACCCATTTAAGTACTTGTAAGAATTAATAGTACACGAAGAAAATATTGTTACCGTTTTGGCCTATGTTAGTTATGGTCCCACTTTAAGAATCAGACAAATTTCCAACGATACTGATTATGATAGAAGACTGAACCATTGCCACTAGATAGGAAATATGATTCGGGAAAATTGGAAGTTTCTTCACTAATATTATGAAAGAAAGAAGCAATTTTTAGTGACTTAAAGGGTGTAAATTTACATAACATGCATTATTGGTCTAAGCAAAAGCCACATTGGTTGCGGCATCAAAATCGTTGCAGATTTAATCGTGGAAGAAAAATTATAGACCCACATTTTTTTTATCAAATCCTTAACGGAAAAAGGTTTTAGAATTTTTCAACGTTTTTTTTCCACCACCTTTAGAACACGTCTCCTTAAATACAAGACGAAACATGTGGTTCCAGGTTGATGGGTGTCCGCCACATTATAACTTAAATGTACGTATCATTTAGACAAAATATTCGAATCGGGTTAATGGAAGAGAAATTTATGTCCCTGGACCAAGCGTTCGTCGGTTCTAATTTGTTTAGATTTTTAACCTAAGGGGTAAGCTGAATAGACCTGTTTTTTTAAGAAAAACAAACAAACAATAACAATATGATGAAAATAATAGAAAATATGATTAGAACCTTGTCCAGGGCTAAAATTGATAAGCGACTTTTTCTGCCGAAATTAAATTAAGTAAATGCTTCTATAATGCAACAAAATGTTCCATTTAAAATAAGGCACATATTACATATTGAATTATCCAATTATTAACCTATAAATTCTGTACTCCCTGTAAAGATGAGTACATTTATCTAATAGATTTTTTAGACGTAAGAATAAATTTGTTATGATTTGTTGGATTAGAAGATATTGATTTTTTTCAATAGAACTCAACCAACTTTATTTCTGTATTCTACACCTAAGTAATAGTGTATTCACCAATTTTTATTCAAATCGGAGACAATTTTTGTGTCGGGTTTTTAACAAAATACATTATGAATGAATGCGTAGAACACTGTAGTGCAAACCGTTTCTTCGGATTTCTCAAAATACCTGCATTAACTACGTTAATATTTTAAGAAAAGTCGACGTAACTCAGAATGCTCTGTATTTAGTAATAAGGAACCTTTATGAAAGTATACTTTAGTTTTTACGGGCAATTAAAAAACGCAGTAAAATACAGGGTGTTCCATTAAAAAAACACATTTTTTTGGGGCATAGGTACTGTATATTTCAAAATAATTTTAAATTCTAAATTTCTCAACCTGCAAGCTACTAAAATGAGAAAACTTGGGAAAACTTTTACTGTTTCGCTATAAATCTCCGTTCCGTTGGTGGTGATTCACTCTGTATAAGTACTCAAAACATTACAGAAATCTAGAAAATTGCAAGTACGTAGTAAGAGTAATTGCAAAAAATGATAATTTTTTTTTCAAATTTTAGCACGGTAGATAGAGACGCTCCAACAAGAGATTCTCCTCAAGTTTTGACAAATTGACAACAAAGAGCTTTATTATCGGCAACAGTTGATGCGCGATCCCTATAACCGATCTAAACTTTTAAATCATGAACAGTTATGATTGTTACCTTCTCAAAGCGTAAATAAAATTTGAATTTAATATTTTAAATAATAACCTAAAACACATGAAATATCTGAAGACCGATATTAACCCAAACAAAAGTTTAAAATCCGATATCCCGAATAGTATAATATTTTGAATTTAGATTCAGAATAAAAAATAAAAATATATGTTTCCATTTAAAATGTCAAAGTTGATAAGTGATCCATGAAAGTGAAACACCCTGTATAATTCAAAAATATTTTTAAACTGTAACCACTGAGAAACCTAAAGAATGATCAAAACTGATTTTTTAATAAATCTACATTTTAAATGCAATATCAAAGGTCCGCGTACTACACGAACAGGTTGTAATCTTTTTTCATATAAAGTAGGAAATACTCGTGAAGGGAATCGTCATCCACCTAAGTAAACAACACAAATACTATTAATATTAATGATCAAGTGTATGCCACTTATTAACTCTGAAAAGCGAATTAACTTAAACTTCGTTACTATTTCAATACAGAGAGACTATAAAGAAATCAGAAAATCGTTGGCAATTCCTTTTACAAAAATTCCTACAACAATACATATTGACTAAACTGAATATTACAGTGCAGTACCTTGCTGTTGCTGTTTCGTCATTGTGATTTTGTTGTATTTACTTGTTTTCTATTCTTCTCGTTTTAAAACCATTAAATATGTATAACTTTTGGTGTAACATATTCAAAACAAGCCTTTGAAAATGCTGTTTATATGAATAATAACTCTACCAACGCCAATGAGGTTTGTCACCAACTATTACCAACATTAATTTTTTTAGTGGTACCAACAATTGTTTACGTTTTGATAACTCTGTACAAATGTGTGTATGTAAAATTTCAAATATCAGTTCTTAGAGAATTGGTAGAGCGGTGATGAGATTTATAATAAATGTTACCTCTTTAAATATTATTTTCAATTTCAATTTTTCTTTAAAATCCGCGAAATAGCTGCCGTGGCAACTAAATTAAAAATTCTATTAAAAAGCCATATGCTTTTTTTCAATATAAAAAACAAAAAAAATCTGTAGAATAAAATTATAAGAAATATAAAAATATCATAATAAATTAAAAATAAATAAATAAAAACAAACCTGCTTTGAATTTAATTAATAAAATAATATAATTAAACATTAGAATGTTTTTGATAACAATATTTGTCTCTTAAATTTAATCAGTTTAAATGTATAAAATAAAGTCATCGACACAATAAATTTTGTAACCACTACGCTTTTTATTTCGGTTGTTAAATTTAATGCAAATGCTTAAGAATTCAACGTTTTATTGGATTTTAAGAAAGTTAAGTGAATGTAAAATCATAAACGGTTATTGTTTTGTCCTTTTTTATTTTCGGTACTTGTTGCTTGTTTACACTTAAGGAATTAGTATCTTCATTGTTTTTAAATTAATAGAGCAATTACATTTTTATTTGTAACCGGGAGCGTCCCATTTTTTTAAACTGCCAATTTATGTTTCCCTTTTTAACCTTAAATAAACGAGGGATTTTATAAAAAATTTAGAACGTGATTAAATTGTTTCGAAGAAAATCGCCTTATATTGAATTGAAATTGAGAGAGCGTGGCTCTAAAATGATTTATAAAATTACGTTTAGATCTATGAACAATATCATTTTAAAAGTTGAAATTCGCTTATTACAAAGTGACAACCAATAAACCTACGCAATAAATACATTTTAAAAAAGAACAATCTTGTTATAATGTTACGTAACTGACATATACTATAGTTCTCACGATAACTTCATTTTGTTATAAAATATCTAATTAATGAAACACAACGGTGTTGTTGTTTTTATTACTATATAGTAACTATTAAAGCAAAAAACGTAATTTAATCACGAAAAGTAATTAGTAATTTTTAATAATATATGATAATATGTTTAAAAATAAGCGTCACAATGATAGTTATTGTCTAAAGAAAGGTTTTTTTTTGAGTGATTGATAGGAGTGTGGCAATTCTATTCCGAAATGAGTTACTCTAACATTAATAAATTGATTTAACGTTTGTTTCCTGACTAATATAAAATTGAAGTGTGTTTGAAATTATTTGTCAGGAATAAGAAATTTATTAAAGTCGTTTGCTCCACCCTAATTTTTGATTTTAAATTACGCAATTTAAACCTTGAATATATGATTATCGTTTTACCATTAATTAAAATTTAAATGCCTGTTAATATAAAATTGCTTGACCCAAAACTTACATTTGTAAATTTTTAAAAAATTTCTTACTCTACGCTATTGTGCATGGAAACAGCAAACGGACAATAGAAGAATTTTATTTATCATTTTATTGTAATAACAACTACAAATTAATTGTCTCTTAAACATTTTATCAGCTTTTACAACGTTTATTCTATTCAAAAGGTAATATAAATCAAAATTAAAAGAGGTCAGCTTTTTTACAAAATATCGTTAAGTTACGTCAACTGAAAACAATATTTATTAAGCTATATCACGCAAAATTCTCTGCTCGTACGAATTTCATCTTATTTCATAAAAATAAAATCACGTAAGCAAGTACATAATCTCTCGAAAATAATTATATAATTAATTCGTTTGTAGGAAGAAGTAAAACAGAAATGAGTCACCGCACCCCAAAAGAATGTTTCTCCCCTATCAATCGTTTCAATTTATTGGATTTTCTACCCAGTAGTTTTATGGTATTGCATTGTGTCGCATTAATTATAATAGGGGTGCATGTACTAGATATTGTTGGAAACTGGTGCTAGAGTGTTATTAACAATTAGTAATTTAATTAAAATATTTTAATAAAACGCGAAAACACCAATTGTTTGAAGAGATTCTTCAAACAACCTCTTGTTAAAAATTTGTTTGCATTTTTCTTTTGATGTTTTCCTTGTTTAATTTATCGAATGATTATTTTTAAACTTTCCGGAAGAAGTTTTCGTGTCTTGAAATTGAACTTAATTTTACATTCATTTATCTGAAGAAGAGTAAAAGAGTAATATTCATTTTTTTTTATTTATTTAATTCACTAATTGATTTTTTATGTCCGCACAAACATATGTATTATTAAACTCTCAGTTTTCTGCAAGTAGAACATGGAAAGTAACTTGAAGCACTGTTCGCTTAATGGGTTTCATATAATAGCTGTTTCTGTTAATTTTGTGGTACACACTTTTTAAATGAAAGTATAGCAATTAAGAATATTGTCAAGAAGAAAAACAAAAACTTTTATTAAAATGTTCGTTGAATTTTATACACAATATTTAGTTTGTAACTCTAGATTTAAAATTTGTCTAAAGGACGATTCGTGTATGTCAATTCAAGTTCTAGTGCGGTCTTGTGCTATGGTAGCACGTCCGAAAAGTAACCTGCACTAAAGTAACTTAGTCGACAGATGTATAAGAAGTTACAAAAATAGATTCTTCGTGCTTTACTGCAGATTACTGTTCAGACGTGCTACGGGACCACAAGGTGGCACTAGATATGTTACAACCATCTTATTATTCGTAGACGATGTACCAACCTTTGGGTTATAAATTGAAAGTAGCGCATATTGTACAATTATTGTGAACTTACACTTGAGTTTTCTCACTTGTGAAAAGTTCCAAAAAGGCGAAACAACTGTTGAATCGCAATTGTACAATCTCTTGAGAATTTATAACACGCGATTCACGGTCGTTTTTAATTCAACTCTTTATTGGTAGTATTAAAATGAAGAATCCAAAATTGAAAAATATTGTGAAAGGCACCTTGATACGAAATGTAACATTCGTTTTATGTTTCCTTTAGAATTAGTTCGTAGTTTAGGTTGTCGTGTCCACGCGTATGTTGGGTTGCGGGTTATTCTAATAAATTGTTCATTTTTTTTGTTAATTTAAAATAAAAAAAAAGAACAACTCGAATTTTTGCTTTTTGTAGTTGTTACTAGGACAATTTGTTGAGGTGTTGTAAATAAACTAGTATTTTAATTAAGGTCACAATTCAAATTGTTGCATCGAAGTACAATAGTTTTCATCACAGCAAAACAAGGTGTCTTACATTTTTTTGTGAGAACAGATTTGTACTTAATCAAAATAATGATGCACCTACAAATACCACACCAGAAGTGATAGACAATGTTTGATAAATCATGCAGAAAATCCAAGTACATCTCTACGATGCCTGTAAACAAGTTGAACTTTTTATAATGACTTATCACATCGTACCAAACAAACATATTCATTTATTTCCCTACTGTGTGCAAGTGGTCAACCAACTTATTGAGACAGGATTAATTGTCTTTCATGTGTTCAATAGTGGCAATGGTTTTGCAACATTTTTATCGGAAACATATTAGCTTAAGATTCTTTAACGATACATCTTGGTTTACATTAATGGTTTTGTTATTTCACACAACATGTGTATGTAGAGTTTACAAAAAACACATTTTGTTAAAGTGGCTCCACTACACCTCCAAAAAATGTTTTTTGTAGTCGTAAAGTTTATCGGTTCATTCTTTTTTTATAGTTTTTACTTTCTCTTACAGCGCTGCTTGAAGAATTTAACTTTTGAACAATGAGTAAACAATAGTGAAGAACTGCGTGAGACAATAGTTTGTAAATTAGATGAGAGGAAATGTTATTAAGTGTTATCATCGGAATGTTGCGTACTGTACAAAAACTTCTCAAAGTCTGTGTAAACAAATTGAAGATTTATTACAACTGCAAATTAATGTCGATTTGTTATTATTAAAATTTGCATTTCTACAAATTATGACAGGTTTTTTATTTATATTTTCATATTGTAGTTTATTGGCAGATCAAATGGCGACTTGAGGTACTGCATAAGTTTGCTTAGTTGCCTATACTTAAATCGTTCATAATATGTGTCATTAACGATCAATTGTGTTTACATTAATGTAAGTCATAAATACACGGTCGACGAAAAAATAATTTTCTTGCCTCCTGAACTGTAAAGCACATTTTTCAGTTGTTCATACTTGTCTTGAAACTTGATTATTACACACAATGCGATAAACTACGGCTACTATGCGGTAAAGTAGTGGCTGATTTATCTGCTATTTGGGAACGTTTTAAAAATAAACTAAGTATAAAATCCGATAAACTGATTTTAAAAAAATTACTTTACATCATTCTTGACACGATAATGTACAGAATAAGAGCGCATTTAATTTTTTTATTGATGATGATATTGATGGCGTCATCTATACGTCAGTTAAACAAATGAACTGACTCATATTAGGTGGTGTATGTCAAAATGGTTAAACAGCCAGGTCTACTTAAAATCAGTAGAAATAATTTTGTTAATTTTTAGTTTATGATGATAATCGTCAGCCAAAAAATATTAAACAAATTTCGTGTGTAAAGTGATTTTACGGTTCTCCAGCTAACAAAGCTGTCGTGCCGTAAAACCCTACTTTCCATACTCTAATGTAAATAACTATTAATTGATTTTAATCTTCTTGAAGGTCAGTATTTGTGTTACATATTTTTTTTGTATATACAACATTATTACTTTTTTAATATATTCTCTTGTTTCTTTTGTTATTTTCCGAATAAAAAGAAGAGAAAATTATAGATTTTTTGTACAACAGAAAATAAAGGCACTATAGTGCATCGTAGTTAGTGCAATTAGTGCAACACTGGAGTTTAAAAGTAGGATTTATAATATAATGTAATACATAATTACAATATAAGTGCGTAATTAAGTGTTTTACTGGGTGAGGGCACTATATTAATGACCGACCGCGAAGCAGAGGGCAGTAATATATGCTCGAACGCAGTAAAACAGATTAATACACAAATATTGTACAATATTTTTCACATTGAGGAAAAAATGTAATTAACAGAATATGAGATTGCATGAATCTCATAAAAAATTACATTTGTCTATGATCTAGAACAGCCATGTCAAACATGCGGCCCGCGGGCCGCATGCGGCCCACTGAGCATTTTCCTGCGGCCCCGAATCAATTTTGAAAACAGCCATGTAATGCGGCCCGCGAGCCTGTTAAAAACCGAAAATAAAGTACTGTGATGATGAACTAAGATGCGCGCTCAACCTAAAAGCCTGGCTTGTTCCGGAAAGTTCTATCGCGCGAGAACACAGATGACGCTACCTGAACATTCTGGAAAGAACTGTCGAGAAATCACAATCCGTATATAAGCCAATACCGCTCGATTCAGTTCAGTTGTTCAGTCAGTTATGAGTCAGTTGCGATAAATTGCGAGTTTAGTTGCGTACTTATTGTTACAACACGTAACAGTACTTATTGTTATTTATTTCGGGTAAAGTTTTTAACATGTCTGTTTCAAAACCAAGTGGAAGTAAGAGGAAACTTGGAGATGAGCATCGTATCTTTCAAGAAAAGTGGGAATTAGAGTTTTTTGCTGTGAAGTGAAAGACAAAATTATTTGCTTGATTTGTAACAGTACAGTCGGTGTCCCAAAATTATATAATATAAAACGTCACTATGATAGTCATAAAACTAAGTTTGACAAGTATACAGGCATGATTAGAAACGAAAAGTTAAAAGAGTTAAAATCACGGTTAAAAGATCAACAGCTTATGTTTACACGTCCAAAGCAAGAAAATGAATCTGCCGTTCAAGCGAGCTACGTACTGTCGGAGTTGATCGCAAAACACTCAAAACCATTTGTTGAAGGTGAATTTATAAAAGAGTGCCTTGTAAAGGCCGCGGAAGTGTAAGTCCCGGGAGCGTGAAGGCTTTTCAAAATATATCCTTGTCCCGGAATACTGTCGCTGAAAGAGTTACCGAGTTGGCTGCCAATATAAGCGAACAGATAAAAACAAAATCAGACTCTTTCATTGCATTTTCTATTGCCTGTGACGAAAGTACAGATGTGTGTGGTGTGGCGCAACTCGCTGTTTTTCTTCGTGCTGTTGATAGAGATATCAACGTTTATGAAGAATTGATGGAATTAGTACCATTGCATGATACAACAACTGGGAGGATATTTTCAATGCTGTTTATGGACTTCTGCAAAAGTACAATTTAGATTTGTCAAAACTGTATTCCGTTGCAACAGATGGAGCTCCTTCAATGACTGGAGTAAATAATGGCTTCATTAAAATATTACAAACAAATATCAGAGAAACGGGCAGTGACAAACCAGATTTTCATCATGTTCATTGCATAATCCACCAAGAAGTTTTATGCTCAAAAGTGATCAAGTTGGAAAGCGTTTTAAAGTCAGTGAAAAAATGATAAACTTCATAAGGTCACGTGGCTTGAATCAGCGACAGTTTTGTGCGTTTTACGTGATTTAGAAAGTGAGTACACTGGTTTACCTTATTATGCAGAAGTGCGATGGCTTTCGTGTTCTATGGTTCTCGATCGGTTTTGGAAACTCAAAGAAGAAATACGCCTTTTCATGGAAGTGAAAGAACAAGATGTCAGCTTATTATCCGACGTACCTTTTTTACAAGATCTTTCATTTATGGTAGACATCACAAAACACTTGTCGGACTTAAATACGAAATTGCAAGGACCACGTCAAGTTATAACAGATATGCATGATCATGTTAAAGCTTTCAAGTGTAAGATGATGCTGTGGAAAAACCAGTTAGCGGTGGATAATCTGTCACATTTTCCGACTTACAAGGCGTATCAGGAAAGTACAAGTGGCCCAATATCATACAAAATGTATACAGAGAAATGGAAAGCCTTCTGTCAGAATTTGAAAAGCGTTTTCAGGATTTTAAGTCCCAAGAAAACAATTTTTCTTTATTTACTGGTCTTTTCACTATCGATATTGATAAAGTTCCCTCACTTGCAGATGGAAGTGATTGAGATTCAGTGTCAAACCCATTTAAAAGAAAAATTTGATAGTGTTGGTACATTCGAATTTTATAAGTACTTGCCTTTTCAATACCAAGAAATGAAAACTTGCCTGTAAAATCCTGTCAATGTTTGGAAGTACCTATAAGTGTGAACAATTATTTTCTTTGATGAAAGGAAACAAGTCTCCCGCAAGATCGCGATTGACGGACGCACACTTGGACGCAGTTTTAAAAGTTATTTCCGCCGATAAATTCACGCCACAAATAGACAACTTAATTAAAGACAAAAGATGTCAAATATCTGGCAAAAGAAGTTAATGTTTGTAAGTTTTTGTAATGTCCTTTTTATTGGAAATTTAATAAATATACTTCTAACATAATAGTACTTTTTTTCGTTAAGATTTTCAGTAGTTTGTCTTCTTTAAGATTAGGTTTGCGGCCCACCTAGTCTATGGTCTTCATGCTTTTGGCCCACCAGTGACTTTGAGTTTGACATGACTGATCTAGAAGATTTTGTTAAACATGCCGGTTCTAGTAGGCGTCAATAGGACTTATAAGTAAAACGTCAATTTTATTTTAAGACGCATATAATTTTTTAATTTTCATTTTGGAATTAGTTCATCCAATAATGAGTAATAGTGATAGTGAAATTGATTTTACTCCCCCTGAACTTCGTTCAGAAGCCTCTAGCGTTTGAGATAAACTACTTGCGTTAAAAAGCAGAAAAAAATATGAAGACACATACAATGTTTTTGTGAATTGGTGTGCTTCAAAAAATGTTAAAAATTACACCGAAAATGTTTTGTTGGCTTATTTTAAGCAAATCCCATCAAAAAACCAGCGTACTGTACATATTCAAAATTGAAATGCTGTCTCAACATCAAAAATAATATTGATATTTCTAAGTTTGGAATGCTCCAAAATTATTTGAAACGTGAAACAGAGCACCACAAACCCAAAAAGTCTCGTGTGTTAAGTGAGGCACATATTTCTACTTTTCTCAGTAATGCACCAGATGAAAATTATTTACATATAAAGGTAATATTTATAATGTACGTAACACATCTAAATATATATAAAAAACTTATATATCAGGTGGCACTTATTATGGGAATCTCAGGGGCTTGTCGATCCATCGAACTCTGTGAACTCATCCTTAGTTATGTTAACATACAAGATCACATGTTAACGTTGCAAATACTAAAATAAATATAGACAGAAACTTTGTTGTAACTGATCTCGTATGGATAAACCTCATAAAGAAATATGTGATGCTGAGGCCTCAACATACAACTTGTAATGGTTTCTTTATGACATTCCGGGCTGGAAAATGTATCAATCATCCCATTGGTTGTAATCAATTTGGAGCATTTCCGTGCAAATAGCAGATTATCTCCGACTTGACGATGCTAAATTCTACACGAGGCATTATTTCCGACGATCATCTGCTACTCTGCTTGCAAATAAAAGAGCTGATTTTCTAAGCGTACAACGCCATGGTGGTTGGCGAAGTTTAGTAGTTGCTGAAGGATATGTCGAGGATAGCTTGCCTAATAAAATTGAGAGAGCTAACAAGTTAACTACCAGACAAAATTTACCAGAAGATTTGCCAGGGTGTTCACAACAGATGCAATCAAATGTACATGTGGTTAAAGTAACAGAAGTAACCTGCACAAACACTACTCCTTCCATACATATAACCGCCAGTGGAAATGCAAATGTGCACGTGACTTTTAATAATTGTTCACACAATAACAATAACAGTAATTAAGGATTAAGCTAAATTATGTATATTGTCGCAGATAGAATTTTCTGAACGAATCCATTTTATTAAAATTGACATGCCTACTTAGTCATTGCATTGGGTGTTACACCTGGCGGAATAAACTATATAGAAATATCCAGTTGTAAAATCTCCGCTTTAAAATAAACTATGGTTTAATTTCTAAAATTGCGACTACAGTTATCGCGAAATTAACCCAAACTTTAAGCCAAGTCTAATAGTATATTACATGCGAGGTGGAAAATGTTTCATTTCATCCGAGGGCTCATTATCACACAGTAGAGCGCGAGGATGAAATGAAATTTCTTCCGAGGTATGTATACTATTTTATTCACAATTACATTTTTGAAGTGAAATAATATAAACTGAAACTACAATATAAGTACTCTTTAAAGATAAAAACCAGTTATATTACTTGCATTCTACAGTAATCTAGGTAATTACTTTGTTGGAAATTTATTAACACAACAACAATAGAGAAATTTAATCGACATTTAAAATTAATGTATAGTTGATTAGTATCAATCACAATCAGTATCAATTTGTTACAAAACTAATGCTTTGATCAAGTTCACTTAGAAAAACAAAAAACAAATTCCGTTTAGCTTGAATTTCACTAATCATTGTGTATAAAATTCGAGAACTAAAGATGTCTCAAAGTTCAGAAAGTGAAACGGAGCTAGGCACTCCTCCAAAATTAATGGAAGTGGCTAACGAAGCGATTCAAAATTTGTTACCGAAGAAAAGCAAAAGTCGTTATCAAAAAGTCTATAGAGATTATAAAGATTGGTGCGCTACTAAAAATGTACAGCAGAAGACATCAGAACATATTGTGCTTGCCTATTTTAGCGATCTGGCTAAATCCAAAAAGCCTTCAACATTATGGGCAACATATTCAATGTTACGAACAACATTGGATATCAATGAAAATATAAATATCTCGAAATTTTCTAAACTAATAGCATATTTGAAAAAACAAAAGTGGGTTACAAACCAAAAAATCAAGTACGTTTTCTAGAATTGAAATCAATAGGTTTTTGAAAGACGCACCATTAGACTTTTTTCTACAAAAAGTAAGTAGTTTAGAACCTCTTCGGAATGGATGTGTATCCAAAGAACCTATAACTAAACTAAAAATAACCTAACTTAAGGGTTCAACTTAAAACTAAGAATTTATAAATAAACTTAAAATAACCTAACTTAAGTGTGCAATCTAAAATTAAACTTATACTAGCCTTCGGGTACACATTCCGAAGAAGTTCCTTAGTTTATTATTTATCGAAGTGACAAATAATTTTATTTTACAATTTCCAGGTGGCTTTGATATTCGATACTTCCGGAGCTTGTCGAAGTGACAAGCTTTTTAAAATGACCATTGGGGACATAAATTTTCTGGAAGATAGAGTCACTGTTTCAATTCCAGATTCGAAGACACACCATTCACGAGCATTTATGGCCTCTAATCCAGAAAGGATAAACATATTAAAACAATATATAAATATGCGTAGAAGCATTCAAAATTACAGGTTATTTATGCAAGTTCGACATAAGAAAATTACAAAACAGCCTTTTGGGCATAACACAATTGCATCATTTCCAAAAAAATTTGCAACATATTTGAAATTAAAAGAACCAGCAACATTTACCGGACACTGCTTTCGACGAACTGCAGCTACATTACTAGCTGATAATGGTGGTGATATTCTGCAGTTAAAACGATTAGGCGGTTGAAAGTTCAGTGCGGTGGCAGAGTTATATGTGGACAATTCGTTAGAAGGCAAAAAAGTTGCCGTTATGTTGTCAAGCACAACTCATGACAGCGGGCCAAGTAGCTCTAATGAATTTAGTGTATGCAGCAGCCAAACAAAACAAGGAATATCCTTTGTTATTAATGCATCCGGTAATTCTAACGTAACCATAAATGTTAGAAATGAACCCTGGAATGGATCTAATTGAAAATACTTTAAGATACTTTTTGTTATTGTTATACATTTTCTTACTTATTAAATATGATTGTTGCTTTGAATTATTTCTCCCCGTTGCATTTTCTGGTTATACACATAAATCCAGTTGCCAAAACCGTTTCATGTGGTTTCTTTAAGTTGATGCAAAAACGTATGGGTTTGTTCTAATAGCAGGACCCTGTATTATTTCGAGCAACACCGACTTGTACTGTTAATGAAATGAAACATCAACGTTCCTTTCCTACACATGCTTCGACCTACGAAATTGTAAATTATATACTTTTAGGTTATGAAATAATATAAACTGAAAACAGCGACTCTACAATATAAGTACTCTTTAAAGATAAAAACAGTTATAATACTTGCGTTCTACAATAATTTAGGTAAATCCTTTGTCGGAAATTTATTAACATAACCAACGATCGACAGAAATTTCTGACAGGCTAAATTAATATTGGCAACACTGAAACTTGTTCCTTTTTATTTCTTTCTCTCTCTTTTCTCTTGGGTTAAAAGTGAACAGCTGTTTACTTTCAACCCGTGGGAAAGTCATTGCAGTTAATAACGGCAAACTTTCAAACCTTTTGAAAGTTTGCAATTCACATTACAATAGCGATTGTGAATAAAGAATATTTAAACCAACGCCAAGTAACAAACAAATGGCAGATTGACCTTCCAATGAATGTACATGTGAGATCAATTGTATTGTTAAAAAGATGAAAGTGTTCCACCAATTAGGACGTGTAGTAGAGACACACCCCGCAAAAGATGACATTGTTTGGGTGATAAGCGTTCAAAGAAAAAACGGTGTGTTAAAACGTTCTGTTACTAAAGTGGTATTATTTCCGATTAAATTAACCTTGTCATTTTTAATGTTATAGTTGTAGTTATATCATTTTCATAATCAATGGTTATACTTTGAA
This sequence comes from Abscondita cerata, assembly GCA_030710515.1. NCBI lineage: Eukaryota > Metazoa > Arthropoda > Insecta > Coleoptera > Lampyridae > Abscondita > Abscondita cerata. The sequence continues at coordinate 882,294 of JALBCR010004249.1, forward strand.
AGCCTATCCTTTTAAGGGGGCGAATATGTTAAAATTTAATTTCATCAAGGTTCCGTTGTTTTTTATGTCTTGGTTTGTCAAAAAAATATATGATTACTGACATATCATTTTATAATAATTTTCTTGTTCCAACGAATTAAATACAGTTTATAGATTATGGGCTTTGTTTTCGACTTATCGCTAGTGGAACCCTAACAGATCCTCTGCCCGGAATATCTACTATAACTGCACCATACAAACCAGTAGTCGGCAATAATAACTACAATAGTTAGAAGTTTTACAAAACAGCATAAAATATTTTTCAATCAAGAATTAATTCTTACTTTTTTTTTCTCATTTATTGCTAGATAGTTTCCTCTAGTATGTTAATTTTGTGCATTTTCTCTTCTTGTACTTCGTTAGGTTCTTGACCCATTGCGTGCTACAAAAAAAAACACTAAGTAGCGTGCAACAATGAAACACATTACTCAACGCTATTGCACTTCAGTGACGTACCACAAAGTAGTGATTATCGTACCGAAATAGAAAAATATCTTTTTTCCAACGTGTTCAAAAATGTTGTGCCATTTGTTGAACATGTTGATATCGTTTTAAAAAATTTATTTTTGTATACACTAAATTTCTTTCAGGAATAGATGTTAATTGTTTTCCAATTAAAAAATGTGGTGGAGTAATCACTTCCAAATCATTGGCATCAGAGCTTAATGTTACCAAAGGTCTCGAATTTAATATTGCCTCAATTTGGGTAATTAATGAATAAAATTCTTCATAATCTAAATAAATACATTTAAAATACGTTTTAGATGATGTTTGCATGACTTGACTGCTGCTTCATGCAGACCACCAAAATGAGGCGATCGAGCTGGCAAGAAGTGCCACTTGATTTTTGAATGAGTAAGATAATTTTTAAACATATTGCCATCCGTAATATTTTGAATTGAAATAAGCTCATTGTTGCAACCGACAACATATGTTGCATTATCAGTAAAAATGTCTGTACAAAATCCTCTTCTCGAAACAAACTTTTTCAATAAACTCAAAAAACCCTCACTTGTTATAGATGTTACGAGTTCCATATGCACAGCCTTTGAACTAACGCACACAAATATGCATACATAACCGTTTATTAATGTTCTATTGCGCGTTTTACAGGACTTTTACTGAAAGGGACCTGCATAATCAGCTGCAACTATCAAAAAAGGTCGCGAAGGTATAACACGTTCTTTGGGTAGCTCGCCCATTTTAGGAACAAAAGAATAATATGGTTTGCTCTATAGCATGCAACACATTTTTGTATAATGGATTTTGCAAGTTGTTTACCATGTATAGGCCAAAATTTTTGTCTTACGTGTAATAGAGAACATTGAATACCAGAATGAAGTGTTCGTTCGTGTTCGTTTGTAATTATCAATTTTGTAAAATTATGTTTATTAGGCAATATTATTGGATGTTTAACACTAAACTCCAAATTTGAATTTTTAATCTACGTCCAACTCTTAGAACTTCTTGTTCATCTAAAAAAAGAAGATAATGACCTCAATTTACTATTCTTTCAAATAATAATCTTTTTTGATTTTAAACTATGACTGTCATTACTAAAACATTCTTGTTGCACTATTTTAATTAATACTGTTATAGATATTTCAATTTCTAAAATGCTCAAATACTTTTCAAATATTCTGGTCTTAACAGGTAGTTTACAATTACTAATAAACCAGTTACGAGAATAATTTTTTTTACGTTAGAGTATTTATCAAAGATATCAAACGTCTCTAAATCTTGAATATGCGTAATGAATGTTAAACGTTCTTAGGATATAATACATTTTGATCTTGCAAAATTAAACACATTCGAATTTTTTGGCCACAAATTAGGTTCAATCAAAAAATGTGGACTATGTAACCATAACTTAGAATGTACAAGATCTTTTAAACTTGAACCACGTGAAATTATGTCTGCTGGGTTTTGATCAGATCCTATATGATTTCAATGTTGTATATATGCGTCAAACTTTGAATTTCAGCTACACGATTGGAAATAAAAGTTTTCCAAGTTTTTGGTTCAATAGCAAACCAGCATAATACTATCGTCGAATCTGACCAAAAAAATGTACGAGTTATATTTATTTTTAAAGCATTGAAACATTTAGTAAACAATCTTGCTAGTAAGAAAGCGCCTAATAATTCAAGTCTTGGTAACGACAACGTTTTCAATGAACTTACTTTTGATTTGGTGCACAATAAGTGACTTTTAATATGATTATTTAAACCAACCGAGGGCAGAAAAATACAACACGCGTAAGCTTTTTCGTTTGCGTCAGAAAATCTATGAATTTCAATCAATTTTGGTTCTGTAACTAAAACGTGACGTGGTACACGCATTTGACCGACTTGTAAAATTTCACTTTGTAACTGTAACCATTCAGTCATTAAATCATCTCGAATTTTATCATCCCATTCTATATGTAATTGCCATAGTTTCTGTATAATTAATTTAGCTCTGATTGATAATGGACCTAATATGCCGAGTGGATCAAATATTTTTGAGACAAATGGCAAAATTGTTCTTTTTGTCACTTTTTTGTTCTCTACAGAAATGGTTTGTGAATTATATTCAAAACAATCAAGACTCGGTATCCAAGAAACACCCAGTGTTTTTACATTAGAACAGTCTGAAATTAAATACTTTCGGAATTGAGCATTTTGATCATTAGTGTTAAGAATCTTTTGTTCGTTAGATTTAAATTTTCTTAAATTAAAGCCATAACTCCATCAGATTTTTGAAATGTTTGTTTTTAATTTAAGAAGCGATTTCGTATCTGACACTCCCGTAAGAAGATCGTCAACATAGAAATCAGTTCGCATTCTTTCACTTTCTTCTGGTCAATTATAAACATTGTCATCGGCAATTTTTAATAAACATCTAGTTGCCAAAAAAGATGCCGAAGCCGTTCCATATGTTACGGTATTTGTTATTTGGAAAATCTCTCAAAACAATTCTTTGCAAACTACGTTTATCTTCATGAATTAATATTTGACGATACATTTTCTCCAAATCTTTGATTAAAGCAATATTATGCTTCCTAAATCGAATTAATCAAAAACCACTCTTAATTTAGTGATTGAACTTTCGTGTTTTTCAACATAATTATGTGGTATATAATAATTAGGTGTTTCTAATAACTTCTCGTGTGAAATTTGAGACATGTGACCAAGTTGTTAATATTCTTACATAAAAACTGCATAATTTTTTGCAAGTTCAGAATTTTTTGCTAATTGTCTTTCGATTGAATACAAAAGATATAGAGCAGTTTTTTCGGATTCGCTTAAATCTTTAAAAGTTTCTTTGAAAGGCAATCTGACAATAAATCTTCCACTTTGGTTTCTTGTTGTATTTTTAACAAAATGTTCTTCACAATCAAATTCTTTTTAAGTTCTTATAGCTCGCGGAAAGCAAATTATTTCTTCTTCTGACCAACTTTTGTAAATCCTCTTTTAATGAATTTTCAGTTAAAGAACAATGTGAAAACAAAACATCAGATCGCTTTCGATTTATGATAAGAACTGATCCAGCCACTATCCACCCTAATAATGTTTTTTGTAAGATGGGTAAGTTTTTCTCTAGTTTGATTTGGCCTGAACACATCAGATCAAATCACACTTCACTACCTAACAATATACCGACTTTAGATGGAATGTTGAAATTAGAATCGCTTAAACGTAAATCAAAAAGAATGTTTAATTTTGATACGCTAAAATACCTTTGGGGAACAACATCAGTGATCGTTGGCAAAACTAAAAAGTTTAGTTTTGTTTTATAGGTAATGCGAATGTTGACAAAGAAGAATTATTTCTACAAGATTTAGTACTTTGATTTTGCTTCGATTTATACCAACTACAGGTATATTTACTGCTGAAAGGGGTAAATTAAGCTTTTTACACATATTTAGAGTAACAAAGTTTGACTGTGAACCACTGTCTAGCATAACTCTGCATGGAACTAAATCTCTATCTCTACTAATTGTATTTACGATTGCTATCGATAAAGCAGATATTACATTATACAAGTTGTCGTACGACGACTCTTACGAGCTTTGTTTAGATCAGTATGAAAATGTTTACATTGTAAGTTTTCTCTTTTGATCTATTGGTTCGAGTACTCTTACGAGATCTTGCGCGTTTAGAACAGCTTCTATTTTTACTTACGAGTTTTAATACGATTTTGCTTTAGCGCGTGCGTAGTTATTATGAGACAGCTAACGGCCGATTCTGTCTTTTCTTTCTTCATCATTGAACGAAGTATCATTGCCAGATGTCCCAATTTACGCAAACATTACGATTTTTAGCGGCGTAATGTTTTGCGAATACCCGATTTTGAATGAACTGTACTCTTATTCTATTGAAATACCTAGTCCTTCGTTTCGCCTCTGGAGCCATTGCCTGGTCCATAACTTTCGAGGACAACGCTTTTTTGTTAGCTTTTTTTTCTTCTAATAAATAATTGTCGGAGTAGAATCAATTTTAATGAAATCTGATTTAATAATATGTCCTCAAAATTCATGTTAACAATATTTTGTTTACAACACTGTAGATCAACAACTATTGATCTAACCTCAATATCAACTTGACTGAACCTTCGAAACTGAAGTATTCAAGCTAGCCGCGCATGCGCATTATTCTTATTGAGCTATTATAATGTAAACAAAATCATATTAGCCTTACGAATCTATCTAGGAGTTACACCTTTCAAGACTTCTCAGTCGATAGACTCGTAAGAGAAATCGGATAATGTAATAAGGGCTTTACAAAATAAATCTAGAAACATCTTGAGATGTATTTGAGAAAACTGCATTTGGTTAAAAGGACGAATAATTAGTAATATCCAAATTTAAGCATTGCACCTCTTCACTAATATTAGATGAAGAAGAGTGCTCGGTGGTTAAAACTAATTGAGTATTGTTCGCTACTTTCGGTGAAATATCGCGATGCAACAAAGTTGCATGACGTTTATTACATATATTACAACCCTTTGCTTGACATTCAAGAGTCTTATGATTAGACCTCAAACAATTTGTACACAAACCAATATTTTTTACTTGTGCTTCGCGATCTGCAATTGAAAGTTCTTTAAATTTATCGCAGCAATAAATATAATGCCGATTTTTGCAATAAGGAGAATGAAGAGGATAAAAACGATTATTTGTAACGAATGAACGAGGTACAAGAATCTTTTATTAGGTGACTAAGAGTTTGTTTTATTTGTATTTGTATGTAATGTTTCTAAAATTTGACATAGCTGCACTAAAAATGCATTAAAATCGTCAATTTTTGGTAATTTAATATCTTTACAAAACACTTCTAATTTAACTTTGATACTAGAATATAAATTAAAATTGTGTTACGTTTTCACCTATCCATTTAAGATATCGATAACATTAAAATAAAATATTTGAAAGACTGCGTAAAGAAATATGCCATTCTTTAGTTATATTTGGAATGTCCATGATTTCTTTAATATGTGAGTTTATTAAAATTTTAGTATTTTCATATCGTTGTTCTAATAAATCCCAAGCGATTATATAATTTCCATCACTAGGGCATAACGACGATAAAAGATTTTTTGGTTCACCCTTTAGAGCTTCTTCTAAGTAATAAAATTTGTAACGTTTGGTATGGTTTCATTGTTGTGAACGATGGCCTTAAACATATCACTAAATCTTTGCCAGTCTGCATAATTACGTGAAAACTCTGGAATTTTTAAAGAAGGTATTTTGCAGAGAAACTGTGCAAAACCAATTGACTTAAAGTCCCATCTACAGTTTGAATTTTAGCATGCGATGACTCTAAAATTTATTGTGCGTACGCTAAAGATTCGTAATAACGGGATTCAAATATTTTACGTTCATTATTTGATTCGGTTTAATCATATTCATCGGGAAATCACTAAGAAGTAGTGCTTCAAATTCTGTTTGAACGTTATGAAATTTGATTAAAATCGGCTTTATGGAATCAAAACAAATTTGAAGAACTTCGATTGATTGAGTTGATTTATCAAATTTGTTAAAAAAGGTTTGAAATCGTGTTAATTCGCTATTAATTTGAGTTCTATTTTTTATACGTTTTAAATCAAATGTGGGGGAGGCATCTCGAATGCACAGACATTCTTATCGATAAAATTAGATCGTTTGACGATAATAATATGCAATTGATAATAAATTATCTGCATTCAAAAAATTCAAGAACTCCTGATCGATAAAAGAAAATGCTTAATGAATTAACTGTTGTCATGCAAATGTCATAAAATGATTTTTGCTTATCCCGATTTACTACGTTAAATTACGATATATTTTCGATAATAAGTGCTTTACGATAGGTACGGTGTATTCGATTTAACGTTAACTTAACATGACATTGAGAAATTATCAAAGCCAAGTTAAAGATGCCAAAAAGCTATAATATAGGTTGGACTGACCTCTTGTATTCCGTGATTCTATATTTTTCGTTATTATTCGGTCAATTTTTAGTTCGTTTTTCTTGTTTCAACATTCGATTTTTTTTAAATTCGTTTGATGGTATTTCGCTCGAAGGACTATTATGTTAGGGTATGTACCACTAGCAATAAGTCGAAAACAAAGCCCATAATCAGTAATCATATATTTTTTTAGACACATCAACACATAAAAAACAACGGAACCTTGATGAAATTAAATTTTAACAGGATCGTTAATACTTTGGATACTACCGTCACTACAATTCTCTGTATCGATTGTACTTCAATAACTTTTATTGCAGTACTTGAAGTTGAAGCATCGTTAGACCCAGATAACATTTGTGTAACTTCCAATCTGCGTTTTAAAGAAGCATCAACATATCCCTCTGCCACTGTTGACGATCTCCATCCTCCATGCTTGTTTATTGTCAATAGATTGCTCCCTTTATTGGCTAGGTTAGTAGCCGAAGATCGACGAAAGCAGTGTCTTGTTTACTGTTCGGGATTGAGGGAATTTTAAATACCCAACAATTATTTTAGGTGCTTCACCGAATTTATTTATGCCGATCTGTGTTGTGATATACTTTCCATTCCGATAAGTTAAGAAGAATCGTTGATGATTAACAAATTTTGGTCGTAATTGGGCATATGTTCTGATGTAATTAATCCACGTCAGGTACTGTCATTTTCATTAATTCGTCCCGTCGACTATTGCATTTGAAGACAATCTTTTTTTTTGTTGCAATATTAATATTTCAATAGTAAATTATATATACCTACCTTAAGAGCCAGATAAATGTTGTTGTCCGCGTTATCAATGAAATTGTTAACATCAACTAATTCTAATATTCTGGATTTTTGGTTCATAATTTGCTGATTTGCGTTTGAGTAACGCAGTTAATCTCAAAAATTATGAAATGTCTGTATCATTGAAAATTAAAAGACAATATCGAAGCATAGAATATGACCATAATGTAGAAGACACAATTTGAATTTAAATATAATAGGTAAGTTTAAATATTTTTAAAACAGCTATACCAACTTTGTGTCGCGTAGTTACAAATTGGTTTGATCGTTCGATACAAAATCACTAAACACCGCTAGTCACTAACGAATAAAAATACAATGGTAAAGAAATCAATCATTAAAAGCAGTAAGTTGATTGTCTTTCAAAGTGAACTGTATACTATTAGTTGTAATATCAATTGATACGACAGAACAGTCTTGTGGACAGTCATTCTAAATTAGCATATAATCGTCTACTATTTTAGTCTCGATTAAGTTTTCATGTTATATGATAGTGGAAATTGTGGATTCAATACATCAACCTACCGTAACGGAACATAGGTATATAACGAGGAGCAGAAGACAACAACATCAGTCTTTAGAGTAACTTCTTCTCAACCCGGAAGATAATAATCTTAAAATACATGTAATTCTACCTCCCATTTCCAGCTATTCTTAAGTAAGGTCATTAGTTAGCTTAGCGTTCAAGCTGTGCATAATATATAATTGTTTCATTGTGTGAGGCTTAAGTAATTACCGGTATTTAAGAACGGATTTAAAGAATTTGTTCGATTTGCAATAGACAGTCATTACAGAGAAAGTACAATTAAAAGGCTCATTAAGCTCACCCCAAAAATCGTATTTTGCGTACATAGTTTGAGTTAGTATGTTCAAGAGTGCTGTTACATATAGACGTACAGAAAAATTACAATGTCGCTAAAAAGAAAACGTTTGTCTTTTAAAGAGAAAATTGATATAATTGTGGAAAGTGAAAAGTTCAATACCAGTGCTTGAAAGTTGGCTGAAAAATATAGTGTTGGAAGAACACAAGTTAACGATATTTTAAAAAAACAAATGTGATTTAAAAAAGTTTCAAAACAGAGCAGAAAAGAAAATTTCCTAGAACTGAAAGTTTATAAATTGACCGAGTAGTTTAGAATTGGTTTTGTAAAGCTAAGAATAAAAATATCCCTTTAATAAAAGAGAAAGCATTGGAAGTTGCGGAAAATTTATAAATGACAGATTTTAAAACTTCAAATGGGTGACTTGAGAAATTTTGTCAAAGACATAGCATAAACCTTTAAAACAATTTGCGGGGAGTCAGCTGATATTAACCTGGACACTGTTGAAGCTTGGAAAGCAAAGCTGTCAGTAATATTGAAGGAGTATTCACCCAAAAATGTGTACAATGCTGGCGAGACCGGACTTTTTTACCTTGCGATGCCAAACAAAACGTTCTCTATAAAAAACGATAAATGTAGTGGTAAAAAAGCTGCAAAACAAAGATTGACAATTTTATTTTGTACAAATATGGAAACGTTTCGCCTATTACAATTGCTAAATGTTTTGCGAAAGCAGGATTCTCATAAAAGGTCCTGCAAGAAGATTTCGATGAAGAAGACGAAATTCCACTAGCTCAGCTTTTTCCTATGTTACTAGAAGGTAATCAACGTGTAAGCCTTGAAAATTATGCATCTATTGATTGTGATATTTTGACCAAAAGCCCCGATTTGAGTATTCAAGACATAATAAGTGAATTAGACTATAGTGAAGGCTTTGATTCGAACAATGAAAGTGGTGCAGAAGAATCCAAAGTTTTTACGTCAAACATTAAAAATATGTGTGAAGTGTGTGAAAAACTAATAGATGTGCAAAGTTTTCTATTTTCTAATGATAAGAGTGAGCTAGCGGTAGAAGTATTTTAAATTTTATCAAAATGTGAATCTTTTGTTTTACAAACTAAACTTAAAAATGTAAAACAAACCTCAATACAAAAATATTTCACAAAAGTGTAATTTAATGGTATGTATATGTATGTAATTAATTATTGTGATAGGTATAACAAGCAATTAGAAAATAGGTACATATTATGTATTCAATATGTATAACTCTTCCATTATTATATCGTCTAATTATTTAATATTACATCAGCACATTTATAGTTATTTTTTAATGCAGATATATAGTACCCTATAGCGAACCGTATTATGTTCCATACTTAAAAGATTCTAATAAACAACGCATAGAAATAAATTTTTTTGCCTCCCAATAACAGCCACGTTCATGTACCGGTCAGTTTTGCAGCAAATTTTAGTGACCGCTATTTAGAGGTTTTACTGTATTAAACTTTAGATGGTATTTTGTAACCTATGAAATAGTAGTCAAATGAAACCTACACATAGTAGTGCAAGTTTTGTTTCACAATTCAACCCAATACTATATTGAAAAACAATTCGACGTATTTGGCCACACGAAGTTTTAGAGTTTGTAGTATCACATTATTCTTAACTGTTTAGAAACATTTTCTCCGAAAGTCAAAAAAAATTTACATTTTTTCTTTTTTCTAAAGTTATAGGTTGACAACACTAACTATTGTGACATTTAAAATATAATTAGATTATTTGTAAAGAAAAATTCAATAAGTCTGTAAATGTTTATTTATGTGTCACGTACATATAAACTTACGACTAATTTTTCATTACGACACGTAATTGCGTTCGGAAATGAGGGTCCTTATCAACTCGTAATATGAAAATATGTTTTTAAAGTGTCCCAAAGCTATTCAAGGTTTTTGTTAATTTCTAAATTGTGCATGTTACTATCACAAAACTCATATTTTATTTACATATTCAACCTCATACCGTCTAATTTGTCAGAAGCTTGTTAAAGTCAGTTATAATTCGTTTGAAGTGAACATTTTCCACCAAAGATTACAGAAACTTCGTTATATCTAAATTCGTTCTGTGTCAGTTTATTAGTTCTTATTTTACAAACAAACTGGAACATAATTTAATTAAACAGGTTTTAAACATTGGTATGGCAGATTTGCCAAATTAAAACTATATCAATTCTTTTTAAATGAGCTTAAGGTAATTAAGTAAGTGAATCTGAATTTCATAACAAACACAAAAATAATGCCGTTGTTTTTGTTCAAGTTAAACGAATTTAAAGCTTTTTTTTTTGAGAATTACGCATTCTTTCAGCAGATTTATGTCAAGAAACATTTAAACCTCGCAAAGTAAAAGATTAGTTGCCCATTCCCTGGTCGCCGTTTAAAATCATCTGTAATATTTTTCCATGGAAATAAGATAAAGTTGAAATGTTCTTTTAAATACCGAGTACTTACATTCAAACGACTTTGTTTGCGAAATTATGTTCGTAAAGCTTACGCACTTAATTAAGCTTTGAAAACAAAACAAATGTAACGATCGTAATTTAAATGGGAAATGTCACTCGAATTAGACTGACTATAATTCAAATACCAGAACGATTGCACTTCAAGTTCAATCTTATTTTTTTAAAATCGATTAAAGAAGTTCGAAAAGGTTTTTGGCTATAAGTTAGATACGCAAATAAAAAAGAGGGTAATTGTTTACAACAGTAAATGCTGACGTGCGAAAAAATCCATACAATTCGTTTAAATATAGATGAATAATAATCCATTTTGTGCAATGTTTAAACGATTAAAACATTTATACACAATCGCGATTGATCTGTTCATCTGTTTTTCAAAAACTCAATCTTTTTAAAAATTTGTTCTGACATTTCTGTCATTTTAAACAGACAGGCATGTTGTTAAAAAATGGCATGTAAATAATAATTTTAATTGCTCTTTTGGCATTCAAATCTAAATTATGAAAGGAGGACTATATATTTTCAGGGAAGTTCTTATTTTGTTAAGGATAGAAAAATTTTGTTGTTACATTTTATGGTTTAAATTTAACAATTTTATGCTCTTTACGTAGTATTGTTAAATTTAGGTTTACTTAGATTTGATAACAAATGTGTAAGTAAGTATGTAACTTACATCATAAAACAGATATTTAAAAATGAACTCATCCAACTTTGTAGTGAAAGTGTATGTAATGATAAAACTTTTACACTAAAATTTATCATAATGCTCCTCTGTGGGTTTAATTCTTTTGTATTTAAGTTACTTTAATTAGAAAAAAAGCCCAAAATAAAATTATTAATTTGATTATTGTTAGATAATATATGTAATATATCAAGATCATTGTAAATTGTTGACTATTTTATTGCATCTAAATTTTGAGAGTATTTTAGAATAAATTGTTCGAGGTACATTTTGGCGTAATAATCTGACTAAATTCCGAGAACCTAATGTTGATTTATTAATGCCAAAATTATGTCAAATGTACTAATAGTAGTAAGTTGTAGCTAATTTATCATGATGGTATTGAATTTCTTAAGATAACTTCCTGACCCAAAAGGACGTAGTGCTTAGGTAAATATTAGCTTCGATGATCAAATAGATTTTTAGCACCGAAGGAAATAAGTGCTATATTTTCTTATGATTGGTCATGTGAAAGCATTTTTCAAAAAAGTATTTGCTTTCAGGCGAAAGAAATAGTATGTAATTTCTGTTTCGACTTTTGTCATTATTTGTTTATTGCCAAAAATTAAATGGTACAGTTATATTGTCGGAATTGAGATCGAATCTTGAAAATTGAAATTGTCTGGAAAAGTGGAAGCTTGCCGACTTCTATGAGTCAGTACGTCCATTGTAGCCCAGGAAATGTCGGTTTTGACCTTCAAAAAAATAATATAAAGCTGAAATTTGGTACACTGATAGTATTGACCCCCATAACAATATATCAAAATACAGGGTGGCCCATTAGTGCGAGGAAGGTGGATATCTATTAGAGTTAGAAAAAAACTTTTGCATTGAAAGTTGCGCAAATCAATAAGCTGCACATTTTAATTATTTTGTTTATACCGGGTGTTCCATAAAGTGCGACATACCAAAGTTATGTTTTTTAAATGGAACCACCCATTTTTTATTGCAAATTTGGATGTCTTGGGAAATTCTAATGTAAGTTTATACGTTATACAGAGTGTCTAAAATAGAGTTTTGCATTATTTCACTTTTTCCGGAAAAAATTAAATAACTCAGTTATCCTGAAATTTATCTAACTGCGATTTCGTAGCTTTAATATGCATTACATGTGCTAATCCTAAAGCTAGTTGTTCACCTTTCTAACCTTGTTAAGTTTTGAGTAATCAATTATTTAAATTGAACTTCTTAAATTCATGGATAACTTGATTTTTCAAATGGCACCACCTAATTTTTTATGTGCCCTTGAACGTGAAATTTCATAAGCATTCTAATGATAAGATTGTAGGTATCTAACTCTTACGAATTTTACGATTTTTGAGTAAGAGTTAGATACCTACAATTTTATCATTAGAAAGCTTATGAGATTCTACGTTCAACGACACATAAAAAATTAGGTAGTGCCATTTTAAAAAATCAAGTTATCCATGAAATTAGGAAGTTCAATTTAAATAACTGATTCCTCAAAACCAAGCGAGGTTGGAAAGGTGAACAACCAGCTGTAGTTAGCACATGTCATGCATATTAAAGCTGCGAAATTGTAGTTGGATACATTCCAGGATAACTGAGTTATTTAATTTTTCGAAAAGTTAATTTTACGGAAAAGTAAAATAATGCAAAACCCTCTATTTTAGACACTATGTATAATGCATAAAATTACATTAGAATTTCTCAAGAAATCTAAATTTATAATAAAAAATGGGTAGTTCCATTTAAAAAACATAAGTTTGGTATGTCGCACTTTTATGGAACACTTTGTATAAACAAAAATAATTTTAAAATGTGTAGCTCATTGATTTGCACAACTTTTATTGCAAAAGTTTTTTTCTAACCATAATATTTTCCGAGATATCCATTTTCCTCGCACTAATGGGCCACCCTGTATATCTGTGCGCGTCCTGTTTTTTACATAAATAACAGTGTTGTAACATTTTTATGCCGTTTCAATGTATGTAAAAATATATAGTAAGTTTAGGGTATATATTTATATGCTACACACTAAACGTGAAAAAGTTGGTACTAACAATATTTCTCTGCGACTGATTTCGCCGCGTTCATCAGCTTTCAAGTTTTATTTATTTATTCGTATGGTACATTACACAAATATTGTATTGTGATGTAAGTGTTATGTATGGTGCCCCAGAAGATCAGTATAAACCTGTATAGTGTGGTGAAAGCATTTACTTTAAGATTTAGAAAAGCCACTAAAACCTAAACATGCCAACCCTTACCCACCCTAGTGTTCACGTGTAATAATATTAATTAAGTGTGTAAACATTATAGAAGGTAAATAAGAACATAAAATATAACAGCACAGCCATTGCATGACGACATATAATGGACCGGTCCAAGCGCCAGTCATGACAATGACAAAAAAATAGTAGGTTAAAGAAATAGCAAAACAAAATAATGGAAAACAGATAATCAAGACAAGAATACAAAAAATTGCTGAACTTCAGATGTCCTTCAGATTCGTAAGCCATAATATTGCTTCATCCGTTAAATTATGAATGTTTGGAAACCCTCCTTTAAACTTCGTTAATTGACAATCCTCTACAATATGTGTAACGGTCTCTGGTTCGTTTCCACAGTCACAATTTGGATTAGAAATCGCACCCCATTTGAACAACATAGAGTTGCATTTTGAATGGTCTGTTCTTATGCTATTTACTTTTGACCTTTATCTTTTTTGATCAAAGCCTAGGACTTCTATTGTTGGATCATCAATAAGATGTTTATTGAAAACATCAACTCCAGACCATAATTTTTTCCACTCTTCAACTTCAGAAAAAGCCGTACTTAAGTAGTCTTGCAACCATATAGGACTTCGAGATTTAAGTCTTTTAGCAGGAGGGTTGTCAATGTCATTCCAAATTGGCAACTTTTTGTTAAGTTGGCATTTATCCCATTCTCGTTTTAACGCAGCTTTTCGTCGAATGTTCGATGGAGTAATATTACAAAGAACAGGAAGCCAATCGAGAGAAGTAGATTTAATGGTTCCACTAATTATACGCATAGTGCAATTCAACTGGGCATCTATTTTTTTGTATAACTATTCAACCAGACAGGAGCACAATATTCTGCTGTAGAATAAACTAATGCCAATGCAGCTGTACGAAGTGTCTTTGCATCTGCTCCCAAGTTGTTCCAGCTAATTTTTGAATGACATTATTTCTTGTTTTCATTTTTTGTTTGACTTTTTCTAAATGATCTTTGTAAATTAAAAACGTATCTAAAGTTACTCCCAGATAAACTGGGTTAAAATTATGGTTTAACTTTGTATTATTAAAGATAACATTAAGTTTTCTACTTTTTTCTCTATTACTTAAATGAAAACAAGAAACCTCTGTCTTTTTAAGATTGGAGCATAATCGCCATTTTTTGAAATAATTTTCCATAATACGCAAATCATCAGATAGTTTATTTTCAATTTCGAAAAAATCTAAATGTTGAAATGAAATTGCCATATCATCGGCGTAGACGAATTTTCGACATTGTAATGAAGGAAGATCAGAAATATATACATTAAAAAGAATAGGTGCAAGAACCGATCCCTGTGGAAGACCATTATTTAAAAATCTAAATTTACTGCTTTTATCTCCTACAAAAACTCTAAACTTCCGATTAGACAACATATTTTCAATAAAAGAAATAATTTTGGAACAAGGAATGACGTTAAACAATTTAAAAAGTAAACTTTCTTTCCACACGGTATCGTATGCAGCAGTTAGATCTAAAAAGGCAACTCCAGTTTTAAGTTTTTCTGAAATCCAGCTTCGATATGTGTTGTTAATGCCAATACTTCATCACAACAACTTCTACCGGATCGAAATCCTGCTTGTTCAATTGGAAATTTCTCTTCTATTAACGGATTAATTCTTTGAAAAATCAATCTTTCCAAAACCTTATAAATTACACTTAACAAACTTATTGGACGATAAGAAGTTGGGTCTGTAGGACGTTTGATTTTCTTTAAAATTTAAAATTAAAGCTACCAACATATACACATGGATGAGGAAAAACGACATTAAAAGTTTCTGGCTAAGGTATTGGAGGAGCTTTGTAAATATTTACTATACGTGTAATTCTCCTATTTTAGTAGTTATAACGAAAATTCCAGAAATGATACTTTTTGTATATTTTCGTATTGAATATTTTCTTTGACGTATGTTGCTATTCCATGAATCGGGCTCTTAATAAAGTCTACTAATTGAAAACCTTTTATTATACCCTTATTGAGTATACTTGTCTCATCTCCACAGTGTGTTTCCTGTAAAAGTAAAATATCGTCCCTATTCCTGAAACAAAGATTAGACAAGAAATCTGATTTGTCCTTACTCAACCCCTCAACATTAATTTGTATAATATTTGTAGTGTGCCCTATATTAGTGTGTGATTGTGTTTTGTGAAATTGTGTTTTACATTTTTTCGTAATTATCCGGGAAGGTCTTGATGACCAGGTCCGGAAACCAAAGTGGTGATTCTCAGGAACAACATGTTTTTCTTGTTGACCATAGAGTACTGTAAGGTACTGATCACCTTCCATATTTAATATTTGTATTAAAAATATTTAAGTGACCAATTCGGACATTTTTTCGACCATTTTCACTGTTACACTTCCCAGAGCTTTACATTAGAAAAAAATTACACATGCACGTGAAACCTATAATTTTTCCCGTAATGAAAACCTATGGGATGTGTAACGGTGCAAACGCCGTAAATAACCTATCCGAACTGGTCAACTGTCTTGTGGAGAAATGAGCTCGGAGAAACAATCGGAGAGAAACAGCGGATGATAAAAGAACTGATCCGTGAAAAATTTACGTTTAAGAAAGGTTTGCGAAAACTTGTCAGTTACTCGCTTTTCGGTAAACTTTAGTTCACTAGTACAGTAATAATGGGAAGTGGTAAAGTGGTAAGTGTGTGTTTTGTGATGGCGATTTGACAATTGGAAAATTAAGTACAGTTAAAGCTAAGGGTCTGCTTACTTTAAGCAAAATTACTAGAAAAATAGAAGATGGCCTAGATGTGAAGTTAGAGGGAAAAGAGTTTCTGAGGGGCATCTGGAATTCAGGTAAGAACATAATTATATTTCATGCTATTGTCTAGATAAATAATATTGACATTCCCTTAATCGTGATCTATATTGTATTACCCATACCGGTATGCGTAAAGTATTCTATTTTTCAGAAATAAATAACAGCAGAGAAAACAAAAATTGAAACACTTGTAAAGTCAGAGACCAAAACAAAATACCCGAAAACTGAGGAGGCACGACCCCAACTTTGGCCTTGTGTTTACAATTTCAACATCAAATCTACCTGTTATGCGGCGAAGAGGCATCTATTCAAAAAAAAAAGAAGAAAAGACACAATGAATATAAGCGTTTTGTGCACAAAGTGACAACTTTACCCTTTAAGGAAACAGTTGTTAAATTGTGCTAGTCTATAAACGATGACTGGTGTACAGTGGTTATGGTTCGAGTGGCTGACGCTGTTGACTTAGATGCAAAATATCATAAGGAATGTTACCTGAAGTTTTCTTCTACGAAGCCCACAGATGCAAAAAATAAAGTTCGCAAAAGACCCAAGGATAAGAAGAAAACCGAATCATTTGATATATTTTGTTCTTTTCTCGAGGAAGACCGTATGAAACTTCTACGTAAACAATTGGAGTGTGAGCCTTATAGTCGGTATGGACCTTTGTTTTATGCATTACTGGACTACCAGGGAAAGATACAGTGATAAACTTTAAAGGGATTTCTGTATACAATTTTTTTCTTGTATCACGTTATGTAAATACTGCTTATCAACATGTTGTAATAACAGTTTATTATGCCTCTCTATAGTTTCTTTCGTAGGCTAAAATGTTTT
Source organism: Abscondita cerata (assembly GCA_030710515.1). Classification (NCBI taxonomy): domain Eukaryota; kingdom Metazoa; phylum Arthropoda; class Insecta; order Coleoptera; family Lampyridae; genus Abscondita; species Abscondita cerata. Next base: position 899,517 of record JALBCR010004249.1, read on the forward strand.
CTATTAGTATAAAACTACATATACTTTATGTTAAAAATTAAAAATAAAAGTTTTAAAAAAACGAGAGTAATTTCGTTGAAATCGGAATAATAGTAGCGGTGCAATGCCATTTTTAGCGTTAAATTAAAGCCGCCATTTTGTGATGTCATAAAAAATAGGACGCGCACAGATATATGTTAATATATTTTGATATGTTGTTCTTGGGGGTCAATACTATCAGTATACCAAATTTCAGCTTTATATTATTTTTTTGAAGGTTATGCCTATTTTTTTTCTAAATAGCCTGGGCTATTGAGTTAAAGTACATAGTTCCTAACAATTTCACAGTTATTTCTAAAAAACGATTCCAAAACATAAAGGAGATTTTGATGTATTACGTGTTTAATGTTGCTGGAGAAAATAAAAGACATGGTAAGAAACTGATTTTTTAATTAGTAGGTATGTATATGTTAATAAATATTAAAGAATTATATCTTTTCAAACTATTGTAACGTTTTGAAATCATATTAATTGTTCTTTTATGTACGTATTATCGTACTATTTAAGTTTTATTTATTATCTCTTTCATGTTGTTATTTAAAAATGTGAATATGGTGATATGTGATATGTCGTTTCTTGATTTTAGAAATTTTTTTTTGAATTCAATTATATTTTATATTGGCGTTTAAAATAAATATATTGTAATATGCAACGCCACTGTTCATTTTTAAATTTTGCCGTTTGCTGGAAGTTGTAATTTTTGGACATTAATTTTGGGAAGGAAGTTCTTTCTGTCTTCCGTTTTTAATAATTCCATCGAGTTGAAAACGTATTTAAGGTGACATAAAAGTACTTTTGTAATATCATGTGTCGGATTAATTGGCAAGATTATTCTTAACCACAGATGTGTGGGATTGCGGGGGGTCTGACTCTGTTCACGCTTTGAATTAAACTATTAAACTTCAAAACCTCCCAACACCTGAGTTAGGCTCGGTATTTATTGAATCCCCACATTAAAATACATTTATTTTAGGTTTATTTTTACTGTTAATTTATGCATTTAATAAGATTATATCTCAGCAATGCCAACAAATAACTGTAACGACGATTGAATGTTTTAAATGCAAATCGTTATCTAACTGTACAGTTGTATACCGCACTTAAGTATACACCTCTGATGAGCTCATAATAAGAGCGAAATGCGCATCAGGTGTTCTTTCGTGCGTGTATGCTACTGTACAGAAATACTTGGCTTTATCGACACGAGTGTTTATTGCATTCTAAGGTATCGCTTAGATGACGATTTGCATTTAAAACATTCAATCGTCGTTACACTTATCTGTTGGCATTGCTTAGTTTATACTATTTATACGTGTCCTTTATTACACGAGATGTCGTTAGACATACATTTCACTTAAGATTATATCCTAATCACTAAGATATTGCAACACGATCGCTCTAGCTCTTAACGACCATTCTGAATCTAGGAAATTCAGATAAGTTAATTATCATTGATTTTTATTTATTTACTTATGCGAGTTTTGTCGGACATCATGGTATTTATTGATTTAATCCTAGAATTTACAGTTGATATTCACATTAGATAAGCCACTAACCGTACTAACGATTAGTTATTATTTTTCTGTACGTCTATATTTATAAAATTTTATTTGTATGAATCACTAAATTTTTGGTTTATTGATTTACGGTTACTCAAGGTTGCAGAGATTTTTATTTTTGTCCTCGTTCAATTGTAGTTCCGGTACTTCATACAGATTGGGGTTATCTGGATCAAACGTATCTAATACTGGGTTAACCAGTGGAGCCCTTGGTTATATTCTTTCTTATTTTATTTTGTATGACGAACATCGATCAGACCTACCCATAACCCAACTCTACCGCAGAGCTACGGTATTAGAAGATTTACATTGTAATAACACTCACAGGCAGTACCGAGGTAAATCTTTAAATTAAATTAAATTGTTTTGTGTATTAAGAAATGTACATCCGTAGTCCTATTTTTTTTGTGATTGGTTCTACTAAGACGTTAAAGTTTATTTTTAATTCCGCTGGAACGAAAGTAAAAATAGAGGGATGCGAAAAACGATAACAATCTTATTCAACGTATAAGTTAACATTTTATTAAGAGTGGCATAATATTCAACACCTTACTTTAACTCTTAGTTAAAATCTGCTAGCGAAAGGACATTTCTATTCTGCATCCATTTTTGAAATCTTTGATCAATAACCGTAAAGACTAACATTAATTTTTACATTTTGAGACCTTAAACATTTCCTCTAAATGCGTTAAGATATAAAAACTGCATGCAAAATATTAAAATTCTAATTACAATACAGGGTGTCCCACGTTAAATAACCGCGATTGATTTCTCGGAAAGTAGACGTCTGATCATTCTGAAAACTTCCTCACATGCTAATGTCAACAGGGCCAACTCAGCTAAAATATTTTCAAGATGGTGGCACTTTCGGTTATACCGAAAGTAACTATCAACTTTGTTATTTTAAATAGAATACCCTATATATTCTTGCATTCTTAGATTCTACGACAAATTTTGAATATTTTCGATGTATAATATTCTATACCTAAGTCTAGCCGTTTCTGACTTATTCAGAATTTTATGTCAAAAATGACATTTGCAGACCAACACAGAAGTATCAATTTTACCTATACGGAAACTCGTATTATTTAATTTGAGGTGACTTCGTTGTAGAAGAAGAATTACTTTAACAGATTCTTCATGCCATTGTGATAAATATTAATACAAGGTGGTCAAACAAGAAAGGTAAAAATTGTATTGAAAAACTCGTCAAAAATCGATTTTTTTAAATGGAAACGCCTTATTTTTATAATCTTATCTCGTTTATCATAAAAAATAACAGTGACTTTATGTAAGGTAGTTTATTCCAAAAATTTGTAGTTTTTGAAATATTCGCAATTTTACAATTTCATCAATAGAAACACAAGTATCAGTTAGCAAGGCCAGCCACAGAATAGAATGAAGTGGTATAGAAATGTTTTCAAAGTTTTGTATAAATCATTTAATACTGTTGGGTGAAGGTTTCTGTTTATCAGGATATCTACGAGCAAATATTTCGCATGTTCTTGATGAAACTTTCTAACATTCGCCATAAATAATAAACAAATTTAAATAATATTTTTGCGAAACCTTCATCACCAAAGTTACCTTTTCAATCAGTAATAGCACTACCTGAAATCTGGATGGCCTCTACATGTTTCATTTTGTTATAAATTACATAGTGTTTTTTTTCCTTTTTTTGTTTATATTATATTAATTGTGTATATTTTTGGATATCTAAAAAGAATCCTGACAATGTAATTGGGTAATACCCGTATTGTCAGTAAATTAAATTAAATTAAATGTGTATAATATATATGGGTTCTAACTGAACATTTTAATTATTATTAGCATCCGTAGTGACAACAACCAGTGGTCATCATAACAACACAAAATTACCAATACACTTTGCATTTTACTAGTAATTTCGCGTCAAAATGGTTTTCGGGCTTAGATAACGTGTATAATTTAGTGGGTTCATAACTTATTATACTCAAATACCTGCTGAAAAGACAAGTTTACGTGCTAAATAAAATTGAGAACATTAACTAATTTTTAAATTTACGCCAATTGTACAATACATGCCGATCTAGCCTTAGAAAATGAATAATAGTTAATTCAGAATTAATTCCATGACGTAAGATTTAAACGGTGGTTATAAACACGTGCACTGAACACTTATCAAACTTTAAACTTCAATTCAATAGCTAACTAAATAATAACTAAAGAATATCATACAGTGTATAACCAAATGCGTTTTTAAAAATTTTAGAGAGATTTATTTAGAGAAAATCAAGTAAGATAATGTGAATTTTTTACTTCATAGTGCATTTATTCAGTATTAATTTTTTTGACGATTTTAAGGTGTAACATTCTTGATAGATAATCTAATCTATTTGTCTAAATGTAGAAAATATTTATCTTATTAAATAATGACTTCATAAGAATAATATTCGACGCTATCATTTTTATCAATAACCGAATTAATTGAAAAATGTGTAAATAAACCACTAGATTGTATTATTACTTGCCCGGAGTGGTTTAGCTAAATATGTGCTTAATTTGTTTTTGACGTTTTATTTTAAATGCTGAGCATAAATTGTAATGATTTATTAATATTGTATTCATGTCAAACTTGATTATCTTGTGAAAACATTCGACAATTTAATGTGTTTTAACGACAACTTAGCATTGATGAATTATAAAAAAATATTTTATTTTAATTTAATGAAATTTGTTCTTACTATTCGTAAACTAAGGATTTGTTACGTAGGTAAATAATTACATTTTCTGCGATACCCTGTTATGATGTAATTTAAAAAAATCTGTTTCTGACATCCGTATAATAAGATTAAAACATTTTGAACAGAACAGGCGAATCGAGTAAATACCAAATTATCCTTCTTATTCGTGTTTCATATGTCGTGGTCTTATTTTGTAAGCATTGACTTGTTTGTTCAATCAATAAAATTATTTGTCAAAAATGGCTAATGGTTTCAATTGCAATTATTATTTTGTTTATGCAATAACTGAATAGGTACTTCATATTGCTTTCGAACCTAGACATTTTAATTATTTCTAACCGATGTCAAAATAATAGATAGTGACGCTAGTACTTTAACGATTATTGTCCAATGATTGAGTGAAGCTAAATTATGCAAAAACACAAACTGGAAAAGAAAGCAATTATGCTCTTGTATTAGGCAGAGCACTCTAACTTCAATGAAAACTTATTAATTAAATATTCAAAAAGTTGTGCCTATCAGTCGTATTCTAATTTGAACATATTTATTTTGAACTAAACCGAAATATAATCTATTTAATAATGTCTCTATTATACAAATTAATTTTTTAGTATATAAAAGTTTCCATATAACGGTTATGTAATTTATGTCAGGTTGTATTAGACCGTACCATTTAATAGTGTATAGGGTTTGTTAAAATTATAACACCAATCTTTTTTTTTTTACTAAAGTTGCAACTATATCTACTACAAGTGTAAGTAAAATTGCTTCCAAATAAAAAATAGAAGGTGTTTTTTATGATTTTACTCCGGAATTCGACTCTTATTATGTAAATTGGCTCAGAATGATATAACTGGTGATACTTTTTCGTCGGCTGCTTCACATCTTACAAACCGTTATACCCCAAGATAGTATTCTTGTAGCGGTTTAATTTTTAATATTTAAAGGGACTAGAAGCAAAAGCACCTAAGTAACATTCTGAACTTTAATTAATTAATTTAATGTCATAAAATAACATTAACTGATTAGATTACGTATGCAATTTTTGTTTTAAAATCTCTCGTTACCGTTAATTTAAAGAAATTTGTAATTGCGCAAAAACAGTAACAGTTAGGCATATCATACCATACGACAGAGGACTTTTTTGTTGACGTTATGAATTAATAAAATACAAGGTGTTCTATTTAAAGCTCATATTGCATATTGAATGATCCAATAATTACCATTTAATATTTAATCATGGAATAAAAAAATTAAAATGCGCCAACAGTCAGAATAAGAAGAGATTTTTGTTATTTCTCAATGTGTTTTACAACTGAACATAGAAAAATCATGTGTAACTATTTCGACATCGATTGACATGGATTTTTTAAAATTGATATAGAATGATTATCTCTTTTAATGAGTTGGGTCTGCCTGATTTATGTCAATAATTAAATGCATTAAAATTTTTGCCAAAATCTGTTTTATTGTACTTTTTGGTACACCACTATGGATACACCATGTAATCGAATTTACAATTTCAATTTTTTCTTTCTTCTATACAGATGCTGGAAAAAAAAGATAGAAAGCGCTAAACGTTGTCTTTGCGTTGTTATGCGCCATCTGTCATTGAACAGCACGCCGGCAACTAGTTATCCCTAAAGAAATAGTGTACACTGATTAAAAAAACAACATGACAAAAACTCTACATACAACACGCACATGTCTCAATCGTTTCTCTTCGATCGTGCTTAGGTCATTAACCTCATTTTTCTGTTGGATCAAAGCGCTTGATTACACCCTGCACTTTCATAGTGAAACAACTACGCTTGATCAACTGCGGATTGCTTTAGCAAAGCGCTTCAAACTTTGACTTTTAAAAATCCATTCAGGTTGTAAGCCGCTGTCTATGTGAATTAATGGCAAAATATTTATATTATGTTCTTCCGGTCTATTGAGCCAAACTATTCGTTTACTGTTGCGACAAACTTCTTCAGTGGCTTGGTTATAGAACTTGTTTCAAGTAATTGACTGACGTTTTTTCTGGATTTGCTACACTATTTATAGTCCGGGTAGTAGCAGTCGGCTGCTTATGTGCGGATAGTTGGCTATTTATAGTCTTCCATGTTGGGTAATGGTTTAGTCTTAGTATTTTTAGGTGTTGAATACCAAGTTCTATTAATACGCATATCCTATCTTTTCTGTTGAAATTTGACCAGTTTTTGTAAATTTCTATGGCTTCCACGTTTAACCGAACGAAGTAGTTGGTTGTTGTCGACAACGCTTACGTTTTGTCAAATTGTATAGCCTGGTTTCCTGGAAGAGGAAGAAGAAGCAGTTCAAACAAATCAAGGCATAATAGTCCGGGATAGTATAAATATGGATCCGGTCGTGAAAGTCTACATTTTTCAATTGCAAAATAGGTATTGCAGTGAACTGTGGGCTAAAATTTAAATTTACTTAGACTTAGATTTCTATACAATTGCAAAAAAACTTCATCAAAATGAAATCAAAGTTTACCATCCAAATTTCTAGAATTGAAGCTGATATCAAATTCAAATTCAAATTCAAATTCAAAAGTTTATTGGTGAGTAACAGTTGGTTTTTTACAAGTCAGTATTATGTACAACAGTGGTTTCAATTATGCAAAAAACACATGTATATGATACAATACAGTAAAATATAAGAAATACAAGAGATACAACATAGGGTGAAATTTTAACTCATCAACAAAAGTAGTTAAACTCCGCCATTGCCTGTCCCAAGCCAGGATAAGATGAGAGGGAGAAGTAACAACCTCATTAAAAAATCTGGGTTCAACTGGCTCCTGATGATAGTACCCAGTAAGGGCTCCTGCCTAGGGTAACAGGCGAAAAACGGTCAACGGTTTCAAGGACATATTCATGAACTAGGAAGCGGAAGAACCAACAATAGGGGAGATTGGCCTCTTAGTTTTGAATAACAGCCAGTCTAAGGGAATTGGACCCTGAACTCAAATCATCTGGTCCTCCAGATGTTGAGGCGATAGGCCAGCAACTCATTCCTTGGAAAATCTCTTTTCGATGAATAAATGCTAAAAATACTCCTCGGAATAAGGATGGAAACACTTTACGGCAACGATTGGCAAGGAAAAGGACCATGAGAATTGGAACGTGGAACATTCGAAGCTTAACAAATAAAACATCGGAAATACTATCAGAGATGGATAAATACAACTTAGATATTGCTATTCTAACTGAGTCAAAAAAGAAAGGCCATGGAACGGAAATCCTCCCAGATTACTATCATTTATGATCAGTAGTGGATAAATCTCGACAAGCACACGCAGGAGTGTCACTGCTAGTTAAAAAAAACTTGCAAACATTTATTACAGATAATAATTTTATATCGGAAAGAATAATTACACTCACTATGAAAATTTATGGACGTGAAACTTTAATAATAGGTGTATATGCTCCAGTAGATGCATCGCGAACACAAGAAAAAGAAGAATTCTGTAACGATCTCTCAAGTGTAATGAACACTACTAGAACTCACTTAGAAATTGTTTTGGCTGGTGACCTTAATGGAAGAATCAAAGGAGAACGAGATGATGCGGTAGGGCAATTCGCAGATGAGGTAGAAAATGACAATGGGGAAAGGTTAGTGGATTTCTGCAACCAATATCAGCTGAAAATAAGAAACACCTTTTTCTCACATAAAGACATTAATCGTTACACTTGGGAAAGGGTATCGATGAATCAAAAATCTATTATCGACTATGTCATTGTAAGACAGAAAACCTCTTTCAAGATAAATGATTGTAGAGTAAAGCAAGGAGCAGACTGTGGTACAGACCATCACCTGTTGATGGCGACATTAGTAAGTCAATACACAAATATGCAAACAAAAATGGTGAAGACAACAAAGAACGACGAAGATAAAAGTACACAACTTACAACAAAAAAGTACAAACTACATCTCTTACAACAAGAAAGTATAAGAACTTTATATGAAAAAATGCTAGAAGCTGAACTTACTAAATTGGGTAAAAATAACGACGTGGAAGAGAAATATGAGGAAATTAAGTCAGTCTTACATAAAATTGCCTATGAAGCACTAGGAGAACATAAAGTTAACAAGGACAAGAAACAACCCGTTTGGCTAACGGAAGAGGTGAAATTACTAATTCAGAAAAGAAAAGTCATATAACAACTACTTAACTAACCGAACAAATGAAACACACCAAGAATATAGAAATAGAAATAGGGAATTGCGATTAAAAATAAAAGAAGAAAGAAACAAGCAATGGGAGCAATGTTGCAACCGAATTGACAGCCTTATGGAAGGAGCACAATCTATAGAAGTTTGGCGAACCGTTAAAAATATGAAAACAAATAACAAAGATACATCCAGTCGGTTAATTACTCTTAAAAAATGGAAGGACCACTATACAACGCTTTTAACTGAGACATGAGCAGAATTTAAGGAGACGGAGTTAACAATTGATGTAACCGATACACTAGAGCAACTAACAGTTAAAGAAGTAAAACACTGTATTAAAGGAATGAAAAATGGAAGATCACCTGGACCCGGGGATATTCATGTTGAACTAATTAAATGTAGTGGAATAGTGCTAGTAGACCATATAACTAAATTAATGAATAACTGTCAACAACAGAAAATACCATCGGAATGGAGAACATCACACATTGTATCACTGTACAAAAAAGGTGACAGAAGAAACCCAGGAGTTACAGAGGACTAAGCATAAACTGCACGTTCAGTAAACTCTTTGGGAAAATTTTGCAGAAAAGGTTACGTGAAAATATTGGACATAAGATTGGAGAGGACCAAAGCGGATTTACACCAGGACGTTCATGCACCGATAACCTCTTTACTATTCAACAACTTCTGGAAAAAAAGATAGCTAAAGAAGATGAAGTGCATACTGCTTTCATTGATCTCCTTAAAGCATATGATAATGTCCTCAGAAACAAACTATGGAGTGCTGTACAGGCTATTGGAAGTCATAATCATTTAATGAAAATCATACAAGAGTACTATGAGGACAATGTAGCTTACATAAAACAAGGAAGTCGAATATCGGATCCCATATATACTACCAAGGGCTTACGGCAAGGATGCAGTTTATCGTCTCTCCTTTTTAATATATATGTGGAGATGGCGCTCAAGAATTGAAACATAGTTGCCAAGGAATGGGTATACCTGTCAATGAAGCTCACCTATTCACACTTAGTTTTGCGGACGATCAAGCTGTATATGGTCAAGACGCGTATGATTTAGAATGCTAAAGCTAAAGCGCCTATATGAAGAATATGTAAAATAGGGTCTGCAAATAAGCTTAACCAAAACGGAATATCTAATAATAAATTCCAATGCAATATTATATGTACTTTTGAATGATGAAAGCCACGTAAAACAATTAATGAATTTAAGTACCTTGGTGTGACTATAGATGGTAATGGAATAGGTAAACGAGAAATTAACGAAAGAGTTAAAAAAGCAAGGAAAGTGGTGGGTGAGTTGAATTCGATCTGATGGGACAAGAATATAACTAAAAAAAACAAGAAAAGAATAGGGCAAGTTATGGTAGAAACGGTTATGTGTTACGGAAGCGAGATATGGACAATGAGAGAGAAAGATAGGAGAAAAGTGGGAACAGTGGAGATGGACTACCTATGAAGAAGTAGTAGAGTTTCAAGAAGAGAAAAATAACAAACGAAGAAATAAGAAATAGGATGTCAGCGACTAAAACAGTAACACAGAGAATTGAGAAAAGAAGCTTAAAGTGGTTCGGGCACCTACTAAGAATGGAGGATGGAAGATGGCCTAAGCGTTTATTTGTCTGGAAGCCACCGGGAAGGAATAGGAGAGGACGCCCCCGAAAATCTTGGAACGAGGGTGTTAGGGCAGCCATGACGGACAGAGATCTAGAAGAGCAGGCAGCTTATGATCGGGAGACGTGGAGGTTATGAGTGGGAAGACGGCAACTTACTGTACGATTATGTATTATACTACTTTACTAATACCCTAATTTTATCAGACTCCAAATCTGTATTGATGTCGTTAAACAAATTTTCTTTGAAACAATTACATAATAAATTAATTTGTGATATTATGTCGTATGAATACCAAATAAACCAAAAAGGTGGCCAAATTGTTTATATTTGGGTCAAAGCCCACGCGGGAATCAAGGATAATAATACACTTGATATAATGGCTAAGGAAGCGACATCTCTTGCCATACTAGACAATCATTTACTCTATACAGACCTTTATCATACCTTAAGAACTCAGGCTCTCCGTGAGTGGCAAGAAAAGTGGAAAAGCTACACCACTAGCAGTAAGGGTATCTACGCACCGTTAAATCCTACCTTGCTCACAGAAAACGATATTTTAACAGGTTCACACATTTCTAGATTCTTTGCTGTATATATTACTAGGCTCAGGTTGAACCACGGAAGGTTTCTAGCTCATCTATACAAAATAGGTATAAGAAAAAGCCAAACATGCGATTGCGATAACACATCAACAGAAGATATTAATCACTTACTGTTTAAATGTAACAAATATACCTAACAATGAACGAGATATATTTATGGACAAACTAATCAGAGAAAAAGTAGAATTTCCTTGTAATGTTTTACACCTATTAAGCATACGAAATAGGAACATTTATATTACCATTATAAAATTTATTAAAAATGCTAATATACCACTTTAAATAAAACAGTTAAAAACAATCTGTGGTTAAAGGATGACTGATCCAAGACCAACACAAATAAATAAATAAAAAAAACAAAACAAAAGTAGTTATGTTCTAAAGTTTTAAATTTAAAATTCATTTATACTATAAAACGATTCTTTTTTAAGAAAAATATTGATTTTATTTGAAATTGAAACTTAGTTTTTTTAACCAGTTTGGTAACAAATTATAATATTGATAAGCTAAATAATTAATACTATTTCTAGATTTCTTTAGTCTATGAAATTCAAGACGCAAATTATGTTTTTTCCTTGTATCATGAGTATGTATGTATATCAGACTGCTTATCTAGTTGACTAGTATTCTTAAAGGCGTAGAGTAAACATTGTAAAATGTACATGCACGGAGAGTTGGAATATTTAATGTTCTGGAAACCTCTCTACAATCATCACGATAGTTTAAGTTTCCTAAAATTCTTACAACTCGACGCTGCAGAGAGAAAATTCTCTTTACATCAGTACAGTGGCATAATAATTCATATGAAAAAAGACTAGTGCATAGTATGCAGTTCGTAGTGTTAAAACACTTACGTCTTGTGATAGATTTTGAATTAAAAATATATTACTACTTAATATGTGACATAATTTATCTATATGTATATGCCATCTCAGTACTAGATCTACATACACCCCTAAAAATTTGACGTATTCTTTATTTTTATATTCCTCAAGCTTTTTAAACTAAAAACTATTTTCCTCTGATTTATCTTTATTTATATAAAGATGATTTATTAAAACCATTGAGAGACATTTGACTGTATCTCCCGCGAGTTATCCCTGACAGTTTTTAAAATCCTACTCGTAGCTAAATACGAAGTGTCGTCAGCAAACTCCACATAATTTGCGGATGTGTCGACATTTTTTAAGTCATTAGAAATAGGAGGGGCCCCAGAATGGACATTTGGGGAATACCTATATTAATTTCCTTTCGTTCGGAAAACACTCCATTATGGAGCACATGTTGATTTCTTTCACTAAGGTAAGACTTTATTAATTTTGAACTAGTTGACTCGAAATTGTATTTTATTAGTTTGGAGATTAAGAGCTCGTGAGAAACACAGTCAAATGCTTTACTTAGATCGCAAAACTTAGCCACAACATATTCGTGGTCTTCAAAAGCATAATTTATTAAACTGAGTAATTTAAATACAGCATCAGTAGTAAATTTATTTTGTAAGAAACCAAATTGGTACTAAAAAGGGAATTGTTATGGAAATATTCTAGGATTTGATTGCTAAGTGATTTTTCAATAATTTTTGAGAATGCTGGCAAAATAGAGATAGGTCTGTAACTTGATAGATCATCCCTATTACTTTTGTTTTTATACACAAGTCCTACTTTTCCGATTTTAAAGCAATTTGAAAAAGTACTTGTTGTGATATCGACCATGTGAAGCTCATCTAGACATTAATTATACACAGATGTAAAAATTTAAATACATAATTTTTTTTATGAATTTTTAGTTAATGTAAAAGTTAAAAAAACAAAGTGTTTATACTATCATATAGGTACGTACTTATTGTTGTATCTACCGAATTGGTAGATATAAGAAGGGACATTGTCGTGGTTGTGGTAGAATTTTGATTTTGTATTTATTTCAATCAAAATTATGGTGTTAAAGATTCTGTAAAATGTACAAATCAAACATAAAAAAAAAAAAAGTAAGCATTTAAAAAAAAATTTAACACTACAGCGACAAAGCTCTAGGTTTTGTCGTTTTCCTCTTAAAGGTGTAAGGACTAAACTACATTACTAAATAAATAAATCAAAATTGGTGCATCATGAATTTTACTCCTACATAAAATTATATAAACAAAGATAAATCGAATTTAGTGAAAATGTTAATAAGATAAAAACCGAATATGAAATTCTTTCTGGTAATAATTTATTTATCCTATCAGGTGTGTTGTTCCTTTTCGAGCGGCATCGGAAAGTTTCGTTGTTGAGTGGCAGTTGCCGATGCCGGCGTCGTTGAAACACAGTTACCCGATGCTGCGTTTTGAATATCGTTCGTAGTTTCGTGAGCGGCGTCGTTATGTATACAAGTCCGTGTTGTAGTGCCATGTTTTTGGTGTGCGTGTTGCTAAAAACTGTGTTTAGTTTTGTGTTTTAAGTTTTGTTTAACTATTCGGAATATCATCTCCAGCAAAATTTTATTCAAATTAAAAGGTACAAATTAGTTTAAGTTTTTGTTTGGTTAATAATATGTAGTTGTTTATGCATGGGTGTGTTGACCGAACCGGTATAGATGTTAAGTTCTTTACTTGTTTTAATAACTCCAGCTGCTTGATCTTTTAACATCACAAAAGCCACTTAAATCAATGTGGAATGCATTGTCGGCAGATACACTTTTTCCTGTATGCGAATTCTTTAATGACTAAAATGCGGCCATTTGCATCCTTCTTGAGGTCAGAACAAGTTATAACTTGCATCCAACGCTAAAACAAATTCCTACCAACGCACGTCTTAAAAAATCACGTTCGATTTTTCCAATTTTAGTTTTGTTTAATACGCGATTTTTCTTTAAAATATGGGCTTCGAGATGAAAGATTTTCTTTTTATAAAAGAAATGTTGCCATAAGCAGAATTTTTATCTATTACCCAATTTGCTGAAACCAGTTATTTTTCTAATCGAACGAAATACAATTTACAATATTTACTTAGCAAACGAAAATTATATTTACATTATCTGGTAATATTCAATTGTTGCCTCGAAATTTAACTAATATTTGGTGTTCAAATATACTAATTGATTTGGTTTCATGTTTATTTAAGAAATTGTTAATGTTCCAAAAAAGCTTTTCAAATTCGAGAGAATATAACTTTAATTTAATTTTAAGTTATCACATGCTCACATTTGCAATTTACAGCACGTTTAAATTTTGTTTATTTTGAATGTTTGCGTTGTTTGGTTGTCTGACAACGTTGTCAACAAACATCGTTTCATAAAGAAATTCCTATTTAATTTACATTGTACTTTTACCTCGACTTTTACACACGATTTCATATGTTTACGCACGATTTATTTATGGTATCGCTTCACCGACCCTTCACACATAATTATTTATTAATGAATTATAGAATAGATACAATACATTTTTATTCCTTTTTAATTTGTATATTCTCTTTCGTAAGAATTAGAAACACGTAGAAAGCCATGAACGGGCCCAACTTCTGTAAAATTTAGTTGAGTTTCTTGGAAATCCTGAGTAAATGTCTGGTTTCTCCGTTGTGCTATCGAGTGCCAAAAACCTTCTAGAGACTCCTATTGGCTTAGATCCTGAGTCCCTAATTCTGGTCGTAAACCAAATTGGCTATTTCTTTATTTTTAAAATTCGAATTGTTGCTGTTTTTAAATATTTTTTTCAATTATTTTTGCAATGTTGAACTATAAAGTTCCATTTATGTCTTTAAACAACGTGGTAATTACTGATCTTTTTTAAATTTTATGGACAGTTTCCCATGCTAAGGCTATGATTTACTACATGTATTAGAAGTGCAGCAATGTGCGTTTTAATTAATTTAAGACAGATATGTTCTCCTAATTAGGACACGACACATCTCGAAACTCACAATAGTTTTGATGATAAATTGATAAATACGTGGATAAATACTAGGTTTATTCACATTTGTTTGATGTTTGTAATATGTCTCACCATTTCGTTGTATCGGAATTTTTGACTTTTTTGTGCTCTACAAGATGGCGTATACGAATTTTCACTATAACGTTTTGTTTCGAAGAAACCATCATCAACTTTATTTTTTCTTATGCCACTCAAAAAAAAAAGTACACTCTGTATAATTTTTCATTACAAATTTAATGATGTACTACACAATATGGTTATTCGTGGTTTTATTGAGAAAAATAACGTTTTATAAAATTTCTAATCTTCTTGGTCTAGTGTGCGATGAATGAAACCATGGCAACGAAAAAATGAAGTCGAATTAACAATCGACTTCATTTCTTTTATTGTTAATTCTGACGGAATCTATTTGAATGACAAAGTAGTATCAGTTAGCAATGTTTTTCAGTGTAGGTCATATTCTACAATTCTGTAGAAACCGAGTATCTGATCAAGTACCCGGAACGGTGGCAACCAGGAAAGTCCATATTTAGACGTTTGGTGTCCAATCTAAAAAAATACGATTCATTCAAGCAACCTGTACTGTCCCGCCCAAAACATTCGAGCGCAGCAACATTATCTGTTTGCCGCAATTATTTCAACGCACACTACATCAAAAAGATTTGAATTTTACGTGTTCCATTGTAAAATATGACCTACACTGAAAGACGTTGCTAAACTGATACTACTATGTCAATCAAATCGATTCTGTCAGAACTAACAATAGATTTCATTTTTTCGTTGCCATGGTTCTATTCAGCATAGACTAGACCAAAAAGATTAGAAATTTACTAAAACCTTATTTTTTCTCAATAAAATCAAGAATAACAATATTGTGTAGTACATCGTTGAATTTGTAATGAAAAATGCTTTCTTATCGGAAGTGTACTTTTTTAGTGCCATAAGAAAAAATAAAGTTGATGATGGTTTCTTCGAAACGAAACGTTATAGTGAAAATTCGTGGACGCCATCTTGTAGACCAGAAAGAGTGGCAATGATAAGGTGCATTCAGTTTTTTGGTAACTTTTCTAATAACTTCAGAATATAATGAACACGAAATGGCACAATTTCGATTTTTTTCCAATATCACCGGAAGCAATCTAAACTCAGCGAGTTTCTCAACAGCAAAATGTTGACCTCTCAAGTGGGAAACTTTTTCCGAATTTAACCGACTCTGTATCTCTCACGGTTTCCGAGATCCTCATGCTGTTCATCCTTATCTTGGACATACTGTATTTGCGATCGTGTCAAATTCTTTAATGATGTACCATTGAGTAAACAAAAATCGGGACACTTTGGTTCTGGAAGTTAAATAAGCATATCTACTTTAATGTTTATGATGTAGTACCTGAGATTCGTACAATCTTTACAATTAAACAAAGAATAGTGGTGAAGATTTACAGTTCAGGTAAACGCTAATACATAGCATTGAAATAATTGTTTTCTTGTATTAAATCCTGCCCCCAAGTTATCTTTTAACGTTCGTCACATTCTATTTTTAATATTCAATGAATTAAATATTTTCACCTTTTATTTTTTATTTTTAGATATTTAGACAATTTTTCTACATTGAGTATCTATCTCATTCTCACTATTTTAAACTTGTCACGTAAACAATATCAATTTAATTGACTAAATTAATTGCAATACGAGGAAGGGTTTTGTTTTTTAACTTTTTTTGTTAATTATACGCAATACCAGTGTAACTATTTTTTAATTCATCTGCCAAAAACAATGCATTTTAATATACGTTTTTTCATTTTGACATCGGATAAACTGCAAGTAGGTATGTTTTCAATTCGATAAACCTCTTGTTGATGTTTTCATGGTAACTAGAGCTATATTTTCGCTATGTTTTATAAGAATATATTAATTTTTAATTAAAGATTCATTAAATTGTCTTATCAAATACCATTTGAGCTTGTGTTTATATACCCAGAACAAACTTTCATGTTGACAAAACTCAAGTTTTATTGTGTGAAACTTACTCTTAATGATCAGGATGTAATGAATCATAAACAGTAAAGGTGTTTTGCTCACGTATTTGGGGCACAACTGGGTAACTTCCAAATTGATCATACACTACTTCCGTCTGGACTAAAGGGTTGGAGATCTTTTCAGGAGTAGGGACATGGAACAAGAACAACAAGTTTACCGCCTACTGTTACTTAGAAATACAACTTTGGTGGACTTAGCCCCGGCCCCTGCCGGAGGAGGTAGAAGCTCAACCTGCTTCTACACTCCCCCCCCATGAACTTCTCCATCACTTACCTAATTACGTAATTTATTAAACTAATATCTTTCTAAATCTCTTCACCTACCCTTACCTAGTTCCTGTCTACCTAAATATCTTAAAAACCATAGACTTATAATTACTCTACTTATCCATGATCCTGGTAACCAGCACATCCGGCCTTGGTCTGCAAGCGCTTCTATAACTGAGACTAGCGCATCCGGTATGTAGCCTGGAAGCTCATCTCAATAATGCACATCCGGCGTTTAGCCCGCAGGTGCTTTAAAACAACTGAGCATCAGGTATACAACCTGCAAGCTCATTTTTGTATTACAAAAGACCCCCAAAACCATTTTATTGTCTAATTTTTAATTTTTATGTGGCACATATAACACTTCTATATTAATTATATATCAGACTGCTTTTTAATTATATTTATTTTCAACCTAACATTTTATTTAATTTACCAAAGTGTAACAGTTGCTTATAGGTAATACAACTCGAGCAAATAACATAGGCAAAAACTTCAAGACAATAGTAGCTACTTATTGTAAATCCCTTCTTTTTATTATTGTCGTTATTTTTAAAAACCTATGGTAATTTCCTGTGTTTAACAGCAAAACATTTCTTTACGATAATTTATGAAGGTGGTGAAATTTATCTCTTGTATGGCAATATATTATTAACAATTAAATTAAATAACTGCTAATAATATGCACATATACATAAAATCGAGTTTTGTTTTTCTGTTTGTTTGTTTGTCTGTTCTCCTTCAAAACTACTCAGCCGGTTTTGATGATTGATGGCTCATTTTTTCAGGAGGTCAAGGAGCTGGTGAGGTCAAATCTTTGAAAATTGAAGGAAATATAGGAATGTGATATGTCATTTTCATTTATTCCATTTCTCTTTATTAATCTATTCTGACTAACTGAAAAGGTTGCAAAGTCTTTCAGGTAGAGATTGGATTAGGGACACATTTCGACTTATTCTAGGCCCATTCTCCGGCCTGAATGGGCTTGGTTTACTAATTAAACATAATATGCAGTTGCCAGTAAAGCAATTTCTTTAATATTGGGTTTTGAATATGTTATTGAAATTTTGCTAAATTTGAATGTTATAATTAAATAATTGTTTATTGGTGAATCTGTTTATCTTCATAATAAAAATCAATACTTTAAGAAAATTTTCACTTTTTGTTAATTAAAGTTTTATTAGACAACACAATTAAAATAGTTAGAATAAGCTTGAGACTCTTTCTAGAGAAATTGATGAAAAATCTAAAAAAACAAAACAAAAAACACGGTAAAAATATTAAACTTATTCATTGAATGTTAAAAATAAACGTTGAAGCGGTAGAAACGCTTACAAACCATCTCCATTTTTCAGATTTCAAATATCTTAAAGAATGATGTATGTACCCGTTTCAAATATTTTCAATTAGCCATACTTCAACCTCCGTAAGGGTACAAACGAAACGAAAAACGGTACAAATGGGAACAAATGATGCTGAAACGAAAGGCTTTTGAATATGGGGTGGTTACGATTTTTAAGACCCCTATATGTTTGAGGTACAAACGAAATAAAATCTTAATTAAATGCACAAATAAATATTTTTTTTTCTTAAAGTCGGGTGCTAAGTTCACACCTCGGTTCACACAGGTTTAAAATTGAGTCGAAGATTATATCCGTATATGCACACAACATTATGCACCTTATTGTTAAAGACATGAAAAATGTCAAACTCATAGCCACACCGTATCTAAAACTTTATTATCGCTCGGTATAGCAAAATGGTTGCGTTGGTTTTTTATTTAATTTTTCTGATTTTTAAGTGCTTCGATAATAGTTTGCATATGGGTCATTCTTTATAATGCGGAACTATTTTCTGCATCAGTTGAAAAGTCGCCAATTGGGGTTTATCCAAGGGTTTATCGTAGCAATTAATAACTCTTACTAACAATATGCTCAAGAACATCCAAAACAGAATCTTACGGCATCCTGTGGTTGCAAGGACTGTTGGCTACAACGACATTTCCAATAGGAGAGTTTTTAACTAAATTTATCATGGATTATTGTACGAAGACGTGTAAATATTATAGTAGGAACGCATTCCTATTGGCGTTGATAATACTTTCTCCGAGTAGCTTCTAACAACACTACAGTGTACACATGTAAAATTGTTTCCATTCCAATGAATATTATGATGATATTGCCTTGTTATGTAATCATGAAAATAAACTTGTTTTATGGAATGAAATCTCAATTACTGTATTTCAGTTTTCAGGTTTTGCCATTGATTCATCGGAGATTTTTTTTGCCTTAAAACCATTTAATTAAAGAACAAGATGTAAAGTTGAAGGCTGGATAAGAAGTAATTTTAGTACCTACACGTTTTATGTTTCGCTGCTCGATTACATGAGATCGTTGAAATTTAGTTATATATTTAGATATTTTCTTTTCATCTGTAGAAACACCGCTAGTATTTATAGGCAAGATATTACGATCTTTTGCAGGCATTTACAAAAACTATTAAATTACCGTCGAGTGGGAAATAATTTGAGAATTTGTGTCTGACTAAAATACTCCTAAATGATCAAAAATTCTGTTTTCATTTTATTCTACTATATTGTTTTGATTGTTGGTCAAGTAAAAGATATTTTTGATGAGTTACGTATCAACATAAGATTATTTTCAACTAATTTGCAGTTAACCTTTTAATCTCGTTATTTCAAATAATTAATACGGAGATAAAACTAGATAGAAATAGCTGCCGCCACGATTAAATCAGATATTAATCGCCTCTGTCCTATTATTTCATAATTAATCTTAACATTAACAAATTTTACTTCGTAAACAAACCTTATATATTGAATGTGAAGTGCACCTTTGTTCGAACTGTCCTATTAACATACGAACATGGTAATTAATTTAAATAGACTTTTGCTCACCTTGAAGTTTTAGGTAGAAATTTCTTAACAAATTTTACACGCCTTTTGATTTTGACCATCTGTATTTATTTTATTACTATCATTATAAAATTACGTCATAAGTATTTCGAGAATCAATGAATTACTTTTAAATTTATATGAATGAAGGATATGTTATCTTAATTTATTTGATAACGAAAACATAGATTACTTGGGTGATGCATCGACATATTATTAAATGTTTTTTGATGCGCTGAAAAATGACACGAATTGTGATATTTACGCTTCCCTTTATATTTTAAAATAATAATGAAACGTTTTGATGTTATCGGCAAAGTTGTTTACGGGATAAAATGTCATCTTCGTAACTGCTACATTTAATAAATTTGATCTATAATAAACTGCCTCGCACTACAGTTTCTTTAAAAATCTTCCCCCCTTGGCACTACAAAACATCCCGGCCCTAATTTTCTCTATGAAAACCAATTACCGGATGACTGAATGTTCTAAATATATCTTTTAACGTCCGAGCTACCGCTTCGACGCTTGTTTAATCAAAAACCCTCGATGAAAATTAAAATCAGTTTGCTTATACTTATTATAAGCGCGTGTAGATTTTCCGGGAAAATATAATTATAAGTTTTCTAATAATTTGAATCGGGGCCTACTATCACGATTGGCCAACGGTGGTGTTGCGATGATATGTATGATTGATTCTGTGGAATTGATCAAAGTCAATTGTGTAGAGATATTTTTGCTACGTCTGCTAAATTTTTAGATTTACAAATCGGGTATTTTAATTTTTAATTAAACCATCTTTCTACTAATTAGAATCACACAATTTTTTTCTCTTCAAGGCTTTAAAACGTAAAATTTTAAACCAAAAGTACATCATGCGACTAAAGAAATGAAATTAATAATTCAGTAAAATAGTAATGAATGAATTGTCGTTGTAATCTTCATCATAATAAATATTATCATAGTTGGCGCCGATAGGATAAGTTTTTTATTATAAACACTGTTTACTTATCTATAAAACATTAAAGTACACAAAGGGTATGTAAAGGAATTAGAGAATCGCTGCACCCACCTTTTCCAAATATTAGTTGTTTTCTTAGTAATGGATTTCGTGTTTGTTTACTGAAATCATTTTATTTATTTTCATTCACTGAATGTATTTGATTGCGCCAATTTTGGCATTTGGTATCGAGTTTTAACTTTCTATTACGGTTTTGAGATAACATATTGCTATTATATTGGAGAACCAAATAACTAATAATAATTAATTCTGCTACAGTAAGATTTAGCAAAACTAGTCGGACACTAAAGATCTACAGAACTTGTACTATTTACAAATTTACTTAAGGCCAACCGCAAATTTGAAAATGGCTACTCAATGCGTTTTCATAAAATGATACTAGAACTTTCAATGCCTACTAGAAAAGAAGAGAGTTTTTTTTTGGAACGCACTAGAATGCGCACAATTAATCTATTTTGTACAGGGAGAAAGAGTAAAGCTCTCATGATAGATGCATAGTTCGTTTGCTATTGATCGAAGTTTTGAAAACTTTGAAAGCATATTCATTTATCAAAATTTAAAACAAATAATAATAGGATTAGGATTCATTGTCACATTCTTCACTGTTGTTATCATACTGAAAACACAAATTTGGGATAGTTTTTGATCTAATAGAAATAGCAGTTTATTGTAAACTTAATCTGAACTTTCTCAAGATCTTTCGGATAGATTAATTGTGTGAAGTGACTTTATTTTATAACCTACTTAAAATGAAGCATTTTGCGTAAGTTTTACATCGTCCCGACATTAATAAACCTTTAAGAGTACGCCTCATTTAGAAACTTTTCCTCGAAAAAGTGAAAAGAAAAGAAAATTGCGTTGTAAAAAATAATTGATAATTCAATTGTATAAATAATATTCGTGGAGATATTGTTAAAACAATTAGTGTCACGTGATTATTATATCATTGTGATTGTCAAATGTGTTTATGTTTACATAGTTTGAAAATAAAGTTGCCGTTACGGAATTTTTTTAAATTATAATCAGTAGATGCTAAAGTATGGTTACCGTTATTGATGGGTATCGTCACTACATTTTAACGTATCTATCACTTAGTGACCTCTTATGCTTTATACGCCTTGTACTATTCTTTTGACAACGTCATTTGTGAATCACTGCAGGTGATTGTAGTGAAAAGTACAATTCCATAGTTGGAGTATATTATGTAAAATATTGTCACAGCATTACTAGCAGGCATAGGAGGGATTTCTTGTAGAATGGATGGCAATGATCCTGAATATCATCACATTAAGTGCTTTAGAAACGTAATATCCTTGTCCACAGCTCATACAGAATGGATAAGAATAACTTTGATAAGATAATACAAATCATTACTCCAATGATAAAAGGACACCGAACATCTGATAGGCCGATATCACCAGTCAAGAAACTGGCAATTGGTCTGGCAAATTGGCTCTAATCTGTCAGATTTATAGTTTTTTTTTTCAACTGGAGCCTCCCTGACAAATATTTCTTTAAACTTCAGGATCTCTCACCTCTCATTTAAATCTCCAATAATTTACGTTTTCCATGTGATTATGAAAAATTTACGACTCGGTTAACAGAAGAAAACGACCGCTTTGATTGAACTGCCGTCTTTTTCTTCGAGATCTTTCGTTAATAAAAGAAGTCGTCTGTGGTTAAAATATGTGCTTTTGTCAATACCTTCCATCATTCTTCCATGCTTCCATTGCTTTTTATTTCTTTCGTCTAATTAAATAATTAATCAATACTTATTTAGCTCTCTAAGATATATTTTTTTAATTTGATTTAATTTGGACCTGTAACAATAACTAAATTTCTACCTAACTAAAAACGTATAATCTTACTAATAATCTGTCTTATATTAAATTAAATTGTTCAGAATGAAAACTGAGTAAACGTGCAAAATTTCGTGTTTTTAATACGTGGATAAAGTTGACCCCCATTTTTAAAAATTAAATAAATTGTTAGTTGTTTTAGATTGTTTTATGTTTGTTCTGTATTGTTCCGAAGTTATAAGACCCAAAACCAAAAACAAACCAATAAACTCAAAAAACATCGTTTTTCAGTTGCCTTCCATTTTTGAAAAATTAATTATCTACTCTCTACTATTTAAATAGTTCAGCATAACTGGTGGCCGATTAGTAGTGTGTGTCACAATGAAAATAATTGAAATTGTCATTAGTTGCAATGACTGTGTATAGTATGTAGTGTTTTTTGAAAACATCGCCTCTCTTTGTAGAAACATTAAGGTCCATTCCACCATTTTTTTAAATTAATGTCTTAACGTTGCATCCTCTTGATAAAATAACGGCAGGATTCAAATGATCAGATATATGAAACGATTGGTTTCTGTTACTCTAATAACGGCCGGTTGCAGAAACAAATATTTGTGAAGCACATAATTGTGAACTTCATAGATTTGTGATGTTCATATATTTTATTCCCGTTGCACAAAACAATTTTAAATCGATTTAAGCAATTCACAGCAAAGCTCTTCACAACTTGTAACTAGATGCGGCAACGTCGCTATTTTCCCGAGATTGACATATTTTTAGAATTTTGAGGTTAGAATTTCGATTCAACTAATTAATTATTTCCTTGCTAAACCCAAGGTGCTAAACCTATTTATAATTCGAAAAAATGACTGATAGTAAACGCGGTGCGAACTTCACGCAGTTAGAAAAGCAGCATCTTATGCAAATTGTTAATCGGTGAGAAAATATCCTATTTTGTTTAAACTTTCTCTTATAGGTACCTAAGCTCAACCTCCCTATTCCACATTATTCTATCAAAATGTCTGCTTTATTTTAGTTATAGCAGTATTATAGAGTGCAAAAGAACAGACTTTATAAACAATAAGAAGAAGGAAGAGGCTTGGATAGCAATCGGGGTAGAATTTAATGCTGTAGCTACGTCAGGTGATCGGGACTGGCGAAAGCTAAGGCATACATATTTAAATATAAAACATCGCTTAAGAAAAGCAAACGCCGATGAAAATGTAAGTGCAGGTTTCATAATATATGTACAAATTTAACTGCTAATAAATATTTTTAGAAAACTAGGTATATTAAGCGATTAACGGAGGCTGGAGTTAGTGAAGCCGAGGCATCGGCTATAATAAAAGCAGATGCGCAGGAGAAAGTAAGTAATGAAATAGTAAATAATAAACTAAAATATTTATGATATTCTTATTAGAAAGAACGTATGAAAACTGGCGGTGGTACATTCTGTTCAAATATTGATGGACAATGTGAACAGGTATTAGCCGTCATCAGGGATCAAGTTACTCCACTTGAAAACGAGTTTGATGATGCGAACATCTATTTTGGTAAGGTATTAATTATAATTTTAAGTAAATATTATTTTTCAGGAATCTTACGACAGTACTTCACATTTAAAAAAGGATTTTAATATAAGTATTATTATTTTCATAGCTGAGGAGTTAGACATACCTCTTCCATTGTCCGTTATCCCATTCGAGGACATTCCATCATCCAGTACCCAACCTCCTACACTCCCGACTCATCCGCCTAAATCCAGACCTACCCTTAAGAAAACTCAATTAAGGAAAAAGCAACGAAAGGAAAATCTATCATCTGCACATTTCAAAAACTATATTTTAAACAAAAATTAAGTAACGCCATTTTACAAAGAAAAATTATGTTAAAAGAACATAATATGAACATTAAAGAACATAATTTGAAAATCAAAAATATCAGAATAATTTATACATTTCTTAACTTCCTTTCGTTGCTTTTTTCTTAGTATTGTTATGTAATCTTTTTTCTGTTTTGTACTATTAAGTTTTAACGACTTTCAATAAAATTTATTATTATAATGTTATTTCTTACTATGTAGGTACCTTGTATATTGTAAGTATAAAAGTAATATTCAAACAAGAAGATGGTACTACTATATTAACAAAGGAAAGATAAATACTAAAATTCATTAATTAATTATTAGATCAATTTTCCACAAGACTGGGCCTTCGTTATAAGGAGGTAGGTAATCGACATTCAAACGCCCATGTTCACTTAGATGCCAACGTTTCGACCATATAGGCTGGTCGAAACGTCGGCATCTAAATGAACATGGGTGTTTGAATGTCGAGTACCTACCTTTACCGCACCTTCTTATAACGAAGGCCCAGTCTTTGTGGAAAATTGATCTAATAATTAATTGAATGAAAAGGAGTTAAACTATAAAAATAACTAATTAATTATTAAAGACTGTATTAATCAAAGCTGTCCTTGCAGCAGTGTTCTGAGCGGCATTACGGACAATTTCAATATCGTCAGCATTGTCAGCAACCCCATCATCAACATCGTTGAAATCGATGTCATCACGAATTATTGCCATATTATGCAAAACTGAGCAAGCAATGATTACATTTAATACTCTATCTAATTTCAACGCCATTCCGAGCTGCAAACATGGAAATCTTCTTTTTAACACGCCAAAACAACGTTCAATGGGGTTCCGTGTTGCAATATGGGCTCGATTGTAAGCTGTCTCAGCTGCAGTATTCGGTTGTAAAAGTGGAGTTAGCAAATAATTTCTGCAAGGGTAGCCACTATCGCCTAATAAATGATAATTTATAAATGGCCTTCGCTCTAAAATAACTGATAATGGCGAGTCATTGAAAATGGTGCTGTCGTGTACACTTCCAGGCCACCTTGCAATGATATGTCGAATTTTCAGTTGACTATCACAAATACACTGCACATTAATGGAGAAGTAACCCTTACGGTTACGATACAACTCCGCATTGTCACCACCTGGAGATTGTATTTTAACGTGCGTACAATCAAGAGCTCCCAACACACGTGGAAAACCAGAAATAGTATAGAAATCAGTAGCTACGCGTGGTAATTCTTGTTCTTGCGGTAGATAAATGTACTGAGGTTTTAAATTCGCAATTTGATGAGACACTCTTTTAACGATACGACAAACAGTTGATTTATGGATATTAAAAGTGTCTCCAACTACTTGCTGAAATGTTCCGGTTGCATAAAATCTTAAACAGATTAAAATTTGGATTATTGCGCTAATACTTTGATTTCTGTTTGTCATAGGTTTAATATTGTCGCCTATAACATCTGATAGTTCTCGCACCATATTCTTGGATAGACGATACCGTTCCTTAAATTCGCTCTCATTATATTGGGTGAATGGATCTAATAAGTTCCTGGCAGGCAGATGACGACGTCTTAAAGGTGGTGAATCAAGGGATGAAAGAGATGAGTCGGACATTTTAATAATTAAGAATTTATATATAAAAGTAGTCACAAAATTTCCAGAAATTTTAACAACTTCACTAAACTAAAGAAGCGATTTTAATTATTTTGCAAATGATGATTGAACAGTTTACGATGTAGATATTGGCTTCGTAGATCTGTGAAGTTCGTAACTAAATTTAAGAGCTTCGTAAAGATAAAATGTGGTTTGTGCAACGCGATTTTCACTTTACGAACTAGTTATCTTTTTTATGAAGTTCACAACTTATGAAGAGCTTAAAAATGGCGGGAGACGATTTGTGCAACGAAAAACATGATTTAGGACCTTCGTAACTATTTACGAACTTCATAAATATTTATGAAGTCGTTGAGCAACCGGGCATAAGTGTTTCTTGAACTCTGTTTACTACGAAAACTTTTCGATTTCCATTTGATTTTATCCGAGTTGCTACCATAGAATCACTCCAAAAATAAACCGGCAATGACTTAAGATCTTTTATTTTACTAATATTTTGATATAGTCTAACTCCAATTACACATGCTAATAGTTCTAATCTTGCAATAGTTATCTATTTGGGACTAACTCGAGTTTTTGCTAATAATAATCTCACCTGCGTCTCTAATTTACATTGTGTTTTGATAAACACGCAAGCGGCAAAAGCAGCTTTGCTAGCATCATAAAATACATGAATGGATGTTAATCCTGTTGAGTCATGGTTTCTTTTTTCTAAAAATCTAGGAATCGGCCATAATTTTAGAGACCCAATACCATTTAACCAATTGTCAAATTTTTCTTTTATTTCTATGGCTAACTCCTCATCCCATCTGCACTTTAATTCGCAAGTTTGTTGTAATAACAATTTCGGAATCGGTGTAACTGGTGCTGTAAATCCTACAATATCGAATATTTTCTGTGCGGCTGACAATAAACTCCTTTTGGTCATATAAAAGTCTTTTGTAATAGTGTTTACATCGCAGAACAATGTGTCTAACTTGTAGCCCCACAATAATCCTAGTACTGATTTACAATGTTCATTCTCAGTAACCATACCAGTGGAAAACCATTCTCTTAAGTTAAATTTTCCCATACTCATTAATTAAACTCGCTCTCTTCCATATTTACAGCAGAAGCAGTAGCAATTTCCATTGCCTTAAACTGGGCTCTAGAAATAAGCAACACTAATGTAAATTACTGCATTCTATCAGATTCCAAATTAGTATTAGAATCATTAAAACATCCACATAAGCAGCTACATAACCGTATAATAATGAATATCCTGTACAAACTCAAAAAAATTTAGATACTGGGAAAAGTGTTTCCTATAAGTGGATAAGGGGTCACTCTGTATTTGAAGGAAATTGCGAGGTCGATAAGCTAGCAAAAGAAGCGTCTACTTGTGGCAACACTCTTAATTTTCTTCCGTATTTAGATATTTATAAGTGCATCAAAATCGATATTAAAGAACAATGGCAACACTTATGGATTCGCTCTAACAATAATTTTCACTACTTTAAAATTTATAAATATCCACCTTCTTTACCTTTTGGGCAACGTAGTACGTCCAACAGAAAAGTTTATGTAGCATATGTTCGATGTTTATATGGTCATGGTAACTTTAAAGAGCAACTTTACAGAAAAAAAATTAGCTCCTACTCAATATTGCGATTGCGATAACTCATTCGTTGGCGATCTAAATCACTGGTTATTCCAGTGCCATCACAATGAGAACGGGACATTGCACATAATGGACCAACTAATTACAAAAAACATTCCACTACCACCAGATTAGTTTTTCATTGTTGTCTTTGACTACAATTAGAGACGATGTATTAAATATTTTTTTTAATTTCATTAAATTATGTAAAATAAATAACATTTAATATTCGTATCACACAAACACACGTTATTATGTTTCGTGGCTGAATGATTTTATTGTCAAAGCCAATAAAAAAAATTAAATCTACACTTGTTACACAATTATCCACATAAAAGGAATATTTAAGGTGCATGGCAGTTTGTTTCAAATGCTAAGATGGATTCGATAAATGAAAATTAATAGTAGCCGCTAATAAAAATGGACTTGGTTTGAGACCAAACACAAGTCTGCAATGACAGTACTCAGACATTTCATATGATTCTTTATTTTCCCAACAAAAAAATCTTAAGTGATCTCTATCAAGTTCATTTATACTGATTTGCAGAAATGCCTTTTCAATATCGCTTGTAACTCCTATAATTCCTAATCTAAATTTTAATAGTACTGTCGGTATTAGTTCATTCAAATTTGGACCGTGATGTAAACAATCATTTATCCATTTACCTAATGAGTCATTAGCTGAACCATCAAGAACAGGTCTCACCTTCGTTCTCTTACTAGTATCTTTATATACGGGATGGTGACATAATTAATGTATACCCGCAATCTTGCTTTCTCCTTGTAGTTTCATTACCTTTTCTATTATCCCTGCTTTTGCCCATTCCAACAAAACCTTGTTGTAGGTAGTCCACAAATTTATTCTTTTTCAATAAGTTGACGGTAGTCGATTCTAATCTCTTCTTTGCTAGATTTCTATTGTCTAAAACTACGTTATGTTTATCTATACACGGAAGGTTTATCTCGTAACTATCTTCTTCATTTATTTTAATAGTTTCATTAAAATTCTTCAAAACATTTTCTTCTAATATGTCATTACCACTACTTTCACTAGGATTTCGAATACCTAAAACGTCAAGTTTCTATAAATCAATAATAGAACATCCTGAAATTCCCGTAAAACTGTTTGAGGTCATGTAAGTGTTTACTTAAGATTGTCCACTTACAGTCCAACCAAAATGTGTTTTTATGGCTACAAAACCATCTCTTAGATTTTCTATTTTACCAGTTAATAACTGGCCATATATATTTACAGTCAATAGTAACAGAATTTCGGAAGATACATTATTTAAAAATGAATATTGTATAACTCTAAAATCTACTAGACGAGGAATTGATCCACAAATTTGCGCTTGTTCGAGCGTAATTAAACTTATGGCAAAGTTATTATAACAATTTTCTGTATAAACTGTATTTAATTCGGGTGCTAATGACTTGCCTCTAATTATACCCCGAATAATTAATGTTTCATCAATTGAATAAATGTCCAAATCTTTAATACAACTTGTGACTACATATGATTGCTGAGAAGCTGAGTCTAATAAAGCCCTCACAATCTGTGCTTATTACCATTGACTATTTTAACAGTTACAGTTTGCAGTAGTGTATTTGCATAAAAGTTGTTGTTACAATTTGTCGTAACTATTCCGTCTACTGCTGACTAGTCTAACAATTTTCTATTTGTACTACTAGCCTGTACCTTAGCGGACACAGTTTTTTTTTATTTAATTTATTTAATTCAGGATACATAATAGGGTAGTGACAACTATCACAAACTGCATCTTATAGTCATATTACAATTTCGACTGGTATGATTAAATTTTAAACATGAAAAATGAGTTTTAGAACTAGTTACCTTTTCTTTTCTTTTACCCAAAGATAACTTTTGTCACAGCAAACAGTCCCTACTCATGTGTGAGTTTCTTTTACAAAATATACAAAATAAATGTTCCTTGCCATTTTTAACTTTCAAATTAGCGTGTAAAGAAGCAGCAGTATATGGGTGGTTCTCACTATTACTTTCATCAAAATATGTTTTCTTCTTTAGACTAGTCGTGTTTTCCTGGCTTTAGTTTAGGTTGAATCCAGATTTCGCAAAATTACATTTACATCCTTAAATCATATCAAGGCAACGAAAATCAATTTACAATAATATAACAACCACCATTTTTTATGTCACTAGTGAATTCTCTTTTGAGAATCAATGGGAAAGTATCTAACATGTCCTATACGTGAAGTAAGCAGTTTTTGATTTATTCGATAAAATCCAATTTTTTTTGTAAAGTAGCTCTGAGAATTGGAATCAAATGTTTCTTATGTCAATTTTTTCATTGACAACATTGCCTAAAAGACAGTTTTAGCCTTCAAAGAAGTCCCCATCTGTTAGGGGCGAAACGTCAGGCAATTTTGCACTAAAAAAACAGAGGGTTTTCTTTTTTAACTTCTACCTTGGAGATCCTTAAAAGGATGGCTCCCTGCCGACTCCACAATATAGAATAAAATGACAAGAAATTAAAATACTAAACCAGCGATACACGAATTGCATGAAAAGGTCAACATGCAAACCTGCATCAAGTTGTCGATTCATACATTCATGATTACATAATAAACCTACCACATGCAAGTATTTTTTTATTCAGCTGAGAAAGCACCCATTAGAAGATCACAGAAGCAACTTAAACGTAAGAAACTTGTTATTCCAATCCTTGCAGCCCACTTTACAAAAGAAAATTGTATTTTATCGAATATATCAAAAACTGCTTATTTCAGGTATAGGACATGTTAGATACTTTCCCATTGATTTTCGAAGAAGAATTCACTAGTAACATAAAAAATGATGGTTTCCATTTGAACCAAATTTTTCGGACGTCTTGTACAATATTTTCGGGCATCGAGAATGGTTCTTACTAGGCCCGTACTTCGACTTTAACACTTCAGAAAATAATTTTTATCTCTGCAATAACTTTCAGGTTACACTAATTTCTTTGATACCGAATATCTATTAAAAATTTTGAAATAATGCGAATAATTTTAAGATAAAATATACAGGGTGTTTCATTTAAACCAATTCACGTTGGTTGACTACGTTTTTCTGAATCACCTTGTATATATGAAAACATTTTTAAAACGTGCAACTTTTACTCTATTTTGGATGCCTGGTCACACTTTTTGGACAAGTAGTCTGGGGCCCATAATCGGACAATTACACACTAAATGGACACGCTGTATACATAAAAGTTTCACCTAGAGTTCCCTTTCTGTCCCCTTACACGGAGAACGATGTTTTCTTCAAAAATACTACATACTATACACAGTTATTGCAACTAATGATAAGTTCAATTATTTTCATTGAGTCACACACTACCGATGGGTCACCAGTTATGCTGAACTATTTAAATATTCGAGTAGGTGTTCTAAACACCTACAACAATAAAAAACCATTGGTTTCCCAAAAAATGAGGTGACGCTAAAAAAAACAAATAATCTGGAACCTAAAACAATTTAAAACAACAATAAAGTAGGTTTAAAAAGAATGGGAAGACGCTAAAAAATGTGTTTTTTGCGTTTTTCTTGCAACGTCTTTTGTCTTGTACCTTTTAAACAATATAGAACAACTTGGAACAACTAACAAAATATTTAACTTTAAAAAATGGGGGGCTAACTTATTTCAGCACTTGTTGATGTATTTTGCCGTATGTTTGTAAAAATTTATTTTAGAGAATTGATAATTTGGAACAATCTACGAACACCTAGAACAATCCAGAACAGTAAAAAAATTCATTTTACATTAAATGGAGGGGCCGCTACAAAAAGATGTTTTTTTTAGTTTATTGTGTTGTTTACGGTTTTGGGTCTTATAACATTGGAACAGTATACAACAAACGTAGAGCAATATTTTAAATCAAATACCGAAGTGTTCCTATCGGATTCAAATTTGCTACACAGTCATTACATCTATTTTGAACAGTTTTTTTAAGTAACATTTAACTGAAAGTTTTAAATTCATAAATAGTAAGGAACCCTGTAAACTTCTTATGAACGGGTTCCGTGGTAGACCCTGTGTGGTTGCAAGTAAACGATAAACTATACAACAAAACGTATAATCAAAATTAAGATAAAATTATAAACCAATTTGTTTATCGTTTTGTCAGGTTTGATATAATTCGGGTTGTGTTAACTCTCCAGGGGTAATTTTAGAAAATTGGTACTATGGTCAATCTCAAAACTTTTGAAAAGATCTGTTCCTGGCGTTTTATGACTTGACTTTTAATGTTATTTTATTGAGCTAATACATTCTATATTAATCGATCAATTATTCATGCATTGCAAAAAACGTTTTATTAAAACTTTAAAAATCAGATTATTTCTTAGTTAATTTTTGTAAAATGTTGTTGGACTCAACTTCTGTGGGCGTCTTCATTACTAAAAATAAAGAAAATACTTGAAAACCTTGAACGGTCGTTTTGATGCCAGTTATAAAAATTATAAAAACTATATGTAGCAAGCGTATCTATTTTTCAATATTAACTGTGGTCAATGCGCTAATTCAAAAACGCCCGGTCGTTAAAGTTTTAAGCATTTCATGAATTTTTTTAATAACTTTCTAATATGAAAGATACTTGCGTGCTTCCAGAATATTTTTAATCGATTTGACGTTCGTTCCACATGATCTTTTTTAGCCTTGAACCCTGCTGTGTTCAGATGAGAAGGCATATGGTAGAAATAGTTAACGATCTTTCACTGCATTTACTAATTGTTTATTGTTTCAATAGGTAAAGAATTTTGCATAGGAAAAAAATGCATGTTCTTAATATTTATATGCCAAGAGCGTCGAAGACGTGTTTGCGGGACATTGACTGCATTTACTAACGAACGAGTACAGTTTGTTTTGTTTTAGTTGTTAGTCTCGAGTCTCGACCGAAACAGAATTTTTTTATTTCAGAAAAATTGATTTTCCACTGTAATAAGATTCGGACGATATGAAATTACCTTTTTGAGGCAATGGAGGCGTGTAACGATAGATAATGAAGTACGTAATGCTTATGTGTTCGATTTCTAAGGTCAACCCAAAATGCTTCTAAAGCTCTTATAATTATCTGAAATAATCTTAGATTAAATGTTATTTTAGTTATTTAGTCCATTAATAAGACCTTTTATAACTCGAAAATCTTCTTTAAAAATCCTATTACACAAAATTTAATATCCCTTGTGCATAAAAGATTATATTACAGCTGTTTGCATTACGACAAATTTGTAAATTTCTTGCTTTTATATTTTTCTATTGCCTTCAAATTCAATTTGCACCTGAAAAATTGCACGTAAAAAAGGTGAGGTGGGCAAAATTATGTCAAACTGTATTTTAAAGTTTAAAGTAAAGCGTAGTGTATTATAGCTTTCATTATAATTCTAGAAGGATGTTTTATGTAAAAGTTAACGTCTGTAAACTTTTGTTACAATTCTAAACTTTATTTAAAAGACCGGGAAGTGAATTAATATTTAAAAAAAAACGTGCCGAAAGGATCTAGTTCAAGGATTTAGAGATTTTTTTAACGAAGCGCTCTAAATTTTCTTCAAACAAAATCTGATGATAACTTAATTGGATTTGATTATTGATGGTTTTAAAACTTGAAAGCGTTTTAGCATTGGTTTTAGTCAATAGTTATTTCTATTTCACAACGAAAGGTTAAATTTGTAATTTTATTACTATTATTTTTTACAATTTCAAAGAATTCTATATCGCTGATGAAATCGCATCAGTGAATGTTTGAATTTTCAGTTGTTCTATTTAGATATTCCATTTCTTTCAACAAATGTTTCGTTTTTTTTTTTGTATAATAAATTGAATTCGAAATTGGCAGCTTGGCAAAATATTTCACAATTTACACGTAACAAGAAAAGTTTTTTACTGTTTATTCGAAATCATATCTTTTGTAAAAAAAATGTTATTTTAGAAGTTAATCAACTCTTTTGTTGTACTCAAAATAAATTTTATAAAACGTTTTCAATGTTATTTGTCGATTTTTCGACTTTTATTTTTTGTTTAGTTGTGCTTACTGAACCCATATGTACCTGCTGTATAATTAATTACGTATAGGCACAATAACTAATGGGAAGAGACCTGAGTACTAAAAATAAAAACAGCAATCCCTTTATATGAATAATTTAATAGACATCAGGCCTGAATTAAAGTTAAAATCAAATAATAATTATTTTGTGTCATTAAAGCAAATTTAATGATGAAGAAACTGCTTTTATTGCGGGATAGTAAAAGTAATCGCTCAAATTATTCTTTTTGATTTACTATAACCTGACTATTGCAGTTAACCTCTTTGGGACGTAAAATACTTCTTAAAATATATTCTTCATAAAATAAATTATTAACATATACTTTATTTCATTTTTCTGTCCCTGATGTGTTCCTTATTAATCAAATAACGTGAGTAAAATTTCACTCGATTCACCTGAAGTAAAAAAAAATCTGGATAAATTCGTTCTCATATTTCACCCATACACTTTGCAAGCCTTTACAATAGCGACTATTTCAATGTGTACGTTATTTTTATTGCACCATCTTCTTTCTTTGAAATTAATTGTATCCACGTAGGACATGAACTGAAATAAAAGTTTTACTTTCTATTTTGTTATAAATCGCCTTTTACGTTTATTGTTTATATCATATACTAAAGTGTAATGAATCATTATTATTTGTAAGTTCTTAAGTGTCTATTTCGTTCAATTTTTTCCCCAATAGTATATCGGTTCTGCCAATTAATTTTAATGTTAAAATTCTCTCAGGTTCAACAATTTATCATTTCAATTTTATTGTTCCTTATATTTCAAAATTTAAGACGAATTTTATATTAACATTTTTTAGTGACTTCATAATTTTTCAATGTATTTCTTGAGAGTAGCGTCTCATATTATATTTTTCAAACAGGCGTCGTCAAAATACGAGCATTAACTTGAACTGGGCGAGGTACTAACGATTTACAAATAGTACATAATAACATTATGAAAATATCAATAAGTGTTGCGACATCTAATACTGTCTCTTGTTAACGTAACACGCCCGAAAATGCATTTGCATTAAAGCAACTTTATCGACAAATGTGTAAGCAGTTACATAAGTCGATCTTTCGATTATTATAACCGACTAAGTGTTGGCAAAATCTCGAATCGCTTGCTGTAAGTACGAAGAGATTGTACAATAGCAAACAAACACCGAGAATCACTCGACAGCTGTTTGGTCCTTTTGCGACTTTTCAAGAGTGAGTAAATTCTTCCTTTAATTTTAGATTAAGGGATCACAAGATCAAAAAAATTATAAAACAACTCAAGTGAACTTAAAATTTCATTTCCACATTATTCTCTCCTCTAAAGCTCTAACAATGATAATAAAAAAATGCTTTTGAATTTTAACTTCTTTTAAAATAATTGCAAAAAAACGAAAAAAATCCAAAATATTGATTTTTTGGTAAAATTTTGAAAACGAGAAATATCATTAAACATTTTCGAAAACAAATATACTCTAAATTGTCCGACTTTTTTGTAATTTGAGTTACCTTGCATCTTTTACCGTTTTCATCCTGTTCATTTTTACCTTGGACACAGTGTATATTTTTCTTCCAAGTTAAAATGTTTTACTATTTTAACACTTTTCTTTGTTGGTTAAACAGATTCTGTCCTAATTCATTTATAGATTTGTCCCAGCTTACTCGATGTGCAGTTCTCACTGCTTTTTTAGTTACATTTCTTTTGATCTTATATGCTAATGTGTTTTCAGATCCATCTTAGGTAAGCGTTTTTCTATTCTTTTATCACTACTTTTAGTAAGTTTTTAGTGCTCGTTTTAGTTTTTATCTTTTAATTGAGATTTGTTCTGTGGTTTTTTGTCGTTATTGCTCTTTCTAAGAAATTTGCAACGGATTTGGTTCTTCTTCGATGTTTTCGTTGGTTGGAATTTGTTGTAGATACGAACCCAATCTACTTTGTTGTAATTTATTTATTTATTGAATATTGCTCGTTCACTGCTTTTGTCCCCAAAACCGAATCAATTATCGAGATTGCTCGGTGACAAAATAATGAGCATATTTGTTTTATTTCACATCTTGAACAATTCATCAATTATTCAAATTTTCTTTTCATTATAATTAACAAATATGCAGTCCATTAGGTGAGCGGGTCTGTCTGGAACCTCGGGAACCATACCGCCCTGCATGTGCATGTTGGATGATCTATAGATGATAAAATAAACAGATTCTCCTAGGACAAAAAAAGTTTTCCCAAATTCAAAGACTATTATCTGGTATCCCATCTTAGCTCATCTTTTCTGCTACTGGGGTATTAAACTTTGTGTAATAATATTATTGGATGCACTTCTTATAGAGGCTATTAGGTGTATATAATGACTATTTAATAGGTAGTAATAGTATGGTAGTAGTTAGAAAATAACTTTTTTAAAAATGTTTTCATGTCTTTGTTTGTATTCAGATGGATATTAAATTAAATTTAAATATGTTGTCCTACATACAGTTCACTCTTGTATAATTAATCTAATTTGTGTTTAAATACATTTTAAATTATGTAAAAGTTAACATTGACGTCCAATGATATTGTACGCATTACTAATGGAACATTTACAAAATTTTGAAATAATATTCTACTTAATAACTTTGATACGCGCTTGCCGATACCGATTAAATTACAGAAATAAATTAGAACAAAACAATAATGTCGAAAGTTTAAACTTTATCTTCTAAAATCGAATTAATTCTTCGGTAGTACATCCATTACAAATTAAAAAGAATTTAAAACTTTTTTGTAGTGTTTAATAAAACCAAACGACAAAATTTATTAACAAAAGAATCAACGCGAGTTTCTCGATTTTTTGTCTCGCTGAAGTCAATTCTTTGATGTTAAAAATTGCTTCTGGCTAAATTGCTTCCAACTTCTTTAGATGTTTTATAGGGTGTCGCATTGAAAACTTTCGTGTTTGTTTACTTCTAAAATTTAATTAGATATTTTGCGATTTAAAGTTGTCTCGAGTTCATATTAAATTAGTTAATTTAAAATAGTTTTGAAACGGTTTCAGGATCATTAAGTCATGTGAGTCTTAAAAAAGTCTGTGTCCGCGGTATTGACCGGATTATTCAAAATTAGCCACGTTTCTTTTTATTTTGTGGTCATAATAGGACACAGGAAATTGTTTGACTATTCAGTTATTTTGTTTATGGGGATGACATAATTAATTTGTTTTTCTTTCAAGGTTGTTTGTATTGACGATACAAATGGATTCTTCTGCAAACAATGAAAACATGTAGATATGTTTACAATATACGACCTAATTAAAATTGTTTTCAATGGAATGATTACGTATGGCGCAAGGATACAAAATCATGGCCAGGTAATCCGTACTGTTAGTAAGCAATAACAGTTCTTCCGATTATTTTATGCGATCTATTTTAAAATAGGCAAATGACGATCACCTTTAAAATTAGTTGAAGTAGACACATGGCAGGGCAATGCACTTAATTTAATATAAAGGCAACGATTTGTACATAATTCAGAAAGTTTTTGTTTTAAATTCGTGTAGCTAGTTTAATTAACAATTATAGTTAAGCAAGTGTGGCATTAAATTGCGATTAGATGAAATTGTTGCCAATTCGGTCTTGGTTCGTTATTACATTTTTTTGGTCTATTTGTTTTTACTTCTTGACCATTATCTGACTCAAAATGTGTGTTTGGAAATTGTTTTTTTAGTCACTTTCTGATAAGCTATAACTTCGAAGCGTGCAAGTTTATTTTGCACGACAGTACAATATTCCAATTAATTTACATATATTACATATTCGGCATGATGCCGTATTTAGGGCAAGGAGTTCTAACCAATGTCGATGTTGACTCACTATTTTTTTTTTGACTCCACTTTAAAAATCGGAATTACAGCGAAATCTATTCGGGTACAAATTCTAATTTTTGGATACAAATCAGTGCTAAATTGTCATTGTTTTTACCCCACATCTTACAAATTATTCATTTAACTATTGTTGGACGAATTTACTTCGATTTTACAAATTGCTTTGCGGTACACATTCTCTTCATAAATTCTTTTCCTACAACGTATCTGATCTTTGTACAGACTTTACATATGAGTTTTACATATAATAGTGGAGATCTGATTAGATTTTGAGCATAATCTATCAAGCCGAAAGGACCGTTAAGGCCGCGTTATTAGCCGCTACGGTAAAATATGATATTTCGAATTGGTACTAATCTCGATAGAGTTGGTTGTCAAAAGTAAAAGTTCATATGTTTTTACTAAAGTGACTGAAGTTGGTCAGAGTAAGCAACTCTTAACGTAAGCATAAGCATAGTCGTTATCCTTTAGTGAAGTTTGATGACGACAGTAATGACGACTTCGAAAGTTATTACGTATTTTCATATAAGCAAAATCGGCTTAATTGTAATATGACACATTAAAACAGCATTGAAAAGTGTGGATGATTTATATTTTTTGTTACAAAAAAGTATATTCGACAAATTGTTATTAATGTATTAATAATTAATAGAATCCATAATATATCACTGAACAATTCAACAGATGTATAGTGAGATATAGTTTATTACGGCTTACAATGTATAGGCTCAAACAAGTGCATCCATTTTTAACAGGGAGCAAGTAAACAATTACATGCGTTTTTCACGTGATAAGAGTCCACCACCGCTTCCTGAGTAACTAACTAATAAGCTAAGTTTGGACAGCAACTTTGGTAAAAACAAAACAAAGAGCAAATATTAAAAAAAATATGTAACAAACAAGCGATGCGTCACCGAAAAGAAAAGTAAGATGTAATTTTCAAATACGTATTGATTCCATTCTTAGATGCAACCACGGTTTCTGATAATTATTGTAGATTTGTATGTGCTGTTAAATATGCAGCAAATTAATCAATTCACGTGTTTTCGAAAGCAATATGTTCCATGTTGGTCGACTGAAACAAAGATTGTACAAATAATATCCAGAAAATCCAATTGAAGAAACTGGGAATGCTGTACTGTCACCTCTAAATAATGGAAGAAAAAAGAAATGGAATTCATTAATGGAAAATATAAATTTCATATATTCATTCTGGGTCCTTTAAATAAATTAGATTATATTTCTCCCAATGAATCTGCAAAACGAATACAAAATTTTCACATAATTCTATTGCTTCTCGGTTGGTTCATGTTTCAAACTCGAATAAAAAAAAAGTGTCACAAAAGAAAAGAAAATCTACACTTATCTCAGAAAAGATATCCACACCTTTTACAAAGAACAAAGCATGCATTATACAAACACCTGCACCAATGATGTCATCATCAACTAAAAATACGTCATAATGTGATATCAGAGTAGTTTGCCGTTATTAGTTGGTTTTTAAAAGAAGATCTGATGTTTGACGGTAGCGCCCCTATTGCGATAATAGCTTAACCAAATTTGACACATAATTCAATTTAAAAATTACAGCGAAGGACTTCAATTTTATTTTATTCTGATTTTTATAAATAAGCAAAAACATGGTGTTGTTTTTGTATATTTTATTCTCCAAACATGTTATCAAACGCGTATTAACTTTCTTGTCATCATTTTTGTAAGAACTATTATTATACAAAATTGGCCATTATTTGTAAGCTGATTACAGTTTTTTTAGTAATGTATTTGTTTTAGACTATAATACGGTCTAGATAGAAACTTACTGAATCACGAAACCTCTAATTTAAACGTTGCAATTCTTACTAATAACCCGCCCTTAAGCTAGATAGATTTTTGAAAATTTACAAAAATATTTAATTTACACATTTTTTATGTTTTTTTACAACATCCATACTTTCCATTCGTTCGTTGACGTTGTTGTAGAAAGTGTGAATTTTTACCGATATAAAATATTGTGATTTTATTTCTGGATTAAAATCATACTAAACATACTATTTCCGCTCGAATTCTCGT
This sequence comes from Abscondita cerata, assembly GCA_030710515.1. Classification (NCBI taxonomy): domain Eukaryota; kingdom Metazoa; phylum Arthropoda; class Insecta; order Coleoptera; family Lampyridae; genus Abscondita; species Abscondita cerata. The sequence goes on from JALBCR010004249.1 coordinate 939,312, forward strand.
TTAAAATTAAAGATGAAACGGTTTTTTCATCGGTTTTTTCCTTTTGTGAAACGGTTTATGATATCTATTTTACTTTAAAAATCATAAAAAGTGTCCCTTGACAATTCAGCAAAAGCACGCCCAACACTTTGACTTTACTTTTAGTCAAAAGTTTTTAGTTTTTTTTTCAGGGAGCACTTTCAAAACTTTTGTCATTTTCAAAAAGAGAAGGTATTTACATTTTTTATTTATTATTTTTAACATTATTTTGATTAAACCTTTTTGTTTTACAATTTATAAGTATGTTTATGTACTCATTTGTCCAATTTGTAAACTTAAGTATCTGTTACAATAGGCGTTCTATTGTTTTCGGAAATTGAACGAAGGACGCCAGTTATAATACAATTTAAATAATTCTGTAGTCTAATCAATTTTTAATTACTCTAGAATGTAACTTGTAATAATTATCATGGATTTCAACTTTTACTCATAACTGGTGTTATCCCCTTAACATTAATTCATTTATTAATTTACTTTTATATAGCGGTACTGCGTACATTACTAGTAATTGATTTAGCATTTAATTGTCTTCGTTTCATGTACTAACGTATAGTCATTATTAGATTCCTTCTTATGCAGTCATCGTTACCTTGATGTGGGTTGCTATTAATGAATATTTAACTTTTTTTACATTATCATTCCTGTTACAAATCTGGTTTAAGGGAATATTATAAAGCATTGTAGGTAAACTCGTTGCTGTTGTTACTTATTTCAATTTGTTAATAAGTGTCAAAGTTATTATAATATTTCTTCTATTATAAACACTTTTGTTTTATTATGTTATTGTTTTATTTTAAATTAAAGTTATTAGAAATAGATTTGCTCTTATTCAAACATTTGGTTAGAATGCAGAAGAAATAATTATTTGTGTTCAAAAAATTGAGAGATGCTATCTTTTTTATTATCGAGAACTGTTTCGATAACCAGTAGATGCTTGTTGTTTTACAAACCTATTAGATGGTGATGTGGAGGAGGAACAGGTAACACAAATGTGGGAAGTAGTAATGCGTGTGGCATTTTATGTACATCCGAGTGTACATCAGAACTAAAACTTGTAATTGGAAACAGATATTACGATTTATTAATTTATTCGTATAGTACATTTCAAATATTGTATTATGATGTAAGTGTTATGTATGGTGCCCCAGAAGATCAGTATAAACCTGTATAGTGTGGTGACGAAATCGTGTGCAATTGTGGATTGGTTTGTCTTGGCAAAGCATCTGATTCAAGGTTTAGGAAAACACGAAGAAAAACCACTAAAACCTAAACATGCCAACCCTTAGCCACCTCAGTATTCATACGTAATAATATTAATTAAGTGTGTAAACATTATAGAAGGTAAATAAGAACATAAAATATGACAGCACAGCCCTTGCATGACGACTTATAATGGACCGGTCCAAGCACCAGTCACGACAAAGACGGAAAAAAATAGTAGGTTAAAGAAATAATGAACAAAATAATACAAAAACAGATAATCAGGGCAGAGAATACAAAATATTGCTTAACTTCAGATGTTCTTCAGATTAATAAGCCATAATATAGATTCATTCATTAAATTATTAATGTTTACAAACCCTCCTTTAAACTTTGTTAATTGACAATTCTCCACATAATGTGCGACAGTGTCTGGTTCGTTTCCATATTCACAAATTGGATTAGAAATCGCACCCCATTTAAACAACATGGCGTTGTATTTTGAATATCCTGTTCTTATGCGATTTACTTTTGACCAAATTTTTCTTTTTGATCAAAGCCTGGCACTTAAATTGTTGGATCATCAATGAGATGTTTATTGAGAACATCAACTTCAGACCATAATTTTTTCACTCTTCAACTTCAGAAAAAGCCGTAGTTAAGTAGCCTTGCGACCATATAGGACTTTGAGATTTAAGTCTTTTAGTTGGAGGGTTCTCAATATAAATAAAATAAATATCAGATTGTTAAGTTTGTGTGAAGTTGGCATTTATCCCAACGCAATTTTTCGTCGAATGTTTGATGGAGTAATATTACAAAGAACAGGAAGCCAATCGAGAGGAGTAGGCTTAATGGCGGAATTCAACTGGGCATCGTATTTTTTTCGTATGATAACTATTCAACCAGACAGGAGCACAATGTTCTGATAATAAACGAATGCCAATGCAGCTAGCTGTATGAAGTGTCGTTGCATCTGCTCCCCAAGCTGTTCCAGCTAGTTTTTGAATGACATTTTGTTTGACTTTTTCTAAATGATCTTTGTAAATTAAAAACGAATCTAAAGTTACTCCCAAATAAACTGGGTTAAAATTATGGTTTAACTTTGGATTATTAAAGATAACATTAAGTTTTCTACTTTTTCTCTACTACTTAAATGAAAACAAGAAACCTCTTGTCTTTTTAAGATTGAGACGTAATCGCTATTTTGTGAAATAATTTTTTCCACAATATCCAAATAATCAGATAGCTTTCTTTCAATTTGAAAAAACTTCGGATGTTGAAATGAAATTGACATATCATCGGCGTAGACGAATTTTCGACATCGTAAAGAAGGAAGATCAGAAATATATACATTAAAAAGAATAGGTGCAAGAACCGATCAATGTGGAAGACCATTATTTAAAACTCTAAATTTACTGCTTTTATCTTCAACAAAAACTCTAAACTTCCGATTAGACAACATATTTTGAATAAAAGAAATCATTTTTGGAACAAGTAATGACGTTAAACAATTTAAAAAGTAAACCTTCTTTCCCCACGGTATCGTATGCAGCAGTTAGATCTAAAAAGGCAACTCCAGTTTTAAGTTTTTTCTGAAATCCAGCTTCGATATGTGTTGTTAATGCCAATACTTCATCACAACAACTTCTACCGGATCGAAATCCTGCTTGTTCAATTGGAAATTTCTCTTCTATTAACGGATTAATTCTTTGAAAAATCAATCTTTCCAAAACCTTATAAATTACACTTAACAAACTTATTGGACGATAAGAAGTGTGGTCTGTAGGAGATTTATTTTTCTTTAAAATTGCCACGACTTTACATTTCTTTAAATCTGTTGGTAACTTACCTGTATTATAAATTAATTGAGAAACATAAGTAACCACTTCAAAGAATAATTTCCCAAACGACATTAAAACTGTCTTGCCAAGCTATTGGAGGAGGTTTCTAAATATTTACTACGTGTAAATCTCATATTTCCGTAGCTATATTAATAAAATACAGGGTATTCTACTTAATATAAGGGTCATATTACATATTGAATGATCTAATAATTAACCTGTAATTTCTGAACATCCTGTAAACAGATGTTTAACATTTAATGATGGAATACATTTATCTAATATTTAAGAGATTTAGATGTAAGAGTAAATTTGTTATGCTTTGTTGGATTAGAAGATATTGAATTTTTTTTAATACTCCATATTTTAACAAAAGTCGACGTAACTCGGAACTCTCTGTATTTAGGTATAGGGAACTTTTATAAAAGTATAGCTTATTTTTTACGGGCAATCAAAAAACGCAATAAAATACAGTGTTTCATAAGAAAACGCACACTTTTTTGGGACATACTGTATATTCCAAAATAATTTTAAAATGTAAAGTTTATCAATCTGCAAGCTACTAAAAGACAAAACTTGTAAAACTTTTATTGTTTTGGTATAAATCTTCGTCCCGTTGGTGGTGATTCACCCTGTATATTAATTTATAAACGTTTTGCTTTATAATTAAAGCTTCATCAGTATAAAATTACAGTCTAGAACAATAAATAAATTACAATAGTTTATAAAAAATTATAAGGTAAAGTTAATAATGGTGTGTTTAAAAATCATGCATTATTAAGAAGTAAAGTAATAAAAAACTTCCTGAATAATACGATATAAATACATAACGATTACACAAAAACATAAATAACAATAAAAATTTTGTATTTGATCGACATACAAACAAACAATGATAAAATTTTTATATCCTTATGTTAAAAGTAAAAGTTATTACATATTTTGTGTCTTTCTTTTATTTATTAGGTTAAAATGCAATTTATTCAAATTTAAAGTATTTTTTTATAGTTTTATAGTATGCTTTATTGTTGTGTACATAATGCAAATTCAAATCATTTTTATTTAAGAAATTAAAATTATGTACCTACATAATGAAAATTAAATTCATGTTTATTTAAAACTGAAGATTATGTACATAATTAAAAAGAAATAATAGTAATTTGTACAAAAATGAAAGATTCTGAAGTTAACGTTTAACTTTTAAAGAAAAAGTGCAGCTGTGCATATTAGAGTTAAATGAAATTAAATATTTACTAATAGTAATATTTTTTTTTCCAATTTCTGTTTTGATTCCTAAATGTCATAATATTAAAAGTACTTTTAAAATTAAATTAATTTGAAGGAAGCTTACAAAATTCTGTAAAGATTTAAAAAAACTTAAATAACATTACGTTTACAAGTTTTACAATTTAATGCTACTATTTTTTAACATCCTCTATGATAAAGGCTTCAAAATAATCAATTTAGGTAGCTTGAAACTTTGTTTAAAAAAAATTTATTCTTGTTAATTTTCCATAAAATGTAACTATTCCGAGAAACAACAATAAACGATTAATATTGTAAAACATCTATATTCGCAAAAAATGTTCAAAATTTATGAATACCAAAAACTTGTTGTTTCTGCAAATGTTACTGTTCATCATATTATTTTTTTTTAATTACATCAAATAAGTTATTCCAGAAAAATCTATTTCGAACGGAGTCCTTTAGGGGCACATACATTGTCTTCTTATATTTTCATGCTCTATCCGAATCCTAGAGATTTTCCACATTTTCTCGGTATAACTTCATTATCCGGATAAAATTTTACCAGACCTTTATAGTTATTAGTGTATTTTTTTCTATTAAATTCCATATTATTAGGTTATATTGCCATTAGAAATAAACTTGCTGATTTATTTCAAACAGATATTTTTTTAAACATTTGTGTTTTCTCTACTCATAAATGTATATTCTGAAGGAGAAAATACTTGATTGTAAAAAACACGAATATTCTAATGTCACCAACAAAAGTTTATATCGCTTTGATTCTGTTATATGTTGATGCATGTTTGCATACATACCACATATCGGCTTGAAAAATAACTTGAAGCTCGATAATAAACTAAACATTTACATATGCAGAATGTAAATCTAAAATTTCCGAGTTTCTAAAATACTGTTTCAACGTCTTGCGGAAGTTTGGGTTGTTTCGACTTCATAATAATGCAATAAACTCGAAACATTTTATTTATAACAAAAACTTATCAAAAAAAAACTCCTACACTGGGAAACACACCTAACGTTCTTAAATGTATAACGATACATTTGCGTCAAGTTTATTAATTATTATCGATCATCTATTTTCAATTGATTTATAAATGCAGCGCTTGCATTACAAGATGATCGTGTGAATTATGATTATCGTGTGATAAGGTGTCGATGACTGGTAAATGCATTTATCTTAAATATTGCTCATCTGTTGAATAATGTTACATTTGGAATTAATCGAAACATGTTTGAAATTACATATAACAAATTCTAGTATTGTATTGTTTATTATCGATGACATTGCGTCTATTTAACACAAGAGTTTTAGAGTTTCGCTGACTGTCGTACTTAATTGAATTTTTTAATCTCTGTAATGATCTTCCACAAAGAAATTGTTATACGTTCTGTGTTAGATATTACGTTGTTTAATCTTTTGGAAAATATTCTACCTCACAAAACAAACATAACATTCATATAACACATTGCATAAACTACGAAAATATAAGTAACAATGCAACTAAATCGTTAGAGACAATTAATTAAACGAACTAAAATGTACTCCAAAGTAATGAAAAAAAAATCGTACGTTGATACTTATTTCGTCAAACAAACGTTATAAACATAAACATCTAATCTTTAAAACTGAATATAATTTTCGGCAACAATAATTAATTCTTGTTCAACATTTGAAACTCCCATAGTGATATTTTATACTCTTTTGTATTTCATATTTTTACTATTAGTTCACGAATTGCAATTTGAGTTTTCTTCTGAAAATCACGATTTTCACGTTGGAATAACAATAAAAATGAATACCTATCCATTGAAATTTATGTATTTTAAGAGGCGTTTCCATCATCAAAAGATTCCAATGAATGTATTTATCATTTGAATACCACAAAACACTTTCAAGATTATACTGAAAACATGATACTGCTTTCTAAATTTAAATCAGATAAAAAGTCTTTCTCAGATATTTCACCCAAGCGTTTCCTTACATACAAAGTCGATGTTAGCTTTTGTTTCTGTAGTACTTTATAAATACTAATTTATATTATGTTTCGTAAAATAAGCTGTTTTTAAATAATGGTTCATCGCTATCGATTTATTTTTGCGTGTCTGAATTCCAATAATGTTTTATATATAAATTCTTTAAATCGAAAAATGATTGTGCTGTGGGAGAATCTAAAATTATATTCAATAGTCTATACTGCCCATTTCGGAGAAGAAATTCAACAGAGATTTCAACAGTTAAAACTTTGTAAATCCTGCGTAAGGAAGGTATAAACTGAAAACTTTATAAGTATACCATCTGTCGTTTCAAAAAGTTTCTGAACGCTTTACGAATAGAAAACATAAATTATTGCATTTTTAACTGTTTTTGATTTAATGTACGCGTTAAGTGGATGAAAACTGCATAACAGGTACTAACGCCAAAAATATTTTTGTGTAGAAAATATTTCCCAGAGAAAAATTAATGGAATTCTTGATATCTTTCAGGTAAAATGCAGAGGAGCCTTTTACTCGAATGTTATATAATAGCAACCGATATTTTAGTAGAGTGTTTCTAGTTTATTTAATGGAGAACTCATAAATAATGGAATCGATACGGTTTTTAAATATTATTGGTGGAATTTGTTTTTGTGAGCACATTTTTAATATGCTAATTAATTTAAATTTTTCGTTCGTAATATATACATATAGTAACATAAATATATTGTAGTAATTAAAAATTTATTCGAACTTGTAAATTGTTGATTATTGCACGTAAACACAAAAAGTTGTTTGTTATTGCATTGGTAATTCCGATATTTTACTCTTTTTAATCCCAAACCAGACTAAATTCAATTAAAACTATAACAATTATATTATTGCATTAACTACTTTTAAATTGAATTAATATTATATTGTATTATAATGGTATTGCTCAACATTTTAAACAATGTTGACATGTGTTTTGGAAAGCATATTTAACACTTTTTGAAGTAGACTTTAAACTTTATTAACTATTCTACAATAATTTGCTGGTATATTATGCAAGTTTTGAAACAAGTTTTACACGCGTTTACAGTTTGAAACATAAGCCGAAGGTGAGTGTCTCAAGAAAATGAGTGTGAACGCAATTTTCTGAAACGCGTTGAACACTAAATTTTCTCTAATATTGAAAATAATTATTTCCAAATTTAAGGTTATAACGCGAGTCAATAGGTCGTATAATTTTTAAGCCAATCATTGAACGGTTACTGCGATCGTTTGCAGTCGTGTGCAATCGGACATTTTTATTAACAAAATACCGTGTACAGTCGCCTACATTTCATAGCGTTGGTCGGACAATGTTTTTATAAAACACATTTTTAACAAAATTTTATATATTTCATTTTAACCTTTCGCAAATGTAATCTTTCGACCATAAACTATTGTATTAGCAGTATGCATCTAAAATCGTAATTAATTTAAAGCCATGTATAGTACGGTTTACTTGTCAAATGCAGATAAATGCACCTATATTAAATTTGCATTAAATTATAACAAAATGGAAAGCAATTTGCTGCTTGGTTTATTTAAAAAAATATTTATTAAATTATTAATGAAAAACTAGGATTAATTTTAATGATAATTTTACCTTGTTGAAAGAAGAATAAAATTACATATTCTGATACATTTTATTATATACTCTGTTTGAATTTTGTTTTCGTTTGATATGAAAAACTTTTGTAATTTGAAATAGTTAAAATACATATATATATATATATATATATATATATATATATATATATATATATATCCAATGGAAACTAATTACATTAAATAACTTTTTCTCAAATTCAACACGTTGAATTTTATTTTTCTCGTTAGTATTACTAATTTTATTGATTTTAGGAAATACATTAATTTTTCCAAATTTTAACACCACGTTTTTTTTCTTCGAAGAATTTATAGAAAAAAAGGTACAACAGTACATTGGGTTCTTATTCACTAATTCGTGTATACTATTATAATATTATGTAACTTGAAAATTTGTCTTTATACTTTCTTTGTGAAGTATTTGTGTTTGCATTTGTGTTTTAACGTAACTATGCAAAAAAAGTATAACGCAATTCCGGTCAGTCTACTGATTTTTTTTGTGTTTCTACATTTTGTGACTTCCTTTAGGCTACACTAAAATGCTGAGTTGTCATAACGGTTCTGAAATTTTTGGTGTTTTTCATCATTCTCATAACCTAATAAACCACAAAGAGAAGTGGAGAACGGATATACTTGGAAACTCGGTAGAGAAGTACCAAATGTAAATGTTTCTTCTAAGAATTTGTAACCAGATATTTAGGGTAAACGACTACGCACACTTCTTATGCATTTTGGAATACAGTTTCAATTTGGTTTTTTTGGATATCAATCGATGCGTCGAATTAACGAATATTTCATATCATTGCGTCAAGTCTGTAAATAAATTAGCTATGAATATTTAAACTTTAGAAAATCCAAACGGGCTAACCATGTGTAAGAGAGAGATAATCAAATACGATAGAAGGCTCGGTGATCAGTCCATAAATCATGGGATTACACTGTTGGGTAGTTTTTCTAAGAATTCTTAGAAGAATAATAAGAATCCTTCTCACGGTTAGAGTAAAAACGATAAAATAAAAATTTATTTATTTAAACATAGATCTGAAATGAGAGATGATGATGATTTATTATAATTGACAGATATCATGACGAAAAAGATCAGATATAGTTTCACTTGGCTTTGCGGCAGCATCTAACTCAGAATGTAACAGGATAAAGTTAGCCCCTCCATTTTTAAAATTAAATAAATTGTTAGTTATTCCAGATTGTTCTATGTTTGTTCTGTATTGTTCCAAAGTTATAAGACCCAAAACCAAAAAACAAACACAAAAACTAAAAGAAGATTTTTTCAGTGGCCCCCATTTTTTAAAAAATCAATTTTTAGATTCGGATGTTCTAGGTGTTCTGAACATTATTCCAAATTAAATTTCTAAAATAAATTTTTACAAAGATACGGACAAAATACATCAATCAAGTGCTGAATTAAGTTAGCCCCCATTTCTTAAATTTAAATATTTTGTTAGTTGTTCCACGTTGTTCTATGTTTGTTCTATATTGTTCCAAAGGTATAAGGCAAACGACATTCCAAGAAACGCAAAAAACACATTTTTTACCGTCCTTCCATTTTTTTAAATTTACTTGTTTATTGATCTAAATTGTTTTCGGTTTCAGGTTATTTACCTTTTTTAGCGTCACCTTATTTTTTGAAAAATCAATGCTTTTTTATTGTTGTAGGTGTTTAGAACACCTATTCGAATATTTAAATAGTTCTGCATAACTGGTGACCGATCGGTAGTGTGTGTCACAATGAAAATAATTGATATTATCATTAGTTGCAATGACTGTGTATAGTATGTAGTATTTTTTAAAGAATACATCATTCTGCGTGTAAGTGAACCGAAAGAGAACTATAGGTGAAACTTTTATGTATACAGCGTGTCTATTTAGTGTGTAATTATCTGATTATGGGCCCCAGACTACTTGTCCAAAAAGTGTGACCAGGCATCCAAAATAGAGTAAAAGTTGCACGTTTTAAAAATGTTTTCACATATACAAGGTGATTCAGAAAAACGTAGTCAACCAACGTGAATTGGTTTAAATAAAACACCCTGTATATTTTTTTAGCGTCACCTTATTTTTTGATAAGTCAATATTCTACTCTCTACTATTTAAATAGTTCAGCATAACTGGTGACAATCAGTAGTGTGTGTCACAATGAAAATAATTGAAATTGTCAAAGTTAGTTGCAACGATCGTGTATAGTATATGTAGTGTTTTTTTGAAAAACATCGTTATGCTGCAAGTTACCGAAAAGGAACTTTAGGTGAAATTCTCTTTATATACAGGGTGTCACAAGCAAGCGTGGGTCTTCAATAACTCATTTGCGGTTGGAGATATCGAAAAATGTTTCAAATAAAAGTTCCACCAATTCAACTTCTCTATACCATAAAATTATTTTCGAATATACAGGGTGTCCCGTTTTCCTGTACGCAACCTAACTTAATTTTTTAAATGGAATGCCCCATTTATTATTGCTTTATTAGATTTCTCGCTTAATTTAAAGGCCACTTCGTTAACCATACATTATGGCTGAAATGCACCGTTCCTCAGAAAATTAGCGCTAAAGGAAGAAAAATGCCGTTTCGGTACCCTGCGCCATTTTTCATATCTCGAAACAAAAGAACTTAGAGGAATGCGGTTTTCACAGATCGCTTCTAAGAGAAATGACCTACCATTTGCACTATTTACACAAACATGTTTCTGTTAAATTCATTCAAAGCTACCGCTTCAAAAATAAATTGTTTCAAACCGGCAAAACTTGTTTTTTCAAATAGAACACTATTATTTTTTCAGCCCATCATATGCAGAATTTTATTTCCTTTCGTCTGATATAAGGTTGTTGCTATCAGTTCCTAACAGTTTTTGAGAAAATTGCAGTTATATTCTAAATTTTAATTAAATCGGATCATCGCGTGCGCCCTGGTCGGTGATTAGCTGCTTTTCCGCTTTTGTTTTCTACCTTAGGAATGAAAACTATTTCAATTGAAAAACCAGAGTGTTGTATTTTAGTTCAGACGTTTTAAATCACAAAAATAATTTTCAAGATGTCCACACAGAGCAGTGACTTTGCCTCAGGCCAGTTCTTGATGTTTAACTTTTACAAAAGCTGCTCGAAATGTCTGCCATTTTCTTGAATACACATCCTCATTCGACGTTTGAAGTTATTGTCAACGTTGACCAGAATGTCCGGGGTAATTTCTCTGAAAGCGTTAGTTATCCTCTCCCGCATATCTTCGGCAGTGGTAGGTGAAGAGGTGTACACTTTGTTTTAACGAATCCCCACAAAAAGAAGTCACATTTTGTGAGATCAGGCGACCTAGCGGGCCAGTTAATTGCCCCTCCTCTTCCTATCCAGCGGTTTGGGAAATTCGCATTTAAGTAGTTCCGAATTTCTTGGGTGCAATGAGATGGGGCACCGTCTTGTTGTAGCCACATACGTCGAAGAAATTCTAAAGGAACATCCTCCAAAATTTCTTGGAAACCATTTTGCAGGAATTGCAAATAGGCCCTTCCTGTTAAGTGTCCATCAAAAAAGTACGGTCCGAAAACACGATCACCAAAAACACCTCCCACACATTCAGTGACCATCGGTATTGAGAAAACGTCCGGAAGTTACCGTATATCTATTAAAAATTTTGAAATAATTCAAATAATTTTAAGATAGAAGTATGGATTACGCGTCAAATGTGTGCAAAATTTCGACGGAGAAAAAATATACAAGGTGTTCTATTTGAACAAAATCAACTTTGGTTGACCACGTTTTTTTGAATCACCCTTTATATATGAAAATATTTTTAAAACGTGCAACTTTTAGTCTATTTGGGAAGCCTGGTCACACTTTTTTGGACAACTAGTCTGGGAACCCATAATCGAACAATTACACACTTAATGGACACACTGTATACATAAAAGATTCACCTAGTTCCCTTTCGGTCCCCTTACACGGAGAACGATGTTTTCTTCAAATACACATTGCAACTAATGATAATTTCAATTATTTTCATTGTGACACATAGTACCGGTCGGTCACCAGTTATGCTGAAATATTTAAATATTCGACTAGGTGTTCTAAACACCTACAACAATAAAATGCAATTATTTTTCAAAAAAGGAGGTGACGCTAAAAAAGGCAAATAACCTGGAACCTATTTCATCACTTGTTGATGTATTTTCTTGGTAAAATTTTTTTTAGAGAACTGATAATATGGAGTAATGTTTAGAACACCTAGAACAATCCAGAACAGCTGAAACAAGATGATTTTTTGAGTTTATTGTGTTGTTTTTCGGTTTTGGGACAAACAGAACAATCTGGAACAACTAAAAATTTATTTAATTTAAAAAATGAGGGGCTAACGTTATCTACATTGTAACAGTGGGTGGATATTTTACATCAAAATGTCTAGAATTCATGTTTTTTTTTTGTAGTTAATATATATATATAACTTACATGGTTTCCGTATCCCGCTTAATTAATTAATACAATAAAAGACAAATATTTTTGTGTGACATCTAGTGTCACAACCTGGAATAAATAAATACAGTGTTTAATCACGACTGTATCAATAGTTTTTAAAGTACAGTGTTTTCAGAAAACGATTTTTGCTTAATATTTAAAAGATTTGGCTCGAAAAAGTAAAAATATTCTTTTTAAAATGGTTCAAGTAAACGTTGTAGAAAATATAAACTTTTCCCAAATATTTTTTTGTAAATATTGTAAGTGAAGATACTTAGTAAATTTAAATTGGGGGCAACTTTTGTTGAAATAACAATGTGCACAAAGAATATTAAAAAAAATTAAAGTCATTTCACCCGATAATTATGTCATAGTCCACTTAACTTGCACAAAATTTTGTATCAAAATACGTCCAACCACTTAGGAGGAGTTCAGTGATATACAGAAGTATAAATTGAATGTAATAAATGAAACGTATTTACAATATGTTTGTGGACCCAACACCCAACTCGACCCAACTGTTGGACAGAATTCGGCGTATTGTTTGCTTCATTATTTGATTTGATTGATTGAAACTGAAGTTAATTTCCCCTCGTTGTCCTTAATAAGACCTGAAAATTAAAAATATCTCACTATGCCAAATGATCTGTTTTTAATAACTTAATGACTTAGTTAACTACTATATTCTTCCAGTTAAACGTAATGATTCCTGCTTTCCGGGGTTTTCTCCCTCTAACAAATCGTAATGGCCATACCAGAATCTATTTCATAAACATGACATACGTAAATGTATAAAGAATCCGTAGTACATCGTCACATCTCTCAAAGAATATCAGAACTCGCTCGCACAACTTTACGGATACTTTCATAGTTCAAATTTTGACGTTCATTCACACTCTATTAAATAAAATTTTCAGAAAACTGTTTTATGCTTTATTAGAAGAATTACTGAATTATATTCATTAGAAATAACTTTTTCAGAAAATTAGTTTGACTTAAGTGGTATCATGTGTCCAAATTAGAAGTTGTTTTCACGTCGGTCTTTGTGCTTAACAATAGTGGGAAGCGATATGTCCTTGTTGAACATTGTGTCTAAACGTCAAATAGGACGAAGTATTCATGTTAGTCTCTAACTGACACCGTCTCATAGTCAGAGTTTAAATGTCAGTGTATATGTTGGTGTTGTTTCTAGTTATCAAAGTGGGCAATATATCGGCCGTTGTGTGTAGACCATCGCCCAGTTGTTGCGCACCCTAATATTAAACTGTCAATATACATCTACTGGGTTTACCGGTAGAAAACTCCGAACTGACGAACATTCTGAGGTCCAATGTCTTGAAGTCATTATCTTCTATTATCATTTCATGGGAGGAGTAGACTTATCCGATCAAAAAATGTCTACCTATAACTTAAATTCGTTAAATGGTGGTAAAAGTTGTTGTATGTAATATAACGCTACCAATCGAATGAAAACAAATTTATTAAAATGGTCAATGGGGCGTGATAGAGAAAAGCCTATTCTTTAAAGTGGTATTTGAAATTGGCGGCGGGAAGTCCTTAATTTTTCGAAAAAAAAAATAAATGTTCAATTCAGAGTACGTATTTATAGAACACAAACTTCTCTTTAACGTGGTGTTTAACATAGGCGGAAAAAAATAAAAAGGTAAATTTGGTAAAGTATGTATAGTAATGGCAATCTTACTTTGGTTGCAGGTCATGTATGACGTAAAAATTCATACCAATCTTACGCCTAAAATGTTTCTTTTGCATGTATTAATTATTTGACCATTAATAGTGTAATGAAAGTTACCAACACAGTGTTGCCAGATGTTTATGAACGTCTGAATCTGTCAAAAATATTTTTTGTTGTTTATCCTCGAGGTGCGCATTTGTTAATAAACACTTTGGATGTAATGTAACTAAAAATCAACAAATACTTTCTTTATCTTAACTTATATATTTTGCTTATCACCTCGGTTCTCTGTTCACATTGCTAGGAACAGATTAGATGCGAAAATCGACCTTTTTTCAAATTCGTCTCTCATTAAAACAGCTCGAGATATTTTCGTTTCGAAAAAGTTTTGAGTTTACGAAAGATGTGCCTTTATTTTTTGATTTAGTTTTTTTTTGTACGAGGTCATCTTCGAGGTTAAAAAAAATGTTGAAAATAATCAACAAAATTTCACACAAATTGAGCCGTAATTTGACCACAATTCGCTTATTTTCGAACCGATTTTCAAAATTCAAAAAGAATCTTGCGCGGATAAAGAAATAAACATTTTTGGCTGTTTCAGTTTTTTTTGGACCTCTCGTGTTTTCAAAAGTTATAAGCGAAAAACTTTTCCGAAAAAATTTCAATCGAAAACTAAAACGGTCATAATTTCTAAATTATAAACGATAAAGAAAAAGTTTATTAAAGAAAAACGTTTGCTTTGTGCCTCTATTTTCTTTTTTTTTAAATTTTTTTTTCAAGCAATTTTACATTGTCAATACGAAATACTGTAATTTTTACATTTTTATAACTCCGGAACCGTATTACGTAATAACATGAATAAAAAAACAAAAGATTTATAATTTTGGAAATTTTCGAATGGCTTAGCTGTAGAAGGTTCTATTTCACCCGAAAAAAATCTGTTTAGGAACACTGGCCCACTTGAGGAAACGGTGTTACTTCGTTCGTGAGGTTCCTAGGAGCCTGGGGGTCATCTAGTATGTTATATTTATGAAGAAAGAAAATGATAAGTAAAAGGAATTATTAAAGAAAACCTCTAAAAGTGATTTTTTTTTATTATAACCTATAAAATTTACTTAAATATTTGTTTAAAAATTTAGAATAGGGGATTGCTCGAAAAGTTCTGTTTAATTAAAATATTTCAGCTCTTCTAGCACTTCCGGTCACACCGGAAGTGGCTAAACTTTCTTATTTTAAATGGAATGATATATATTTTTTTTTGTATATTTGGATTCTACGCTAAAATCTGAGTTACTTTTATGTGGCACAACCTATACGAAAAGTCAATAGTTTTTGAGATATTCTCATTTTTTTGAAAAAATTGGTTTTGTAGTATTGTTTTCAAACGCTTGTCAATGATTGAAAAAGAAAGTTATAGTAACCAAATTTAGGCTATACTTAGGAGGACTGTTAAGTTTTTAAATGATGTGTAATTTGACATCTCATTATTTACAGGGTGTTCAAAATGTTTGGCTAAATCTGACTAACTTCAACTGCTCAAAAGTCAATTTTTTTAAATGGAACATCCTGTATCTTGTTGCTCTATGTGATGGAGAATTAAGTGGTTTTTCAATCTTTATAAGGGTTCCTTATACCTATCTGTTACCATTTTTTCCTGCTATCGATGGTATTTACATTCGACACACAATATTTCTCTATTTTATTAAATAATTTCTGACTAGTGGCCTATGGAAATTAAAACAATGTGCCTTATAAGGCATTTCAACGTTTTTGCCAAAATAGCGTCTGTGGGGCAAACAAACCTTTGTTTTCATTGGAACGTGTGTAATTTCTGTTTGTTTTTTGTACTTTTAGTGGATGTTTTAATTAAGTCAGTTATAGAATCTGTGAAAGAGTATTTTAACTCAATTTATATTTAAAATTACAGGGATTCTAAAAAGGCACATTGTTTTAATTTCCACAGGCCACTAGTCAGAAATTATTTAATAAAATAGAGAAATATTGTGTGTCGAATGTAAATACATCGATAGCAGGAAAATGGTAACAGATAGTTACAGGGAACCCTTATGAAGATTGAAAGACTACTTAATTCTCCATCACATAGAGCAACAAGATACAGGGTGTTCCATTTAAAAAATTGACTTTTGGGCAGTTGAAGTTAGTCAGATTTAGTCAAACATTTTAAACTTTGTTACTATAACTTTCTTTTTCAATCATTGACAAGCGTTTGAAAACAATACTACAAAACCAATTTTTCTCAAAAAAATGAGAATATCTCAAAACTATTGAATTTTCATATAGGTTGTGCTACATGAAAATAACTCAGATTTTAGCGTAGAATCCAAATATAAAAAAAATTATATCATTCTATTTAAAATAAGAAAGTTGGTAGCCACTTCCGGTGTAACCGGAAGTGCTAGAAAAGCTGAAATATTTTAATTAAATAGAACTTTTCGAGCAATCCCTATTCCAAATTTTTAAACAAATATTTCAACGGGAAGTTCATAAACTTCTAATGAACGGGTTAGCTGAATCACCCTGTATATTGGATGAATTAATTACACTTAATCCTTGAAATTGAAAGAAAAGTTTATTTATGCACACATTTACAAAAATTACACAATGCTATTGTCTTCTGCAATCATATTTTCCCTGAACACTCTTCCCTTTAAGTGCTTAACAAGAATTGTATTAAATTATTGAAATACCTACCTACAACTGTTTTAAAAATAATGCTTCGAACAATCACTATCCACTTGACCTGTTTTTGAATCGAAGAAAAACCGTTTTCCATTAAACAACATAGTACACATTTATAAATGAACAAGCATCAATGTGATTTTAATTTTTTTATGTTTTCATTTAAGGAAAACGTATCCAATTAATGAATTACAGGAAGAACAACAAACATATCTTTCAAATGCATCAGTTACATTTTTTTAGACTGGTGTAATAAAAAGATATTTCAAATTTTGAGAACACTCCGACCAAATGAGACAAAATAAATAATACGTAGTGACTTTTTATCACGACAACACGCACTCAATCAACATAAATAATTGTGTATACGATATAATACAGGCTTTCTAAGACTAATGTAGGGTATGTTGGACCAAGACGGACATTTTGTAGACATTTTAAAATTGTCCCCCACACTTTCATGTTATAAATTAAAAAAAAATGTTATCTAAAATACTACCGTTTAATATGCGTCGTCAATGAATATTGTTTGTACAACAGTAAGTGATTAAAAAATTCTATATTAAAGTACTTAAATGAACTTTATTAACTGCTTAAGATAATAGGTCATTAAAGGCAAAATTGTTCTCAACCGAAGGTTAATTTTAAGGTTAATGTACTTGACAAATTAAATTATGTGCTCTGCTCAAATACTATAAACGCTACATGTTAAATTTCGTTCGTAAACAATCCTTTAAGATTTTCGCAATTATTATTTTTGATCTTTTAGTGATGTTTGTAAAAAAAGTTTACCATTTTTTTGGTCTTGGTTTGTATGTAATTTGCAGCACTCTATTATAAGGGTATAATTACTTCATAAATTGCAAATTTGGCACATTGCAATAACCTATGTTATTAAACCCTTTTATGTTTTTATGATGAAAAACTAATGCATGTTGTGATTGTGTTTAATTATCTAGATACGCACATACATAGGTATATGGTAATTTTTCACTCCCGACTGTAATATGCGCTACAATTATTTGGTGACTATTTTGAAATTTTATACACAGTTTTTTTTTGTTACTAAATATATACATCATTATAATACTATTTTTAATCTCAATTTTTTTGAGTCTAATCGAACTTTTAATAATTAGGGCTAAACACGATCTCAAATTCAATTTTGGGTTTTATTTACAGCGTGTGAAGTTGATTTTTACTTTTTTTCTAAATTAACACTTAAAGAATTTAAAAATAAAAGTGCCAGTCAAGTTTGTCTGTTTTGACTTGCTGATGGAACTACTTTTTCTTTAAGGCAGAATAGATGAATTATTGAAATTTCGTGGCATTTCGGAAAGGTCGTGTGGTGTTTTAAAAGAATATCTCAATTCTACAATTGGTGTTACCTAAACACAGCGATGCTTAATAGTTGCTTAGATAGGATTTTGTCTTGGACGATTACGAATTTGTCAGTGTAGTATAAATTGAGTACATAAATTACAATTCACTTATATAATTGTGAAAACTATGTTTTTAATGTTTTTGCCCTTTTTACTGCTTTCTGGTGCATCTTCGTCAGTCAATGCAATACTCGCTTCTTCTCTTTGAGGGGTAAATCGCTAGGAAAAATTGTGTATACTTACTGCCACTTGTAAAAATATCTCCACCAACTTCCACCAAACTTCTTCTACATACTTCCAGCGCGCAGGAATAATATGGCTCTCTTTCTGTTGTGACCTTACTTACGAGTAATAATGTTATAAATATATGTTGTTCAATCGACTGAAAAATAATTTTTACTTATAATTATAATTTCAAACTTTACAAATCAAAAATATGTATCTCTAATGCATGTTTTAGTGGTAATTGTAATAAACGTCTTATTCAGATACAAACATATTAAGGTTCGCTACATCAGAAACAATTTGTTATATAAAAACAACTTTATTTAGATAGATTTCTATTATATAATAATAATAATACATTTATTTTCCAACAGGCTTACCCCAATTACAGGAAAATATTATAATTATTTTATTTATTTAATCGTATGGTACATTCTAAATATTGTATTGTGATGTAAGTGTTATGTATGGTGCCCCAGAAGATTAGTATAAACCCGTACAGTGTGATTATACAGTGACCGACAAGAGTTGCATCAAATGGGAAACATTTTGTAATTGAGATATCCGAAAATTTCTTTTTAGCAATGAATTCAGCATATCGAATGACAAAAAAAAGCACTATGACAAATGTCATGTGACCACTGTCATTGCGGCAAATTTAAAAAATATTTCTTAAATATGTAAAAAGTGAGGTTAGATGACAAGATATTGAAAAATGCCTAAGAGAAAAGTTGTTCACAGTTAGATTATACGTCTATGTGCAAATTTTCAAAAGAAGATAACGACAGTTTTCCGGAAAATTTTTGTATGTTTTTGTATGAGCTTATTATCCAGGCAATGTGGTAAAAAAATGTTTAAATTGGGCTTAGAATGGAAGAATTGATCATTTTAGGACTATTTTGAAATAATTCTAATTTTTAATATTGCCGGAAAAAATGCCGGAAAACTGATATTTTTGAAAAGTCGTTATTTTCTTTTGAAAATTTGCACATAGAAGTATAATCTAATTCTGAACAACTTTTTCTTAAGCATTTTTTATATCTCGTCATCTAACTTCACTTTTACATATTTAAGGAGTATTTTTTAAATTTGTCGCCATGACATTGGCCACATGACATTTGTCAAAGTGCTTTTTTTTTGTCATTTGATATGCTGAATTCATTTGGCAAAAGAAATTTTTGGATATCCCAATTACAAAAATTTTTCCCATTTGATGCAAACTCTTCGCCGGTCACTGTATACCATGATTTCTCGAAAAATACAGTATAGTAGTTTTCAGTTTTTATGGTAACAAATTGCATGAAGAACGTGGTTGATAATTAGCTGCGGAATTCCGCGTATTAGTTAATGCAAGGTTGTCTTGAGTTTCTTTTATTAAATCACTCGAGGTTTGTTCAGTAGTATCACAGTAGTACTAGATCTGTGCTCTCAGTATCCCAAATGGATTTGACATTCAAAATCTATCGTGTGCAATATCGTAAAATTTATGTCATAAACGAAGAAGAGTATTAATTTTCCGTCGCCTTGAATGTTGTACCATGTGCAAAACATTTCTCACCTTTTCTTTTAGATTCTACAGAAGTTTGGCCTTGTTAGACGAAGGTTTAAAATAAACGATCCGACTACAAATATATTTATCAAGTTTCACTTTGTTACAATTTGTTTTTTGGTTGAGAGTTTTGCTTCTGATATTTTTAGGAACGTGGTTGTAGAATAATCACCTCTCAGTAATTCTTAAATGGTGCTTCTTTGCTACTTTGAGTACGGGAACTACTGTACAATAAATATTAGACGTTTCTATTATAGATTTGGTATTACAAATAAATCTCCTCAATCGATCAGAACTTAATATCTGGTTTTCAGAGTTTAACGATCAGCCCAAAGAAGTTTTTTTGACAACAGATACTTTTTTCTCTAAATGCGAGGAAATTATCCATTAGTATACAGAGTGGAACAAAAGTCTGGAAACGCTCAATTATCTCACAAATGGGTAGTACGAATTGTACAACATGTACAACATTTTGGATAAGTATATTTTGGGATACGAAGATTCCAGATTTGATATCTGCAATGTTGCCAGATTTAATTACTTGAATTCTATTTTGCACGGACAGTTTTATTTAATTTAAGACCTTCCTGACTTTATCAAATATTGAGTGTTACATTATGATTGAACTCGTATTGAAGGGGACATTCTAATAATGATACAATATATGGGGTGATCTATTTAAAAACCAAAGTTAGTAATAATATCAAACGGTAAATCTGGCAACATTGCAGATGTCAAATCTGGAATTTTCGTATCCCAAAATATACTTATCCAAAAATGTTGTACAATTCGTACTACCCATTTGTGAGATAATTGAGCGTTTCAGACTTTTGTTCCACTCTGTATAAGTTACCTGCTGTGTGTTTGTCAGTACAGTTTTTCAATAGTAAAGATTTTCCTGCAGTTTTTAAAGGAAAATCATCACAACGTGTATCATCATTCTAATTTTTCTCATAGTCAAAGGTTATAGTTTACAGTTAATTTAAAGTGAGTATACTCCTCCGGTATCGATTTTATTTATACTATTCCTTTAGAGATCTTCACGGCTGTGAAAAAGGAATAGTATAAATCATTCGACAATAAAATTCATGATCTTTAGAAAAGTAAAGTTCCGTCACTAACTAGAATATTTGATCAAAACTGAAGGCCGAGTCAGTATTGATTTTATCTTTCGGCTTTAAATCCTAGATTGTCAACATATGTTTTATCTTTGGAATAATCCTAAACCAAATGTTTTATCTTTGTTCCATTCTTGCATGCATAGACAATGAATTAGTGTAACAGAAAGATATAAAAGTGGACGGTATGGATGTACCCCTAACTCTTAGGTAGCAATCATACAGAACCAATCAATCGTGAACGTTCACGATCGACCAAAAGCGAATGTGTCGTTCACAATCGGTTTTCAAAAGGAGACTTCACACTACATCAATCGTCCTGAACCAATCGAAGTTTTAAATTCTCTGGTTTTAAGTGACGAAAATTAAATCGTAGTATGTGGGTTCGTGACATTTTTTTAGCCCGAGAACAACAAGGGGAAATTTTTACTTTATGTCCTCGGTTATGGAATAACGACGATAAATTCCAAAATTATTACAGAATGTCCCAGAAATGTTTTAAACTTTTAGCGCTATCACAAATCGAACGAATCGATCACCATCCACCAAAATTCTAACACGTTCGATTTTTTGAAACGGTCTGTACCCAACGATGGCGCTCGATCGTGGTTGGTTGCCTAAATGTGATAGTTGCCATATAGCAATATCTGTTTAAAATTATGGACGATCGAGATCGATCGAGGTGGTCGAGCTGTCTGATTTCGGCCTTATCCTCTCATCGAGTTGTTGAAAATCTGCTTCTTGTAGCTAATAGCAGTGACTACATATCCTAGACTTTCAACCGCTTTAATTGGGGATCAATACCGATAGATGTCGTGGGACCAATAGTAGTCGCACCGCCACTCGCATCGCCACTTACAGTGTCGTAACCATAAAGCATTTAATAAACATTGAAATTTATTTAAAAAAATTATTTTAATTCATTTATTGGTGTGTTTAATTATTGAAATATATAACAAAGATTCCGTTAACATGCACACGGCATCTATCGGTATTGGTACCCAATTAAAGCGGTTGAAAGTCTAGGATATATAGTCACTGCTAATAGTCTTCCTCAGATTATTTAGAGCAACCGTTGTAACATTTCGGTTTACACGGAGAGCAATTTCTCCTAGTCTGGCCTCTCTTATACCAATAATATGGTTATGTTCAAAAGCAGTTAATTCGAAAAAATGTTGATGTTGGCGTACTCTCGGCATTGTTCTCAAGGAGAAGGAAATTGTGAACAAACAATTTGCAAAATTGACAGTTAATTCGACACTGACTGATTTATTTATTTGAATTTATTGTTACCAAGCGCAGAGGAAAAAGAAACAAACAAAAGCAAAAAATTTACTGGCTAGATTTTATTCAAATTTCAATAATCTTTGTTTCATAAAAATAGACGTAAACTGCCTGTTTATTTATGATGTGAGGCAAACCGCTATTTTTTAATAATAAATTTTGATACAATTAGAGTCGCTCCCGATATTTGCTCAATTGAGAGAAGTCGTCATTTTTCAGTTGGACTTGAAACTTGGTTAATCAATCACTAACTGTTGTTCTTTTGTGTTAGTCCATGCATGCTTGTATCACTTTGTATATCAGCAGGGAGTGGGTTTATGCGTTGACAATTTTGAGTACAGAAATCTTCTGTCATTGAGAGATGGTTGGTTTTTGCTTGGCTTTTTTAATTTTTATCTTTGCTATTGTGCAGCAATTTTATTTTTCAGTTAGTACTATAATTGAATATTACATTCTTAACTTATTTTTTATTCTCCGAGTGAGTTTTTGATTTTTACAAATAATAAAAATTAAGACAAATTACACTTCTAAACAATAAAAATGTATTTGCAATGCCTGAAATACTTGTCGAACAACTATCGAGAGCTCTTAAACTGTCATTTCATACTTTAAATAATTTTACGTGCACTTCTTCTTGCAATTGATATAATTTTGTAATTTTCTAGAAGATTCAGGATTAAACACATTACTGAAATGACGTTAATTAAGTTATCCAAAATAATCGAGAATGATGGTTTTCTGCACAATTCTAATATTAATGTATAGTATCGAACATATTGAGAATTTAAACATTTCAATAGTATAATATTTTGGCAACAATCCAGAATAAGTCACATGCTGTAAAACGTGCGAATATTGATCTTAGTTGGTCGAATCTTTTTCGAGATCACTTAAAAATTGTTGACGGTTTTGAATTGCGAACAATTTTTAATAAAAATTTGGGTATTATTCTCGGTTTTAACTTATCCAGTATTTCACTATCACAAAAATTATGATTGTTCAAATTTGTATGCTTGCCTAAATTGTTGTTGACACGCAACCTCATTTGTTCTTAGGTTACTCCCAGCATATTGCTTGTTTAAATCTCTGTTTAAATAAATTGCAATACTATACATATTAATTATTTTGTAAAAAAAATAGTTTAATTATATTTTAGAACGAGAAACGGTATTTTGGTTTCCATAATGACAAAATAAAGGAGTCCATAACTGATAAAATCGCGACCACCGTTTACGACACGCAACTCCATTTCAATTGTTTTAAATCGATAAGACACTAAATGTGAATAACTTTAATGAAAATGATTCTTTAATTGGTTATAATTGGCTGTTGTTTGTATGGTGTATTATATATTAGCAAATCGACTCAAAAAGTTCATTCAAAGTTTTAAATTGGTCCTTCTAAACGTGAACATGCAAAAGTTCCATTAAAATGCTTGCTTTCGTAATATACTTATGACTTCTGCTGATGTTATCCTCTTTTTAGTTTAAAGTAGAAGGGTGTTTTCTAGCATTAATTACAGCAGTTGATGTTGAATGAAGTCAGTTTTATAATTGCGCAATAGCAAATTGAAAAGCGAAACGACATTTAACACAATTTTATTTACATCGCGAGCACTTCGCGCAATCAACATGACTAACTGAAAACTAATTGAAGGAATTCTTCAAATAAGGTGGTTTATGAAAGTGCAAATTTTTAGATTAAGTTTGTTTTCAATTTTGGGAGACGAGTAATGTTTTCTCTATTTTCATCTCCTTGCAGACATTTCAATTTTCGTTATACTTCATTTACCTCGCATTAGAAACGGAAATTTAGTCATCTCCTCAAATTAAGGCACTACTACGTCCCTTTTTCTCAAATTAAAAACTATGCGCTTAATTTTGTTAACAAACATCCCAGTGAACAACTTTCATTTTGTATAATACAAACTTTTGACTAAAAATTTTAACTCGTTCTGAAATTAAATTTCTAATATCAGCCGAAAACGGCTTGCTTAATGATTTCCACACTCTCATCGTACTCTTAATAATTTTCAGTGCCTACCTTTTCTTTATAAATACGCCGGAAAAGCGATTCTAATAAATACCTTTGAACTTTTTTTCTGAAAGTTTGACGACCATTAAATTTGCATTTATTCGATTTAAAACGAGTTTAAACTCTCAGTTATACATGATATAGGTTTAAAATGGTATTTCATTTTTAAACCATAAAATATTTACTAGAATATCTTCTTATTTTTAATATAAAATTTGATTGCCTGGTTTTTAATTAAAACCTCATTTTACTGGTTTAACATAAACAAACTCGAGAGTAATCATCCTATTTTCTCTTTCGTAGATGTTTACATGATTGTAGGAACTTGAGTTTATATTATGCGTTTACGTACAAATGGGGTATTGATTTTTTTGTGCCCGATTAACAACATTTATTGCGGAACAAATTGAACACTTCTTGAATTTAACATAGTGCCTGAAGACAATTTATTATAATTTTGTTTAAATGTAAGTGACTCAAAATTTTTATTTTTATCATATAAGTAATCTATGACACGAAAGAAGTAATTACAATGCAATCAAAGAAAAAACAAAAATTTATTATTTACTACTCAAGAAACTACAAGAGACATTCGCTTTCCACATAAATCTAACATGATTTTTTGCTTTAATAACTTTGAAAAATGAATTATAATAAATTTTCTTTTCAAACTTTTATAATACAATGTGGATATTTTAAAGGTCAAAAGATTTAAATCTTAAAATTTTTCTCTTATGTTGCCTATCTGATTAAAACCTCAGTTAGTTTCTTAATTTGAGTTCAATATTCTTCTGTATACAATTTAAAAGGACTAAAATACTTGGGGGGACTATTACTTGAGTTCACGTCTTAATTTCTTAAAAAATACAAATAACACAAACACCGTAATATATTCTTAAACATAGTAAGTATCGGTTGAACAAATCTGTGATTCTCATTATGAACTAAGACTTATAATTATAGCTAATTTAATTTGTTATGAACCCTGGAAATGCTAGAAAATGAAAAGAGTCTGGGTAGAGAAAGACACGGGAGGAGAATCATTAATAATACGCATACCTAGAAAACATCATGTTCTACCATCGCGCCAAAATTCAAAATGTATGTTTGCAAAGTAATACAGTCATCGCTCTTTATTTAACTATAACATTAAACATTAAATTTGAAAAGAGAACCTACATGTATAAACTACCTCAGAATTCCAAAAAAGTGATGTTTTTGTGGATGATCTGGCAACCGAAAATGCTTAAATTTTTGGTTTCTGTGAATGATTTTATTTTTATACATCTAACTTATAACTTAACCATGTGGATGAATGCAATTGTTACTTTTTACAAATATACATTTTTTTTTTATTCGTTCTAATATTTTGCAGCCAGAAATGTTTCTAAATTTAAAATATCATTATGACTTATTGCTAATTTTACTGTGTCATTATGTACCTACACGGTTTGGTAAAGTTGTATAAGGTGTCCTGTCCAATTATCATTCTATAGCTTTGGGAAAAAATAATTACTCAAATGCCCACATATAAAAACGCCCTTTAGGTACATTGTAGAAGTGTGACTTCAGGCATCGCTTCAGGCTATTCCATAGAAAATATTAACAACTGTTTTTTTCCAAATTGGAGTTCAAACTTCGAGAATGCATTCTACATGACGGACGATATTATTTTTAAAATAACATTTTGGCACCAAATACGTAATTCTACGGTCACAATACCTATGTATGTAACCAAATCAGTGAAGAAGACGAAACACATGATTTTCGTAAGCAATGTGACAAATCTTGGACAAATCTCTCAAATGATTTGTATTAAAGCAACTTTGTCGACATATGTGTAAGCAGCTACATAAGACGACTCTTCGATTATTATAGACAACTTAGTGTTGGCAGAAAATATCAATCTCGAATCGCCTACTTTAAATTCGTGACGTATATGATGTGCCCACCTGTGGGTGATATAGTCGACAGCTCGCATTTGTATAATAGTGAACTTACACTCGAGTTCTCTCACTCATGAAGAGTCCCAAAAGGGCGAAACAGCTATCTAGGGATTCTCGGTGTTTGTTTGCTATTGTATAATCTCTTGCGAATTTACGGGATTGTTATGTTTTTCCGTCGGTTTTTCCAATACTTACTTCGCTATAATAATCAGGGAATCGACTGATGTAAACGCTTACACATTTATCGACAAAGTGTCTTTATTTCTCTCAAATGATGTTTTGTTGCGTATTACATTCGCAAGTTTTTTTTCTGACTTTGACAAAAGGTATAAATTGAGTATAAATATATTGGGTTTTTAATCGAGTGTCGCTGGCGTTAACAGTTTTAAAACGATCTACTTTTCGTAATTAATTTTACTTTACCTAAATGAAATGTGTGTCTTACGAGATCTCGTGTATAAAGAACAAAAAACATTCAATTGCCGTTACAGTGAACTGTTGGCATTTCTTAGTTTTTACTTTACTTGTTATGATAAGTAGAACGTTTTGTCACTTAGTTTGATCACGCTAGATGTCACTTTATGAGTTTTAAAAAATGACTTCTGTTTGAGCTTAAAGACTTTAAGTACACTTCCTTTAATTTGCTTATGTCATAGCTGATATACAGTGTGCCCCCTTTGTTTACACACTTACTTAATATTATTACATACGATTACTACGGTGGGTAAGGGTTGGTATGTTTCGGTTTTAGTGGTTTTCCTAAATCTTGAAGCAAAGCAAATGCCTTGCCAAAACGAACCAATCCGCAATTGCACACGGTTTCGTCACCACACTATACAGGTTTATACTGATCTTCTGGGCACCATACATAACACTTACATACATACGAATAAATAAATAATAGTTTGGTTGTTGTTGTTGAAAAATACAAAACATATTCGAATTGAATTTTGAGCTTCTGGGGATCAGCCCTGCTTGGTTGGAAACTAATTTGTGACATAATTTTAGTTTTGAAAAATTAAGGGTGCCCTTCAGAAAACGTTTATCAGCATTATGTTGCTAGAGCATCTTGTATTATCCAAACGCAACACTACAAATTCAATTAAAACATACCGCGATGCAAGTGATGACCTAAGCTTCTAAAAAAATAATTTCTAGACCCCGTATCCCCTATTAAAATGTTTGAAGGGGCGACTACCCATTATTATAGTATTTTAGTTTGACCAAATTGCATCATCCCTCTTAATTTTTGCATCACACGCCTAATCACACTTCAAAGCTGTTACAGTATTGCGCAGTTTTGCTATTACCACAATTATCGGTAGATGGAAGTAAAAGAGTAAAAGAGAAATCAAAATTTAGAATGACTTTCTGAAGAGTTTGTTGTACTTTCCTATATGTCCTTCTACTTTCTACTACTTCCTCATACTTACCTGTACCTGTACACTAAACTTCCTCAGCGAATTACCCCTCGTAAATGTAATTCATATCAATAACTTGATATTTAGTATTAGTCGAGAGCATAGCTTTCGAAATACATGTATTCAGTCTTAAATAAACAAGTTGTGGTAGGAAAGATATACAGTGTGTCCAAAATTCGATGCTCACCATTGGTATTTTGGAAACGGTAAGAGTTACAGGGTCGGTTAAATGGAACAATATGGAGGTATTTATCTTACCTCTTCAGACCTTCTCTTGTTTTTCCAAAGAAATGCGTTGCCTACTAGATATTGCAAAAAAGTGAAAATCGGCATTTTCTTTAAACTTGCGTAGAATCCACACTATTTATCCTATCAAAAATATGTAAATATAAAAGTTGTAGACATTTAGATATTGAATAATATGCGTCATTAAAATATTTTTTTGCTTGCATCAGTAGCGAAATATGACCCAAAGTTGCATTTTTTTAAATGGAAATGATAATTTATTTTATACAGTTGAATTACTTGATTTTTTTTCCTTTTCAACGATATAAGGTTCGAGCTATTTATCTTGTGTACTTTAGAAGATATAAAGAAAAATCATTTTTGAGGCAGATTTATAATGTTACCAAGTTGTAAGCAATAATAACAAAAACATAACGGGTGGATAACATCGTAAAACGAATGAGTTTTCCTATAAAAGATTCTCAATAGTGCGGCCATTGACTTCTAAACATTTTGTATAGCGTTTTTCAATATTTATTCGGCAATTCATTAATTGACGGACGCTAACTGAATTAAAGGCCTGCATGACGCTCTGCTGCAAATCATTAACGTTCTCATAATTGACAACGTATACTAAATTTTTATGTGTCCCCACAGGAAAAAATCTAGTATGGACAAATCTGGTGATCGCGCAGGCCAACGTATGGGACCGTTTGTTCCAATCCAACGGTTTCCAAATCTTGCTGATAAATATTCAGTGACGATCCTGGAATTATGGGCCGGGGCGCCGTCTTGCTGAAACAAAATACTTCTTTCTTCTTGAATAGGTAGCTCGTCCAATGCATCTTCGACTTCGGCTTGCAAGCAGTTGAAGATATCTAGTCGAATTAAGCGTTTGATTATAAATAAATGGACCTATCAAACGATTTCCCAAAAATACCGCACCACACGTTAAATCCGAATCGTTCTTGGAAACGCGATTCTCGAACTATTTTCGGATTTTCATTATTCCAATAATGATAATTATGCCGATTGTAAATCCCGTTGTTTGTGAATCTACTTTCATCGCTCCAAAGAATTTTTTTAGAAAAAGAATTATCGTTTGTAACTTCATCCAGGTACCAAAAAAAGATGCTAAAAATGGCGCATACTGACAACAGCTTGTGTAATGAGCTTCTAAAATTAACTAAAAATCAACTTGTTGAAATACTAATTAATCAAAAACTGCCTGAAAATGGCACATTTAGTGATAAAGTGCATAATTTAATTATAAAAATAAGTGGCAATGTAAACATTAGTGCAGTAACACATAAAAATTCTGTTTTATTTAGTAAGAGTGTATGTGAACCGAAAATGTCAAGTGAAAGTGATTATGCGTCTTGCACGAATATTTCGTGCATACAAGGCCAATCAACTGTACAACATTTCGCTGAACAAAATCTAATACTAAATAAGTTAATTCATCATTTAGAAGATGAAATTGTACTTCAAAAAGATTATATTAGTCTTCTAAAAAACACCCATAGAATTGATGATGATAAAACAAAAGATACTTTTAGTAGACCTAAGCATCGAATAATTAAACCTAATTTGACGATCCTTCCTGATGATACGATAAGTGTATCAGGAACGGAGGACCTATTATTGGACAAAACTATAGCATCTAACTGCAAGTTTGACAATGCAGCAACTTTGTCTGCACCTGAATTGCATCCAAACACATCCGGCAAACTGGTATCAAAAACTAGTCAAAAACATCAACGTACGGTTAGTGAAAATGGAATCCTTGACAGCAAGCATAATGAAAACAGAAACAAAAACAAAATGCCGCTTATACGTGGTTCTGGGCAAAAAACGAATATTTTCCAAATTGCGGAACGAAGAGGATTTATTTTTGCAACGGGTTTTGCTACAGCTACCACAGAAGACATGATCAAAACTTTCTTAAACCAACACGTGAGTTGTGATTTTGTGATTGAGAAAATTACTTCTAAAAGTAAAACAGTAAGTTCATTCAAGATTGGCATGCCTTTAAGTTTTAAAGGAGAGCTAATGAAAGAAAATGTTTGGCCTGAGGGGATTATAATCAATCATTTTTTTCGCAAACGAACTGTACAATAAACATATTAATGATTTTAATAATGACGTTAGTTTAAAAATTATTTACATGAATGCACAAAGTATTCGCAATAAAATTGATAGCATTGAAGCGTTTTTAGTTGATAAAAATGTAGATATTGTGTGTATAAATGAACATTGGTTAAAAGAGGAAGAATTAATTAGCTTTAATACATTAAATGATTTATGCTTAAAAACATGGTTTTGTAGAAAAATTTCCACACATGGTGGGACTATGGTATATTTAAAAAATCATTAGATATTGACAAAATTAGAATTCGACACGACTTAAATAGTTTATCAGAGGAAATTATTTGCGAATTCTCGATTATCGAAATTCCTAATTACAACTTACTTATAATATGTATGTATCGTTCTCCTCTTGGAAATTTTAATGATTTTATTAATTGTTTTGAAAATTTATTAAGCAAAATCGAAACTTCTAAAAAAGTATTTATCGTTGGTGATTTTAATGTTCATTTCTGGTCAGATGACAAAAAATTTTATGAATTTCAACAACTAATATACTCTTTTGGTTTTAATTTAAAAATTACATGTAATACTAGAGGATCTAAGTGTATTGACAATGTTTTAATTAATGATTATATTAATGTATGTAATTTTGATGTTGTAGATTATGGCATCTCCGATCATAAAGTAATATCTTGTAGTATAAGTTTTAACACAAAACAAACATTAAATCATAATATGTCACTACAAAAGCCGATTACAAATGCAGGTATCAATAACTTTTTTAAGTATTTAACTGGTGTAAATTGGAAGTTTCTAAATGACATTCTGATTGCAGAAGAAATGTTTGACACGTTTTTTAATATACTTTTAACCGCATATGAAAATTGTTTCCCAAATAAGTGGTTACAACTTAAAAAAACTGACGTATATTATCCCATGTGGTTCACGACAGAACTAAGTAGGATAAGAGAACAAATTAGATTTTTAACGGACATTAGTCGTAATAATAAATACAATAATGTTGACAGTGATCTCAAAACACTCAAAGCAACCTATAAATTTAAAATTCAGAAAGCAAAAATAGCGTCGAATGACAATTTTATTACTAATTCTTTTAATAAATCTAAGGCCGCTTGGCAGATAATTAACAATTTTACTAATGATAAAGGTCCTATTTCATCTGATTGCGATATCTCTCCTGATGATCTGAATGAATTTTTATTAATATTCCATGTAAGTTAACTTTGGACAAAAATATTCAGTCTTCCTCGTGTATTGACGATTCTGAATTAAAAAATAAGTTTTCTTTTGATTGCGTATCTTATAATGAGGTGAGGAATGCAATTAATGAGTTGTCTTCTAGCAAAAGTAGAGATATTTATGGTTTTAATGGAAAACTCATAAAATCAGTCAAAAACATTATCCTTTTTCCGTTGACTAATTGTTTTAATAAATGTTTATTGCAAGGGGTTTTTCCTACTGTTTTAAAACATTCTAAAATTTCTCCGATTTTGAAGAAAGGTACAAATAACAACCCCAATAATTACAGGCCTATTTCTATAATCCCTATAATTGGAAAAATTTTTGAAATTCTTATCAAAAACAAATCGTTACTTATTTTGAACATAACAAGTTATTAAATGACAATCAATTTGCCTACCGATCCGGCAAATCAACTACATCTGCAATGACAAAACTTATTAATATTATTTATGATGTTTTCGAATCAAGACAAATTTCAAATGTAGCTTTTACGATTTATCTAAAGCCTTCGACTGTGTGCCACACAATTTACTGTGTGGAAAATTAAGGAAATATGGCTTCAATGAAATCTCTGTAAAATTGATTCGTTCATACCTGACAAGTAGAGTTCAAACAGTCAATATTAAAAACAAGCTATCTACACCATTAGAGTTGAAGATGGGTGTGCCTCAAGGTTCAGTTTTGGGACCAATATTGTTTATCGTTTTTATAAATGACCTTTTCTCAGTAGGCCAAGTAGAAAAAATCATTTACGCAGATGATTCCACTTTTATTACGAGGTGTAACGATTTTGAAAGTATAACCAAAAGTGTTATTGAAATTCAAGATTTGTCTTTTAAGTGGTTTGCTAATAATGGGTTATGTATGAACGTGGATAAAACGCAAAACATGATTTTTACCTTAAAAGACTTTAACAGAAATATGAATCCTAAAAGTGTAAAATATCTCGGCCTCCATATAGATGATACGTTATCATGGAATCATCATTGCTATGAATTAGGAAAAAAATTGTCCAAATATATTTTTGTTTTAAGACGTCTGACTAAATCCGTTTCTAATAAGGTTTTAATGATAGCATATCATTCACTTTTTCAATCGCATATTGCTTACGCAATTGTAGTATGGGGTAGGTCCAGTGGTTGGATGGATATTTTTAAGCTGCAACGCAAAGCGGTTAGAATTATATCTAATTTAAATTATAGAGCAGATTGTAAAAACAACTTCCGAAATTTAAAAATCTTAACTGTACCTAGCATGTATATTTTGGAAACTTTACTTTACATTAAAAAAATTTTACTAACTATGATATTGGTATGCATGATCACTTTACAAGAAGTAGAAACGACTTAAGACCACCTTCTATACGTTTAAGTAAATCTGAAAAAAACTTTAATTTTATAGGTCTAAGATTTTTTAATAAACTCCCAAGAACTGTGCGAAACATTCCTTATAATTTATTTAAAAACAAAATCAAAATGATTCTATTAAATGAGTGTTTTTATTCCTATGATGATTTTCTAAATCACAATTTTAATACTACTGTATTTTAAATTTGTTAAGTGCATTTTTATGTATTTTATATACTTTATTATGATATATTATATTGTTTACCAAACATTGACGATTGTAAGCACGCTTGTGATAATAACAAAATAAATATCTTATCTTATCTTATCTTACCATCTACAAAATGTAACTCTTCGAGCATAATCATTCTCTTTGATATGATGGCATATCATTGGCTTATAAGGATGAAATTTCTTCTTTTTAAAACATAATGTACTGAACTTCTTGCCATACCACTGTCATTCGAAATTTTTCTTACTGAAACGGAAGGCTCAACATTAACAGCGGCTAGAACAGCTATTTCAGCATCCTCATTGTCTTTTTGATAGGTTGTAGGACGAATGGCGGTGAAGGATCCACCTTGTCGAAGATTTTGCTCGAGTCGGGAAAACAAAGTTCTGTGAGGTTGCCTTCTTTCGGGGTATAAGTTGTGATATTCATTTGCTGCCGCAGTTGAATTACGATGGCATCTTATGTAGACAACAAACATGTCCGTTTTTTCATGGTTTGATGTGTACGATGGCATCTTATGTAGACAACAAACATGTCTGCATTATCAATTTTGAATATGAATAGCTTACTACAACAACTACAAGTTCTGACACGATACTACTGTAACAATATTATTGACAGATTTGATGTGCAGTTGTTTGTTTCTTAAAAATTTGCAATCATGGATAGTGTGATGTGCTTTAAAATACATCTACAGATCTCAAAAACGATTTTTCTTTATATCTTCTAAAGTACACAAGATAAATAGCTCGAACCTTATATCGTTGAAAAGGAAAAAAATCAAGTAATTCAACTGTATAAAAATAAATTATCATTTCCATTTAAAAAATGCAACTTTGGGTCATATTTCGCTACTGATGCAAGCAAAAAAATATTTTAATGACGCATATTATTCAATATCTAAATGTCTACAACTTTTATATTTACATATTTTGATAGGATAAATAGTGTGGATTCTACGCAAGTTTAAAGAAAATGCCGATTTTCACTTTTTTGCAATATCTAGTAGGCAACGCATTTCTTTGGAAAAACAAGAGAAGGTCTGAAGAGGTAAGATAAATACCTCCATATTGTTCCATTTAACCGACCCTGTAACTCTTACCGTTTCCAAAATACCAATGGTGAGCATCGAATTTTGGACACACTGTATAGTGTTCACAATAACTCATATCTGATTTACATAATGGGTTTCTTATTAATAGGTCCGACCAATTGGTTGTAATAGAACTGCGTAGTTTAATAACTGAATGAATAGAGTTGGGTTAGTTCAAAAGACTTCTAGATATCTTTAACTATGTTGATCACTATGTTCTTCCCAGAAAACTTAGACCAATGGGTCCTTAATAAACATTTAATATTCCACTACTTTTCTTCTAATTGACTGTCATTTCTTCGTTTAGACTTTAGTCGTCGCACTTACTCAATTAAAAAAACAGTCACTTCATATACAGGGTGGTGCTTCTAAAAACGGGTCATAGGGATTTAGCATTGCGAACTGGTTTTTTCGAATTCCTGCTCGCCCTTATAAGTGACAAAAATGGTTTTGGTATCAAAACGCATCTAAAATTATTGCGCGTAGCGCTCGCTATCAGAAATCAGCTGAATTAGACGGTCTTTTTGAAAATTCATCAATACAAATTAGTAATTTTTGATGTTTATTTATTGTAACCTTCCTATTTAATTTAGTTCTAATATCATTCGAAGCTGTTCCTTGGGAATAAAGTTTTTATTTGCTTATTAATGAGTTTCCTTTCAGCCTTATTATCAAAACGTAAGAATGTTGATTGTTTAAGCAACCCAATACTATTTTTCTTTCATTATCAAAACTTATTTTTATTTTGATTGACAAATTTTTGAAAACAACGTGAAATTTAGCTAACTCCTAATAGCAACAGCTATACGGACTAACTTTAGCTTCATTTTGATACCAAAACCATTAACCTTTGACCCGTTTTCAAAAGCACCACTCTGTATAGATTCACATATTTATAATATGATACAGATGCATAATTTATTGGGTAACTTAAATGAACCTTTAAGAATGCGACGTTGAACAATTTACTTATTTTCAAGATTAAAATGGGTAAATAAGTTTGTAAAGTTGGGTGCACTTTACAAGCTTATTTACCCCTTTATTCAACACTTAATTAAAAATCAAAATATCTACCGGTTTTGAAACCTCATCTTGAGGATCGAAACCGGTAGGTAAATGTTAAAGCAATATGTACATTTTATAACCTTATTTACTTATATTTGTTTCTTTGACTGTACCTAATAGGTAAATAGACAGCTACTAGGTTGACTGGTTTTTGAACTATCTTAAGGTTGGCATGTTTAGGTTTTAGTGATTTTCCTAAACCTTGAAGCAAATGCTTTGCCAAAACGAACCAATCCACAATTGCACACGGTCCGTCACCACACTGTACAGGTTTATACTGATCTTCTGTGGCACCATACATAACACTTACATCACAGTACAATATTAAAATGTATAATTCTAATAAATAAATAAAAATAAGGCTAGAAGTCACTTTATTTCTTATTTTTATTAATAATATTGGTAACTATTTTGGCAACTTAAATAATGTTAAGTTTATTTTGTTTTGATTAATAACTGCGGACTCTATGATTATTTATGACCGGTCCTCAAACATTCTACAAACAAGCAAAGTTGACATTAAACAGTTCAAAAACGATAGGTGTTCTGTTCTTGATTAACTAAGCAGCCCCTAAATACTTTTGAATATGGTGTGAAAGTAAGAGATACTTCTAGGGTTTCTACCTTGACCACGTCTTGGAATCACGTGTGTGGGAGTCTAACAAGTCTATCTATTTTCTGTGGCTCTACGAGGTCACAACCTCCTCGGCACACACTATTGGAAACATTCACAGTTACTTATCATTAACAAACAAATTAACTTATCATCTGTGCAAACATCAGCACCTCCTCAATTACTAAATATCTGATCACTATATTTCACTCGGTTCTCTCCATTTTTAGTACCCGATCACAAGCTTTTTTAATAATCCATTTTTTACATAGAGCCAAAAAACTAAATTTGGAACTTTTGTTGTGAAACTGTTGCAAATTGTTTCATCACTTCCTGAAACGTGAAGTATACCTGTTCCTGAGCTAAATAACAATTTAGTGTTGACTTTGTACTATGGTAAATATGTTCCGACAAGAACAGTCGCCCCAAAAAGAAAGTAACTTTATTATTAGCTAAATATTATTACCTATTTGTTTATTTATCGAATTAGAGAAAATAAGTCATCACTTGTAATTTTATTGTCATTGTCCAAAGAAGCCAAGTATATTTATATACTCTTAGAACCATGTTGCTGAAATAAAATGCCATTGTTATAAAATAGTTGTAATATTAATGGATTTGTTTATTTTATGCATGAATTCAATTTACTCGTTATTTTCTATAACGTAACTCAATTAATCTGTTTATGTATGAACACAAATTGATTTATACTACCATTAATAATTGGGTTTGATACGCCCCAATATTATAATTGAATGAAATTATCTAATAAAATAAAAACGACAGAAAAATGTTAATAAGAATTAAAGAAAAAATCGTATTCAATAGCTACCCTAAAAGCGTGATTCGGTAATACTTTACACGCACTCGTAAATATAGAGCAAACATGTAATTTATAAATCAACTTTTAGTACAAGTACGCCACAACCATTAATCAAATAACAATTCGAAATGAGTTTGGGGTTTTGTATTGATGTAAAATTATTTGGTCACCGTTGCAATGTGTGTAAAAGTCATTTTCTGCTACTGAATAACGAAAAGCCAAATTTAAAAGATGTTTTGTTTGAATAAATACCATTGGCGATTTCATCGAATTGCCGGTTTAGTTTTACTGTTTAATTACCGTTTGAATAGACTATGTCATTTTTGTGAAATCGATGGCGATTTAAATTTTAATTTCTCGAATATTTCTCTGGTTAAACTACAATTAAGACTAAAATGAACTTTAGATTCTATTCTGTTTTTTGGTTATTGTTTTTTTTTATTCGTTTTCATTTCAGATAGAAATTGAAATATTTTCTAAATAAATTGCTGATTCACACATCCTTTATTTACGTGTATCTTACAACTGTTATTATTCAATTACAGCCAACTTTGTTATAAACATGACCTATTTACGCACTACGACATTTTCCGCTGGGGAATATAATAGAAAATGAAGTTTGACTTGTATATATATTCGCGTAGGGTATTCAGCACATACGTAGCATATATTTTTACTTTGATAACAAAATGAATTTTGAAAGTTACCATGGATTTTTTCGCATGTCATCAAAATGTGTTTGTTGTTGTATATTGTAGGATTATTTGGTTCGGAAAGTAGTTGAAACTTTTGCTTTCTAAAACTTTTCCCGTCTTAGCAAGAATCGTATGTAGTGTCGCGTAAAATTGTTAGCAAACATTTTTTATATTTGAATTTGATTTTCGTTATTAGATTTCCGCAATTGCTTACTTCATTCACACACAATTTGTAGTCATTCAAGGGTGTGTAATATATTTTTGTTTAGTTAAATCGCTCGAAAAAGAAAGTAGTACTTGTAGACAAAAAGAGATTGCACTTTCTGAGAATAATAATTTTCTTTTTATGTAGGTAATATTCTCTAACAAATTAATATCTTCATACGAGGATGTATTGTAGACCAGTTCCTTGCATAAACAAAATATTGCGTTACCATAGCAACGAACAATAACTTATTAGAAGTGTCAGTGTAAAGTTTGACGAAAAGTAAACCAGAGTCACGCAATAAATTAAATGAAAAAAGATGTCCATCGAAATTGTGAAAATCGAAAAATTGGACTATCGAGCCATCATCAAATACCTGTATTTAAAAGGGTTAAGAGGTAAGCAGATTTACGAAGATATGCTTAATACCCTTGGTGATCAATGTCCTTCGTATGCGACCGTCAAAATTGGAATGCAAGCTTCAAAAGAGGTAAATTTTCCATTGAAGATGATGACCGATCGGAAGGCCAGTTTCTGTGTCAGTCCCCGAAAATATCGATGCAGTTCATGACATGATTTTATCAGACCGTCGAATTGGGCTAAAACGGATATCTGAAGCACTGAATATTTCATACGAACGCGTTCATCATATGGTTCACGTCAATTTGGACATGAGAAAAATTGCTGCAAAATGGATCCCCAAATGTTTGAATGTTGACCAAAAGCGTGCAAGGGTA
Organism: Abscondita cerata; assembly: GCA_030710515.1. Taxonomy (NCBI): domain Eukaryota; kingdom Metazoa; phylum Arthropoda; class Insecta; order Coleoptera; family Lampyridae; genus Abscondita; species Abscondita cerata. The sequence goes on from JALBCR010004249.1 coordinate 977,460, forward strand.
GAAGCATCGCGTTCGATCTGTGCTCGATTTGAAAACGATGTAGACTTCTTAAACCGAATTGTTACTATGGATGAGACTTGGGTACATTTCTACGATCCAGAAACAAAGCAACAATCGATGGAATGGCGACACTCTGGTTCTCCAAGACCTAAGAAGTTTCGTGTCCAAAAATCTGCTGGAAAAGTTCTTGCTTCAGTTTTTGGGATTGCCATGGAGTAATCATGATTGATTTTTTGGATAAGGGTAGAACAATAACTGGAGATTACTATTCGACATTACTGACCACTCTACGGGAAAATATTAAAGAGAAAAGACGCGGAAAGCTATCCAAAGGTGTTTTGTTTTGCAGGACAACGCCCCTGCACACAAATCTCATGTTGCCATGCAAAAATTCGTGATTTAGGGTTTGAATTACTAGAACACCCCCTTATTCACCCGATCAATTAAGAGGAGAATATCTTTCCTGTAATAAAATATTTGATATTTTTGTTTGGTTCTATAGTAGGCTAAGAATTTTTCAATATATCCTCGTTTTTCGGTGTTGCGATGGTGGAGTTTACTCGCATGTTTTATGTATTTAAGGTTTAGTTTCAGTGCTATTCTAGGATTTACTAATTTATTTGAAGCTAATATTCCATTTCATCAGTAGGATCTACCATGTTTTGTTAGTGGTGGTTTAAAATATTTTGTCTTAATTCAACATATACAGGGACATATTTGCTATACCAAGTGACTTTTTTGAAAAATTCAAAAACAAAAAAATCTTGAATATAACACATAACGGAACATGATTTTTTAAAATTTGTTATAGGTAATTAAGAAAAATTAATGAAATTTTAACTTGCCTTTATTATACCGTGTGTCCCACGAAAAAGTTAATGTTCAATTCAAAATTTATGCATATCTTTTTTCTGACACAATTTGAGCACAATATAGCAACACATTTTATTAGATAGATTTGAACAAATTTGTGTAGTAATGTAAGTGTGAAAGCGTATTTTAATAAAAAAAACAGTAACTTTTGATCATGATTTACGCCCAAAAGTCCGGGATCGCAATTGCAGTAATTTTTTTTAAATAAAATTATTATGAATATTATTGTTAATCAATTTTTATAAAATAATTTTCAACTCTTTTGTCAAAATATTAAATTCAGTTAACAAAATTGTATTATAATGATAATAAAATTAATAAAAAAATACTGTAATGGGAATCGAACCATGGTTAGAAGCGAAAAAATTACTAGGCAACAAATTAACCAATTCGTCCACGAAGGTCGCTTAATAAATGAATATCCATTCGGTTAATAAACAAAAATTTACAAAAAGTAATCTATTGTACTAATTTTGTAATAAAATACGCTTTGAATGTCCATTATTATCATATCAATTTGTTTTATTTTATCTATTCAACATAACATGTTGTTATATTGTATTCGAATTCTGCCAGAAAAAAGTTATACGTTAATTTTAAATTTAAGATAGTATAAATGCCTATGTCAACTTTTGCTTGGGACACACGGTATATAGACGTTGTCAATTTCTCTGATGAATTCACAAATTTCATGAAAATATTTGTACAAAATTTCTTTGTTGTTTAGTTTCAACTGCATTCTCTACATGTATTTATTGTGTTGCAGGTATTGATAATCGAAAATGTGCTGGGAAAGATATGTTCCTGTTGATACGTGTTTATGTTGTGAGTTACCAATTCATATCATTCCTTTCTAATATTCTACGGAGCTCATTTGAATGTTTGCAAGTCTACCTTTTATCAAAGGAATGGGACTCTAAACTGCAGCCTCTATCTGTAACAAAAGGGTAAACACCAAAAAACATATACTCGGACACGTGTTTCAATAGCTAAGCTATCACCATCAGCGAACCGATACAGTATCATGTTTTATTATTGGAGATATTGGATATTATTATTTCTGTAGATGAAATAATAAACAACAATGAGAATAAAATGACACTATACAGGTTTATACTGAGCACCATACGACTTACATCATAATACAATAATGAAAATGTACCATACAAATAAATAAACAAAATGAGATTAATGTAATTTACCAAAATTTAAGGTGGAAACAAACATTGATTGTTTTTCTTAAAATGAAATATGTATACAATGTTGTAAATATTTCAACTTTCAAATAAGTTTTAAATATGGTGCCGTCTTAGGGTCTTTACGATTGTTAGGTCATCGCTCTAGGCGTATTGTATTTACTTAACATAACGTTTTCGTAAAATACCAATCCATTCACATTTTGCTACATTACATCATTAATATTTTTCAATAAACGTGCTTCCTGTAAATGGTTTGTAATGAACGCCGCGTTGACCTTTGTTGAATTCATAATTACAGATTAGCTCGATACAGAAGCTTCTAATGAAACGAGTGAAAATAATTAATTATCGGTTTAAATTTATCAAGTAAAAGGGCGATCGGTAATTATAATATATCGTATTGTTGTAGTTGCTTCGCACGTAAAGGTAAGTTCGCGATATGCTATTGTAGGTTATTGACATTTAGGGCGAAGTTTTCGTATTTTGATAATGAAACCATTGTTCACTTGTTACGTGTACTATCGTGTTCGTGTATTTGACGAATTTTCTATTGAAACCTAAACTTGAGTATTTTTACATGCATAGAGAACTTACATCAACTTTTTGTAGGTTGAATATTATAAAAATTATAATTTTGTAGTTTTCCTGTTTAAAAATACAATAAAAAGAATTAAGAAAATATGTTAAAAAATCTTGTTTCTCCGTTTATAATGAATAATAATTTTCATTTGTCAAAAAATCTGTCTTTTGTTGACAAAGGTTCAAGAGAACTCTACTTTCAAAATAAAAAAGTATAGATCCTTGACTATGAAAGCTTAATGATTATACTATTTCTCAAACTCAAGGCTTAATATATACGTAATCAAATGATATAAAGTTATATAGCACATATCTTCTTGAATAGATTTTATATACTTTCAATTGATGTAATTAATATAAAGGTGAAGGAAGTGCCTCAATACGGTTATGTTTTTGTAAAAATCGAAATAAGTAGCAATTATTGTTTCATAATTCCGTTGAAATAAACTGGCATTATTATGTTTACCTACAGTAAATTAAATGGCTAGTAGTGATTAAAAAGTAATAGATGAGCGGTAGAAATAATTATATTAACAGTTGGTATCTGAAGTTTAAATTGTTAATTCGTTTTAGTAATACTAAGTACCTTTCATAATATTTGAAGTGATGTACATTTTTACAATTAAAAAAAAAACATGCATAAAAATATTGTACGTTACTTATGTCGCGATAGCAGAACTCACTTAGATGTCACGTTCGGCATTCACTTTCATTCTGCTATGGATTATTTTTAATACTCATTACGTAAATTATTATTTTCTATTTCGCAATTTCTATAGCTTTGTTTCCGTATTGTACACGATACGGAAATAGAAGCTCTTTCCGTACCGTTTTAGGGATTTTATAAATTTTAGTGTATAACCAAATAATTTACACTTTTAATTTTGACGTAAGAAAACTAAGTGAGGTTTTGTTTGGTTAGTTCTTATTAAGTAGATTTTAATATTCAAAGAAAATTTAATGTTAATTTATGAAACAAAACTTAACAAACAATATTCTTCCATCGACCGCGCATTTATGATTTAATTAAAGTAAACAAAATTGATTTTAGTATAGGCAAGTATACATACATATTGCCGTTTTATCTTCAATCAACTACAACATGAAAGTATAAATAAAAAATCTGTCGTAATTTGTAGCAAAGGAAATTTTAATAATAGCAAATTGACATTAATGTACAATTGTAATAAATCTTGAATTTGTTCACAGTGATTTTAAGATATTTTTGTACTGTATGCAACATTCCAATGATAACGTTTAATAACATGTTAAGGGTATTCAGCTCAACTATTTTACAAACTATTCTCTCAAGTAGTTCTTCAATATTATTTACTCATTGTTCAAAAGTTAGATTCTTTAAGTAAGGCTGTAAGAAAAATCAAAACTATAAAAGTAAACATTCCGACTTCTGAAGAGATTTTTGGAGGTGAAGGAACCACTTTAACAATATGTTTTGTAAACTCTACATGGACGTGTTTGAGAAATTATAGAATCGGTAAATGGTGGAAACCAAACTTCATCGATAGAGGAGTAGAAACGATGAAGTTAGGTTATAGTAAATTTGTGGTTGTGGGTGCGTTCGCTAGCATTTCTTTTCTAGAATTATTTTAGAGTATATAATTTTATTAAAATTACAAAGTACAGTCGACGGAAAAGTTTGTAACTAACTCTGAATTAAGAATTTTCAAACACATTATTTTTGAAGATAGCAAACTTTTAACAGCATTTGTTGCTAACTCTATTAGGATATCAACTACTCTACCAACATTGCTTTAAACAAAAAAAAACACTAGATCATATATTAACATTTATTTCTTGAAGTAAATTTTTTGTGAAATAGAAAAATAGTATGAGAAAAACACGCGTCACAACTACTTTTTGTCCCTTCGGTCGGTCTGCAAACTTTGTCTTCATGCGACAAAAGGGTTGTTGTGACACTTGTTTTTCAATATACTATTTTAGACGGCTTGTCACGAAAGAGACATATCAAAGTAGCAACCTGAGATCGAAACTTCAAAATATTACTGACCAGTGTAGAAATAATTCATTTACGGTGTATGATATGAATTCGGCCAATGGATGAAGTCCTATTCCGATCGTCAATTTTCTAGTTTTATAGTTTATACACAAATTCGGATTATTCGGATTTAAATAATTGTGCACAAATATTATTTGAATGAAATCTTTATTAATAGAACTAGAAAGTTACATTATTAAATGTGCAGTTATTGAAATGTATTACTTTTTTATTTGAATTTTCAAACAGTTTTGCCAAATTTGATGATTTGACAATTGTTGAAGAAGTTGTCATGATGGATGATTCTGCTTCATTGTTCAAGTTATCAGTAATAGGTTAGTTTCTGATGAGGTTTCGGACGAAGTTTCTGACGAATTTTCAACGGCCGAAGTGATTGTTTTAGCAACTTTCATTTTGTGCCCAATAGACTCTGCTATGTAACTTTCCGCCACTGATGAAGAATCCCATCCACCGTGGCGTTTCAGATCTTCAATCGTAGCACCAGCATCCACAAAAATGGTGGAAGATGATCGCCTCATACAGTGGCTCGTGTAAGATGCAGGTTCCTCTAAACCAAGGTAGGTAGCAATCAATTTTAGGATGCTACCTATCTTGTTGATTCCAACGGGCTGTTTAGTGCATTTGGCTTGCTGATAATTAAAAAAAAAGCGACGTTCAGACGTATTTGGTGGTCGAAGAGCAGCATATTTGCGATAGATACCGTAAAACTCGTCAATTATCGTGAAAATAAGATCCTTTTTATTTTTGGTGTCACCTAATTTTACAATTACGGCCGAACCGACATCAGTTAAATTGTCAATTTTTAATTGGACCAATTCGTTTCTTCGATGGCTTCACTAATTCCGAACACCAAAACTACCTAAAATTGAAACTTCAATTGATGAAGGGTTTTTGTTTATAGGGATGTACTCACTTTCTGTAACAAATATTTTCCGTCTGGCGCTTCTTTTATGAATTTATTAACTTTTTCAGCAGTTAAAGTTCTCGATTTTTTCGGTTTGTATCCTTGCGACATTCTTTTCAGAAAGGCTTTCAATTTAGGATATTGACTAATATTAGAATTCTGGTAAACAATAAACGTGCTTCTTATCATAGAAATTTGCGTCCATAATGTGCTTGGGGCAATTTTTTTCGACAGCTCTCCAAAATACGCAAGCAGGACGTTTTGCGTAAACGAATAATTTACCCTGTTTTGCTTTCCCCACTCCATAAACTTGCTATAAGCTTCCTCATAGCGTTGCCGGGATTTAAGGGGGAACAACTTGAGGCTGGTTTCATTTGCTGCTTCCAAAATACTATCTTTATAATTATCCATATTTCAGAGTTTACAGATCACTATCAATATTTTACCGTTTACAGTTTAGAGGAGATAACACACTTTTTAGGAATTCAGAAATTCACAGCGAGAATAAGAAACAATTTAAAATATTAAACAACATGACCATAGCAACGGTTTAAGGTATCCAGATTATAGAAGAATTTGTCTCCGATGGAATTGAAAATTAATAATTAGTTTCAGTTATGTTGTTCAAACCGTCTAAAAAACATTGTTCCTAACTCGTGCGAAAGTGCATATTTGCTACTTTCGACACTTGGTAGGAAAATAACTATTTTCTACCATCCGTGCGTAAAGTAAATACTTCACACACGCTAGAATTGGGTAAAGTATCATTTTCTAAAAGGCGAGAATAAAAAGTACTTTACGAACACTACATCCTAAAAATTTAAATATATTTTAGGTTGCGTGTACGCCGATTGTACGCATAACCTTATTTTTTATTAATAATTAAGTAAACTTGAGATTGACTTTAACAGTTACGAAAGTATTTCTTACCTTACGTTCACCTTTTAAAACATAATAACCAAACGAAAATGTACTTTTTTTGCTTTAGGGTTTTGAATGTCATCGGCTACGACTTTCTTTCAGTATTTCTTTCTCGAGATCCATTACTTTCACAAACAATATACTTCGCTAGTTTCGTAAACCAATATAAGAATTACCCACGTCAATGCAATATATTGATGCCTAAAAATGATTCTTAAGGGGCCGTTTACCTAGAGAAAAATGAGGCGTTCAGATACTTGTATGATTTTGTACTATTTGAATATTTGATAACAAAATTTGATGAAGCTTTCATCGTGCATAGATAAGTACTTTGTTCATAGAGTGACGATGTACACATGGTAATAATATTAAATACAAAAGGGAAACGAATTGCAAACTTTAGTAAGGCAACATTGGTAAAATTACCACAAAAATATTCGAAAATTTTCCAACGTCCCTCAAATTAAGTTAAAAAAGTAAATCAAAAATCAGCATGAAATATTCAGTAGCCAAGTGCCCCAATTTCACAGATTTACATTTAAAATATATTTAATATGCATCGTTCCTTTATTCAAATAAATGAATTGAATTTTTGTAAATTAATCTTATTTTACATTAACAATAATCTGTATTTCGAAGATATCCTAAAATATGGCGATTAACCTAACTTACCTGTATATTAAGTTCATTTCTAAAAAATTATAGGCCTTTAAAGTGGAGTTTAAAATAAAAATTCATATTTTACTAATGTTTGGACTGACGAAAACCAAATGTTGGTACCTACAAGTTTTATGTTTACCAGTCGTTGATAAATAAAGTTCAATTAAAGCAATTTGAAGAGGTGTACCATTTTAAAAAAGTGAAAAAAAACTACCATTTGAGAGAGTCCTTCATTTGAATTAAAACATTGAGAGCAAAGATGAAGTGGAAAAGAAGTGCTTTCTAAAGCTGTGATCTTTGTAGAAGTCAAAAATGTAATCTAGTTACGATGCTCTCTTAATGTTAATCTGTTTTTAAAACAAAATTACTAATAACTCGGTACAAGTTCATAGTACATCCATAGAATATTATTTCATTTTCTCTGTATTTTAAGTTTAATTCAAATGTGCAAACATAGGGGGTGCCATTTAAAAAAAATGCTAGTTAAGTGTACAACTTTATCTTGATCACTCTGTAGAATGAAAAATATTTTTAGAAGATGCAGAAGACCTTCTACAATTTTGTCAAACCGCATTAAATTAGTTAATCGACATATGACAGAAATACAGTATTATAGTTTTAGATATAAAAATTGATTAAGTTTTCACTAAGTTTATTTTATGTTTATTATAGTCCATACGCTGGACAATTTAACATAAGTGATTAAAATTCAATTTTCTATTATTTTCAAGTTTCCATAAGGTTTGTTTTAAACAACTTTGGTTTATATGGAACTGGTTTTTACTTTGCATATGGGCGAAAGTTGCTTACAACAAACTTAATATTAGAAAACTATTGTTCTATTATTTTCGAGTTTCGTAAGTTTACAAAGTAAAAACCAGTTCCATACGGGCGAAAGTTGCTCAAAACAAACCTTATGGAAACTTGAAAATAATAGAAAATTGGAATTTACTACTTAATCACTTATGTTAAATTGCTCAGCGTACGGACTTTTACTCAACGGTTACAGTAGTACTTTCCTACAATAATACGCCAAGTAATACTGCAGATACAAAAAAACACTAAATAGGTTTAACAAAGGGAGACTTATTTCCTATTTCAAGACATGTTTTAAAATCATGAAAGTATTTTTAAGAAACAGCATTGAATATTTAGAACAATAGAAAAACATATGTACATAGCAGTATAATTTTCTAAAATATCAAAAAAAAAACTGATGGTTTTAAGTATTTGTATTGTATTATAGCTACAATCTGTCATCTAGTCATCAACAACTGTTCAGGTTAGTTTTTTTTAATATACCAATAAGTATTGCAAATATTATTTTATATACAAATTTATTTGTTTATTTTATATCATTTTAATATATAGGTGCTTTTTTACAATTATTACTAAATAAAATGTTAATTTCTGAATGAACTAGTGTATGTACGTATGTATACATCATCTTTTTTCGAATTTGATAACTGAATGTGAAGGAACAAAAAATTATGTGACTAAGCTTACAATTCTGTGTACAAATCGTAACGATCGTAAGATCGTAGCGTAAAAATTTGCAATTTTGTGTGTTTCTTGTAAATTCTTACAGGCAGATCTTAAAAAATTTGACAACGCTACAGAATTGCAAATAATACCGATCTGTAAAATATTTTGCTACGATCAAATCATAACATACGATCTTACGATTTTACGATATTACGATTTGTAAGTACAGAATTGCAGTATAATACAGCTTGAATAAATACTGAAACAATGTATTCTAAGTTACAAAATTTTGGGTTTTCGTCATGGTTTATTGATTTGTTTCAGTATGTTATTTACCCTCTAGATTTTTTCTTGAAGTTTTTAATCTTTTTTGTAGGCCTGTCAGATTATGCCGAAAATATAATCGCATCTACTGGATTACAAAAAGAACCTCAATATACCGAGTTTTATTAAGTTCTGAAAATCCGTTTTCCAGATATCGTGTTTACATACGGACAGACACAATTTTTCTTGCTTAATTATAACCTATTAACTTTAATGTGTCAATAAAACTGATGTTAAGATATTCGATAGTGAAACCGTCGCTACTTAAAGTAAAATTTAATTATAAACTTTAAAAAGCATTTGCTCCAGTTTTTACAATTGTTTTTTATTTTCAGTTGAGTGGTTTTCAACTTGTAGCAGTAACGAAAAAGGTAAATTATTGTTTTGTTTATTTGTTAAAAATTACATAAATTCTACAAAGTAAAATTAATTATTTTTATTTCATTAACATAGCAACAATAATAATTATTTAAATAATTTTAAGTAACTTGGCTAAATGCTTCGTAAATAAAGTAAGCGATAATTTAAATATGTTAGTAGCGTTGTGAGATAGTTGCTAATGTTAGTAAATTATGGACACAATAGAAACTGAAAAAACCAAAGACAAGTAGAAGTATCTTGTATCTTACTTCAATTACTATTTAATCGTGTTCGGATTTTCCTCTAAACTCAATTCAATTTCAAAACAGACACGCGTGATTGGAATACATAGGCTGCATATGATGAAAGCTTGAAACGTCTACATAAATTTTCTGTTGACAAATTATTTTCAAATTGAAATTGGGAGTTTCGACAAAAATATATAACGTAATTCATTATAATATTTGAAAAATTGGAACCGATATAAAAAGAAATTTCTTAGTGTAACTATAATATAAAGTACAAAATACATCATGGTATTTATGTTATTTTTTTAAGTCCACTAAGACCCTCAGCTTAGATGTGAGTTATGTTCTTATTTGCCAATTTTTTGCCGCTATATAGTGGTGTTGATACTAAAATTACTCTCTGGAAATCTATTTGAGCCCAAAACATCAAGATTTATTGAGAACAACGTCTTTAAGAAATACACGGCTTTAAGTTCACCCCTTATCAAATATTTATTTTATGCTCTTATCGTTGTAATTTTTACAGCTATTACAAATGCATAACATTTTTATTAACTAAGTTATATGCGGATGGAATGAGTGAACGTAAACCCTCAATAATGTAGGCCATTTTTTTATTAAGTAAAAATATTCAACTCCCTAACCGTAATAACGTCATATAAATTACCGTTTATCACGAAACGTACTGAATTATTTCTGCAGCTGTAGGGGTTAATTATTGTTCTCATTACCAACTTCCTTTATATTTTAGGTAATAGAACACCTAATGCATATTTATCTAATGGCATTTTATTAAATCTTATATTTTCCATTTAAATCTCCATGAGTAATTTTTACTTCAAACTTAATTTCGTTTGAAGCCAAGTGGTCACGTTCTTTTAAGTCTTCATAAAATTGCTGATTAAGGGTAAAAATATTTCCGGCAGTATTTCATTACTTACCAAAGGGTGGTAGCATCTTGGATTTTTCATTTAGAAAATCAATAATTTTTCTGTATATTCGTAAAATATATTCGTTTGATTATTTTTAAAAAAACTATGTCAGATTGCTATAAAATTTATTGCTAATACGGTTTTCGTAATTAACAAATGTGTTTTGATTTTGCATTTCTAGATTCAAAAATTCCGATAAATATACAATTTATTGGACAGGTATTGGGTATTAGTTACATTCAATTAATTAATTATTAAATTTATATTCGAAAAAATATTTCACTTTTAACGTCAATATTTTAACATTACCTACAAATTTTGTATCGTCTAAGGAATGCTTAGATAAATTCAAATTTTAAATAAATATATTAATTATAGGTTTGTATATCCAATTTTCAAAATGCTTCAAAATATTTGTATTCAATATATTCATTAAATTACTTCAATGTTGAAAGCTTATTTTTAGAACTTTGTAAAATTTAAATATTTATGCTAGAATTTTATTAAATCACTTTAATATATTTTTAATTTACTTAATAAAACGGAAGCTACTACATACACGTGGTACATTTTATACGGTGTCGCTACCTGGCAGAACATCGCCGCATATGAAATGACAAGTTGCAACTTAAATCTCTAGGTAGCAAATGCTATACGGAGTTTTCTGTAAATACAAAAAAGAATAAAAATATGAATAATAAAAATACATTATGCCAAAAGGAAAAATATCGGCAATTCTGTTTTTCACTTTTCCTATTTATGATATTAAATGAGCTCTGAATTTTTTTCATTTTTTTCTACTGTTGGTTGCAAAAACACCTGTTCAAATGAATTAATTAGTTTAGGTGCAGTATATTCCAAGGAATCTTCAAGTTTACTTATCCGATGCTGAGGGATAATATAGGGATCGCTCCTCTTAAATTAGTATCACATATTAAAATGTTGGATTGTTTATGTAACATGGAATACCAATATGAAGGTTCTTCTTCCGATTCTAACAATTTGTATAAAAACGTACCATATGATAACAAAAACCTGTACTCTCATGCTTCAGTATATGAGCCTATTATAATGGGTAGTCACGTAACGTAATCCCTAGGAGAAATTGAAAATGAATATCGCAGACAGCAGTTTTGGACCACTTGAAGTTTGTTTTGGATGTATTTTGTTAAAAAATATATAATATACTCTACTTCTATATTGCTTAAAAATTTAAAGGATTTACTAATCTCCATTTAGTATATTGTGGTAGAATGTTTTTAAATTTCTATAATGATTTCAGTTGTGGATAACACTGACTACATTTTTTATGCAATGCATTTCAAAATTTAAGTTTTTATCGACTATTAGTCTTAGATCACTTTCACTTATATTTAACACAGTATCACCTAACACCATCTGCACGTTTAATATCAAGTTAGCGCTATTTATTGTTTGGTCTTGATCCAATACACAGTATTGTTGTTTTTTCGACATTTAGACCAAGACCATTTCTTCTTGGCCCTAGAAGTATATTTTGAAGTTTACATTAAGTTCGCCAATTAGGTTGTTTACATTTTTGAGGTATAGAATTTTTTGTACATTTGGGTGTCGTGTGCATATAGGTGGATATTCCATTCATTCGTGAGAACATTAGGAAATCACCTGCAAAAATCGTAAATAGTGAGTATGATTTCTAGAGGAACGCCATAATTAATTTACAGTGTACCACGATCGATACATCATATTACAGATAAGCTGATTGAAATCAAAATGACTGAACATGGATCACAGGGATCTTTACATTGCTTAACTTTTTACTACAGAGTAATTCACTGAAATCGCCCCCATATCTTTATGATAAAATCACTTATCGAACCGATATACATCTTGGGTTTAAGATTCCGTGGACTTTGACAATACCTCAACATAAAACTAATATGTTCAAACGATCTTTACGTACAACATGGCAATTCAATGGAATCAAGTACCCGAGGAATATAAAATATTGAGTCTCAGTTGTTTTAAGAAGAAAATGTTTACAAGGTTTTTTGAGAAAAGGCTGGTTTAGTTGAATATGTTTTCACCTCCATACTATGCATAAAATAACCAAATTGGCATAACCTCCCATAGTTTTAATAAATTAATGCAATTTAGTATTTGATGTCACATTAAATACTCCTCTGCAGTAGTCTATTACTCTTTATCGTTCTCTCTATCGACTATTCTTTCTCTTTCGTCATAGTTTTTTTTTTCTCTTAATTATTATTCTTAGTTTTATTAAGGGTTATGGAAGAGCAGCTATGCTGAACTTCGCCCCAGTTTAATTTGTATCTTCTATGTATGTATACGTTTCTTATTCATAATACTAAAGCACAATAATAATAATAATACTTGCAGTTCATCTCACATAGTACCATTTATTTTTACCACTTGAGATCTATTACTCAAGTAATTTGAAAACCAGCGAAACACCATAATAATGTAATTTAGCCACCAATAGATCACTATCAATTACATCGAATGCTTTGCTGTAGTCGAGAAGCGTACGGTAAGTAACTTCAGTTTTGTGTATGTTTCTAGTGATATCTGTTGTTATTTTGATCATTGCAAAAGTGGTTGCTACATACTTCAGCAGCAAAACAAAAATGTTAAAGGTATATAAATATGTAAATTTCTATTGAATAAATAGGCAAATAGGTATACATTAGGTCACAAGCCGAGTTATAAAGCAATACGTATCACAAAACATATCTAGCCAATTACTTAGTTGCTACTGACCAAATTAACACAGTCCGAATCAGTAGTGAGATCTATCACCAGCGACCTATACGGTCGTCATTAGCTAATTATATAGTTTCACCAAAACAATAGTGATTTCAAGTCACCGACTGCGACAATTAATCGATAAGCAGTAAATGTTCTGATTATTATTTCACAATGCAAGAAGTGTTATATTTTAATATTTGCTAACTCAGTCTCAATGAGAGTTGGAGTGGATATATTTATGTGCCACCTCCGAAATTAAAGCCCGACTGACGACACGTGCTCTGATTTAAGAAATATAAATCCCACCGTAGGTTTTACACTATAACTGAAGCACGAAAATGTAATACGTGGTTTGCGTGTTGGAATAAAGATCCTAATAACAACAATTGCAATGTCTGTGAAGCAGACTAAAATACCGAGAGTACTTAACTGAAGTGTTGGGTCGGAAATGTTCCTTGCCAAATACTTGGTGGCAAAACTGGAGTTTCTGGAATCCAATTTTTGGTCTAAAACGAAAGTAGTTGATTGCTTATCAAAACAGGCCCCCGCAAGACAAGATAGAGAGATGGTGTTACTGCTTACATTCAACTAAAGACAGTAGATCTGCAACCCCATAGGTATTTGGTTTAGTTTCGCTTCTAACCCAATTTAATTTATTTATTCTAACCCAATAAACTTCCCACGATGCAAAATACGTTAAGATTTGACTGCATCCTGAGGATGTCAACAATTATTTGTACATTAGACATTAGAAGTATGTATCCAGAGCTAAAAAAGGTGTAAAATACCAATCCCAATCAGAAAACCATGTGACGTGTTAAATGTATTAAATATCTGTAGAGCATTCCTCATGAACAACCCAAAACCCAAAAATATCTATAATCGCAATGCATCCACAACGTTTCCGTACAAATCTCGAAACCTAGAACATTTCAACTTAATGCATAACCCTAATTAATTCGTATACGAACCGAAATGTGAATTCTCTACGGCTTTTAAAACAGAAGATAACCTACTTTGCTCAAGCACAAACGATAAAAATTTCAGACAAGCGTCAACTAAAAGGGCGACACCTAGCGGATCAGATGTGTCAAAGATAGTTTACACAGAGACCTACTTAGGAATTCTTGTCCATTCTCTACAAAGTTTGTACGATTAAATAAAGGACCTCTCAAAACAGCAAATGCAATCCTAAATCGTCTTCGAAACGTAACATGGTACTATGTTTGGGACAGAACCCCTACTGTGTAGTTGTTGCAGCAGATGTACTGGGTAATGAAATTGTTCACAATTTTTTCTATAATTTTAGGTAGTATTGGTAACACGTTAATTGGCCGTAGGCCTTTTAATTCTCTAGCTATATCCGTTCTTGGTGGTGAATTAATAATTGCTTTCTTCCATATTTTAGGAACGGTGCCACTTTTAAAAGAGTAATTTACAATATCTACAATTACTTCTTTTCAAAACGGTAACACCATCTTTACCATGTTTAAATTAAAGTTATCACAGCCAGTTGCATTTGACCTAAGTTTTCCAATATTTTTTTCAATATCTTCTTCTCCTGTTACAACTTCTATCTGGTACATCTGGTTAGTTAAACAGGGATATTTAGTAGCTTGGAGAAAATCTAAAAGGTCGTTATCAATATCACATTTTGAACATTGTTAAAAAATTGTATATTCATTAAATCAGCTTCTTTTAAATTTTCAGCTAATATTAGTTTAGTTTATTGTGTGCAAAATTTCTCCAAAGCATGCGAAGATTATTTTTATGGATTTGTATTTGATGCTGGATATATTCTCTTTTTTATATTTTTATTGGCATAGATTTTTCAGTTCCTTATAATAAATTCGGTCGGTGTTGAGTTTTGTGTTTAGGTATTTTTAATAAGCTTTGGTCTTTATATTTATTATTAATTTTAAAGTGTCTGTTATGTATAGTCTATATTGATGTCTTACAGTTACAGTTTTCAAAGGTGCATGGTCATTGAATAGCTTAAGAATCATATTATTGATTGATTGAATGACTTTAACGTCTACATTGTCAAACCTTGACATTAATGACTAGTTCATTGCTGCAGCATCTATATTAGATTGAGTAATTTCTAAATTTTTGAAGTAACGATATGTCAGTGTTTTGGGATTAGGCTCACATGATATGTAATTTAAAGTACACTATGTAAGATGATCTGTTGTGTTTCCTAAGATATCTAAATTGTCACAGTTTATTATTTCAGTATTATTACCAACACATATGATGTCAACTAATGTAGCTGAATGTTGAGTTATCCTGGTTGGGTTCAGTACTACTGTTATTTTTTGCAATGGAAGTAAAACGTAGATAATTCGACTAAAAAATTTTAGTTCATAAAGTTTGAAATTAGGTAGGTGCTTTCGTATTTTTAAGTAATTTTCGGTTTTAATGTGAGGTTCCGATTTTCGAAGGGTGGGTTACTTTAATCTAGTGTCTGATTATCTCAGAAACCGGACGTTCTGCTGCGGCCGACTTGCCGCTAAGACAAGTTGTCGCGGAATAATTTTGACCGTGGGGATCGATTGGCAGCCGCTTTGATTTCCAAGATACCATAAGTATACAATAGGTATTTATTGTTTTAAGAATAAAGAATAAAGAATATGTAACAGGGTGATTTAATTATATGTTTCAAGTGAACTTCTACAGTAATTGACTTATATTTTATTGCGATTTACCGGATTGTTTATTGTATTTTGGTTTTCACTAGGATGTTTCTTACTGGTCTTAATAAATATTAATAACTGTTTGAAATGTAAAAAAATAGTTGAGAAATCAGATAATCCGTTTACTTGCTTTACTTGCAAATTATCAGTGCACAACTCATGTATGGGTCTTAACCGTGATGAGTGTAAAGCAATAAAAGTACCTTCGAACGAATTTGTTTACTTTTGTTTTCGTTGTGAAAGTGGTGCGGATCATAATAGAAACATGATGGATGTAATGAATCGATTAGATCAGTTGTCGGAACAAATTGAACAATTACGCAATGAACATCAGGGTACATCTAATTTCGATGAGAACGCAAAGAATAAATTATTTCATGAATTTGCCTCTGAGTTCAATGAGCGTAATCGTCGTCGTTACAATGTTATTGTTTATAACGTGAAAGAATCTTCCTCAACATCAATAAACGAACGTAGAGTATACGATGGAAATGAAATTAAAAACCTGTTTAGGAATACAAACATTGATGTTTCCACAATCATAGTATTACGTCTTGGTAAATACAACAAAAATGCTTCCCGTCCAATAAAGGTTGTATTCAAGTCACAAGAAGAAGTCTTTGAAATTATGAAAATCGTTCTACAATTTGTTCTGGTATAAATATTACTATCGCTTCGGATCAAACAGTCATGCAACGAAATTTTCTAAAAGAATTACGGGAAGAATTAAAAAATCGCACAGATCAAGGAGAAACTAATCTCACCATTAAATATTTTAATGGAGTCCCAAAATCATTAATTCTACAATACGCCATCACATGCCTGCATCGAACTCTCAGAGCCAAAATCAAAGAGACTATTCGCCTACAGCAACTAATTATTCAGCTTCAAAAAACGATTAATCAACTCAATCTCACAATCTAATTCTGGTTCGTATGTAAACTGTTATAATATTTGTGGTTATTATCAAAACGTAAATGGCCTTAGAACTAAATTAAATTTATTGATATCGTCAGCTGTTTGTACTAATTATGATTTTATAATTTTAATAGAAACTAATCTTTGTCCCAATATTCAAGATGGTGAAGTCTACATTCCGGGTTTTAAAATGTTTCGTTTAGATAGGAACCAAGAAACTAGTATTAAGAAGTCTGGTGGGGGGATTTTAAATTATGTAAGAAATGCATTTAGGTGTTCTTCTGTTATGATTAACTCATTTGTCGAAGAATTGTATGTAATTTTACACTTCAGAAATCAGAAGTTTATTATTGGTGGAGTATACATTCCGCCCAGCTCTCCGATTTCTGTATATGAAGCTCATTCTAATTCGGTTGATTTAATATTAAACCGAATTACGAATTGTAAAATTTTAATTTTAGGTGACTACAACTTGCCGAATATTAAATGGTTGCCTGAGTCAGATAATAATACTTATCTTTATCCAAATGGTTCTTTTTGTGAAAAGTCGGATTTATTAATAAGCCAGTTTAGTCTCCTTAGTTTAAAACAATTTAATTCTGTACCTAACAAATTGTCAAGATATCTAGATTTAGCTTTTTCAAATCATCATGATGTATCTGTTTTCTAAGCGATGAAGAAATTGTTAAAACTGATGGATATCATCCGTGTTTAGATATTACTCTGTGTAATGTTCATGTTTGTACACCATTGAGATGCTCTAATTATATATATGATTTCAAAAATGTAAATTATGAAGAAGTTATTCGGTATTTATCATCTATTCATTGGCAGGATAATTTTAATAACCTTTCTGTAGATGACTGTTTAAGCCTATTTTATGACATTATCTACAAAGCATTTGAAATGTTTGTTCCGTTCAAAGCTGTCATTTCTTATAAGTTTCCTACTTGGTTCTCAAGCAAATTAAAAAAGTTAATATTAGAAAAAAAGAAAGTTCACCGAACTTTTAAATCTACAAATGCTCCTGCAGACTATATCGAATTCTCACACCTACGCAAATTATGTAAATATGAATCAAAGTTATGTTATTCTAATTTTATATCTAAGCATGAAAACAAAATTAAATCTAACCCTAAACATTTTTGGTCTTATGTAAAGTGTAAAACTAAACAAAACAACATTCCTGATCCCATATTTCTAGAAGATGAAATAGCTTCAAATGGTGCAGATATAGTCAATCTTTTTAAAAACAATTCTCGGAAGTTTATTCAACTAATTCACTGACCACTTCTGATATACAAGATTTTTCCACTTCAGCCAATATTTCATTAATCCAGATTAGCAAGTTCGCTATATATCAGAAGATTGAAACTCTTTCTAATTCACATTCTCCTGGACCAGATGGAATTCTGATTATTTTTAAAGAAATGTCGTTTTATTATAACTGAGGCACTGTATTGGATTTTTAATCATTCATTAAGATCTGGAATATTTCCAGAGTTATGGAAGCTTAGTTATGTAACTCCTATTTTTAAGAGTGGTAATAGAAACGATGCCAAACAATACCGCCCTGTATCAAAACTCTCTACTATTCCAAAATTATTTGAATCAATAGTAAGTGACATTATTTCACCTATGTTCAACAACATAATTGTAGATCAACAGCATGGGTTTAGATCCGGAAAGTCAACTGCCACAAACTTAATTGAGTTTTCACAACATTTATTTACATCTGCTGAAAATCGTGGCCAGATAGATTGTATTTACACCGACTTATCAAAAGCTTTTGATACCGTAGACCATAACAGACTGATTGTGAAAATGAAAACTTATGGTGTTCTAGAACCTCTCCTTAAATGGTTTCATTCGTATTTAACTAACCGTTTCCAAAGAGTTAAAGTTGAAAATTTTATTTCGGAAAACTATTTTGGTAACTAGTGGAGTTCCACAAGGTGCCCACTTGGCACCGTTACTATTTAACATTTATATTAACGACATAAGTCAGGTTTTTCAACATTCAAAGTTTTTAATGTATGCTGATGATACAAAATTTTATAATAATATTAAAAGTGTTAGTGATTGTGAAAATCTAAATGTTGACCTTTATAGACTCGAATATTATTGCATTGCAAACGGCCTTAAATTAAATGAATTAAAATGTAAAATAATATCGTTTTCCAAATCTGTTGTGATTGATTTTCCATACAAGTTCAAATCTGGTGTAGTGGTCGATAGAGTCAATTTAATTACCGATCTGGGGATTAAAATCTCGGCAAATTTGAATTTTCAAAACCATGTTATTTCGATTAAAAATAAGGCAATGAGACGGTTAGGCTGTATTAGTAGATTCTCTAAGGACTTTTCAAATGTATCAACTCTCCGTCTTCTTTTCTGTTCTCTAGTAAGACCTATTTTAGAATATAACACTCAAGTTTGGAATCCTTATCATTCCACGTATGTAGTTAGTTTGGAAAAAGTACAAACAAAATTTCTAAAAATGGTAGGTTATAAGATTGGTTTATCTAGTGAACAAATAGACTATCAAGAACTTCGGTCCTTCCTTAACTTAAAGAGTCTCGATGAAAGACGATATAACTTCGATATCATATTTTTATATAAACTGCTGAACTCATTCTTAGTAAGTCCTGATCTTCTTTCTCAAATAAATTTCCACATTCCTCCAAAAGCAACTAGACAACGAATACTGTTTGCTATTAACTGGCATCGTACTAATTATTCCTATTTTTCTACAATGGATAGAATGATGAGATCGGCTAACCAATTAGATGTAGATTTTTTAGTTGCTCTCTTTATAAATTGATCAAAGATTTGACCAATTTCCATACAAATAAAATTTAAGAATAAAATTATTAAATTTATATCCGTTTTTGGGCATTGAGCATATCATAGGGTTAGTTTAACAGAAACCTAAATTTTTTTTTTTTGCATGTATTTACAGAGATTTGGAGTAATAATGTAACATGTGTTGTATGTAAAAGCATCAATTTTTTGTTTTATGTTTATATCATTGGTGTTTACCGTTAAGTAATAAATAAATAAATAAATACAGTAGAAGTTGAGTCTGCCTTGGTCGCACGGTTGGGTATTTTCTTTGGCTTCAATTCGCCGAGTACTTTGAGTGATTACGTAAGTATACGACGGCTTTTAGTTTTTCTTTGACTTTATTAATTACGAAAATTTATTATTTTCCAATGGGATTTACTTTAGATTTTCATGAATATAGAGGAGATAGAACTTGATTTGCCTCATCTGAATAGCCGCTATGTATGCATATGCGACTTTTTTTATTATTGGTCTTGGCGAGTCTAGAGCTAATATGTAGTCTATTCGTTTTTTATTCTTTTATGCCTTCAACTAATCCTGATCTTTTTCACGCCCCTTCAATCTTCCTCGATCTTCCTGCATTTGGAAGTAAAATTGCGGAATCTGGCGAAAACAGTATCTTTGATATCTCTCAGCTTGTTCTAACTTCCGATATACGGCAATCGTTCTTGATGTGCTATGAGAAAGTACATTTTTTTACCCACATCCATCAAATAACATCTCTTCTTCTTCTTGTGAGGTTTTTTGGCGTAACCGTTGGTATATTTTTGAAAGATTTCCAAAAATTTGTTATGAGAGAATAATCTATTGAGTTCTAGTATCTACTATGTCATCAAGAGACGTCGAATATAATCCATGTTTGCGTTTTACATATTACGTTGTAATTTTCGCTACGTATTAAGCGTAAACACAAATAGTGGCGTTGCTGGTATATCTCACTTTTGATAATTTCTTTACGTTGGCAATCTCAACAATTACTAGCATAAAATGAAAAATTGAATTTGCGGAGATACATTTGTTTTGATAAGAAGTGTAGCCAATATTATTTCATTGCGTTTATTTATTATGTATTTATGCCGATGATGTCACTCAAAGTGAAATATAATAAAATAATGATGGAGAACAGTTACTTTTTGGAAAATTCACTGGAACAAAAATTTATATCATACTTAGCAAGAAATCTGAAAATCAAACTTTATTCTTTTATTTTTGGGTCATCTTGATGCATCTTCTACCCAGATTTTGAAATACACAAACGTTAAATTCATGGAAAATATTCTTGCTGCCCTATATATTTTAAACGTATAATCCATATAATTTTTCCTGCTAGTAAAAAATTTTTAATATTTCTGTGTATTATAAGTTAAAAAAGTTTATTATTCTTAATCTGATGAAACCGTTTAACCTTAGTTTCTTTAAGGTTTATAAACGATTTCAAACACGAGGCTTAAAGTTCAGTAGTAGTTTGAATCGATTTCTATAAGTCAAGCTGTGGTCTTTCTGGTGTGCTACACCGACTTGTATAAATTTTCTGTACCAATAAGTAAGTCCTGGTTACGGAAACTTTTTGTTCCCCTTATTTAACACAATATCCTTGATAAGAAGAATGTATAAAGTAGGTAGAGCAGCTTTCCCTTGGGAGTGCTTTCGCGTTAATTAACTACAAAACTTGAGCCCATACGTTAATACTTACGGAACAACCTTTGTAAAACATTGACTTTTAGTTGTTTTGTCTGCAGTAGGAAGTTAAAACGCGTTCAGGCCAAAATTTTGCAAACTTCAACTGAAGTTAACGCTAATTGTATTCTTGGGAGTTATTTTAATTAAATCATGTTATCGCAAAAGTTAGTCGGTAATAAACTATAACGTAACATCGTGCATTTCGGGTGTTTAATAAAACGCATTAATGAATGCTAACTTAAGTAAATGTAGCGATAACGATGTGGAGAAAGGAATTTCCAAAGAAAACACGGTCTCGTCAAATAATTAATTAACGAGAACAAGCGTGGATTTTTTTTGGAATTTATTTACATACAAGTACCCTCGCGTGTTGTGCCATAATTATAGAAAGGAGAGTTTATTATTTAATAACATTCCTAAATTAAAAAGGAGATATATGACGCCACTGGATTTTAATTTAAAAAAAAAGGTTCGCATTTTTTACCTAAGTAAATTTGCAATCAACATTATGGTGGTTTATCATCGTACACGGACAAGAGTCGTAATTTTATTTGGAAATTCTACTCCTGCCGTATATCAACCTAAAGACGAGGTAATGGAAAATTTGATTATTTTTCGTTGCATCGCTGATTGAGCTTGATTTTACTCGGCCTTTTGTTAACTATAATAAATTTTGTTTTCCATTTGCAATTAGTGATTTTGTTGATAGTGATAGTTGTTTATCTTGTTCAAATTTATTGTTTTAAAAATAGTTTATGATATAAGCCGTATGATGTAAGAGTTTTATGCACGAATTGCGAAGTTTAAAATACGGGTCGCAGGCATCTGTTTTAATCGCAAGAAGTGCAACTTCATCATTAATTTATGTGATGAAACTTTTTGACTCGTAACCGCTCGCAACTCAAAAAATTTATTTATTTTTTACGCACGATTTCTCTAAACTTGTTCTTCACACGCAATTAATTAATGCGGTCGTTATAAGCTAGGTGTACATAAATGTACTTCTTACTATGGCAAACATCTTTGGGATCTCTTCAAGATATTTACCAATATCATATAAAATGAAAATTGAATTAAAGCGCAATGTTCTACATACAATTAATTTCTTCTTAAGCAATAAATTTTTATTCAGAGCCCGAATCTCATATTTGTGTAGTTTTATTTATTTTTCATTGAATCTGCCCGTTTACATTTGATATAATTCAGCTTGCAGGTTTTACTCTGAAAAATTGGTTTAGATGTTGTAAATTTCACCATCATAGATATGGTTGTTGTTGGCCAACATCAGAAATTTTTTCTTTAAATTTCTTTGCAATTCGAAATATTTAGTACCTATTCGTTCTCTTTACCCTCAAATAAGTTTTATACCAATGTGAAGTATAAAACACATTTAGTATCAAAAGATCGAGCCACATTGGTTTCTCAACTTCATCACGGCAGTAAAGGACAGACTCAAGAACTTAATTTCGAAGAGTTTTCATCTTTGTAGGACAAACAGAGGCTCATTCGCATTTAAATATTCAAGGTATACAAAATAAGTTACTAGATTTAGAAATATTTTTAGACAGTTTTCTATGAGGCGCCGTTCAGGACATAATTATTTTTTTGAATATATTAATTATTGGCATGTTTAAATGATTTTTACAAATATATATATATAATTTTGTTTAAATTAAATATATATATTTTTCAGCATGAGAAATTAAATAAATATATTTGTGAATGTGGAAAATATATATAGAAAGTGTAGTTTCAAAGATCGCCGTTAGGTAGCGGTAGTGATGAACCAATTCAAAGTGAAAACGTGGCAACGTCTCAATTCATTCTTTGATTGAAAGGTACGGTTAATATTAATGCTGATTTATGTATTCTAGATATGATGGTGTATATAAATAATACCTAATTCATTTTCATTTTAGTTATGTGGTTTTCTTATTGACACTGACAAAGAAAGGTACAGTTGATATTAATACTGATTTCGCTACTACCATGACTTTAAAAGAAACGAGTCTATGCATAGGTATTTAAGTCGATATTCAACGTTTTGGCTTAAAGTGATAGGCAATTCATTGGCTTCGTTTTTTCAAAAGTATACATTACAATTTGTGCTTATAAATGAAACTCACGACATATTTACTGATGTAACTATATAAAGTATTTCAAATTATATAAATAACGTTATTAAAACTTCAATTTAATTCCTGTTTATTGCAGTTTATTCATTATTTTATGAAATTTAAAATGGATCTTAGAGAGACGGTAGATCGTATTCTACAAAGTCCTCAATTACGACTCTCATTAGAACATACTGTGAGAAGTATAACGCAATCAACATCATTGAGCTCAACTGTTGCTACTAATGCAGGAGTTTCTGTTCGTCAGGAATTAAACCAGTTATTTCCAAGTATTGGGCAAAATAGTCGAATAAGAAGTCAATCGAGAAGAAATAATGTGCCACAAGTTACAAGTAAGAAGTTTTTTAAAGATGTCATTTTGGTCCAATTTAAAAACTGTTTAACCACTTTAAAAGGACAAGATAAAGCGAAAGCTTATGAAAATGGTAAGATTATATACAATGTCAGAGGAAACGCATGTTAATGGTGTTTTGTCGATGCCTTATGTATTATATGCCTACGTTGGTGTGTAACATCATAATATGTTCTAGGGTTTGCCTTTTCTGATGTAGAATTTTCTACTGATATGAAGCTGGACCGTATTTATGAGCGCATTACATCACTATTTAATGACAAATTAAGGAATCATTTTGAATTAATGGTGCCAATGAGTGGGAGGTTGACAAAATTAAGTTTGGAGGAAGGAACTCAATTGGATGGAGCGGTTTTAAAGCGTATTTACCATCAAAAAGTTATTTATGTAAGACCTACTGATGAAGATATTGATTCAGATAATGAAACCGACCTAACACTTGAAGTTACTGACAACATTATTGAAAATAGCGCTTGTAGCAGTAATAACGAACTTCTATTGCATAATTCAAATTATGAGATAATACAGAATGACGAAGGGTCATATAATGTATTAAATGATATATTGGAAAATTTAAAAACAAAAATTGTGAATGATCAAATATCACATTTTAATATATATCGAGAAGATATATTTCAGTGTTGTATACGTGCTATGAGAAGGCCTTCCTTTGACCCATATAGAAAAATTGATGTGAAATTTAGTGATGTAGATGGTCAATCTGAAGGTGCTGTAGATATGGGTGGTCCTACACGAGAAATGTTTCGATTAGTACTCAACCATCTCAAAAACTCACATCTTTTTATTGGTGTAAATAAAAATATATTTCGTTAGATGCATTGGCTCTAGAAAAAAAATTACTTTGAAGCAGGAAGAATTATTTCTCTCAGCCTTGTACATGGAGGATTAGGTCCACATTTTTTTCCGAGAATTTGTATACAGCTATAACAAAAGGTATAGAATTTACCTTGGCTGCAATAGAATTTGTAGATTCCGATATACAAGAAAAACTATCTACATTGGCATCGATTAATGATCAGAACATTATGAAAAATTATCTTACAGACGAAAATATATTTTCAATTGCAGGAATTAACAGCAATCGGTCACTAGACACGAAATATGAAATAATTGATGGTAATTAATAATCGTTTATAATACATGTGTGTTCACGAATTTGATTTTTCCTTTTAGCCGCAATTAAATTTTATCATTTATATAGAACAAAACCTGCATTAGACCAGTTTATGGATGGATTAAGAACATGTAATATCCTTGAGCTAATTCAGAGTCATGCAAATCTGTTTGAGCAAATTATGTGTCATGATAAAATTCAACTTGATTTCAAAACAATAGAAGAAATATTCACAATAAAATTGAGTGAAATGGGAAGTAATACGCGACAGAACGAAAATAGAATCGTTTGTTTTTGGCGAGATTATTTGTTGGACAGCGAAGGTACGTCTTTATGTTACTTGTGTGTTTTCAGTAACTTCTTTTTCTTTATACATTTGATTCAGACGTTTTCATCAATACTTTCTCAACTTTGCTTTCTACTGTTTTGTAGCATTTTTATTTTCTTTTGTGTAGGTAGAAAGTATTCGATTTTACATTAGAAACTGAAATTTTCAAATTTTTGTGTATTAGCATTTATTAATTTTAGAAGGCGCTAATAACTGCAGTTTGGAAGATATATTAATCTTTGCAACAGGGGCGGATGCCATACCATCATTAGGCTTTGGAAAAAACTGGAAATACATTTTCTCCACGATACCAATATGAAATATCCTAAAGCCAATACATGTGGACTTGAACTACATCTACCTACTTGTTATACCAACTATGAAGATTTTAAAACAACATGGACTTTGGTATAGGCAATTCAAAAGAATTTGGAATGGCTTAAAGTCAATTTGTTTTGCTTTAGTTTATTAGTTTTTGCTTTGAAGTACGTTTTTTTAAAGAAATGTTTCCAACAACATAAACCGTTTTTTAATCAGTTACCTTAGCAAACGTATCTTAAATTCTCTTTCAGCAGAGATGATTGCAAATTTGGCACGGTGAGCTTATTCCAATATCTCTTCTGTTTTGATTTGTAAGAAACAGAAAAATTCATATTCATAGGTATAACACAAAATGAATTCAACACAAATCGTTAGAAAAAGATCTTGTATTTTACTTGTATTTTATAAAAGGGTAATTTTAATTGTCTAACAATGAACGAAGAAAATCGCGAATGCTAATATAAAGTGAAACTCCTTTCACACTATCATCTAATAAAGGATCAGGTACAACATTTTTCAACTGATCTTCTAATTCCAAAAATCTTTGTTCAGGTACTGGGACGACGATGTTATTGTTAGTTTCTATCGCTATTGGTCCTTCAGCATCAATTCCATATCCTTCTACATCCTGTAAATAATTATCATCTTCCAGCATGTCAGAATTATTTCCAATTAACCCCATTGTCCATAATTGCAAAGGTGTATATCCATTAACTGTACTTAAAGGGTGATTATTCCATTGATTAATGAATTCCTCTAAACTACACTGAATTCGTGGTAAATATATATACTGCAATGCAAATAAATCTATTTCATTATTCTCATCCAGCATTTCTTCATTTTCCATCCAAATAAACAATTCTTTGTAGTGCTTTGATACAACCCTATTGACCTCTGCCCACAGACGTTCTATGCGCTGATTGTGCACAGAACGGCCAGTTATGTAACTACCTCTATTAATTCCACGTTGAGAAATCATGTGTTCTGCAACAAGAATATTTTCTGTGCCATGATCTCCACGAACTCTTACTGGTAATCCATACTTTTCAACACCCTCTTTAAATAAATTCAACACACTTGTTGAAGTATTATTTGGTAAACATTTTAAATATATTATTAATCTACTGTAACCATCAATGCAACCATGAAATACACATCTAAATGATGTCAATTTATGATTAGAATCCATATGCCTAAAATGAAGTACAATTAATTCAATGAAAAAGTTCAAAAAGTGTATTCATTGCTTACCATAAGTAATTTGGACCTTTAACCCTGTATGTTCTTCTACATATGGCATGTGTTCTCCTTAAACGTATCCTTATGGGATTAATTATATGTAGTCTTTGTCTTACTCTCCACCGTGCAACATGTATATTTCTAGACTTGATGCTTCCAATTATATAAACTTCACCCGCATTAGGAGTAGTTGATAAAATTTCTTGTATAATGGAATCTAATTCATCATCCGTAATATTCCGTTTAACATCTTGAAATAATATTATACTTCGATGTCTAAGGAGAGTACGTACAGATATGTGTAGTAACTGCGATATTCTTTTCCAACTTAACCCTGAATTTCGTAGTAGGGTTAGCTGGTTATAAGATAAATCATATTTGGGACGTCCAACAATAGCAGTGCCATTTGAACTGGAAATAGTGTCCAAATTATAACGCCCAAAGGAATTATAGATTGAATTGCAATCTAAAGTTTTAATTTCATTATATTGCACCATTAAAATTGCACAAATTCTATACAGAAGATCTTTTAAATTGTTATCTGTAGCATCTGAATAATATAAATGGAAAATAGCTAGATAGACCTCCACTTTAATCTTCTTAATACGTAATACTTCTGTATCTCTTCTTAAAAGAAGTTGAGTAACGGTTTCATAATTATGCACCAGACCATGTAAGAAGGAATCAATAGAAACAAATTCTGAATAATCCATACTTAAACGAGTTGGCAGCTATTAGCTTCTACACATTTAAATAATCGACATAACTAAAATGAAAATAAATTAGGATATTATTTATATATACCATCATATCTAAAATACATAAATCAGCATTAATATTAACCGTACCTTTCTCTATTCACAAAATTCCAAACCTATATAACTATTTTTGTATAAAATTTTATTGGTTATGTTAACCATAAATGTTAACAATCAAATAATGAATTGAGACGTTGCCACGTTTTCACTTTGAATTGGTTCATCACTACCGCTACCTAACGGCGATCTTTGAAACTACACTTTCTATATATATTTTCCACATTCACAAATATATTTATTTAATTTCTCATGCTGAAAAATATATATATTTAATTTAAACAAAATTATATATATATATTTGTAAAAATCATTTAAACATGCCAATAATTAATATATTCAAAAAAATAATTATGTCCTGAACGGCGCCTCATAGTTTTCAGTTAATAGATGTTATATGTATTAATTATTTAATTAATTAATTAATAATTAAATGAATCTGAATTTGAAAGTATCACCATTACTTTGATGGTGGTAAGGACTACAAGTTTTAATTTCAAAATCCACCGATTTCGCAAATTGAAGCATTTCATAACTATTAAATGGCATATTACCTGCAATTACTAATTTTGGTATACCGTTCCTACTAAAAATTTCTTTAAAAGTTTGAATTATTGAGCGGCTTTCTTTACTTTTCAACTTTTCTAGTTCTAACCACCTCGAGTAATAGTCATATACAACTAATAGCAACATCCTTTGTATTCAGCAATATCTGCGCCAACTTTAAAGTAAGGTATCTCAGGTATGTTATTATTGATTAATGAACTTTTGGTTTTAGACCTACTAAATTTAACACAAGTTTCACATGATGCTATATGATTTTTATATCTGCTTTCATAGCAGGCCAGTATATATTATTTTTTGGCAATTTGAATAACTTTATGAAATTCTAAATGAGTTTCATGTAATATTTTTATCAGAAATTGTCGTAATGTTGTAGGTATTATCAACTTATCATTATAATATACTAATTTCATTTTCTACATTAATGCCATTTGTTAATTTAAAGTAATTTTTAATTCTCCTTCAGCAGAACATTTTGTGGGCCAACCATGTTGGTAATAAGATTTTACAATTTTCATAATTTGATTCTTCAAAAATTTGCTTTTGGAATTCTTTAAGTTTTTCATTAGTAATACTAATCATGCCTATCCTTACTGTATGAATAGTATCTATAAATGGTTGTTCATTTTCTGTTTCATCGCTACATTCTTCAAAATTTCGTGATAACAAATCAGCTATATAATTGTTGTTACCGGGTATAAACATCAAATCAAAATTGTACATTAATAACTTTAATTTTAATCGTTTTAATCTATTATTTTTAACTTCATGAAGCTGTTGATATCTCCAAAATACTTGGACGTTATTCTTTGAAAAAATTTCCGGAATTGAGCTAAGTCTAAACGGAGCCCTTAAAAACCTGTAACACCTATAAGGTGTACTAAATGTACACTTACTCGATGCCTCATTTAATTTTAATTGAAAATATCCATCTCTTAAATCAAAAACACAAAATATTTTTTTATTTGCCAACTGAGGACTTATCTCTTCGAATGAAGAGGTATAGTAAAGACTTCACGAATAATATTTTTGTTTAATTCATTTGGGTCAATACAGATTCTTGATGAGTGATCCGGTTTTTCAACGATTACGATATTATTAACCCATTGGCCTGGACTTTCAACAGGTACAATTATTTTCCTTTCAACAAGCGAGTTTAAACTATTTTTAAGTTTTTCTTTAATTTTAAAAGGAATACGCCTTGACGGTGCAATTACAGGGATGGCATTACTTTTTAATTTAATTTGATATTTGTCAGGAAATTCACCCAATCCACTAAATACATCATGATGTTTTTTTATAAAATCATCTTTTGTTAGCAATTCATTTACAACCAAGTTATCAACTCGTTTTATACAATTAACATTTATGCAAGTTTCTAACCCTAGTATCGGGATTTCATTTTTTACTATATAATGTTCTGTTGCTACACAGCTATTATTATGCCATATGTTCGCATTAATTACACCTATAGGAACTACTTTTGAACCCCCAAATGCATTGATTCTAACATTAGTAGGGTTAATTTTATCTACGCATCTAAATTTTTCTATTAATTTGAAAGGTATTGTATTGATTTGTGCCCCACTATCTAACTTAAAAGTAACATTTCTATTCTCTACAATAAAATCTTTAAACCACCCATTATCATATGGAGATGTTGCATCAAATGCGGAAACATTAACATCGTTAAATTGGTTTTCATCATTACTTAAATCACATGCATCTACATTTCTTTGATAGCGCTTTTGATCCTTTTTAAATCTACATACAGATGCAAAAGGGTTTAGTCTTTTACAATGACTACATGTTTTTCCATATGCAAAACATTTACCTATCTTATGACTAAACCCACATTTATAACATTTTTTTAAATTGTAATTTTTACTATTCTTACAATTACCTTAAATATTTCTAGTCTAGTGGTCCTTGACTTTTTGGGCTGTAAACAGTTCATGCTCTTTAGGTTCTTGCAATATTATCTTCATATTTTCTTCTGCGACTTCCACAGACTTGCAAAATTCAACAGTTTTTTCTAGTGTTGGATTTTCTCTCAATAACCTTTCTTGCAATTTTTTCGAATTTATACCTAAAACAATTTGAGCCTTCAGTAGCTTGTCTTCTTGGCTGGCTGTCGAAATTGCACGGTCGAACTAATTGAATAAGATCGGTG
The DNA here is from genome assembly GCA_030710515.1 of Abscondita cerata. NCBI lineage: Eukaryota > Metazoa > Arthropoda > Insecta > Coleoptera > Lampyridae > Abscondita > Abscondita cerata. The sequence continues at coordinate 1,007,934 of JALBCR010004249.1, forward strand.
TACGGTTCATTCGGTGTTTGCTTCCGATTGAAGAATTTATAAAAATCCATTGTTTCATTTTACTTCGGTGCACAGTGTTATAGTTTCATCTGTTGGTTTTAGTGTTGTTATCGCTTGATATTTTCGTAAAGCATCAGAACCCATTAAAATTTTAAGCCTAGCAACTTGCACATTGTTTGATTTCTTTCCAGTTTCTGTAGCTATGAAATATACTGTAACTTCTTCTTTAAAATTCTTCAGATTTTCAGCCAAATTACCATTCAAATTTAACATCGATGGCTTATTAAATTCTATTTTAATTTTTGCTAACACATTTTTATAGGTTAAGTTTTCTAATATTTTACTGTACTTCTATTATTTTAAATTCCTTTTAACTGGGCCATGTTTCTTAATGTTTGTTTTATAAATAAATAATTTTAATTATATATTTTAACCATTTTAATAATTATAAATTTGTGGTAACCTTTTAGAAGTCCCCACATTGTTGCCAACCAATATTTACTTATGTATATAGAGGACAACTCATATTTATTTTAACATACACTAAAGTAGAAAATCCAGTCAATGTAGCAAACATATTTAACGAGTACTACGCTACTTCAAAATTTAGTAATTAATACTAAATACTGCTTGGAACAAACTTATAAAACATAAAATTAAGGCTAGTAGGTCTATGTACTATACCCCAACAACTCCTAGTGAGGTAGAAGGTGTGATATTTAAAATAAAAAACACAAATTCGATTGGACTTGATGATATTTCAATAACAGTAATCAAAATTAATGCTAAGTTGTTATGTGGTCCACTATCAGATCTCATCAATATTTGTTTTACGAATGGTTATTTTCCAAAAGAATTTAAATTTGCAAAAGTTATACCAGTTTTCAAAAAAGGCTGTAAATCTTCGGTTTCTAATTACAGACCTATAACTATAAACTGCCAGCGCTTTCAAAAGTTTTTGAAAATATTCTAAAAGACCGACTTATAAATTTTTTTGAGAAACAAAACTATTTCTGCAAAAATCAACACGGTTTTTGTAAACATAAATCTACCTTTACAGCTATAGAAAAATCCTTAAGTATTAGAAAGTATTAATAAAAAAAGAATTAGTGGTTAGTTTAAATTTCGACTTATCCAAGGCATTTGATTTAGTTAATCATAAAATTCGAGAATTACGGAATCAGAGGTAAAATACTGTCTTTATTAGAAACTTACATCACAGGACAACAACAGGTAGTTCAAATCAGGTATAGTAACAAGACAGAGACACAATATTTTTATTCGGAACCGAAATATGTGTATTACGGTATACCACAAGGGTCAATATTAGGACCAATACCTACTGTTCATTATTTACATAAACGACCTCCCTGTTAACATACCCTTTCCTATTACTATGTATGCCGATGACACAAATGTTGTCATTCAAAGTAACTCAATTAAAGAACTTGTATCAAATACAAAAATTGCCTTAAATTGTTTAGAAAATTGGTTTAATGCAAATGGTCTAATCATCAACTTTGAGAAAACTTCTTTGTTACCCTTCACAACCGCTAGCAATAACGAAAATTTTTCCAATTCAATTAATGCATCTAATATCAATCTAAACATTGTTATGTCAGAAAAACTACTGGATATAGTTGTAGATAGTAAATTCAAGTGGGCAGAACACATACAAAGTATAACGACAAAATTGAATAAATGTATATTGTCTACGAGAATTAACAAGGATATGCTCTTTACCTTTTCGTAAAATGGTTTACTACGCATATTTTCAATCAATTTTAAGATACGGATTAGTCTTTTGGGGCAATTGCCGTAGTCTAAAATATATATTCAAAATACAAAAAAAGCTATTCACATAATTTTCGAATTAAAAATGAAAGAACGCTGCAGACAAATATTTGTTAACCATAATATAATGACAGTTATCAATTTATACATATTCGAATGTTGTCTTTACGTTTTTAACAATAAACCACATATTAAACTATGTGCCGATATTTATAATTACCCTACAAGAAACAATTTATTGCGTGCACAAAAACCAAAAAAAAATTATGTTTTATCAATGTTTTCTACATTTCTCCGCTAAACTTTTTAATAATCTTCCTTGTGAAATTAAAAACATTGATGATACTAGAAAATTTAAAATTGCTTTGAAAGATCACTTTAGTAGTTGTTGCGTAGACGAATATTTATATATACATAGATAAGTTGTACATTTTAATCTCAATTGTATATATTTTTTAGCATTTACTATACAGAGGTATATTTAATGATAACCAATTTTTTTAGTTATAGAGCTTGTCTATTTTATTGTCTTTGTTGTTATTATGTTCTATGTATTCAACGCTATTGCACTGAAATGTACTTACTTACTTACTTACCCACAAATTCATCCACAAAAATGAGTCTCATGTTTTTGACATCCAACACAATAATTAAAGATTGGAAATGAAAAAACTATTAATCAAATTACAACATAAATAAGTATACAATTTTGTTGCTATTTAAATAAATAAAAAATTGTTTAAACAAATTCAGAAATATAGCAAATCGGCTTTCATAAAAGGTGTTTTTTTAAACATTTTTTAACAAATAGGAAACTATAATAAATAACAAATCGCGAAACAAAACGCAACCTGATAGAGCTAACTTTAAAATGAAATAATTCAATTTAAAAAAAACACTACATTTTTTTGTTTTGCGATACATTATTTATTATAGTTTCCTATATTTGTTGTTAAATTATCACAAAAAATTAATCCACGCCAACATCTTAAAAAAACACTTTTTATGGAAGCCACTTTGGTATACCTCTAACGAACCTCTGAATTTGTTTAAATAATTTTTATGTATTTAAATAGCAACTAATATTATAATTTAATTTATTTTGTAATTTTGTTAATAGTTTTTTCATTTTTGTGGATGGATTTGTTGGTAATTTCACATGTTTTATATATGAATAAAATATTTTCTTTAAAGCATTGCAAGTATTTGATTTTTAAGTATTACTTATTAGTCGTTTTATCATTGCATTGATGTAAATAACAAAGCTTAACAGGCAGCGTTTTAATGGCACACATTAATTAGAGCGCGTTAATTTCCTAAAATTATGTAATTATTCTTTAGTCGTTGTTAACTGTTTATAAAATATTCACACATTAATTAATATCGGCGTCAATAAATTTATGTTTGAGCGGAAATGTGGATAAAATTGGTTGAATACTTAAAATTGAATTTATTTTAGACACAAACTACTCGAAAATTCGAGCTCGCGTTTAAATAAGTGAAAACGTAAAACAATTCAGAAATGATTTAAAGGTGTTTACACCTGTTAATGTTATGACGTCTGAGATCAGCGAGTGTTTTTAATTAAACAGGTACGTACGGTATTGTTCTTTTATATTAACAACACGGTCAAAAGCAGATTAATATTTCCATTTCGTTTCAAATTTTTTTTTTGTAATGTTTATTATTTTCGACCTAGTTCCTCATTATACTTTCCTTAATTACAGCTTAATTTTAATTTCGCTCTTGGCTGTAAAAATAACAATATTTCCATTTAGCAGTTCGAAAAGTAAGCGATTCCTTATTTAACTTAAACAGAAAAATATTTTATCTGTTTTGGTCATAGGTAGAACGTGTGATTGAAACTGTAATAATAGTTATAACTACATCATCTAATTTGTGAATTTTCTAAATACATACACGTACAGAATGTGTCAAAAGTAGTAGACCACAGTATTGGGTTGGCCTGTTTGATACAAATAACTAATTAATTATACGTCAGATCGAAAAAATCTAAAGGATTTCATGTCTTAGATTGCCAGTACCTATTCACACCCCTTTTCTCTCATATATTACTTTTAAGCCACCCTGTGCATTGCTATGGTACCAGTTTACTAATTTTGCTAAATACATTACGTACTTAATTAGAAAGAGATGAAAAATGTAGTGTATGTAAGTTGTGTGCATAACTGTTTGGTTACAATTTCGTGATGTTGGGTACACTATTGTAATAAATGATCAACTAAATAGTTTAGATGTCACGTATGCGAATGAAATTGAAGTATTAGTGGCAAAATTTAGTGATCTTGAGATGAGGAAAGTGTACGAAAGTATCAACAACAACATTATTTTCCAAGCGCCCTTGTCAATTCGTCGAAACATAAATAAAAAGGTAAAAATTTTGATTCTAAACCGGCGTTTATATAGTAGTTTTGTATCACTGGGAATTTAGTATTATAAATGTCTTTTTTAACGAATAATAAGTTTTTGAAAAAAAATAAGTGCAAACTAAAATGTTATGCTATGTCTTGTCTTAAACTAGATGTGAAAACATAACGTTATTTTTAATATTTATTTTCAGTTTAATTTTGTTACTTCTTTTCATAGTGTGATCTCATATTTGCAGAATGAAAATAGGTTTAGGGAATATTCTTACAAATACAAAAATGAAATAATGTGCCGGATGTTTGCTAAAAAAATATAAAGTTACTTCTAAATTTTTCTAAACCCGAAAAATTTCTAAAACGGTTAACGTGAGCCACTCCGTATAAAGAAACCTTGAAATTTTACTTTTTGAATGAACAAAGACGGTATTTTGCCAAAAAACTATTTGATGTGATATTATTGAATCCTAAATGTCTTTATCTCATCTTTAATGAAAAACAAAGTACTAAGTATGACGAAAGAAACAAAGTTATACATGATTAATTGGTTAACCGCAACTAACAAATTGAGATAAAATATTTTCACATTGGAACTATGTACTTCCGAAAAGGTCGATTCATTGTTTTAAATTTAATTATGTATTTTTCTTTTATTTTTGTATTATTCACTTTATTTTGTACTAGTGCGTCATTTTTTATTTTTAAGGATATTTCGATATTTGCAGAGCTGTTTGTGAAATTTGATATTACGATGGGTTTATACTTTTATACAAGTTTCCAAAATTATATTGTAATTAGAGGATTCGTGAATGACCTTGTATGTAGTATAGCATTTACCAAAAAAACTAATTGATTAAAAATGGTGTCATTCATTCTTTAAAAGTATTTTTATTCAATTTTAATTAAGGTTGTGAAGCATCCAAAACAAACAACGTAACCGCAAAGCCTCTATTCGAATTAAGCTTGCACGGAGACTTGTTCTCTCAATTCAATATTGATTCAGGTTAGATACTTACAGTTGTTTTTAAAGTTTTAAAGCCTCCGTTAGTGGAGAAAACTAAATAATATAGGTATAAATAAAAGGATTCTTTGGAAAACAATGTTTTCATTTCAAGTTACAAAATGTTTACTCTACAACTTTACATCTTAGAAATAAGATGGGGGAGTTATGCGACGATTTATACTTTTCATTTATGTTAAATACTTAAAAAATATTACTTGTACACGCTTTTTTAAATAAAAGTTGTTGCTAATATAATTACACACAACTTTTGTTTAAACAATTTTTTCATCCGATGCTTAATTACAGCGTAATTGCTGAGTTGTGTTGATCTCACGTGGCGTTTGTTTAACAATAATGATTACACAAGAAGTTATGTGAGAAAAGTTATAGATAGTGAATACCAGTCTAAATCATTTTCAAGGAAGCGAGTACACTTTCTATACGCTTTTACACGTATTTTAGTATCGGTGCAATTTGTAGTTCTGCGTAAAACTGTTTTTTCCCGCGCGTAAAATTATTTCGAAGGTACATCAGGTTTTTATTTTTATTTTATAATGTTTGGTTTCCAAAAGAAAAAAACAATTCAATAGTTTTCTATGTATCCTTGAAGGCTGAAGATCTAATTGCAGCAAGGCATTAGATAATTACTGATAGCAGACGTTATAAGATTTACTACAATATGAGATTCCCTAAAGTATTGGAAATGCTACCGTGATTTATATATGGTAGGTATAAATCTAGGTGTTAAATTATGTAAATTTATGTCACACTCGGAAAGCTTTAACCTATAAATATGTTTTCAAAATCCAATAGTCGATTATGTTTTGATTTATCTTTGTACGTAAAATAAATTTTAAAAAATAATTTGGTTTTATCAACTTTAATCTGTTGCGTATGGACAACTTCAACCGACACTTCAAATTTATGTACATTTGCGTAGGTTACATTTAATTATTTGAACTTTTCCTTTTAAAGGGTTGTGGCTTTGTACCGAATAACAAACTTTGAGCTGTGTTAGTAGTTCTAAATTTTCTCTTCGCTCGGAGTGTTATAATTATCCAATTGCTTAAATAAATAACTAAAGGTACTGTTTTCCGTTTCTTCGTAAACACAAAGTTTATTAAAGTTGGCACTATTTGTTAACAAAAATAGGCAGTTGGGATAAGAAAACATTAATAACTTTTGGTATTCTATTGTTGTAAATTGCGAACTTCGCTGTACAATTTTGCTGTAACCTTTTCAGTTTATATTTGTCTTTAATGTTTAAGAATGTTTCATGGCTTTTTCTTCAGATAAATGATAATAATTTTCTGTATCTGATATTATTTTGCTGTACACTGTAAAAATAAGTAAATTAATTTAATTTAATTCCACGGCTGTTCAGTCCAGCTTTTTATTTGTACACTCGTTGTTTACAACTAATTCAAAATTTTGCTTTCGTATGAAATACTTGAAAGCATAGAACCACGCACAGTCCTACATCACATTCTTCGCACAAAGTATATCTAAAAACCCTTCTTTTCTTCTGGCTTAGGTTTGTAAGGGAACAGATAATGCACCGTCTCGATGATGCCTTAGACTTGGAAGTTGCTGGTACTGACCTAGGAAAGTGACTTTCAGTCAATGTAGATGTTGTTCGGCAGACATACGTGCGGGTTTACTCGTATGACCAAACCCAAAATTATACTGAAATTATATATAACTGGTAGGTACCAAAGAGAAAAAACTTTCCAAAAGTTGACGTATAAGGTTCAGCTGAAATTTTGCTAGTGGATATTTATTTGGTAGAACGTTTTGTAGAGAACATACCATGGTAGTATGCAGAAATAATTTTTTATAGGATTTGATAGACACACATCGGTTTCTTCATATTTTCATTAGTAGTTATCATCATTACTTTCCTCATATATTTCCACTTTTATAATAAAGAAATATTAAAGTTTCTAAGCAGTATCTCTCTTTTTAAGTTTTTCATCAATTTTAAGCATATGAACTCTATGAGACCTAACAGTCCCCACGAATTAGTCATTTGTTGAAACAAATGATTTGACAAAATTGGACTACTGTAGAAGTTGTCAGTGTAGAGTGAATGTCCTTTGCTTAAGTATGGTCCTTTTTCTATAACGTTGGCGACTTTACCAATATATACATACTGTTTCATTAAGCTTGGTACTCGGCCATTCTCGAAAACTATTGGGCATAAAATTCAAGATTTCTCCGAAAATTTTCATATAAAGCTATGACTTTAATAACATCATTAGAAAGCCTGAATAATAACATGATTGAGTTACCCAACTGAGGTGCGTGTAACACGGATTTCTGTGCTTCGGTTAAATAGAATATTTAACAAATTGTGTGTATATAATTAGAATATTTACATTAATAGTAAAATCTTGTATGCAGTGCGAACATTATGACTTTTGTTATTCCCAGTGCAATAATATTGTTCAAGAATTGGATTCAAAAATTGGAGAATTAAAGTCTTATCTGATCGAGAAGATTTCTAAGGACGTAAATTCTATTGTCGAAGCTGGTGTCTTGTCACTGAAATCCGAAGCATTGAATTCTCTGTAGTCTAATTTCTCGTCTGTACCATCTGAAAGCTCCAGATGCCAAAACCGTTGCCCTTATGCTAACGTCGCTGCATCCTCTGTTCTGATTAAACCAAAGACTCAGCAGAGTAATTCTACTACTAAGGCTGATCTTTTACGTACTTTGGACCCCATATCCTCTGGCTTAGCTGTCGTCGGTGTGAAGCATACTGCTGGTAGTGGTATTCTCGTTAGTTGCTCTTCTAATGACAGCGCCGGAAAATTGAACCAGATGGCTACCGTCAACCTTTCAGAAAACTATCAAGTGACTGAACCCACCAAGCTCCATCCCCGCATAAGAGTCACTGGGATGACTGAGTTCCTCCAGCAGTATCAAATGTATCTCGGTCAACCCTCTTAGGAAGAACAAAAGCTTATTTTAGGCTGTCTTACAGGTTGACGCTGCTGCCTACAGATCTGCTATTTCGGCTGGACATATATTTATTGGGTACGATTCTTGCTCTGTGCTTGATGCATTAGAAGTTATTCGATGCTTCAATTGTTGCGGATTCCACCATTCGTCTCGCTACTGCCGTAAGTCGTTGGTATGCTCTAAGTGTGCTGAACAACATTCTATTGGTGACTGTAAATCTGATTTTTGAAGTGTTTTAATTGCTGTAGTCTCTGCAAGATTCTGCCCAACATTAAACCTGATCACGCTGCTTGGGATAGGAACTGTCCTGTTTATGTCAAAAGCTGACTGCTTTAAAAGCAGATTTGGTAGGTTCCGGATAGCAATTACCTGCTTTCCCGCCAACTCTCCAAACTGCTTTTCATCTCATATTTCTTCCGCTTCTGTCTTCATTTACTATCAAAACGTTAGGTGCCTTAACACTAAAACACAAAAATTTCTCAACGATGTTTCCTCTATCTCTTATATCGATATTTTTGTCATCACTGAGACTTGGTTAAGCGACTCTGTCAATAATTCCGAACTTTTCCCTCCTCTTTTCAACATCTTTAGATGTGACCGGTCACTCGAAGCCACATCCAGGTCTAGAGGTGGCGGAGTTCTCATTGCGGTAAAATTTAACTTTCATGTGCAGCATATAGATTTGTATTCAATCTCTCCTTTATTCCAGTCTATTCTCGATATCGATATTTCTGCTGTATTGATAAGTACCTCTGGTGCTAGATTCTGTCTTGTCGCTGTTCACATATCCCAAATTGTGTTTTATGATCACGTGATCACACTGTTTGAGGCACTTGAGCTACTTCACATTACCTATGGACCTGATCTCGTTGTGTTGGGTGATTTTAACTTTGCCGAATATGCCTCGTCCCTTTCTGATTGTACCTCCGAACGTGGTCAAAAATTAAATAATGTTTGCAACTTACTGTCTTTTGAGCAGTTCAACTTTTTCCGCAATTCCCACAATAGGTTACTTGATCTTCTATTGTCATCCAAACCATATCTGGTTGACAGGAACTGCTACCCAATAGTTGACGAGGACCTCCATCATCCTACCCTTCTCATAAGATTTTCCCGCAGCTTACCTGGCAATTTCCACAAATTTGTTGGAAATAATCTTCATTTGTCCTACAACTTTAGAAAAGGAAACTACGCCTCCTTATATGAACATCTTTCTTCCCTATCATGGACCCCTATCTTGACAGACTCCTCAGTTGATTCCTGTTTACAGAAACTATATTCTGTTATCTATAACTCATTCAATGCATTTATCCTTAAGTCCTCTCCAAAATCCAGAACAAAATATCCGCCATGGTTTTCTAATGCTATCATCTCTGATATCAAGCTGAAGTACTCTCTCTGGCAGAATTATAAATCATCTAATGACCCTACTTCTCTTCATCGGTTTAGACTGCTGCGCAGCAAGATAAAGACTAATATTCACACTTCTAATAAATGCTTCTTGAGACGTATTGAGACCGACATTAGGTCTAACCCTAATAATTTCTGGTCTTACATCAATCTAGTCCGTAATTCCTCCGGTATACCTTCTAATATGACTTATCTTGGTGCTCACAGTGACGGCCAAAATAATGTTGTCAACTTTTATTCTTCTTATTTTAGTAGCTGCTTTAGCGACGTACATGCCCAGCACTCTTTTGTACCTCAACATCAGGTTGTTGACGTGATCTCTCTGCCTAAACATTGTAGCGAGTCTAATCTGCTTTTCGCTAAAAAAAAGATTAAGTCCACACTTACCGCAGGCACTGATCTCATCCCTGCTTTCTTCTTGCGAGACTGCATTTCTATGCTGTCGACGCTGAATTGTTCCCGTTCATAAAAAAGGCGACAGATCCAATGTTCTTAACTATCGTCCCATCGCGCTTCTGTGTAACTTCTCAAAACTTTTAGAATTTTGCTTATATATAATATTTCAGGTTATACGTGATATGTCTGATGCTCTCGTGTTTCAGAGAGGGCTTGATCTTTTTGATAAATGGTGCCGGTCTAACCACTTAGATCTAAACGTTTCTAAATGTCACATCGTTTCTACCAAAGCAAAGTCTCCAATTCTTTTTAACTATTCTTTTTCCGACGTCTCCATTACTCGCTCTAGCGCTTTTAAAGATCTGGGTGTCACTTTTGAATTGTCTTTGTCCTTGAGTTCGCACATTCGATCTATCGTTTCATCTTCACATAAAACTCTTGGTTTTATTATCAGAAACTCTAGAGATTTTTTAAGCGCTGACTTACCTCTCTTGCTGTACAGAACCCTCATTCGAACTCGGCTGGAGTATGCTTCGGTAGTTTGGAACCCTACATATCAGGTTCATATCCACGCTCTGGAGAACATTCGGCGCAAATTCTTGAAATTTCTAGCTTATCACGTTGATGGGATTTACCCTTCTAGAGGTTTCCCGCAATCTGATCTTTTGATTAGATTCAACCTTTCTGATTTAAGTAGTCGTTGCGCCACCTCTTCTCTTCTCTTTCTATACAAACTTATTCACTACCTTGTCGATTGTCCTGAATTGTTGGCAAAATTATCTTTTTCCGTTCCTCGACCTGGGTCTCGTTTTCCTACCACTTTCTACCTACCCACTCCTCGTACTCGTGTGTTGAGTCATCTCCTATTTTCTCTGTATGCAGCAGCATAAGTTTTGTCTGAGGGTCATTGCCGTACCGGCCTTAATAAGATAAGGATAAGCTCCTGAATGTCTAATAATTTAAATGACTATATTTTCTAAATGACCTATTTGAATTCGCTAAATTAACAACAAAAAAAAACTCGCCAATATCTACTTCTTTCCACTTTATTCTTTTTTGTTGCTCAGCGTGTCCGTTGATCTCTACTACTATATTCCGAGCAATGTCTTCAGTAAAAATATTTAAAAAGTACTCTTTTTCTCCAGTGAACTTTGTGTTGAGTTTTCGTTTCTCACTCCGATATTATTTTTATCAAATGCATGCAATTTTGGCACAAAATCCTTTTTTGACCATATAATAGTTATGTCGCTATAGTCTGTTACTTCGGTGTCAAGAAAGTTATTTTCATTAACCTCACTTTCGTCGCCTTCCTTTTCATCTCAGTTAACTTCACTTCGTAGATATTCACTCCCGCTATCAATAAACATTTCCTCTTCACTGTCAGATTACAATACATCGATATTTCTAAGTAAAGATTTAATATGGCGTAGGACCTTCATTTTCATTTAATCTGCAATAACTATGTTCGCAGTTATTTTGTGCTATTCTAACGCGTTTTTTAGGGCTCTGTCTACTCCTCTGCCAACATTGTAAACGATAGTAGTCATGTCGTTCAGTGCGATCATTTTTGGCGACTGTCGTATATTTCCCCTGTCAACGTCAACTGACATATCAGCCGTTCCTTGTTATGACACGATTTTTCGAACGCCGCCTGTGCAGCAAATAGGATTTTAAAAGTTCACCATATGGAAAATAATTAAGTCGATGTCATATATTTATGACACTAGTTTCAGTGCCAAATATCTATGTGGCAGGTGTATAAGTCAGCCGTGGTGAAAGGGTTTTAAGGTTTTCGGGGCCCCTAGGTACCAGGAAAAAACATGTCATAAGTTAGTTTCTATATTACATTTTAAATAATGTCGAAAATACAAAGTAAAATAAATAAGTTCTACCATAATTTTGTCGTTGATTTATGAATCTCTATTAAAATAGAATTAGAAAATATCAAAATGAATTGAAAAAATTTGCCGTCACAGGTTGCTGAGAAATCGTGTGAAATGGTTAAGGAAAAAGTTAGCCCTCGAGTTAGCTACTTAATTAAAAAAGTTAATAAAATGCTTAAAAGGAATGATGGACATCAAATTTTAAATATTATAAAAGCTCTCGTGAAGGCGCATGTTATGAATTTCCATTTTTAAGTTTTATATAATAAGAATGTTTATAGATCATAGCTTATGTTTTTAATATTTATGATGATGTATAATATATTCTGTAAAATAAATAAGTATTTGTAGCTTAAATTGGCATATATATGCATATTTTAGAAAAAGTACTGTATATTTTGCAACAATTGCAATTTTTAGGTGCATTTAATCCTTTCGTATTTTGTACAATTTCAATATTCATGTTGCTTCAATTATGAGTTTTAATAAAACAATTGAGAGTATAATTATTCTTCGTATAAGTCTTGAGGACCAATTGAAACGATTAACGATTTGGAATTGTTCGAATGCTTCATGTGATCATATGATTGTTGAAAATATATAGGAAACATTTTCACGCGTTTCATTTTATATCTTTATACGTATTTTTTTTATATATTTCTATCCCCTAAAAGAGGATGAAATGTACGTAATCAAACTATAGCAGGTGGTAAATTTCCTACAAAAATTTTATACTTAAGTTATTGTTACCTTTTATGTTTCATAAAAACGACACGACCTGGAAGGATTTTAAAATCATCTTTCCCTTCGTTCCATATATTCTCCCCCATTTGTGGTAAATACATGAATGAATATATAGCAAAAGAAACACGTTGCGACAATAAAGGATCAACATGAGAATATATGTAAAATTATGTTGCTTCTAATATTTTAAAGATTTTTGTAGATATTTCAGTGGAAATATGATGTAATTTTTTTTCTAATTCTGGAATTAAATAACATGGCACGTACAATGTACATTGTAAATATGTGCTTGGGTGGAACGTGTGTCGGTGGATCAAGTTTGGTTTATGTTTCCGTTAGAGTGTAGGCGAACACGTTAGGAAAGTGAATGCAGTCGTAGCTTTGAATATGCATAATAACAATTTCTCACTTGAACTGGTTTTTGTGTAAACTTCGATGAATGAAATGAACCTTGAAGCGATCCGAGAAAATTTTAATAAGATATCGGATGTCAATTTATTTTCTAAAGCTCATTCATTGAGCTGTGCCTTTCGACGTTTATTTCGACTATTCATAAAGAGGTTGTTGTTTTTATTGTCTTATACTCGGATTTAATTTATGTATTTGAACTTCTATTGTGATTCGTCGATAATAATTGTTATATACGTTTACTATACGTTGTTCAAATGATAGGTGTGCGGGCGGAACTTCCAATGCTGGATCAGTTCGTCTTGACAAACATTCACCTTGGCGTTGGGAAAACCATCAAAATCTAAATATTCCAACATTGACCTAGTGAAAGTATAGTGGCATTTATTAAGTGCGTGCAAGTATAAGACCAGTTGAGAAAATAATTGTTACTGTATTTCGTTGCATAACGAATTATAATTCACCCTTATTCTAAATGCTAGTCACAAGCCATGACGAAAAAGAGTAGAATACAGATTATAACACAACAAAGGAAAAATATACGCAAGATTAAAACATGTTTTTGCGTTTTATGGCTTTTTATTGTTTCTAGTAATACCAGGCGCGAAACTTATCGAAACTAACATGTTTCTCGTTAAACAAATCACGCTATATACAGTGTGTCCCACGATTGTTGTTTGGTCGTCTCTTGAAAAAGACAAAAAATATTCGAATTGAATTTTTAGCTTCTCGGGAGCAGCACTGCTTGGTTAGAAACTAATTTTGTGACATACTTTTAGTTTCGGAAAATCAAGGGCGCCTTGAAATTTTCAAAAAACGTTTTTTGCGCAACAGTAAAGTGCTCTTTGAGAACGAAATACGCACAAATGTTATTAAGAAAACTTATTCAGAATAAAAAACTGAGTATACGTGCAAAATTTCGAAGTCCTAGAGGTCAACTACAGGTTTTTCAACGAACTGTATTGGCAAAGCCATTTTTGCAAAAGCATTTACGATTTTTAATAATTTTACTTTATAATAAAATGATCTTTTTTGAAGATATTATACGTACAAAATTTATTCGCAGATACAAAGCGCGCAATATTAGTCGAAGCGCAATACATATAAGTTTTCATATTTGTGGATCAATTTACCTCGTTTTAAGGCCCAAAGCCACAACGTGGCTAGACGCTCTTTTGGATTATGATCCCTTGGGTATAAACAAATAGTTGCGGCAAATGGGGCCCATGCTATCGATGACGAGTTTCACCCACAATTTTTGTAATTTTACCTTTGGACACCACCCCTTTGGCCGCGGCTTAGACAGACGTCTTTTGGGAATTAAATTGAGTGTATCACGAACTTGTATTCGGCAAATTTTCAAGCAGGCCCTCGATCACGAGGATTCAAAATAACTTACGCTACTTTCATCCTTTGTATGTACTATAAGCCATGACTAGCACGGTAACCTGTGCAGCAATGTGTTGCTCGTGATAACACAACGTAATACCAGAAATACATCATCAGCCCGGAATGCACAACGTCCCATAGATACAAGCAGTAGATTCTATATACGTGTTAGTGCTTCCTTCAGTCACCGATAGATGGCGTTATGCGTTGGCTTTCCGGTTTCGTCATTGATTGAATATCGCGAAATAATGTTACCACACGACGGAACAACAAGTTTTGATATACTATTTAGTTATACTGTTCAGTTTGTTTGAATTAATCTTTAATTTTAAATTGAGTGTTACGTATTTGTCATTGCCCCTAATCACGAGCAAATTCCGGCTCCAGCTCTCTGCCTAAAACAGTGAGTTTGGGCACATAGCCATACCATACCTTTCTCATAAAGTTTTATTGAATTTACAAGCTTTAGTTTTTCCTAAATTTTTCTACTGGTACCTTTTTTTCTATATTTCAAAGTTGGTTCATGAATATTTTTTCCCTTATCTCACTCTTCGGGTTATGGAGTTTCTATGGGCATCAAACTAATTATCGTTCCCAGATTATTTCATATGCGTTCTTATGAGTAAAGTAGGAATTTGTGTCTTTCAACTAATCTCGAGCACAACTTCTTTATTTAATAATTGCAGATATTATGAAAATCGAAACTACGTACTTTTTGATTTTCACAAAACCAAGTGTACACCAGTGAACTTTGACACGGGTTCTATTCTACGATTACTTACACTTTTCGATCTACAACTTTATTAAACTAAGATAGGAGTACAACAGATACATTACTTTTTGATAAATGTAGTACTTTTCGGTTGGTCATGAAACCACTTTTGCACCGCATCCTGAACGCCCATGTCTAACGCAAATCGACGACCTCTCAAAGAATCCTTGAGCGATCCAAAAGAAAGTCAGAGTGAGCGAAATCTGGAGCGTAGGGATTGTGCTCCAGTCTCTCAAATTCCAACCTGTTGATTGTTTGTATAGTGAGATAGGCCGTGCGCGGCCCGGAGTTGTCGGGTAATAACAAAACTTTTTTTGACAGTAGACCACCTTTCACCTTCTGACTGCAAGAATCTGATCATTCCTTGTTGCTCCTCTTTGGTGCAATTTGATAGCGGAGCTGATATGCTTATCCTGTTGTAGCTAGACCACAACTGACGCGATCGTGATTAAATTCCGCACACGTAACCACAGACGCGCCAACTCATCGCATGCGTGCGCATGAGACCGCCTTCTATCATAGTTTAATAAAGTTGTAGAAGGAAACGTGTAAGTAATTTTTGACTTACCCTCGTACATAAAAACGGCGATTAATCACATTTGTTTATGGTGGTGTAGTACTATTTATTGCAAGAAATATTAAACCCGGATCATTTTCAAAATACCACTTTGAAGTAACGGTAAGCGCAACAGCACGTCTTACCGCCCGTCCGTCAATTAAGACCCGCGCTCGCTCATAACCCAATTTTAATTATTAAGTTCGTAATTATTATAATATATGCAGCAAGATTGTTAAAAATAACTTCTCAAATGAACCAATTTTATGAAATTTTTTTTTATTGTAACTGGATAAATTACCATAAATTTTAACCATAATCTATTAAAACGTCGACCTATTAAACTTTTTTTATTACAGATTAATTCTTTTTTTGATGTTTTGATGTTTCAAAATGCACCCAAAATAAACATTTTAAGACATAAACGTACAGCTAATGACAAATTATTGGTAAATTATGAAAATGTACAACAATGTATAGAAATAAATTGTCTGTACATGATAGTTATAATACCATTCAGATGGGTTTAATATTTTTAGGGATATGAGCTTTCTGAGACAGAGTTATACATTTTTTACTAGTAATTCGTTTTTAGTAACATTTAAATATTACTGTTGCATAACTCATTGTTAGTTGCCTCTCTATTCTAGTCTCACTGCATATGTAGAAAAAATCATGTGATGCATACTCAAAATAAGCATCAATAATAATACCGCTAGAGCATGGGATCGTACCCCAACATCAAACACACTCGAAAAATTGTGAAGTCAGCTAAAATGTTCTAACTTTGTTTGTGGAGGTTATTTATCACAGTAATTTATCATCAGAGGGAAGCAATTTACGATAGAATAGTCAATGAAATTTCATTTGCTAATGCGACAAGTCGATTGTGCAGAATACAACATTTTATTTCGTAGTGTAATTTTTGGCGAAAGCAACCTAATTACATAAATTTGAAGTTACTCATTGAACATTAGTAAATTCATAAGATAAGACATTATTCTACCTTTTAAAATAATGCACCAACTGGTTTTACCGTTTTCATATTAATGTAAATATTACCACATAGTATTTTAAATCATTTTTGAAATTGTCTAGTTCAATAACACTAATGCACAATAGGAAAGTTGCGTAATTAATTACTACTGATTCGTTTATTTCATTATTTATCAGATACCTTGCATGCGACCATTGCGGGTTACTTCCATGATTAATACCTAAGAGAGTAATGAAATTTTGTTGTATGCATAGAATATATTAAGAAAATGATGTCACGTTAATGTATTCATCGTATACTTTTCTCTTTTTCAAGTGTCATAACTAGTCATTCAGTTCTATGAATCACATTCTGTGGATACTAAATAAAATGTAGTATGAGTACGTTTCTAACTTTAGAAAAGTGCCCAATTAAACAATTTCGGGGAAATTCATTAATTAGTTCGATGTGGAACATTACTATAATTAACGAAAATGTTTGTTACACGCGAACTTTACATTGATAAAAACCATATATTTCAATTAACACCTACTTATTTATACTCCATGTGCAAATACAAAATAATAACCAACTTACATCCATCCATAAATAAAAATACTTCCTATTTCAACTAAATCGAGTGTAAATAACTACATAACAGTAAAAATTAACTATATTGTCAAATTGTTTCTGAAATGTCATCAATGGAGTACCGGATTTTCCTTATTAGATGAAGATTGTTAACGTATTTAAGTTTCGAAATCTTTTAATTCACAGATTTCTGTCTGAATGAAGCGATCCTACGTGGGCGTGACTTGTAAATTTATCTTGGACCTGCGACAGGTATTCAGGAGGTTTCCTAATTTCTTAACACTTTCGCTTACCGAATAACTGTAAATTTTGTTACACTCGATTAATTTCGTTTGATTTTCTAGTACTTAATCACGTTTTAATAAATTATGATTAATGGTTTCTGTTTGAAGAAATTAGAAAAAGGAGTGAATGAAGATATTGTTTATTTTGCGCATTTATTTATGCTAAGAAGCGATCGAACTCTGGTTGTTGATGATGTAAGTTCATTCAAGACAAAATTAGAATGTCTATTTATTTATTGTGCAATTTTCCATATTGTCGATGTTGGTTCATTATATTGATTTGACATTAAAGATTATATGTTCCTACTAGCATATTAATGATTAATGTTCAGTTAGAATAGCAATTCTCGACACGCATTATATTTTTTATTGTTTTCTTATTCTGTGGATGTTCATTATTCAAATATAGTTATAATATAAATTAATATGTACGCAGATTATTTAGATATATTGATAAATTGAAGCAAACGCAACAAATTCTGGGAAAGGGGAGTTTTTAGAGTTCGATTTACTATCTTAAAATTATCGAAAAGTTAGGTCATGCTTTGACGTGCAGCTGGTTTGGTTCTCAACACATAAATTATCTTAAAATAGGGGATTGTATTCTTATGAATATTTATTCTGGAACAATTATTTTAATTTGCTATAGTTACGTGCCACTATGCAAGGGATGTATTTGTCAAACAAAAATTACTAGGTTCTGGAGTTTAGATCATTGTAAAAACTAAAAAACAAAATCATAGCGTACTCGAAACAAATTTTGTTAGTAATTTTTTAATTTTGAAGAGTGTTGTGAAAATATGAAAAAGATATCAGATATTTACTTCACATCTTATAAATAAGATACTTTTTAAAATCAGTTTATGAAATACGTATTTTAAACGTATTCTATACGTATTCGGTATCCAGATTTTAATCAATTAAATGCAAATATAAAACAACTTATTAATACTAAAAATAGTTATGTGGGACTTTTATTGTTAATACTAATAACTTTATTTTACGTCAACATGGCTCTTTGACAACCACTCTACACTTACTATCCTTTGTTGTTTTATTTAGTTTACGTCTGAGCCACTATCTACACCAATTTTCCAAACCTTTGATTCGATTAATCATGAGAAATTATTAGAGGAATTAATACTATATGACTTCTACAGTTCAATAATTTCATTTCTACCATCATACCTCCAAGATCGCTTACAATTCACATAAAGACATAATAACCCTTTAATTTCTTAATGATAACGAAATGGCGTGAATAGCCTTACCATTTAAAATACGCAATTTAGTTTAAAGTAACATACTTGTTTAGCCTGGAAAACTAACGTCAATTCGAGTTATAGTTTTATTCTGCTACATTGTTTAATCTGGTATGATTCATTCAAATATCTCAATTCGGAATTGATCGGAGAAGCTAAAAGAGAGACAGAGAGTACATAAAACTGCACAGCTTTAACGTCTTGTTTTTATAGTCTTGTCTAAGAGGAAACCTTGGAGTAATATTATAGGATGTTCTACACTTAGGGTTTGTGTTCGTATCCTCACAGACGGGTAGTTGTTGAGATCTTAACGTAGGGGTGTACACTATTCGTAATACGAAAACGTCTCCAAAGAGCCCTTTATTTTTATTAGACGGCCGATAAGTATACATCGAACTGCGTTGCTTATCCGATTTAATCATATAGAGAGTAGACGAAAGAAATGAACCAAATTTAAAAACTGTAATTAGAAGACACGCAGATTTATATAACCGCTACCATGGGATGATAAAAAACGAAATCTTTATCTGCGTTAACTTTACACTTTATGCTAACTTATTAATAATCATCATTCTACAGCAGAATATTGTGCTCCTGTCTGGTTGAATAGGTATCATACAAAAACAATAAATTGAATTGAATTGCGCTATGCGTATAATCAGTGAAACCATTAAATATATTCCATCGAAAATTCGACGAAAAACTGCGTTAAAACGAAAATGGGATAAATGCCAACTTAACAAAAACTTACCAATTTCGAATGATATTGGGAACCCTCCAGCTAAAAGGCTTAATTCTCGAAGTCCTGTATGGTTGGAAGACTACTTAAGTACAGCTGTTTTTGAAGTTGAAGAGTGGCAAAAATTATGGTCTGGAGTTGATGTTTTCAATAATCAAACAATCGAAGTTTCGAGATTTGATCAAAAAAGAAAAATTTGGTCAAAAGTAAGTCGCATAAGAACACGACATTCAAAATGCAACTTAAATGTTGTTTAAGATATTGTGGAGGATTGTCAATTAACAAAGTTTAAAGGAGGATTTGTAAACATTTATAACTTAAAGGACGAAGCTATATTATGGCTTACTAATTTGAAGGACATCTGAAGTTAAGTTTTGTATTCTCTATCTTGATTATCTGTTTTTCCATTATTTTGTTTGCTGTTTCTTTATCATGCTATATTTTTTCGCTATTGTCATGACTGGCGCTTGGACCGGTCCATTATATGTAGTCATGCAATGGCTGTGCTGTTTATGTTCTTATTTACCTTCTATAATGTTTACACACTTAATCAATCTTATTACATATGAATACTAATGTGGCAAGGGTTGGCATGTTTAGGTTTTAGTGGTTCTCGTAAACCTTGAAGCAAGTGCTTTGCCAAGACGAACCAATCCACAATTGCACACGGTTTCGTCACCACACTATACAGGTGTATACTACTGATCTTCTGGGACACCATACATAACATACCATACAAATAAATAAATAAATAAAATAATCGTCTATCCATCTACATGTTGCAATTAGCTAACGCAGTTATAGTAAAGTGTTCATCTTCACGGTTCAGGCACAAAAGGGAAATGTACAATTTTCAGGGTTTTACTTTCAGTGAAATTTAACCATCAATAGGCGGTCCTTGTGATATTAATTTCCAGGTCTGGCGTCGGGAAACAGTGTTGGCACATTAATTAGACGTGTATTACGTAACAAGGTACACTACATCAATTTTTCACTGTTAATCAGTGCAAACAAGAATATTTTGGAGTCTAGAAATATTCATATGATTTTGAAGGTTTTGTTAATCGTTTCTCCCACACGTTGTAAGTAAATTCCAGCTCAAATTGACTTCGCAGCGCGCCATTTTGACTGAAACATATCGAATTAACCGGAATTAATTCAGTTCAGTACTTTAGTGTAGAGTATTTCATGGTCTATAATAATATCTTATTCACGATTCCTGATTATCAGAACCGTTCCGGATCCTCAGACAGAAATAACACGACAAAAAAGGATTGGATTCCTTCTGTCGTCCGTGTTTGTTATACTATAAAACTATTTCGACAATTTAGAAGTAGAAAATCTTAATAAATTACGAAAATCATGGGTAATAATTTATAATAATAATAATAATCTTTATTTATTTAGCATTAGCTATACAGTTAACAAATAATGTAATTAATGTTAAATTGAAGTAGTCCCTTGTATAACAAGTTGTTTCTCATACGGTTAGTAAAGCATCTTTCTAATAAAATAAAGTCGTCTTGGTGTCTAGTGTTATAATTATGAATCTCATTAAATATTTTTACACGATCACAGATATAGTTTTGAACGATCTTATTTTTTATCTTAACCCGGCGTCGCTCGCTACATTAAGAGTTACACCGTTACTCGCGCGTGAGAGTTTCTCTCACGTTTTAGAAATCTCTGATTTTTAGTGTAACCTATCTTCTTATTGGAATACCATTGCACACATATGTCTGTTTGACTTTTATTCATAATTTTCAAGTAAACACAAAAATAAAAAGGCATTCTTTATTGCACAAAAAAAGTATGATAAAGTATAGCGTAAACATAAAAGATCAACTTTGGTTACATAGGAACTGGTAATTCAAAATCAATAGGTATTCTTAGATAACTTAAGCTACGAGTTTCATAACATAACATAAAAAGAAAAACTGAAGAGAATATAAGAAATAAAATGAATAATACAAAAACATAATATATTGAAAAAATCTTTGGTTGAAAAGAAACTGGTAACTCAAACCTAAATCTCCATTCTTTGGTTTAGCGAACCGAAAAACACTTCCATAATATGAAACAACGCAAGAGGATAAAAGTCACAATTAACTCCTGTCTCTCTCACTCGTCGTCTTCAGAAACAGTGGGTGCAGCACAGCTAGGGCACAAAAATATGGTGTGTTCGGTGCAGATTGGCCGGGAGCACTTGTGGCATCTTTTCTTGGTTGCTCTGTTTTTCCTCCTTGGACAGACGTGACAGACTTTCGCTTGCACATCTTTATTTTCAACTAGTGGATTTTCGGTTACTCAAGCCAACTTTTTTATCGATGTACGCAAACTCAATGATAAACTAGTTATCCCTGATCTGTTTATCTTTATAAGATGCGGTTTCATCAGATGCAGCGCAAGTTCTTTCAGATGAAAACGTCTCTTCTCAATAAACTGAGCATTATTGGCTTAGTGGATAATGTAGCTATTAATTCCAGCAATATTTACACGTGCCACTGAAAAGATGTCTTCATCTCGTCGACAACGTCAACAGCACCCTTAGTAATATTGTAAAAGTAATCACCTCAAGTTTCATTTGCTCTTCAGTGTTTGGGTCGATGGAGTCGTCGTCATGCATAGTTGACAACAACAAGACGTTCTTGTTTTTTTTGGTACGTATGATACCATCACTAAGTTTTCAGAAAATATAAACATGCTACTACAAACTGGGCGTTCCTTCACATTTGTCATTTCCAAGGGAATTTCCCTTTTATTACCTACGATTGTTGTTCGATGGTTGCTGAGAAGATTTGTAGCCAAAGGCACCGAGGTAAAATAATTATCCATAGTTATGTTTCTTCCTTTATTTAAAATAGGTTCAGCTAATCGCATGACTACAGCAGCAGCTCTGTTGTGGGCAACATAAGGCCCCGTCGGTTGCTTTCCGCAATACACTTTTAAATTGTGGGAGTAGAATGTTCGCGAGTCCACCAAAGCATAAATTTTCAGCCCGTATTTTGCGAGTTTGTTGGCAATGTATTGCCGAAACTAATGTCGTCGAATTTCAGTGCACACAAGAGCTGATAAAACCGTTTACGAGACATTGTTGCCCTGAAACATTCTGGCGCCGTACCATCATCAACCCACATTTCATGTAAATTCAGATGCTGGGCTTTCTTTATGCCGGCTAAATACAACAGACCTAAGAGGGCATTTAGTTCCTCGAAACTAACTAGTATTTGGGCAGTCTCTTTCACGGGCATAGTTTTTACGAACCGCATGCATGAAGTTGTTTGTATGACGCACTATCTCATGAATTACCTTCTCAGGAAAGAATAGCCTCCAACATTCTAAAGGTGAGGCTGCATTGCGAGCTGTAGCTTTGACACTTGGGAGTGGTGTAACTATATTTCGTTGTGGCGTTTTTGTACATCTTTAGGGATATTTTTCCACTACCTGGTCACTTTGTCTCTTCCAAAATAAACAGGAATACCTGAGAAGTCCTGTGGCCTAGTCGATGCATCATCAGAATCTTCGGAATAATTGGATTGTTCTGTGTCGGTGTTTTCATAATTATGCTTGCTTTCAGCATTGCTGTTTGGATCAAGCAGCTGTTTATCAGGGCCCAGTTCTTCTGGCATTATGTTGGAATCTAGTTCTGTGAACGAAAATGTCAACAAATGTTAGCAAGACAGTTATTAGATCATAAGCAAAATGTGTGTCTGACGACATCTCGTGTAAAAGCATTGACACGTATGATTAGTATAAACTAAGAAAATGCCAACAGTTAAATGTAAACGCACACATGTCGTTACATTTAACTGTTGGCATTTTCTTATTAGATCATCTAAAGTCATAGGAACTGACTGAATTCAAAAATAAGATTTCTACCTTTATTGGCTTTCTGTGCGGCTTTCAGTAAACCATCTTCCTACCGCGGCTCATGTTGAAATATATATAACACGGATACTCGCGCGATGAAAGAAACTCTCACACTTGATGCATGTATATAAGTAAATGCACTGAAGTCAGCTACTACGTGTACAATCTTCAAACGCTTGCAGTAAACTGTTGCTGAAAGTCAATTAGAAGCATACCTGAGAGGACAAAGGCCCTCACCGCTTCTCATAAAAGATACGTCTGCTTCACTAAAAATGTGAGAGAAACTCTCATATAGCGAGTAACGGCGGGTTAAAAATAAATACAGCCACATCGAATTCAAATTTTTGTTTAACCGAAAACATTTCAAGGACATTTAACATTAATTGTATAGGTGTATATTTATTGCATTTTAACATTATTCGTAGAACCCGATTTTGAATATACTGTATTTGCTGAATTTTATAATTTGGAAGATTGTACAATATGGTTGAACAAAACTGCAAATGAGGTGCTGCAATAGCATTATATAATAAAAATCTTAGTAAATGTCGACATATTTTTTGTAACCCTACCAATAAAATTAATTTTCTGAGAATATTTTCTCATAATATAATTCACGTGTGAATAAAAGTTCAAATTTTGGTCTAAATTGACACCTAAATATTTCACTGTACATTCAAAAGGTATATCTTCGTTATTCATTTTAATTTTTAACTGGTTAACATCTGTACGATTTAATTTCATTTTTTTCCAAACAAACAAAATTTAGTTTTTTCTATATTAATTGCTAAGTTGTTATCACAAATCCAAAATTCATTCAATTCCTTATTCATAGTTTATCTACGTTTAGGTATAGCTAATTTGTCGATGGGTAAAATTTGAAACTGATTTGGAAGAAAATGTCAATAATTTTTTTTCTGTAATTAGTATTAACGTTCGCAGTTTGTAGAAATTCGAAATTCCAAAAAGATAATTAAGTTTTTTCTATAAAATAAAAAAATTATGTTTCTTGAATAAAAAAACCCAAATCTTTTGGTAATCCAAATTAATAGGTAATCCTAATAAGAATCAAAATCTAAAAATTAAAAAAAATAATAAGATTCAATGCATCTGACTTTAAGCTGGTACACCGATTAATGGCAGTGGTTGTACGGAAATTGCATAACAAATTACATTCGATAGAGGATTAAAATAATACATAATTCCAATGTTACTTTTCCTCCCTAGTGAACAAATAAAATTGTTACGATAATAACATTACGAATGATGTCGCCTTAGAAGTAATTTTGTTTTGTATACAGGGTGCCCATAATCTATCTCATAACATGGGTAACTTTCTTAATATGCAAAATAGGTAATCGGTTAAATTAGGAAAGTTGGGCAGAATTACAAGCAAAATGTTAAACTTTTTCAAATTTAACATATGTCTTCAACTTTTGAAATTTTGTGAAAAACTGAAAACAGTCGATTTTTTAATGTTGTCCTGTTCCACTACTACTTACTTTAGAACTGAACTAAAAATGACATCTTATACATATTTTTACGTAGAATTCGATAAAATTACTCAAAATGTCATAACCCTCTTGATTTTCGAGATATAACACAAACTTACATTTTTTAAATGGCAATCATAGTTGGCTGTGATCTTATTAAATAGCTTTTGTTTTTGCGATTTCATTGATATAAGGTTCGATATACTTTACTCTTACATTTTTTGTAAATGCTAAAAGTAGTTTATTGATACAATTAAGCTGCAAAATAATACACAGGCAGGCTATGGAAACAAATGCTTCAAACAAAAACCTGTTGAAACAAAAGCCTGTGTCGTCAACTAAATAATTTGATTTACATAAGTAAGTTGTATTATTCACGGTAATTTATTTTAAAAACATAAAATTCTCAAAATAAACAATGTATTCAAATGAAGAGAGAAACGACATGCTTTTTTGTTATTATGCTAGCAACAGAAATAGTAATGAAGCCAGTGAAATGTATTTGCAAAGATATATGGAAAGAAGACAACCAGATAAAAGACTTTTTTCCAAACTGGAAAATAATTTAAAACTATACGGATCATTTATGAAACCAAAAGCTAAGCAAAAGTTTAATCAAGAAGACGAAGAAAGAGTTTTGGCATATGTAAATATAAACCAAAACATCTACCCGTGAAATTGCAAGTGAGTGTGGTACTTCTACAGAAAAAGCTCGTTTAATTTTAAACAAAATCGATTCAAGCCGTATAAATTTCATATCGGCAACACCTTGTATCCAGCCGACTCAGAGAGAAGATTAAATTACGCTTGATGGTTTTTAAGAGAAACTGACAACGATCCATATTTCTCGCGCAGAATTTTATTTACTGATGAGGCAAAATTTACCAATAACGGTGTATTTAATAGACATAATAATAACTATTGGTCTGAGAACAACCCTCATGTTACTGTTGAGAGACGAGATCAACATATTTTTTCAATAAATGTGTGGTGTGGCATCCTCGGTAGCAGAATAATTGGTCCGTTCTTTTACAATTACCATTCAAATGGAAGGCGATATTTAGAATTTCTTCAAAATGACTTGGAAGACATGTTAGATGAACTGCCATTAAATGTGTTACAAAATCTTACTCATTTCCAACATGATGGTGCTCCTGCTCATAATTTTAGAGCTGTTTCTGAATATCTTTCCGAACGTTTTCCGAGCTGGATCGGTAATTCAGGTCCTATTAATTGGCCGGCAAGAACACCTGATATCACACCTCTCGATTTTTTCTTGTGGGGAACCGTTAAAGACAGGGTGTACAAAGAAAACCCAATAATGTAGAAGAATTAAAAGATAGAATTAGGTTGATTATTAAAAGAATTCGTCCTCGCACTTTGGAAAAAGTGCATAGAGAGATGGTTAGAAGATGTCAAATGTGCATATTGGTTAACAGGGGGCCATTTCGAACATTTAATATGAACTTTTATGTCTTTTGTACATTATTGAAATAGAACATAATTACAAACCATTAATAGTACCTACTTGTGGTATTATATTGTCAATATAAATTTTTGTTTCAAGTTTAACTAACTTGTAAATCATTTTGTTCCTTAATGGTATCAACAACACAATTTTGGGCATTTAAATAGAAATACAAGAGTAAAGTATATCGAACCTTATATCAATGAAATCGCAAAAACAAAAGCTATTTAATAAGATCACAGCCAACTATGATTGCCATTTAAAAAATTGAAGTTTGTGTTATATCTCGAAAATCAAGAGGGTTATGACATTTTGAGTAATTTTATCGAATTCTACGTAAAAATATGTATAAGATGTAATTTTTAGTTCAGTTCTAAAGTAAGTAGTAGTGGAACAGGACAACATTAAAAAAATCGACTGTTTTCAGTTTTTCACAAAATTTCAAAAGTTGAAGACATATGTCAAATTTGAAAAAAGTTTAACATTTTGCTTGTAATTCTGCCCAACTTTCCTAATTTAACCGATTACCTATTTTGCATATTAAGAAAGTTACCCATGTTATGAGATAGATTATGGGCACCCTGTATAGGTATTATACATACCTGCACGTAATAAGTACATCCACCGGGACAGTGAGTAATAACAACAATTGTTGTAATCAGCAATTACTTCAACTAATTTCTTAACGTATATTACTTTATTCTAGTACGTGCTGACATTTACGAATGCAATAGTAATTTTTTTGCACTACGCATGACATATTCGTTCGTGTATTAAACGAAAAGGCTAAAATGTTTTTTACATGCCACTCTATAATGAATGTAGAAAAGATTTACACAATTGCTTTGAAGTTGTGTAGTAACCATTAAAATGTAAAGGATTAAGAAAAAAGTTTGAACAAAAATAATCCTTAATATTTTTGCAGAAGTCCATAAATCTCTACGTTCCATTTACTACAGCATTCCTTAATACGACAACAATATTGGTGAACCGAAAAACTATTTAATTATACATGGTGTAGTGTTACAGCTTTTGAAATTTAATGTTTACTTTAAAATAAGTTTTGGTAGGTCAGAAATGTACATACGTGAGCAAACTTAAATAAGTTATGTATATAAGCTTTGTTGTAATAACTCGGCCTGGCCTCACAAATTATGTTTCTTTGCCCTTTGAACCAAAAGCAAAGATTTAGAGAAGCGTAATTGAGTTTTCGCAGGGCCGTTATATTGTGTATGACATGCGTAGGTAACAGACTCCGAAATATTATTTACACACACGGCTACAGTTCGTTTTAAGTATTTGTCTAGAAAATTAAAATTCATTACAATGTAAACGAAGCGTGAAATTTGGTTTTTGCAGAAACAAGGTTCATTTTTGTTCATGTTGTTTTGTACCCTCGTCATATTAACCATTGTTACATAATAATTTGCTTCAAAAGAAAAATTGCCCCTGGTCATCAACTACAAGTTTATACATAATAAATAGTATTCGCAAATCATAAAGAGAAAATATTTAACAGAAATTTTTTGAGACAATTTTCAAATCAAAACATGAAACCGTTTGCAATAACTAATTTTCTTAATCTACACGAATCTTAACCTTGCAGGCATAAACCTATGTAAAAATGATTTGAAGATAAATATTTTAATATTGATAATTGCAATGGGTACACGTACAGTTGAAACGAATTATATGTCGTAATAGCAATTCTTTATAACATCTGCTCTTATAACCCTTTTAAATTCAATAAAGTTTAGCTTTCGAACGGATAAAGGCAGTTTGTTATAAAGTCTAATACCCAAGAAATGTTTGTAGGTAACTGACAATCTGTGAGATGGAACATTCAAGTTATCTCTATATCTAGTTTCATACTCATGACCTGCACCAAGGTTTGTGTATTTATGTATATTTGTTTTAACGTTGATGAGTGAGTGGAATATAATACACGACGGCAGAGTCATTATTGGGTAATTTCGGAAAAACTGAACGCAACTTTCAAAATAAGGAATCATAGCAACAACACGGACAGCTTTTTTCTGTTGTCTAAATATTCTGTTTATATTAGTTTTTGATGTATTACACCAGACTAGCAAACAATAAGTCATATGGTTGTAAAATAATGAATGATAAGCAATTAAAGCGGCACTTTCGTCGACGTAGTTACTAATTTTTCTTATGGCATATACACTACCTACGTGATCATTTGTTTTCTAAAGCGTCTACATGCGGATCCCAAGACAATGATGAGTCTATAATTATCCTGAGAAATTTAGTACTGGATTTTACGATCTTTTTTCCGAAACCAAATTCTAAAATATTTGTTTTGTTCTCGTTCATTTTAAGTTTATTTGAGCTGAACCATTTTTCCGCTTTTTCGAGTTGATCTTTTAAAATTTCAAGACAATCTTCATAACTTTGGCTATTGTTAATAAGAGTTGTATCATCAGTGAATAATAACGTGTAAGTTTTTAAATTTAAACACAGATCATTTATACAGTGACCGGCAAAGAGTTTGCAACAAAGTCCGTTCTAAAAAAACAATGTTTTCTGTTCTTTACCGTCCATTGGTAGACTAATAAATAAAAATTACTGGATTGTGAAGTTTATTTGTTGGTTTTATTGTGTTTTATGCAAATCAAACGCAAAAAGTTTTGTTTTCTCAATATTTCCGGAAAAAATGCCGGAAAACTGATATTTTTGAAAAGTTGTAATTTCTTTTGAAAATTTGCACTTAGACGTATAATCTAATTATGAACAACTTTTCTCTTAGGCATTTTTCAATATCTTGTCATTTAACCTCACTTTTTACATATTTAAGGGATATTTTTTTAATTTGCCGCCATGATTGGTAACATGACATTTGTCAAAGTGCTTTTTTTTGTCAGTCGATATGCTGAATTCATTTGCCAAAAGAAATTTTCGGATATCTCAATTACAAAAATTTTTCCTATTTGATGCAAACTCTTTGCCGGTCACTGTATATATTAAAAATAGGATAGGTCCCAACACACTACCCTGAGGAACACCCTTACCAAATATTTCCTTATGACTATCACATCCATCACATCTTACATACTGAACTCTATTTTTAAGGTAACTTTTAAAAATTCCAATACAATATGCCATAGTCTTCCAGTTTTTCAATTAGTATTTTGTGTGACACACAACCAAACGCCTTAGTAAGATCTACAAATGCGGCCATAGGAACGTTGCCAACTTCCAACCCCTCAGTAATAACTTGCATCATCGCTTGTGTTGTGGCATTCCCTTTACGGATTCAAAATTGATTTTGTAATAAAATTTTGTTTTTTTCCAAGTGACTCATTAGTTGCGTTGCTATGACTTTTTAAAAATTTTTGCAAATATCTGCAAGTATTGGCCTGTAGTTACCTACCACATTTGGATTACCTGATTTAAAGATTGGAACTAATTTCGAAGTTTTTAGCTTGTCAGGAAATGTACCTGACTCAAACGACAGATTAATTATAAAGGTCAATGGTTGAAGTATCAAACTTACGTGCTTTTTAATTAAGTTAACGCTTATATCATGAGAATCTTTCGTATGATTTGATTTTATATCATTTATTATATGATTTCATTAATAGGTTTGAGAAACATTGTCATTTGAGACGGAGGTGGCATTTTATTTTGTTTACTTGGCAGACCGTTTGCGGGTATTGTAGAGGATATTTCATTTACAATTGTGGAAAAGTATGTAACAAAGTCGTTAGCGTTTAAATTTGTATTTTCAGATAGTATTTTTGATTTTCTTTGATATCGTCCAGTCTCAGTGTTAATTATATTCCAGATCACTTTTGTTCTATTTGCAAAGTTTGTGCCCGATTCCAATATGTCCGCTTTATTTATATTCTGTCGTTTTTTGATTAGTGCTTCGTATTCTCTTTTAACTATAATTTAATAAGATTAAAATATTTAAAAATATTTCAAAAATGCGGAGTAGGCCAAGTTTGCATTTGTACATGAATACAGTTTCTCCCAATTTTCATTTATTAAATACCTATAGAAAATCGCAGAACATCGACCTCTACACATTGTAAATAATGATTTGATAGCTTAGTATCAATTACCCTCTGCTCAACTTTTGTAAAGTTAGTGAATATGTTATCTATACAACTTTTAATTTGTTCTGTTACTCTTGTGAATTCAAAAATTTCTTGCTTTAAATTAAAACTATTTAATGTTGATATGATTTTTTTGTCGATAAGTTATTAATGTTGAAGTGTAAATTAAAGTCACCCATTAGTACTATATTTCTATTTGTACGATCCGCTATTTCTAGAATGCTGTTAAGTAGATCGCCAAATAAATCAACATTACCGCTAAGTGGTCGATAAGTGACAATAACAATTTTATCAAGTTCTCGAGAAGCGAACCAATCACAATCGAATAAAGACTGTGATACCAATGGTGATACAAATCACTCTAATAGTGGTACGATAGTTTCTAAATCCATTTTTAGATTTTTTAACACAGTTGCCCATGTATACAGTGTGATCGATATTTGCTGTAACAAATAATGGTTGTTGTTGTTTGTGACCGGTGGTCGTAATTCGACTGACTCTTAGAGCCCGGAATAAGTCATGAGCACATTTCTGTTATTTTGTTCCAAAAAAATTTTCTAAAGGTTAAAATTTTAAAGCTGAATTGGTCTATATAATAAAAATGGTTGCAAGATAATGTTCAACTATCATAGTTAGGGTTTGGTAACCCTAATACCGTACTTGTACAGAAGCACACACGCATCCAACAGGCTACACAAATACAAGGTGTTCTATTTAAGTTAAGCAAGTTTTAAGTGGTTGGTGTTATACAGTAGTATTGAAAACGCCCTATGCATCATAACATAAAAGTAAATATTGCAAACAGGATGTCTTAATGAGGTAGTATCAGACAAAGTTGCTTGTTCTTATTGATTTTCCAGTTATTGTATTTTTTGGAGTCTGCAAATCAGGTAAAATCGATTTACCTGAAAAACGGAAGTAAGTAGATATAGGAACAAACATACATTTTTTTATCGTACAATTTAAACATGGAATAAAATACAGGGTGATTCATTTAAAATAACCCAACTTTGATATTGTACGTGTTTCTGGAGCACTCTGTACAGTCCAAAATATTTTTAAAATGTGTTCTCAAATAATCTCGATAAATATAAGTCTTAGGATTTCTTACATTATTTGTCGTTTTAATGCTACAGAATAATTCGGTGGTAGTGCCCCACCCTGTATGAGTAGGAAACTGGTTTATATCCGAGGTTATATAAACTACATTCCATTATGTCTAACCATCAACTTTTTTAAAAGATTCACACGTTCAACAGTAAGTGAAACAATGTAATGTCGCTGTTTTTTAAACCCCCAACCACTAGTTATTGAAAACCATTTGAAAAACCAAATTGACCAGCACCTTTTAAATATCAGGTTGAACATTTCGAGCATTAATAATAATAATCGTTAGAAATGTTAAAATGATACCCAGATCTCTATGATATCGATACATATTGTGAAAAATATTTCACAACTTTCACTAGAATGTATATTGGTCACAAATTCTAAATTATACAGTAAATAAAAAATCCCTACTTAAAATAACTGTCATTTCATTAGCGCTTATTCATTTACCACCAAAAATTAACGGTAGTGATGTCACTAAAAAAGACGAAAAGAAGTTTTCCACTGAAAAAGTAAACACGATTAAAACCAAAGAATATAGACGAGAGTTTTCACATCTACATAGCGAAACTAATTAAGGGGTCAAAAAATTGCTAGTGAGACTATCACTGATTCTGAGTCAGCTATCGAAATAAATTTTTAAGCAATATCCAAAAAGAAGTTTTACAAATATTATCTAAATTAACTGGCAATTCATTTATTTGGTCGGAATTAGTTAACAAATCAGTTTTGTTGTTTGTGCTAGTATTAGGTTGCTGCTCTTATTCGACAAGAAGTCATCAATATATCCTTCTGCAACTGCAGAAGAACGCCATCCTCCACGCTTTCTAAGTGTTATGAAATCATCCTAGAGTTAGCTAGAAGGGTTGCAGGGCTACGTCGGAAGCAATGTCCTAGTGAAATGTCAAGAACTTGTGCATCTTCATTATGGTTCCAAAGAAAGGAATCTAGAGGACTTAAATAAATGAGGAAACCGCCACAACCTACATATATCTATAGAATAAGATGCTGTTGATCCAAAATATTATGCGATTCTGTCAACTTTAGCAATTATCAAAAAATCTTCTGCTGAAAATTACGCATTTCGTTCTTTTGGGACACCTCAGGATTTGGAAAACTCAAATGCGTTTTTCCATTGTAATAATAATAATTTGTGAATGAACAGTCGAACACGTGACAGAATTTATATACATTAAACTACACTACAAAAAAAAGGAAAGAAATTCAATATTAAAATGATCACCGGAACTCAAAACACAGCAATACATAAATGAAAGAAAAAATTAACTACAATTATACATATTTTCACTTACATATGCGATAAATAATGTATGTTGAAGGTGGGAAATATAATTTAATTTATGATGTATTGGTAGTTACAATCGAGAAGAGCCTGTGGCGAACCTCGACATAACGATCAGAAAAAAAATACGGTGACAAAAATATTTTCATTCTTTGTCGAAACCTTATTAAGTCCACGATGTGAATAACTACGGGCAGTATAATAAAACCACACTAATTGTTATTACCTGTTATTTTGATTTATAATTTTACATTAACTACTTACCTAATGTTTAATTTCTTAATAGCCAATTTCCAATTAGTAGAACCTCATAAAGATGTCCAACTTATCGCGAAACTTTCATTTTCTCTTTTTAATTAATTTTTCTAACGCTAAGTAAATAGATGAGCGCTCAATTTTTTTTTGGAGGGATAACTTGTTTTAAAATTCAATTTTTTTAGTGTTATTTTAAACATGTTACATTTAAATTGGATGTCATCGGGAAATGGATTTTCTTGTAATAATATTCTTTTTACAAACACTCCACAAAGCATATCGCACATTGTTTTTTTAAGAGACCTTATATTTCTTGTAAACCGGGCATGAAAAATGAGATAATCCTGGATCATACTTTTCAAAAAGAATATTACTCACAGTAATTTCGGATATTAAAAACCAGTTTAACTATGATTTCATGAAAATATGTTTGTGTTGATGGTTGCAGTTGCTTTGCGGTTTTGGTAGGTTTCATATGTTTTTAGAAATCAAATCGGTGTCGCTGGTTATATTTGCTACCTTCGCAATACTAGATCAAGATGTATACATTGCAACTGGTGTAAGTCTCATGCAAATTCTTCCCTAGAAACGTTCATAAAAAATATATATAAAAATATGCTAGGATGATTTTTTGTATCATTTTTGCATATGAATTCCGCACGTCATAAAATTAGCATAAATTGTAGATAAAAGTCGTTTGAAGAGCATTTAAGTGTGCTGTGCATGCACGAAGAAAATTTCGATACCGATTTGATGTATCGCGTGTATAAAAATGAAATATGAAGGTAGTTATTTATGCCTACTAATTTTTATTGACGCTCATTTTTTCTAAACAAGAAAATGCCTCGTCTAAAATACCGCATCTGTACTTAATTTGCCGAAGCGCAAACATTATTGATTGACATTATTATTAGATGTTATTTCGAGTACCAATTGCCTTAATACCCAAGTGGAATTTTAATTTGAACCCAATGGGATTTTATTTGTTAACGATCAGTTCTCTGAGGATATTAACCGATTTTATGTAGTTTAAACGAGCACTTATAGTACTAATTAAAATCGATACAAAGTTATTTATTTACCTTCGATACTTACAATTTAACGAAAACTCAACTATCACTAGGGAATTGAAAACATCAAACATCGCGAACTTCATTTAGCAATGGAAAAGCACCTAGAGTTCAGCATTTTTTATGATTGAAAAAAGACAAAATAGAATTAAAATTCACACTTACCCGCTCACATGCTACTTGATACTTGTCCAACAGCTACAAAGCCAATTACAAGACAACATCTAAAGATACAGTTTTATTTATAAAATGTTATTAGAAATAGTAAATTATTAATCATAGTAATAGAATAAATAAAATAAACTAAAACTATGTTTATGGGTGAATAAAAATTTAGTTTACCTAGTATAAAACGACAATCAATTACATTATGTAATAATTTATATAACACAGACAAACCAATCCTATGTATTCTGTTACGGTTTTATTTCCTCTATTTAGGACGTAGGTAGTGAGGCGTCTTAGAACGTGTGTCGCAAGTAGTACGGTGCGACAAAAAGTCGTACTTGACGCGTACTCTGCTAAAATACTATCGGTGGAAATTTAAGTCGATTGAATTTTCGAGACGGACCGCAGACATTTTTCCTTTTTCGTTTGATACACGTTCACCAAAAACTATTTAATGTGGGCTTCACAATTTCCAATACAAATTGGCGTTTACGTTTAATCTGGCTACATTCACCGTGAGTATTTGGGTTTCTTTCCTATTTTGATTGCTACATATGCTTTAGCACGTTGTGTTTGGGATCTTATACTCGTTGCGTACGATACTGGGATAACTCTCGAGGGTGCTGGAATAGCTAACTAAGAACCTTCCCTATTAATGAACGACAACACCATGGCTCCGCAGTAATCAAGCCGCAGACTAACAGTGAATGCCACGTCGGCCGGGGTTGGCTGTGTTGCATATTTCCAGCGAGGGAGTCACTTGTGTGCTGTTCTTCTCCGCACGCCTCCCCTAGGAGGAATCCTCTGGGTCTATCTACCTTCTCCGAACTGTCGATACCGTCGCTAGCAGAATACTTTCATTCTTGGAACTACACTCGACGTATTACAGCTAAGATTTAAATCACTTACTCATAAATAATAATGCGTATGAAGCTCGAGTACAGATGATATAAACGGTTGGATAGTTAATATTTAAGTAACTTTTATTCGGTGTATTTTCGTCAACCGGAAGTTTGTTTAAATCAGCTCAATAAGGGCTGGGGTGCTTAATTTAGAGCGGTTGTCGCGGACACAAAAGGCGTTTTGGGTTTGCGGGAGTACCATTTTTTTTGTTGTTTAGATTTAGTGTAACTTGCCGTGTGTAAATGATATGTGCACGCAGAGCCTTAATAGCAGCTACTTTTTCTGTTTAATTTGAATGAGAACTCTTAACTTAAGTCTTTCTATTTCTGTCACATCATCCTACTATTTTTATTTTAAGATTTGTTGGTTATACTGTATTGTTTGTCTCTCTCTCTCTCTGGTTTGTGTTCTATTTAGCATTTTAGATTTTAAGTAAAACCTGTTGATCTCCTGTTGGTCGGTTTTATTTCTTTCTTTGCCCAGCAGGTGGCGCCTTGTTAGACCAGCAGTCAGAATTTTTATAGCTATTTAGGAATCTACGCAACTCCCCGACGAAGCCGGACGCTGCTGCTCTAACTACTATAAATATTTTTATCCTCCACTAATTTAGTGCGCTACATCGAGGTAAATTCCCCTACTTTTTTTTCTTTCTAGGTTGTACCGCTAGAGCCGGTCGCTTCTTTGTTATTTTGTAAACTACAACCGTTACAATTCTTAGAATAAGAGATAACAAATCGAAATTTCTAAGTATTTTTGATGACAATAATAAGGTATTTTAGGAACTTTCTTTGAACTCTTTCAATCTTAATTTGAAAGTGCTCATAATAAGGCAACCAAATTATTGCACTGTATTCAAGACGACTTCTGACTAAAGAAGAGTATTACGTTTTCAGAGTGTCAATGTTCAAAAATTGCTTGCAATTTCGAATAATGAATTCAAGCATTTTTGTTGCAGAAGACACTTTTTGATACATAGATATTAAAAAGCAATTCACTGTCAAAATAAATGCGAAGGTTTTTGGTTTTATAGTATCGAGAAACAATACGATCATCAATTGTATAGTTATGCAATATAGGTTTAAGGTTTCTAGAAAATGTCATTATTTTGCATTTCTTCATATTTAAGTTGAATTTGTTTAACTTGCACCATTTCGAGTATTTATATCAGACTGCAATTTAATGGAATTAATAACAGATTTAACAGTACTAAAGAGTTTTACATCATATGCATACGTTAAGACTTCACAACCAATTGTATCACAAAGGTCATTTATAAATAACAAAAATAAAAGAGGGCCCCAGTTTGTGCCTTGCGGTATACCAGATATTGCATTGCTTTTTTTGTTTTTGTCTTTATCTACGACTGGATAATTACTTGTTATTGGTTAAAGTGGTCCTTGTTAAACTATAAACTTTTGATAATTTTACGAACCTATACGTGTCTAGTTGTTTTCATCTCAGACTAAAGAAGAAAAAAAATATTGTCTCCAGCTCCATGTTAGTTAACTATGATTGTTTAATTGTCTATTTCGGCATATTGATTTAATCTAGATTTATGATGGTATTTATCTACACATATTGCTATTACGATATGTTTTGAAGGAGAGAGAATAGATAGATAGATAGATAGATGTTTATGAAAAACTAATCGTATTTAAATTTTGAAAATTTGTGATAATATGTTATTTATACTGATCTTTAATTTTAAAATAGTTTCGCTTATATTGCACTTCCGGTTGTGCCGGTAGTCGACATCAACTTCTTTATGGTTAATGGAATGATATGTTTTTTATGATATTTTTGTATTTAGCTTCTAATTTAAAACAACTCTTATTAAGGTTTGTAATATCTACTTCGCATAGTTTTTGAAATATTGTTAAATTTTTAAAATGATATTGGTTTGTAGGATATTTTTTAAAAAATCATATTTTTGAACTTTGTTAAGATAAAAAAATTATATTTGGTTTCCTTATAACAGAAGCTTAGTTTTATTCATTACTGTGATCAAAATATGTTCAGTGTGTTCAGGATGTCCACCATTGATTATCAAAGTAAGCGAACTTCAAATAGCAACAAGTCAATTTTTTTAAATGGAACATACTAAACATTATTTAACAGGTTGATTCAGAAATTTTTTTGTGATGGATTGATATAAGCATTACCTGTACTTATCTCATACGGTTTACAAGTTATTACTTATTTTTATAAAATTTATGTTTAATTTGGTAATATCTAGCTAACTATGGAAAAAAATAATGCATTATTGGTAATATGTAATATTGTAAAATAATAAAACAGATCTTCCTCTTCAAACATATTTGACTTGTTGGTACCAAATGGACGGAAATCCGGCTCATAGTACACATACTGTAACTCAAGAACTAACCAATATGTTTGGTAAGGTGGATGGGTCGTTACGGTCTTTTACGTTGGTCTCCAAGATTACCAGATCTGACTCCTTGCGATTTTGACTTTTGGGGTAAATTAAAAGATATTGTTTACGCAACTCCCGTAAGTAATTGTGAAGAACTGGTAGGTCGAATAAATTCGGCAGTTAGAAGAATTAATAGAAGTGAGAACTACTACACAAGAAGTGCTACGAAGACTTCATCTTTGTTTGAGAGAAAATAAACGTCATTTTGAAGAATTTAATAAATAAGTTTTTTGTAGATATTAACTAATTAAAAATTAATTTTATTATTTGTTTATTTATTTATTCGTATGGTATTTGTAACCTACATTGCTCCTACCGTTAAACATTTTTAATTTTTGTCTTGCACCACTACCTACAAATAAATATCTTGCTACCAATGCATACTTATATTTTTTCCATAGTTAGCTAGATATTACTACATTAAAAATAATTTTTATAAAAATACGTAATAACTTCTAAACAGTATGAAATGAGTACAGGTAATGCATATATCAATCGATCACAAAAACATTACTGAATCAACCTGTTAAATAATATTTAGTATGTTCCATTTAAAAAAATCGACTTCTTGCTATTTGAAGTTAGCTTACTTTGATATTCAATGGTGGACGTCCTGAATACACTGAACATATTTTGATCACAGTAATGAGTAAAACTAAGCTTCTGTTATAAGGAAACCAAATATATTTTTTTATCTTAATAAAGTTCAAAAATATGAATTTTTAAAAAATATCCTACAAAACAATATTTTTTAAAAATTTAACGATATTTCAATAACTATGCGAAGTAGATACTACAAACCTTAATAAAAGTTGTTTTAAATTAGAAGCTAAATACAAAAATACTATTTAAAACATATCATTCCATTTAACATAAAGAAGTTGATATCGACTTCCGGCACAACCGGAAGTGCAATATAAGCGAAATTATTTTACAATGAAAGATCAGTATGAATAATATATTATCACAAATTTTCAAAATTTAAATACAATTAGTTCTCTATAAACGTCTAATAGGCCACTTTGTTTGAGACACCCTGTATACTGTATTTTGTTTCGGTTAATGTGGACTCCAGTTAAATAGTGAGCCATCGACGAAAATTACCATTTTTTATTTTTACTGTAACAACCTTCTAGATGTAATTTTGTCTGTCAAATGTATAATTTTCCGAAAAATCACAAATTACAATACTATATTTTATTGATGTCAAATTGTCTTTCCATCCAGGCAAAACACAGATATCAGGCTAAAAAGGCACTTACTTACTTTGCTCTGAGTTCCGCTTTCAGAACACCTTTCTACGCAATCCGCTTTCCGTCCTGTTAATTATCTTGAGTACCCTAAAATTGTTCTTGGACTTGATTTACCTGATATTATTATTTCTTTCTGTTACGTGGTATTCTGGAGACAGTGATTGAATTCAGGTTGAAATCGTTTTCTTCATGACAATTCCATACGACAGGCTTTTCTGTAAAATCCAAAAAAGAGGTCAAGTGATTGCGTTCGTTTTGATTGCTATATAATACTTCGTTTTCTTGGTGTGAATACTTGACTGAATGTCTCAGTAAAGTCTACAGCACTGAACTGTTTATTTTCTCACTTATGCTTTCAAACACTGAAACCTCACCCGCACGATTAATTATTATATTCCAGCAACAACCGACTACCGACCAGGTATCCGAAGACGGACTAAATTTGAGCAATACCTGTATAGGAGGTCTGAAAAAGCCGCCACCGTACCCTACTCGTATATAGAAGGGGCTGCAACCAATATTGCCCTGTACACCGAAGACTCCGATTTAATTAACTTCATAATTCCGTACTGTATTTATACATTGGACAAAAAACCGCCGCACACAAAACAATTTAAAAAAGCAATTGTTGCAGCAATCAATAACATTCACTAACGTTTGATTCACCGATATTTCAAAGTCAAGTAAGCCTGGTCTGGTCTGGCCTGGGTGAAACACACTGGTACCAACCAACAGATATACCTGGTGACAGAAAAGTTCCGTTTAGTTAATTCTCGTTAAAAGTGTGTAATTATTTTTTTTATTATGTTATCGTTTTATTTATTGAGTTCTTAATGTATGTTGTTTGAATCCTGGACAATTTTTTGTCCACCTGAACCTACGCAAGCATTGTTCCTAAACCAGTAATACTAGCATCTGTTTGTAGGGTAAACGGAATGCTGAAGTCGGAACAAGTTAAGATGGGACTGGTTTAGGAGCAGTGCTTACGCAGGTTCAGATGCAGAAGTAAATTGTCCAGGGTTCAAACAATATATATTCACAAACTCAATCTTTAAAACGGTAACAAAATAAAAATAATTTTGCCAATAATTTATCCACAAAGTTTCTTCGAAAATGTTTCGAATATATTGACCAAATTTGTAATACCCAACCATTTATCACAATTTCTTAAATAGCGATCTTATAATAGTGGAGGGGTTACAAATTATTTTAAATACACTCCTTGCTACTTATAATTACAGAGAACAATACTTGAATCTGCAGTGATCCTTGTGGTATACCCAAACAAACTTATTTTTTGTTTTATTATTCAGGATAATTATATTAACTGGGGAAGGTTATTGTTGCAATAGTCATATCTGAATTTTAAAGTTAATTGAATCTATACTATGAATTTATCTGCCAGCTTCTCAATTATTGGTTAATAATACAGTTTTTCGGTTAGGACCGATTCATCTTCAATATTAATACCTCTCCTGTTTTTTTTGTAATTTCAGGGATGAATATTTCTTTTATTCATGATTTATTAGTATAGATTTTAAACAGTTTTGTAACGGTAACCTTTCACGAATATTCCTCCAAACTATTCCGGCTGAGAAAATATTTTTTACTGAATGCATTTGAAGAATATTCGTAAACTATTCACACGTATACACGTTTTTCGACTTCACGTGGGATGATTCATGTTAAAATTGAAAATTAAATAACAGTATGAAGGTGCTAAAATATAGTTTATAAAATGAATAAGATTAGTATATAAAACTACAGGTTCTCAGATGTCATTTATGAATTCATGTAAGAACCTACATTTAACTGGTGTCGCCATCTTTTGGAAACATCGCCACCTATGGACTAATGAATTGAAATGAACTATATAGCATATTATAACATATTATAACTGTGAAATCTGCAACAGCACATTAAAAGCTATTCGTATACATGCAGAATTTCCACCAACTGAATCAAATAATGGCCAGCATAGGTCACACATTTAAAATCAGCACTCATAGAAACGGGTTTGGCTTA
Organism: Abscondita cerata; assembly: GCA_030710515.1. Taxonomy (NCBI): domain Eukaryota; kingdom Metazoa; phylum Arthropoda; class Insecta; order Coleoptera; family Lampyridae; genus Abscondita; species Abscondita cerata. The sequence goes on from JALBCR010004249.1 coordinate 1,048,923, forward strand.
TTGAGTGAGCTTCATCAGTGTAGGTAGGGCATAGTTTAGAAGGAAATTGATGCACGGATTGAATGAAGCATAAGAGAACTTGTATGTCTAAATTGAATATTCGTGTGAATTATAACAGAAATTAAGTTTATTTATTAATGAAACGACTTTAAAGTTAATTAGATTTACTACATAAAACTGTTTTGCAATTCACAAAAGTTTCTTAATTAAAACGATTCTGAACAATAATTTGCTGTAAAATCAAGGTAATGTAATTTTTTTTTAATTTTAATTGTTACTGGATAATAAAAAGTAAATTAAATTTTGAATGGCAAACTTCGTTTATGTAAGAGCAATGAAATGGTGAAATGTAACAAACAGTACTGGTAGTTAAGCAATGGAAGGAATCGTCGAAGTTAAATCAAAATGCAACGCATTAAAGCCGAGCTTTACCAAACGTTATTCATTTGTATGCGAGCTGAATATCCAACGTACTTTAATTTAATTGGTCTTTGATGTGCACAACTTCTGTTTGCGCAAAGCTTCACTTATTGCAAATAAAATGTAATGCTTCCAGTTCGTTTTATCAATTGTTAATTTACATAAAGAACTAAAGAGCGCCAGCGTTAATTGAACTTTATGGAATAATTATGACAACATTATTTTCAATGATTACAACTAATTTGGTGCCATTAGAAAAAAATAGAAAAGAATTGGTAAGTAATAAAACGCCAAAGAGGGTGGTTACGAAATGAAATTGTTAGAGATAGGCAAAGGTTGCCGAGGTCTCTTAAGTGTACTCTTGTAAAGGTTGTTTGTGTTTTAGTCAGATATTTTTTACGAACGACTGTAATACATTCAACGTATACAAAACTTGTCAACATAAAAAGTTGCTGTAAAAAATTGTATTGTGGAGAAACCTCGACAAAGGTAAGGCGAGACGAACGAAAGTACACCAAATACAAGACTACATTGTTTACATTCGTGTATGGTTCTTAAAAGAAGTTGATGGAAAATACTTCAAATTGCAGATTATGTACTAGACGTTTGATAATACTGTGGGTTATTTTAATTGCTCACTATTAGAACTAAATTTTAACATGAAAAAACACAAGGGAAATATTAATAAGAGATGAGGCTAGTTTAATGGTACAGTAGAACGTTATGTAACGATGATCGTGTTCGAGTATGTAGTGGAAATTGTTACGACTTTAAATACTTTCGTGAACAAGGCTTTGTATTAACCACGAACTAGAACTGTTAATTACATTCGGAATATTTGAGGACAAAGAAGTATCCTGGGAGACTTTTATCCATTCATTTAAAAACAAGGAATAAAATAAAACTATCAGTTAAACTGAAGAAAAATTTAGAATTGCAGACTTCCAAAAGGACTACTTTAACATTTCTTTTTTAACAATGTAAAAATTAACAATTTTATTTATGCATGTGTAACTCTACAAGTCATATCAAAATCGCTTATAATATGAAGGAATTAGGAAATTTTAGAATGATTCCTTTATAAAATATTCTACTCCTATTGTACACTGTGGAAATTATAGATACATAATTTAGTAAAGAACAGGATTATCTGTGTTGTTACTAAAGTCTTTTTGCTCAACAGAAATAATTAAATCACTTTATTAACAATTTTCAGAATGTTAAGACAATCCTTCTGAATATATCCAGGTTTCATCAAGAAGTACTAAGATAACTCTGCTCTCATGTTTCGATATAGTTTTTAAAAACCGCACACGCGTAACTGTTCTTTTCTAAAAATAACTCATTTTCTGCTTAAGTATTAACAGTATTTAAGACATACATGTCATTTTAGCCCTTCAGGCATGACGCTTGTTTTATATTTGTTACGACTTCTCTTAATGGTTGTTGTAATAGAGAAATTATTTGTTTATTTTGAATATTTTTTCTTAATGTTTGCACATCAATTTTAAAACTTCAAAGGTTCTTATTGAACTGCTCCATCACTACACCGTAAAGAAGTTATCTCTTTCACGACAAAAATATTCCCTTTGAGAACAATTTTTTCACCAATCGCTATTATAACGTGTTAAATTCTTTCTACTTTCTTGAGGATGCGAATACGATTCTCTTCCATGTCTGTTATCTTTTTCTAATTAAGTGTTTATATTTAAGAAACACAATAATATGTAGTGTAAATAGTAAATACTGTCAGAATAAAACTCCAAAATATTACCTATTATACGAAATGTAGATACTAAAATTGTTTTGTTAATTTGAGATGAATGCATTTATGGTTCAAAGGACTAGTTCGAGCTATTTGTTGTTCTACAAGTACGTTGAATACTATTGTACTTTCGTTGCAGACACCTACCCCGGTAAGCAATATTTAAACAATATTAGCTTCTGTGATAGGTGTCAATGATCAACTCATTTAATGGGATGATCGGGGTGCAGATGGAATTCACCCTGTTGATCTATTCTTACCGAGGTAACCAGCACGTCAACCGTGCCAGGTTCTACGGAAGGTAGTACTTGATCAGACTTTTGGCGAATGATGATTTTATTTAATAAATTGAACTGTTTATATACAATAAAAGTGTGACGTAAATTACGTGTGTTTTATAAAATGTTTATTCTTAACCTACGTCTTGCTTGTACAAGTATGAATTATTTTGCTGAGTTTTTTTATATTGTATTGCATTATTTCTAGGTCAAACCATTTTAACTAATTAGTTAATAATTTGATTTTTATGTTTAAAGGAACTTTAAACAGTTGTAACTGTTCTTCGCAATTTGTAATTCTGTTTCCACGAATAACAGAAATGCATCATTTATTGCTAAACATATTTTCAAATATACACTGTGTCCAATTAAGTTGGAACCATATGGGAAACTTTTATATTCTTAGTTTTATGAAAAAAAATCTTCCTTCAGAAAAAGTTGTGTATGGTCTAAAACTTAAAATATAACTATCAGATATCAAATATTTTGACCGTATATACAAGGTTTGTCAAAAAATATGAAATTAACTCAAGAGTAAAGTACCTTTATTTTTAAGAATATTGACAATTGTTATTCAAAAAATAATCATGATAGAAAACTATTGTCAGATATCCAATATTATTCATCTGTCGTGAAAAAGTAATTTTTGGTAATTATTAAGTTGCAAATGAAAAAATAAACAAGTTAAACTAAAACCTAATAAATAACATTTATAACATTATACTGGAAATAAAACAATTTGTTTCTAATTGAATTAACTAAATCCTGAATATATTCATCATCTTTTTCGAAACACTTAATGGTTCGTCTATCAAATTCCCTTATTACATTCTTGACCATATCTGCCGTAATTTTCACCTTCTAATTAGTTGATGTTATTTTACAGCAACAAATTAGCAACAAATATTCTTGTGACATTCACTCGTTTTCTTATACGCAATACGTTTTTTTAGAGGGGGTGGGTCCAGCTTTACGTTAAACTTGCCCCACCCACTTAATTTCTAATTTACTCTTGTTCTTCATGAGCAACAAAATTTTGAATACGGTAATAAATTAGCACATAATTAGCATTAATTTTTATAAGAAGTCCTATCCTTTTTTCTGTTGGTGGGGGGTCTAACTTAATGGAGGTAACAGTGGCATGCTTCTGTAATTTCTTTTTTAAATGGTCAATATTGTGAAAAGGTGTTTACTGGTAAGCCCTATATTTTAAGTAACCCCATAAGAAATAATCTTGAGGGGTTAAGTCTTTGTCATTAAATATACTTTCAAAGTATTCCCTCACAGCTACTGCGGTACGGCATCTTATTGAAACCATATACGTTGACGATCTACTAAGGATAATTCTCCAATAAAATCGTTGTATAATTCATTTTGTAAAAAAAAATTAGATAAGGTTAAGCATTCATGGAATGTCGAAAAAAATATGGTCCTATTACTTTATTTTTATAAATAACATACCGTACGTTGGTCTTGAATGAATATTGGTCGCGAGTTTTGATTGTAAAGTCAGGATTACTGTCACACCACCAGCGACAATTTTGTGAACTGATAGTTCCATTTGATGTGAATGTTGCCTCATCGGTAAAAATTATATTTCTTAATAAAATAGGATACTCTTCTAATTCTCCTTGTATTAACAAGTAAAATTCAAACCTTATGTGATAATCTCTTTCTTTCAATGTATGAACAAACTGGTGTTTGTATGGATAATATTGGCTACTTTTTAAAATGTTTGCCATTGTACCTCTACTTATTTCATTTCTGATCAATGACATTCTTTTTCTCAATGACATTGAAGGATTTTCTAAAACAGATAGCATCACTAGTAATTCCGTGTCCTCACTAGCAACACACTTCTGACGTTTGTTATTGAAATTATTTTGAACACTTTCAAACTTCTTAAATTTATTTACAATTTTTGTAACTGTCGAATGCTGAATATTTCTATTCGGATGTCGGTTGTTATAAATAGTGGTTACATCACGATGAGTCTAATAATTATCTCGCGCACCAAAACTATTTGAATTTTCTCCTCACAACTTAACAGAGCCACCATTTCTTGTATTTTACAAATTCTAACTAGCGATTTCACGTTTGTCGTCAGTACATCATTCTGTTCGCAAATTGCTAATAAACAGAATTTGTCAAGGCAACCTAAATTAAATTTTTATCGGCAGATTACAAATGTTAATACAGAGAAGTTAATAAAAATTTTAAAAATTGCTTTTTCGTGGCAAATTGATAATATTAGATATCTGAGAATAGTTTTCGATTATAATGAACTTTTTTAATAACAATGGTTAATATTATTAGAAATAAAGGTACTTTACTCTTGAGTAAATTTCATATTTTTGACAAATTTTGTATATACGATCAAAATATTTGATATCTGATAGTTATATTTTAAATTTTAGACCATGCACAACTTTTTATAAACAATTACTTTTTTTTTAAACTAAGAATAAAAAAGTTTCCCATATGGTTTTATAAAAATCTGTGACATTTTATTTATAAGATGTGGAGTAAAAATCAGATACGTGTATGAAAAAAATTCACATTTATTAAGAAAGGTGCACCGCGAAGTAAAATTGAAGTAAACATTTCAGTATCGTTCAATAATAGTTAAATGAATCTAACTGCTAAGCCGTTATACGAACGCTACCTACGAGAATACGTCGGACAAAAAGGGGTACCGCGCACACAAGTTCCTTAAGACGAATTGAAAATTCTCACTCTTACAAAAAGAAAATGAAATTGCTTTTTAGAAAAAAAAATGGTTTAAACAAAAGCTATAGACAATAGAATTTCCAATAACTTTTCTCCCTGAACTTTTTTTGTATAATTGATATTGGTGGAGATGTTGTTACAACATTTATTGTCAGGTGATTGTTATATCTCAGTATTACTTATCGGATCAAAAAATAGTTTAAACAAAAGTTGTGTATAATTAAATTACAGAACTTTTATTTGAAATAAAAATGTGTAAAATGAATATTTTTCTAAATATTTAAAAAAATTGTGTAGTTAACGGTCCTTTTGGCTACGTAGATTATGCCCACAATCTAATCTGATCTGCGAAATTATAAATAAATAGGACGGGTGGTTTTCTTGATTTCTTGTTTACATACAGACGAACTGCCGATCGACCGGCCATCGAACATAAATTTTTTTTGCTTCAAAATGAAAAAAAAGTGAATAACATTTTTGGTTTGGAAACCGTCACATAATTCCCCCTCTTATTTATAAAATGTGCAGTAAAAATGCAATTGAACTTAACAGACCTATTTTATTTATCGAATTGCTGCAATAATTATCGTTTATTATGCAAGCAATAAGAATTCAAACATTCTCGATTCTCATACACGATTTTAGATTCTCGTGACACCAAGATTAATATTAGTAAATGCAATTCGCTGTAGGAAGAAGACGGTTTATGCAATAAAATGGTTACGATGTAAAATCAACAAAATACATAAAAATGTATTAATGTTAATTTTATGCATTATTAACTTTTTCCGCATTCATACAATATGTCAAAAAGTAATATATATTTTTGAATCAGAACATATTGATAAATCTTTCGATTTAGCGTAAAACAACGTTTATTATCTTTTGGCAACATAAAAATTTATGGTACCAATCTTGTTATTTGATAAAATTTCGAACTCGAAAAAAAGCAAACATTTTAAGGAAATCTCGATAAGTATGTATACAGCATATACAAAATCAAATTCACTTTTAGTTGAAAAGTTGTCAAGGCGTTTTTCTTTCGTCAGCTGTTATATATAAATATTTTTCCCGACCGAAGATGGCAATATGTAAAAGAATTTGAAATCTATAAAATTTTGTAGCTCGAAATTCGCATCCATTTAAATTTTCGAAGGAAGAATTTAATTTTTGTGTTTTATAGTTGGCAAATAGTTTGAATTTGTACAAATATTTCAGCATCTCGTTAAGCGCCGAAACATTAAATAAAACTCATGTAATACTAGCGGTTTTATTGGTTTGTTCCGGAGAGCTCCGATTTCTACATAAACTTTATCCCAGATTATCTGTTAGTGCATGTCAGTAACTACAATGTAAAAGAACTTTATAACTTGTAAATATTTATTGTTGTTTATCGGATGTATGTTCTAGGTACACTAACGGATATTTAGTAACATGATAATGCGGTAACTTGAACATATGGATATGTTAATATTGTTAGCGAAATGTTCTCTTGGTGTAGCGAAATTCAATTTCCGAAATAATTTCTACATAAATTTAACAGTCAGCTGACTACTATGAAATTTAACCAAATCAATTATACTTTGTAACAATGTAATTTAATCTTCTGCTGTATGCAACACGAGACCAACTGAAAGTAGTATCGGACATAGCTGCTTTTGAAATCGAAATCATCTTCCACTTTAACTATTATTGATATGTACTCATTCGATTGGTAGGCAGGTTTACTTGAATGATTAATTTTATTCTAGTTTAAGTATCTTAATGACTTTGCGAAAATCTAAATACCCACTAATTGACTTTTTCAATATCCCCGGCGTATTTTTTACCGTTGCTTCTTCGCCTACTTTCTAAATTAAGTAAACGTCTTGTGTTTACTCTATCTCAAAATGATATTATTCTGAGGACTGACCTTATCTTATATCTCTGCGATTTTCTTTCTCTATTCCAAAATGTACTACTTGTCACGTAAGTTGCATTGAAAAGTTAACTTAATTAAAAACTAAACAAATGAAATATTTTGGCAAACGGAATCACGGTCAGTTTTATTTTTAAAAGAGGTCAATGGTACCACATAAAATTAAAACTATGAATTTGAAGCCTACATTAATGTCTTGCTAACATAACAACTTTAATTTAATTCAAGAATAGTCAATAATTTCAAAAGGATTTGTAAGTATCGTCAGAATAGGCAAATCTCGTAGGAAAAGGAGTGTTAAAATCTTCGGTTTGGAAACCGCCTCATAACTCTCCATTGTATTTATAAGATATGGAATAATATCCAACGTATTTTATCTATTTATTCGTATGGTACATAATTTTTTATTATTATATTGTGATGTAAGTGTTATGTATGGTGTGGAAATTACATAAATTTAACTATTACCTTTTAATTCGCTTGTTTATAAGTTTATTTAAATGAATTTATGAATTATAAGTAAAAGTATGTACCTAATTCAAAAATAAAGAGCTTTGAAGTTTAACATTTGAAGTTTAAATTTTGCATAGAATTTAATACAACAAACTCACTGTAAAATTTTATATCAAAATTAAATAATTGGTTTTTTATTATATTTCTGATTTTATGGCTATTTTAATAATTAATTATTTATTTTATTTTCAACGGAAAAAGAAAAAAATTATTTAATTTTGAACAACAACTATAAAATTCGCTATAAATTGTTGTAAACTATCATCGTTGTCGAGGCGGTACTGAAATGATAAAAAGCCTCGACTCACAGCTCCATCTTCCAATTTTTTGTAGATGTTCATATTCATTTTTCCAAAAATCACCGACCAATTTGTGTTGAAATGTGGCATTAGGTAGAAATTAAATGAAATGATTACATGGGTAAAGAAGACTCTTAATAACAAAGATAAAATAACTTGGCAACAATGCAATTTATCACTGTTAGTTTAAAACTTTGGTTCTAATTTCCAATCAACTTTTTAATTGGTAACCACAGCATTAGTGGAAGCTTATGTTGTTACGCGATGCAACTTAAAACGCAATACGGGGTCGCAAAGTGCCAAACTAACTCAACGGCGAGGGGAGGGTCTAGAAAAATGTCTCTTACTTACCTTTATAGATGACTAAAGGTCCTTATCGCGCGTCAGATTAGGGGTTTTATTGGGCGCCACTCAGATCTTTTCTAAATCTACGCAAATGCTTACTAAAAATCCGGAAAAACGTAAACACTTGAAAGGAAACATTTTTAAAGAAAGAAACATGAATTACGTGTGGTTTTCTATTGAAATGCGAGTTTATCTCTTTGATTTTACCACGGGCGTGTTTTTTTTTACATTAAATGCACCTTAAAATTATAGCGCTACCGCACGTCTTAACAAGGATTATACCTAAGTACTATTTACAGGTTCACATGTTCATAAAACGAAGTGGGACTGTGGATTTTATTTAGAACAAAATATTAGTTCAGCCTCAACTTGAAATTCACTCAATTCGCTTTGTTCGAACAACAAAACTAACAAACAAAAAAAAACGCACGGACGTTATAGTCCGCAATCGTTATTTTGACTTTACTTTTGCAAACCGAGTCGTTCCCCCGTACGTAATCACCAACAATACTTTAACCCTCGCATACAAAGCACTGTTCAATATTTAGCGATTGTTAAAAATAATAACAATTATTATTCGCTACAGTTTTGTACTTGTTGTTAGTTACATAGTACCTCGAGTTTCGAATCTGCTTATCGACTTTTGCCTTATTTACAGACTGATTCTTTAAATATACACATACAACTTTCACGCTTGTCATGGATCAAACAAAGAGTTCATTGAATCACCGATGAAATGTGGCCAAGTCTTCTAAGACAGCCTTTTATAAAATCCATCAAAATAATCATTTCATTCAAGCTTAATTGTGAGCACGACGAAAAAAATATCAAAGGGCAAAGGAAATAAATATTGCGGCGACGCGACGTGGGAACGAAACATACTGTTTTTTAACACAAACAGAATATACTTAAAAATACCGTACAACCCACTTAAAACGAATACTTCAATGAGGCCAATATAATTTACGCGTAAAAAAAAATTATTTCTACCAATCAGGTGATAATGTTGCAAGAACTAACAACTACTCTAGCTAAAATTACAAGCGTATAAGCGTTGATGGTCGATTGAAAATTACAGATTCCCAAAGAACTGGAATTTTTTTTGGAGATTGGGTTTTTTTTGGGTTGAGATATTGAAGTCAGAATCACAGTTTTGACGCGCTATTAGTCTTGAGATTTTGATTTATTTCGTGTCCTAAATTATTTTAATTTGTTACAAAGTTGCGAGAATTTATTTTTCTCGTTTTCAAAATATTTGAGAAGGCTTTATTAAGTTTGTGATACTGATAGATTTTTGCTGGTTTTTGTAACTTTTACGATAATTATTTTATATACCGGGTGACCCAACCAAACTACAAAGTTTGATTACTCCGTTATTAAACAAGATATTGACTTCTGGATTTTGTATTTAATGGATATCTAATAGTTGCACTTTTTAAAAATATTTTTCCCATATTCAGGTGGTTCTATACTAGGTAACTGGACCAAAGTTGGGTTTTTTTGAATGAAACATCCTGTATATCTACACATATTTGGATTTTCTATTGAAAAATAACTTGAGTTTGTATTCATGATTTCTAGTGCCGAAAAGTTTCTATTTTGTTTTGAACCTGCGACTCAAAGTGCGAACTGTCGGTTATATTTTATTCAAAGGAATGGAACTCTTAACTGCAACGTCTATCTGTAACAAAAGCGAAAACAGCAAAACGGCACCAAAACTATACCGGACACGTGTTTCAACCGATCGGTTCGCTGATGATGATAGCTTAGCTATTGAAACACGTGTCCGAGTATAGTTTTCTGGTGCAGTTTTTTTGGTGTTTTTCCTTTTGTTACATTATATTTTATTGATTATAATATGGTACACAAATGCGCTCAACGTGGGGCCAGAAATATTTACTCTTTATTTATTTATTTTTCTTTTTAGTGACTATTAGTTCTTTTTTTAGTTATCACTTACATATGAGTTTTGCTTTCTTGTTTTGAGAACAAAAATTGCTTCAGAAAAACTTAATAAGTAATTTATTAAATTTCATAAATCAGTATAGTACAGGCCAACTTTTGAGACAAATTAAACAGCGAAAACAAAAATTTGCTTTGTTTTGACAGATGTGCTGTGTTTTATTGTTTTAAATTATTGCATCGCCTACTTACAAAAGTGCAAACTAACAAATTCGCTTGTAATTCCGTAATTTTCTAAAAGAAGTCCCTGCATCAAAAATGAATTTGTTTTCGCTGTTTAATTTGTCCCAAAAGTTGGCCTAATGCTAAGTGAACAGTTTTGCTCTAACAGTAATAGTTACCGAAATACCCTGCAATCCCATCGAAATCGGTCCACCCCGTACAATGTTAAATCGATCCGTATCCTATCGATGGTTTATAGACGGACATAAAGAGCAAAACTTTTTCCGTGCATATTATTTACTAATTCAATTATTTTAACGGTAATTTTAACCCTTTATATCTTAAATTTGTTTGAGTACTTAACACTAAAACTTTGTAGAAATGTATCTAGTAATTGATTCGTTTTATTCTCTAAATGTAATTTAAAACGTTCTTGTACTGAAAAGAAAAGGAATAATTTATCATTTCGAGAGTACAAATAACTATTTATTTACGACATCGATTGTTCCGACGTTTTTTAGATATCACTTAGTGCTCAATGAAACTTGAGAAATCGTCGTTCTAAAAATTACAATGAAATTCCTGAAATAATATCCTCGACTCGTTCTTTGCCAACTAGCAGAAATTGTGCATTTAACAGCGCATAAAAGGGCTAAGAACTAGTCCGCCAAAACAGTATTATTAAAAGATACGTATCTTTTTGAGTTCGTTCTATTTAAACAAAATTATGAAACTAACGTTGTTTAATTCAATTTCAAATTCAAATTGTTTTTTTTATCTATGAAAGTGTATTTTAATTAGAAACTTCTGCATACAATTTTAAAATAAAGTTTCTTTAATTATGGAGCAATTTATTTAATTGAAAAGTTTGAAATTAAAGTTCTTAAAAACTAATAAAGCTATTCTCACATTTGAAGTACATTCAATTGAATTTCTTCGTATTTCTTTTGGCTATTTTAACTTATTGCGCAAGTCTTCCATTATTCTAAGAAAGAAGTTATTATTTGATGTATCAATAATAACCACGATAAGATTATCTGAACATAAATAGACTTTATTGTTAGATAAACATTAATGAAACAATAATACTTATACATTGAAAACTCTTACGGCGTCAAGAGTACAGTTCTATTCTAATTTGTGTTGCACGGGAAGCGCTAAATAAATTTTTATTCTTCTTCCTGTGGGGGATTGCAGTTTGTTGGGAAGTGTTACTTCGTAATATATTTTTTTTGTTTTGAAAGATTTTACGAGAATTTTTTCAATTTATCTGCTTGTTTCTTTTTTTTTTCAACAAATTCAGCACCTCTAACTCGTAGTAACGATTTGCTCATTTATGTTGGGTTTCTGGCATTAGAATTAAGAACAAATTGCACTAGACATTACCTAAATTTTGTTAAAGTGGGTCGAATTTTTACTCCGTTGCTTCAACTACTGTCTAACAGTGATAGTTTTCTTAAATCGCCACAATATTAACATTTTCTTTTTTTTGCAACGTTGTATCTAAAAAGTGTCTACCATCGATAGACAATTTTTACCTCTTAATAAACCTAAATTCAGCTCGGTAACTTCAACGATTGTCCATTTGCGACAGTTTTTGTGAATCGTTGTAGTATAAAGATAATTGAGTTAAATTTATAATTTTTTCCAAATTCCACAAGTTTTAATAGATTGAAATTAATCAAAGTTCTTGAATTCATTAATGTTGATGGCATTTTATTTTTATGTCACTCACTAACTTTAAGAAACCTTGATAAAGCTCCTATAGGTTTCAGTGAAACGTCCACAAATTGAAACCAGTATAGTTGTTGAATAATATGGTCTTGTAGGACTCTTTCTTTGTGGAGGTAGGAAGGACAAACAACTCAATGAGTGATTTCCTCTCATTGTGAAGGTTTTTCACAACAAGGGGCGAAACGTCGGAAATTACGGCCCATTGAGTTATTTGTCCTTCCTACCTCCACAACGAAGGGGTCCTACAAGACTATATTATTCAACAACTCAATTTTTGGAGGAATACTTACCAGAATTCTCGATATCTTCGTCACATCATGGCAACCAGCATTATTTGTATCACTCCATCCTAAGAAATCCTTACGAAGTATCCATCTGTAATTAAAGTTAATATTTTGGGATTTGTTTTTCGTGTTTGTATAAAAACTAAGAAAGATACGAACAAAATATTCTGGGCAGACAATTAAATTTTCTTTAAAATGAGTTTAGATTTAGCTCCGTAGAGCCAAAACGGTTTCCCTAAGTGTGGCAATTGTCGTGAATTGATGCAATATTGAAGTTAACATGTTATCATTTATTTTCGGTGTTTGTATGAAAACTAAGATATGTTCAAACCAATTGCCCAAATATAGACACATGATTTCCTTTAAAATTTTATTAAATGACTTAATCTTGAATTCATGATTTTTTATAAACAAATAATTGACGGTAGTCCAACGTTTCTGCGTTTAACCTTGACTCGCCCAAACTTTTTGATACTGAGAAATCCAGTATATGAGATGAAAATAATTAATCGACTCTTATCTTTGAAAGCCTTGATAAATCCCTTACAATGATGGGGTATACGTCGACAATCTCAGTCTATTGAGTTGTTTGTCCAGTCTATCTCTACAAGAACCGGTGTGAAGTTGGCAGCCAAATTTATAGCAGCCAATTTTTAAAAGTTAATCAGCAAGTTTATTCTGGCAGCCACTAGACAGTTTACTAACTTGCCGCAATTCAACGTATTTTAAAAATACCTTTAATGTAGTAGAATTGTTATTCAAAAAAAAAGAAAGACTCTAGGTCTAAGGGTCTAAAGGGTAACATCTACCCCAAACATAGAAAATAATTTATTACGGAGCGAAGTAAATAAATAGCCGCCATCAAACGTGGTTTAGATATTCTGCAAAATAAAAACATAATCGTTCAACAATAGACAATGTATTTTATACTATTTTTTCCAACTGCATTTTATTTAAGAATGTCAAAATTTTGTATCTAAATACAGTAACTTTGTATGGAGTGCTGCTAAAATATTATTCAACTCATTTGAACTGAATAATAAATATAAAATTATTATCGCATGCATTTGGAAAAACAGATTATTTTATTTTTTAGTGTTGCCCCTTTAGACCCTCGTGCGAGTCTTTTTTGTTTTTGAATAATAATTCTACTATCTTTAAGTTATTTTTAAAATACGTTAGAGTGCGGTTAGTTAGTAAACTGGCAAGTGGCTGCTGGAATAAACTGGCTGCTTAATTTTTGAAAATTGGGTGCTATAAATTTGGCTGCCAACATCGCACCGGTTCCACAAGAAGGGTCCTGTAAGACCATATTAAATTATATTTACATTTGATTCTTTTCGAGTGGTTAGCTCATTTAAAAGCGTATATAGCATAGAATGACGGTTTGTATGCCAAAGGGAAATTTTATAGGAGAATTTGAATTGTTTATGGTATCATTTATAGTTTTGTCACTCAGTGGATCCTACGATTTCTTACTGATGATCGGATGAATTTCATTATGACTGTATCTTTATAACATATAATGTGTTATGATCAGCAAAACAATGCCTTTCTAGTCAAATTATTTCCGGTGATAAATCTTGGTCATATCACCACCAAAAGTTAGTGAAAGTGATTCTCCAAGAAGTGTGTATGACTTGCTTTCTTGCATTTCAAATTCTCCTGTATCGATGTCATTCCGATTAATTTTTTGATGCTATCTTTCATTTGGTATTATCTGTTTATATTTGCATGTTGGAGTTTTTTTTATTATTATTTGGAATATATCATCATTTCCTGAACTCTGTCGCTGTTTGATTAAGTTTTTTTAAGTACCAGGTGGGCCAAAAGAAGTCACCCGATGTTCTTTAGCTCTCTTTTTTTTCTAAATGAAAAACTCGATTCGGTTTTTTGATTATGTTTATTTGAACTTTTGCAATTTTATTGGTCAAGTCGAGTAGATATTTGTCAAGTGGTCGCCACCAGTATTGATGCACATTTGTGCCCGTATTATCGCATTTTCCATGACTTCGCCAGATTTCCGGTGATAACTCTTTGCATTCTCGTCGAATATTCTCCTTAAGGGCTGCTATTGTTTGAGGCTTGTTGGCATAAACCCGTGACTTCCAGTAGCCTCAAAGAAAAAAGTCTGGGACGGTTAAATCAGGCAAATTTGCTGGCCGACAAATCGCCAAAACGCGAGATTACGGGACTAATTTATTCAATTAAAACACAATTATTCCACGTTCTTGTGGAGTATAGCGCTCCATTGCTTGTTTGTTTGTATTCTGCATCTATCTAGTTCACAAATGTCAAATATGATTGACGTACGACGTCATTTGCAAAAATGAGAGCATCTTCTAATAGGGTGATTTCTTTTGGCCTACCTAGTATAATAAAACACACACGTTACTGAACTATGTACATTTTATTCAGGATACGAGTTATTAGTTTTACAACCAAATCTTAACTGACTAAAATGACATATGAAACGACGAGCTTCTTGGAAGCTAGATTATCGCTCCTGGAAAATCAAGGTTTTGTTTAACGTGCGTCACTTGACTAAGCTGATGCCCATCACGTCTCACACTGCAGGTGACTACTTAAATTGTAACGATGCGTTTTTATTTCTAAGTATCGCACCGTCACCAAATTAATTTGAATAATTAATTGTTAGGATAAGACCGATTTCGTTTTTAACTGTTTATTAATTTTGTATCTTATTAATGGTAAACCCAAAGCGAAAGATAGCGGGCGACACGTTGTACAAAATCCGATAGCGTCCTGCTTAAACTTTCGTGGGCATGCAGTCTCCTCCCGTAAGCTAGTTGCCCTACTTAAGTTATGCCCTATATAAGCGTGAGCTCTTTCGTTAAAGCGTCAGTTGGGTCCGGATACCTGTTCCGCTTGGTCCTGCGGCTAATAGTGAGTAAGTTCATTTCTCTAGTTTAACCGCCAAAGATACCGCTTTGGCTATTCCTTCCCGACCCCCGCGATGCAGAAATACCGCATTTATGATCCCTTAACTTTCCTTTTTCGTATCCGTGTGTTGTATTTGGGGTGACGCATTCTTGTGCCTTGAGTACACCACTCAAACCATTGTCCAAGTTGGCATAGCGCATTTTGTGTGTCAACTTGGCCATTCCTTTTCATTTTTCCTATCCGTGTGTTGTGTTTAGGGTAACGCATTTTCGCGTCTTGAATACACCATTCAAACCCTTGACCGAGTTGTCATAGCGCATTTTCGTATGTCGACTCGATCACTCCCACTACATACTGAATCCTTTAACAGACCGCTGTTCTGCTTATATACTGTCACCTTCATCCCTATATTAACCGCCGCCCTACTTAAATTACCGAAACCCTCACCTCTATAACCGTCAAACCCGCTGACTGCTTTACTATACTGTTTCTCTGTGAAACTAATAACAAATTATTTCGTGCTAAATAAAGAAGTTTTGACTTTTATTGTATTTTCTTTATTTCTCCGAATTGCCTCTCTTTAGACGATCAGAACACTGAAATTTTTAATCTCTACTGTAGCTGTCCGACGAATAAACGGAGAGTAAACTTCGTCATCATATCTGACGCCCGAGATTTGTCCGTTTTTGTTATTTACATAAACTAACCGAATTAGGAAGCAAGCGTCACAAAATGTACATACTGTACAGGGTGTGGCGCGAAGAGTTTTGATTAAAAGTAATGGCGGATACAGTTGTGTTAAAAATTTGAAATTACGAAGCTGTAGGTATTGGATGACGCTGAGTGGTCTAGTGCATTTAGGAATTAACCCACGATTTTTGTATACATTTTTTTCTCTTAGTCCCCGTTTGAAAGGGTCTCTCTCCTTCGGTTAGTTTAACTTTAAGTTTGCGCACATAAATTTTATATGACAAAAAACTATGTGTTTAATGGGAAAAAGTGCTCTTTAAAGTCGACAGAACGACTTTAAAAAAGGTTTTTTTTTCTTTTTGACTTCTATCTTTTTTCCAGTCGACCTGACGCTTTTTCATAAAAGAACTTTATTAAAGATAAAGTAATTCTAGCATTTCAAAAACAAATTATGTACGACCATTTCTTACCCGCCAATCCACGCGGAAACTAGCTATGTTCCGCACGGGGCTTCGAAACACGTTGCGCCTACGCTCCGCGCTGCATTTCGTCGTAATACGATTTGTCTCTCGTTCATTTATTAAAATAAATGATTGTTATGGATCATACATTGTTTAAATATGCTTATTTGTTCAATAAAAGTTTTGTTGGAATGGATTTTTATTTAAAAAATGGACATTTCGATGGGTTTAATGATGCCTTTATTGTTTCTAAACATTATTCAATTACACTATTGCTATTTGTGCTCTGATACTAATTTATTGGTACAGTAAGAAATTCTTTTTTTAAACGCAGAACTGTGTTTATATTGGAAAAAATAATATTTTGACGGATTTTACCTTTATAAACATATTTTTTTCTGCTTTTCCCCGATAGGCCTACTCTATAGTTTTCACTTTTTTTTAGTGAATTTCTCATCCTGTCATGATATTGATTGCAATCGTCATCTTCATTCTCACCTATCACAGGTGATTGATTAGCTTGCTTTTCTTTTCAATGAAGTGGTTCATCTTGGTAAAGGTACCATCGTTGCAAGTTTATCATCAACTTCGTCGTCTTCGTCATTCAAGTCCTCTACATCTTCTTTCGCGTTTGTTCAAGTTTCTCCACAAAAAATCTTACACAAAACAGAACATTTCAAACCTGCTTTTCGACGTCTACAAGCCCTGCTACAGTTGGTTTTACATCCACAGGTTACACTGTCCAGAAGTACCTATGCGTGGTATCGGTTCCTGATTGGTTGTCATTGACTCTAAGTGCATTTATCTCTGCACTTATCCATTTTTCTAGTTGATACGTTCGAAGGGAATTTTGCCCCGCTGTTGAGCTCGTGGGAGGTAAACGCGATAAATCGGTTTTGGTTTTCAAGTCAGATTGCGAAAACGAGCAGCAAGACAACATTCCCTTCGAACATATCAACTAGTGCAAAAGTGGATCGGTGCAGAGAAAAATATTGATATAATTAAGTATTGTTATGTTTCAACTAAGGTAATGAAATATCTCAAAATGGTTGGATTTTGGTATAGGGAATACCGATACCAAACGAATTGACTTAAAAAATACAGCGGAAATGTAATAAAATAGACGGTGTTTTATTTAAAGTAAGCAACTTATAAATGATTTAAATTGTGCATGTCGGTGGCTAAGTTTAAAACACCATGTATGAAATATCAATGAGTTGAACATTCAGGATAAATATTTAGATTTTTAACATAACTGTATCCGCCATTACTTTTAATCAAAACTCTTTGCGTCACACCCTGTATAGTTATCATACAAAAACACAGATGCATAATTGAATTACACTATGCGTATAATTAGTGGAATCATAAAATCTACTCCTCTCGATTGGCTTCCTGTTCTGTTCTGTAATATCTTATAAGTAAGATGGGGAATTATGCGGCGGTTTTCAGACCGAAAATTTTAACACCCCTTTTTTTCATTTTTTCCGACGAATTAGAGTTAGTACGTTATAATGAAGGACAAAAATTATATGTCCGATGGCCCGCCGTCCGTCTCTATTTAAACAAAATATCAAGAAAACCACCTTTCCCATTTTTATGAAACTTTGTACATTGATCTTATTTATAATTCCGCAGATTTGATTAGATTTTGGGCCAAAAGGTAAAAGTTGTTTCTAATTTAATTATACAATACTTTTGTTTAAACTATTTTTTGATCTGATAAGTAATAGATATAACAATCACGTGACATTAATTGTTGTAACAATATCTCCACCAATATCAATTATACAAAAAAGTTGAGAGAGAAAAGTTGTTGGAAATTCTATTGTCTAGAGCTTTTGTTTGAACCATTTTTTTTTAAAACGGAATTTCATTTTCGCTTTATGAGAGTGAGGATTTTCAACTCGTATTAAGGAACTTAGGCGCGCGATACCACGTTTTGTTCGCCGTACCTCGTAGGTAGCGTTTGTATAACGACTTAGCAGTTAGATTTATTTAACTATTGTTGGACGATACTGAAATGTTTACTTCGATCTTACAAATTGCTTCGCGGTACACCTTTTCTTAATAAATGTGAATTTCCAAATAAAATGTCAGGAAAACAGTCGTACAGATTTTTATAAAACTTTCCATATTAGTTTTATATATAATAGTTCAGATTAGATTAGGTTTTGGGCTTAACCTATCAAACCGAAGTGCCGTTAACCCAAATAGATTTTCGAAATCTTAGAATATTTACAAAAATATTGATTTTACACATGTTTTAATGTTTTTTACAACATATCTATACTTTTCATTCGTTCTTTGACGTTTATTAGTATCGGGGCGATGTGGAGTTCAGCGGTAAACACTTATTTACTTTTATGGAAGTTTATTGTTGGTGTTGACATAATTAATTTGTGACTTTTGATTTCTTGTCCTGTTACATCTTGTGTTGTCTGAGTAACGCACCTAGTCAATATGTTTACGATTTTTTTGCGCTCTTTGGTTCTTATCCTTCCCATTATAGAGCAATTTGTTGTTGGTCCTAGTAGGAAGCGTATATCTGTATTATGATTAATTATTATATTATTAATTATTTCCATGAAATGTCTGTTAACCCGGTTTGTAGGTGTCTCTCTTCGTTTATTACTGCTTGGGACCAGCAACAACACCGATGGAATAATTAACCCATCCAGTGATGTTGGAGGTGGAGTTGGTATAATTCTCCTTCGCCCTATATAACTAGACGATTCAAGATGTCTATGCTTGTTCCTACACCATTTTTATTTGTTTGACCTATTAAAACAATCGTTCAGTTTGGGCTCTCAGGTTCAGTTTTGTTAGGGGTGGCCGCATGAAATCCACAGGTATTATTATCACTGTTTCCTGCAAATATTTTGTGGACAAACCGATCCTGGAAGTATTAAAGTATCAAAGGTGGAGTATATGACCCGAAGATACATCTAAATAATTAAAACTGTTCACCAGCATCAGTGATTTTATTAAGTTGTCGGAAATAGACTATAATACTTAAGTGAACATGAAATTACTGGAAATTGAACTAACTGTAAATTGAAGTTATCGAAATCGGATTTTTGTTTTTTTTTCGACTAATTGACGAAATTAACTTGCTTAAAATTTATGTGATTCAATTTTCAAAACTAAACACGTTTTTGAGAATATTAAAATGTGTTTTTACTGGTTCATAGAGCCCTTGTTATAAACTCGTTAATATTAATGAACTTGCTTTGAAAAGAAAGTATGGTTTTAAGAATAAATTCATTTTGTTACAGATTTCGAAATTTCCTATGTTGTTTGACCGACTTGGCTTCTTCAGTTTACGGCATCGTCGAGCAATACAGGTAAGAAAAATAGTAATTACTGCTAGTTACATTTTACATAAAAAACGGAGAGCAAAGTTGTGCATGTTTGCGACAAAATTTTAATTGCTTTAAACGTTTGAAATGTATATTTGTTACAATTTATTCTGTTCGTCACGCAAAGAGTAATGAATTCAATAAAAAATCTTACGAGATATATCTACAGTTCTTGTGATATTTTCAACGCTTATTATAATTTAAAACTCGTGCCACTTTTTTATTAAGCTATACGTTGTAAAACAAATAAATACAGTTTATTTACCTGATGAAAGTTACGATAAATTTTGGATAATGTACATTATAAAAATCCAAGATGGTTTAGAAACGTTTTATGATTACGTATTTAAATTCGTATTCGTACGCTATTAACAATTTTAATCGAACTGAAATGCTATTCGAACGTGCATTGAACTATGCAATAACTGTTTATTACGCAAAACCTCATAAATGGTAATCAAAATATAATTTCCATAATTCAGTATACTTACAATATATATTAACAGATTTTTGTTCAGTTAAAGGTATTCAAACTCGTTTGGTTTTTCAATAAATGACAATTTTTTTTAATTAACTGATAGAACAAAATTTAACTCTTTTCGACGACATTTATTAATTTAATTTGTAACTCAGTAAATAATAATATAATCACACATTTGGAACAAGCTAACAATTTAATCACTGGAGGCATTTAAAATTTTACATAGATTCCAATCCCGATTGTTGGTTTTCTAAGGGCGAGGTTAAAGAAAATTAGAAATGAGGAAAATGAGATAATATTACAACAGCGCGATAGTGGTTTTCATGATTTATGGTTATTGTTACGAACATAATTTCCTGATTGCGATTGTATTTCGGAATTTTGAATGATTTCTAACATAAAATTAAACAATAGGTAATCTTTCTTAAACGTAGATCATTATATTTTAGAAAATTATTTTTCATTAATAATCATTTCGAAAATGTTATATTAAAACTCCCCCAGCTGAATAAATACAGACAACGTTTAATGGATTTCATTCAAATGCAAATTCAACTCGAAATTTAATTTCAAGAAACTTGATCCTTTTGCTAGGTTTGCCCTTTCAGCATTTGTGAAGCGGATAGCGGTGTTAGTTGTGTGAATGTAGGTTTTGCTGGTTAGCCAATAGACTAGACGTTAGTTTTACTTGGTAAACGACGCAGAACATCTCACCTAGTAAAGATACTAAAGATCTAAGCCGTAACCACCTCGTTAACATCCTCAATTTCAAAGTGTGGCTGTTGACACTTTCGTCATTGTTGAAAGGGTCGTTAGGGTATCATCAATCCTAATTACAAAAGTACGTAATGGATCGTTAATTAAGTTTTGTTACAGAGGTGTACCTAGTTTTTTTAAACACACCTAGGGAATTATCGTTAAAAAATCTTAGCCATGTTATGTTTACTCCATCCGAGAATCCTTCTATTTTTGATCATTCAAATGCGTTACGTAGCGTCGTGTCTTTTAAAATTGTTTATACGTACTATAGAGTCGTAAAACAGAACTGCAGCACCATCTTATGTGACGTAGTATTTAATTTATTTATTATAACGTGTTTAACAACAGAAGTCCGTCATTAAGAAATTAAAAACTCGGGTGTTGGTGTAATAATGGTAAATGTGTTTCAAAGATTGTATAGTTTTACTTCTTGTTTTAATTGTTCTTGCAATAACTGTATATAAAAATATACGTCCACTTTCAGTACGTGTACATTTTAGTAATTTGAAACAAATACGATTCTACGATTAAATTTCATTTAATTTTATTTAGTACCATCGAATTTATGTATTATCTTTTGAATTAATTTTTCATTTAATGAAATTCGTTCTGTAACACTTTTCTAAAAGTTTTGGAAACCGCGCAGTAATTTATTATATTTGTTCGCTCATTCGTATTTTCTTCTTTTCGAGGGGTTTTTAATTTAAAACTGAATTTTAATGTTGCATCAACTTGCATGAACGGATGGACTTTCATCAATCGGGTTTAAAAGTTTGGAACAACTTATGTATCTTATTGCTGCAAATTTGTCAAACCACCAAAAATCAAGATTGACAGGATAAAATCTAATACAACTAGGAACCATATTTTAAAACAGTGTTATGGACTACAGAGTGATCACAAATACCTAAATGCTAACTTCGAGCTAGAATTTCAGTTAGAGAAAGTGGAATGGTTTTAATAAAACCAAAAATTAACGTTGAAATAATAAGTTACTGAAAACATAAGTAAGTTACTTAATCAAGGAATGGAACTCTAAACTGCAGCGTCTATTTTAACGAACGGAAAACACCAAAAAACTATACTCGGACACGTGTTTCAATAGCTAAGCTTTCAACATCAGCAACTGCACCAGTGCAGTTTATTGGTGTTTTCCCGTTCGTTAAGTTACTTAATGTTCAAAAATAGTTTTGCAATAAACAATATAAATTTAAACATCGACTAGATGTCGCAACACTTATTAATGTACATAAACGGGTGAAAATTTAATTGTTGTGAACAAATGTTCAATTTTAAATAAGGGCATTGAAATATACACCAAACATTTCGTCGGCCTCCGCGCTTATGGGTGCCACATTCGTTAAATTAAATAGCAAACAATGAGACTACATACAAAGAATCTGATAATTGTTACATTTTTTTTTATATCTGAATAAAACCGAAAAAAGGAAACGTTTTCTAAAATCCTACGCGTTCACGAGAGTTGCGAAAGCTACGTAGAATGATTAGGGGAAAAAAGACGACAAAGTGGAAACCGAGGGCAAAGCGGAAAATTATATTTTTTCGTAAAAGTAGACAGCACTTCTCAGCATACTTTCTTAGACTGACTACTGAGGCTTCCCCCTTCATAAGCGAAACTTATTGTAGTTTGAGCGTTCGAGAGTTTTTTTATTTTTCTAAAATATTTATGTATACAACGTTTTGAACATGGTAAACAATTTAAAATACTATGAATTAATATACCTAAGATTGAACGTTTAGTATTTCATCTGATATGATTATTACATATTCAGTTTTAATGGTGTAACAGTAGATTAGAAAGCGTCCGGGAGCAACATGGAAAATTCAAGCAGCGGGTCAGAAGAAATTTTAAGTCATATTCACCTGCCACAATCGGTCTGAGGACAAGAGAGAATTCTGGAAATGAGGTCCAAAAAAGGAACACTTGTGTGCAATGAGAATATTTCATTTCACTTTTATAGTGATTAAGGACTTCTTCTACTACTGTACCTATGTTCAAGTTTTCAATGTCCTTATTGCTTAGTTGTTTTAATTACACATATTTACTGTTCTTATAAATATTAGCATTGCAAAAATGGCTTTAAATTCATTTTCCACTTTACTCTGTCAAAGTTTCCACTTTAACCTTATGCCTAGGGTAAAGTGGAAAAACACAAAAGTGAATTAAAAGCCACCAGAAGGGTGACTTGGATGCGATATATTCGACTCTTAATTAGGCGCATCCAATAAGTCTTTCCACGTAGCTGTATGAAATCGTTTTCACAGCACATCCGGAGATGTGTTAGATTTAGACTTCCCAAAGGATTTACAATGAATGATGTATGGAGGACTATATTTACCTTAGATTGATGCATAGAATTTTTCTAATTAAATATTTTGTTTTCTATCAGTTTGAGAATCACACAGAAATGAACGTAAAAGAAAAATGAGACGGGAAAGAAAGTGGCCACTTCAGCTTGACAATTTCCGATATACATTAGTGGGAAGCACATTTTTAAAATTCCTACTCACAGATTTTAAAGCATGTATGGGAAGTTGCGATTTAAATACAGCATTTCCAATTTTAATTGCTTTGAATCTAAAATTCTGGAACAAACTAAAAAAAATGTGTGTAATTACAACCAGAATCACGAGAAGTAGTTCTTTAACCCAAATTTTCTTTCAGCAAAGTTCAAATTCTATTACAACCCACTATACTCTAAATACGAAGAAATCTGTTATGATTTCCATATACAAAATTTCAGAAGCAGAATAGTTGGTTTACGCTCCTTTATTACTAATAAAAATGACAAATTGAGTCTTCAAAAAATGGAAATTATCTCGCCTGATTGACTGCTACAGTAAGTCATACACCCTTTATTTTATCCTCCACAATGGGAGTAGTTTTCCTTTATTTTATTGGATTCTAGCAAAAATGGCAATATTACTTCCAATGTTTTGCTGGACTCTTTTTTTGTCATACGTTCAAAGGAATGGAACTCTAAACTGCAGCGTCTATCTGTAACAAAAGGGGAATACACCAAAAAACTGATATCGGTTCGCTCATGATGATAACTTAGCTATTGAAACACGTGTCCGAGTATAATTTTCTGGTGCAGTTTTTTGGTGTTTTCTCTTTAGTTATAGTCATACGTTGTTGTTGCAACTGTTTTTCTCTTCACTCTTACTATTCCCACCTTCCTCGCCATTTTTTGCTGGGAAAAGCTTTTTTAAATGACTTTTGTTTTTTCTCAGCTATTATAAGTTTGTAGGCTATGACGTTTGTTCATTGTCGCACCCGTCCTATTTGAAATGGGTGGTTTAATATATCTGGGATGTTTTGAATTCTCAACAAACTCATTATACGAAAGACTATCATAGACTGACCTGTTATGACAAATATTTCTATTAACAGGAAATAGACCTGATACCGCTATATCATTACTTTCTAATAAGGTGAACCGAAGTCTCAGTTGGGTACGATGAATGCCACATTCACTGACTTGAATGTGGGTTAAGGCACTAGGTCGGTTAAAGGAATGTTTCTTCTGTGTGATAGATACCTCCAAGGACAAGGACCGCGGGCTATTCATCGACAGAAAGATGTTTGAAGTACACAAAATGAAAATATCATTTTAGGGCACGTTTTAAGAGTTTGTGGATTTTTTTGAGTAATCATCATCTTCTTCTTCATAGGCGTTTTATGGTAATAGTCGAGTGAATCCTTCCTTCGACTTCCAATGTTCTTTATTTTTTTGGCTTTTACATGTATGGCAACAATTTCAAGTTGTTCGTCCATTTGTTGGGGGATCTTTCTGGGCCTCTTTTGAAAACCCATGCACCAGAATTGCGGTTAAAACTCACACAGCTGTCTTTGTCCCCATTTTATTTGTACATGACTAACACGAAAAGTGAATGATATCGTGCTAGGGAAATTTTACGAGCACAGATAGAAACTTTTCGTGCGAGTCGTGTACACTATTTTTCCCACGACCATAACTTTAATAAAGCTAAAGGCCTTAATCTTGAACAATATAACATATATGTAGAAGAGCACATAAGTGAATAGCAACATTATTTATTGTGGGAATTCATTTAATTCCTTCTAAATTGATTTTGCTTATTCATATGTACCTTCAAAACATATTAGTAGATGTCTTAACTTCTTTAACTGAATGAATCAATTAATTCTTAAAACGATTCCGCTTTTTTCTCTTTCTTAATATAGCAACAGTTATGTGGAAAACATTTCTGCATTTGTAGATAAACTTATTATAAGCCATCAAAACTTTCAAGTACAATATAAATTAGGTCAATTAAGACATCAAAAACTCGACAACATCAGTTGCATAGCGGCGTAATCCTATAACAAACTAGTGTGTTTTATACAAAATATCGTAACAGGTGAACCTTAATTTTTAAGATGCCGATATCGTCAACTCTTTTAATAACTAAATTGTCATTATTGAGACAAAAACGTCTTCCGGTATTGGACCGTGTCGCAAAGGTAACCGTAGTTGCTGACGTTTCCCCACCTATTATAAGAGGTTTCATCAGGGCGAGAAACTTGAAACAAACAAAAGAAAGTTCAAGGTAGACAACTGAAAGTCAGGTAATGAACTTGTGACCAAGCTATATTCTAGATTAAAAGAAGCCTGAGTAATTATGGGAAATTCCTTCGTATATAAGGAAGAGTCGTTAACCTAGACGCTTGATTGGTTCGAAATAGGGGAGGGTTAACGATGGGAATCCACAAAGGTGAAAGTTTGAAACCACAGTCGCGATTGAAATTATGCGGATGCTTAATGATTTCTATACTCTCTCTGATTTTTCTATTGAAAAAGAAAGAAGATTTGGCAATCAAAGCGGAATTATCAAATCTATTTTGTGAATAGTATTGAAATGATGCTCAGCCACGGCAGACTTGGAACCGTATTTCAACCTAACACAACGGTGTTCCAAAAATTCATGTACTATTAGAGCGACCAGTTTCACCTATGTACAGGGTTATTCACGCAACTGGTTTATTAGAAGGATAGACAGATGTAGTGCAAATATTTTTCTGAAAATTTGGTTACTTAGGTAGTCTAGTACGGACTTTGTTATTTTAAATATAAAACACCCTGTATTTTATTGCATTTTTAAATTCTACGGTGGATTTTAATGTGACTTTATATACCATTTGTCATATGTAAGATAAATCGTTTTCGAGATATTTAGATTTTTTTTGAAAAATAGAATTTAACATAGCTGTTTTTTAAAATTCATATTTCAGAAGCGATGAAAATTGGAACCTCTATTTTTGGGTGCACTAAAGTCGAAATATTGGGTTTCATTGGTATATCAATAATTAGCCAGCCATATACAGGGTCCTTAGAATTAGTTGACAAACGTGTAAAAATCTATTTTTTTAAATGGAACACCCCGTATATTTTTCCATATTTGAATTTTTCGGGTTTGTATATGGCTGGCTAATTATTAATATACCAATATGAAGCCCAATATTTCGACTTTAGTTGACCCAAGAATAGAGGTTCCAACTTTCATCGTTTCTGAAATATGAATTTAAAAAACAGCTATGTTAAGTTCTATTTTTCAAAAAAAATCAGAAATATCTCGAAAACCATTCATCTTAGATATGACAAATGCACATTAAAATTCACCGTAGAATTTAAAAATGCAATAAAATACAGGGTATTCCATTTAAAATAACAAAGTTGGAGACGACTTCCGGTATAACCGGAAGTGCTATTGTTTTGAAAATATTTTCATTGAAAAGTCCGTACTGGACTACCTCAGTAAGCCGAATTTTCAGAAAAATATTTGCACTAGAACTGTCTATCCTTGTAATGAACCCGTTGCGTGAATAACCCTGTGCACTAAACCACATGAACAAGGAATATATCGTATTTTTTATTCCCTTAATTACTCAGACTTCTTTTAGTCCAGAATCTGGTTTAGTCACAAGTTCATTACCTGACTTTCAGTTGTCTATCTCAACTACGGTTACCTTTTCGACACGGTCCAATCCCGGAAGACGTTTTTGTTTCCAAACATACATTTCGCTCTGAACAAAAGTAATTATTTTCTAGCCATAAGTAATGAAAACAAATAAAGTAAATACACTAAGTGGAAACAAAGTGATCGATCACATTCACAAACTCCACATTGCAACTGATACGTTTAAAAACGTATAATTAAAAAGCTGTAGAAGATGTAAATTAACAGTTTTTTGTGTACAGTTAATCATAGAAAATATTATTAAATCAACGTCATATGATTACCGAACTCGGTAACGGTACAATCACACAAAATGATAGCAATAAGTAAACAGTAAACGCTTTAATACATAGTTTGTAATGTAAAGAAAAATTACCAATGAAAGGCTTGGTTAAAATACACAAGTTGTTATTTGCATTTAATCGTTGAAAGGTTCATATGTCAATATGCATTTTGTATGTAGAAAAAACTGCGCACCTCGTTAATTACTTACTTTACGTTTCTTCAACGTTCGAGTGTCAAAGTGCACAATAAAAATTAATGTGAACGCGTATGTAAAACAAAAACATAGAAGATTAATCCCAATTAAGGGATCTCTCGAGGTTACAAAAACCGTAACGTTCATTTTAAATACATAAATACAAGTTAAGAAATAAAAGTGTAAGAATAATTTCCGTTATGTCGAAATTAACTTACGTTGAAGTAGTAGACTTCAATCTTTTTCAACGTCCCCCAGGTGTTTTTCCGTGCAGAAAATAATCGAACATCATTTTCAATTATCGAAGATGTCGATGACACACAGCTGCAGTATATACATTTTTCGAAGAAAATATTTATTGGATACTTTCCTGTTGATACTCGTGTGTAGGTTTTCAAACCTGTAACATAAAGGACGAATTTTTATGTGGTTGTTTGTGTTGTTTAAGGTTAACGTAGGTCACATAATGTTAAATTTATAGGATGTAGGTGCTGTCTGATTAATATGTATAAAATTTTAAAAGTTTTAATTTGTATTGAATTACCTACCGTAGATTGCGGTTTATTTTCGTTATTTTCATTGTTAGTTCACCGTTCATAAAAGCAAAGAAGGTTTATGACACGATTTGAAGTTTGGCAATGTTTTTTAACACCCTTTGTTAACATATTCTGGTGTTACATTTACTACATTTGTAGTATACTCAATAGATAAAAAATAAATATTTGAAAAATATACCTAACTCTTAAAAAATCTTTCTTCATCTAGTAACCAGTATTCTAATGTAGTACCATGTAACGCTTATTTTTTAAACATATAGAAACTTCTTGATTCTTTTTTAAATATTGTTTATTTTAATAAACTTGAATATTTCTCATTTTCGTAAATGAATCACTTAGTATTATAACGTTGCTAGATGAACTTTTATTCTTCTTGAAGTTTTTTTTTTTTTACTTTTCCATTCAATAACGGTTTGATTTAGATGTAGGAAAAGTTAGAGAAACTTAAAGAACAATAAAAGTTCATTCTAACAACGTTATAATATACAGGGTAATTCATTTAAGAAAATCGACAAATCATTAATTGCGTGTTTTTAAAATACCCAATATTGAGTAAAATGAAATATTAATGTTTATTAAAAAATAAAGATACACGGTGTCAAATCAAATGTTTAAGTAATAAAAATGGCCATCACTTGTAAGGAACTCCCAAAAGTAACTAGATTATTGTAGCAATAATATACAGGGTGTAGCATATACGCTAGATTAAAAGCATTTGAACAAATACAGGGTGTATCATCTACAGTTTTTTTATGTTCAAAATTATTCTGGAAAATGATGGTCTACTACATCGTGTATGTGTATTAATTTCTGATTGTATCATTGAATTTATATGAAATTTAAAGTCTCTGTATAATAAACCATAACTTAGAATTATTCGCAAACCATTTTGATGTAAAATGGAATTTAATGCATGAAGTTTGGATGCATAATTGCATTGGTTAATTGAATTAATTAAAGTCCAAAGGATATAGAAAGGATTTATTTTTGTCTTGACCAATACTGAAGTTTAAAATTCTAAATAAATCCTTTTTATATCCTTTGGATTTTAATTAATACAATTAAAGGTTTAATGCACTTTCAGAAACTCTTAACAAGATTTTAAGTCTTGACCGGAACAACAAATGTAGCGGACCCAATAATATTTCGTCTATGTTTTTCAGAATTTATTCGGATACTCCTATTGAAAGCTATTGGGAAATCAGTATTTATAACATCAATTTATAAATCTGGTTCTACATCAGAAGTCTCCAGCTAAATATCGGTACACAAATTATCTTCACCAGGAAAAGGTGTCTTAAGGATTTCGCCTAGGCCATGCATTTTATTTGTCAACGGAATTGGGTCTCAAATTCAAGGTTGTGAGTATTTACTTTTCATCAATAATTTCCAACTGTTCTGTAGTCAAACTAACAGTCTCCTTCTTCAGGAAGATCTAGTCTTTTTTTGTAAAATCGCCGAATCTTAATCTAAATAAATGCAAGTCAGTTATTTTTTCCGGAAAAAGGAAAATAGTTTCATTTCGCTATAATATCCGCAAGTTAATGAGATAAAGAATCTTAGTGTTGGTTTTAAAACTAACTTTTCCGTAATAATATTTATCCGATGTGTTCCGTTAACACGAGACGACACTAGATGTCGCAACACTTATTGATTTTATACAGATTTTTTTTAATAACAAAAAAATGAAAAGTTATTAAACTACTTCGTTTTGCTGTGCTATTTCGTATGACGTAGATGACTCTCAGTAGGTCAGCACCTATTATGCTCATCCGTCGAACCGTTCTCGAGTTATTCCCAACATACAATTTTTTTTTGGAAAGTTTGACGCCCTTTGACGCCCTTATGGTGCACTTTTGGTTATAGGTACAATGGTGTCAAACGGTCTATTTTGAGCCAGAGAACCTCTGATAAAGCTGTGTACACACCTTTCAGAAACCCTGTATGGATTTAAAGCGCATTTAATGTTTGGCCAAATGTTAATGGTCTGGATCGCGGACTGACTTAATGGTTCTAAAACAAACCAAATTTTGCCCGTCTATGAGAGGTAACAAAGAATACGTTCTCTATATCTAGAAAATGTTAAGAATCATGTAACGACGAATTGTCGAAGAGTAGAACAATTGACATTGGTCGTCGTTATGTAGTAAAAAAATAGGTTAATTGAAAAAAGTATACGTATTCTAAAAAACTTCGATCACAAACTACTTTAAAAATGAAATTTTCATTAATTTTATCGACTTGAATACACGCAGATGTTTAATTTGATTGTATTTCAACAAATGTTGTCTACAGATAAGAAGGCGTTTAAGCATATTATTGTTAAACTCAAATTTTGTGTGTGTTATTGTGCACAACCGACCAAATGAATTTCTGAAGGTACGACTTTCTAAAATGTTTGACAATGTAATTTTCCGAAACCTTAATTTTAAGTAATTGCGTGTTTTGCTCTGTATCAAACGATGATTCAATTGATTTTTTACCAAAAAAAAAACTATTTTGTGGTAATTGCAGGAAACCTAAATGTTGAAACCTTCCAATTTAAGAAATTCAAGTTAATTCGTAGAGTTGACCCTGGAAATAGAAATTTGCATACCATGTCTTTTATAAGAAACATTTCAATTAGTAATAATGCTAAAAAATGTGTATGTGATCATTTATGAATGAATTTCATCTAATCTAAATTTGTTCTCGGACGTATTTTCACTAAAATCCAGTTACTCTTATCGTTTTACTACCTCGGTTATCGCCTCGTACATTAATATGACGATGCGAGCAGCAAACAGCCTCATATGTACAATAACTATTACAATCATTGTTTAGGCGAATCAAAAATTAGTCCCGTAAAACCTCCGATAACAGTCTCTAAACTATAATTGCTTTTTTGTTAAATAAACATTTATGTTGATTAGAATAAATTTTGATTATATTTTCATTTAATCGTAATCGGTAAATAACAAAAAACATTTTATATTTGGATTTTGTTCAATTTGTGTCAATATGATTCGTGTTATAATCACTATCTATCCTACCAGCCACATATTTCGTTGTCCATTTTATTTCATTATTGACATACAAAGACATTTATCACTTGAACGTACCTATCGATGGCGCATTACGTTGGCAGGTATCGAGCTTGACTCGATTCATTTTAAACCCTCGAATATTGCTTTATCATATAATAATAAATCAAAACAAAATAATAACGTTTTTTTATTTATTTATTTATCGTTGGAAAATTATTATTAACATAATTAGAACTTGTTCAGTAAATAACGTATTATTAAACAGATATGCGACAAATATTTTCACGTAACATTCATTAAAGCTAAATGGTTTTAATCGTATTTGTACTAGTCTTTTTTTTAATATTTTATTTATGACGTGACCAAATTAAATAAATTGGGTTTAATTCTGTTTGAAATAATGTACGTTTTACCTATTCTCTTTATGTGGAACAAACAAACAAATGAACCAAAATCGGAAAACGTTTACTTTTAACTTAGTTATTAAAGCGATTTTACATCAGTTGACAAGAAAATCCTTTAAAACAGGATATCGACACAGTAGGCGTAGTTCGAGTTGAATTTTATGTAAGTAGTACATTCAAAATAGTTCCAACGTAACGAGACGCTTTTCAACAAGAACACTCGCATGTTCTCAATCCAAATCGAAATTAAATCTTGTATTATAATTTAATTGAACCCACTGTTCTTAAATTACCGAAACCGCTTTTCACTAAATATAAGCCATCCATATATCTTTAGAAAAGCGTTCAATCTCAAACGTGGTTTAATTATACTTGTGTCAGGAGGGAAAATTTTCTGGGAAATTGTTTGAATTTTACTGTTAGTCTTAAGAAAATGTTTAACGACTTGGGATATTACTTTATCGATTAATTTTAACTTTCGCAATATGTATAAATTTAAATGATTGACTTGGTTCGTTCGAGAAACATGGCGACGTCGTTTATCAATTTTTCTATGTATGTACCGAAGGCTTTACATAGATGACGTTTATTAGGATTCTGATATCTATTTCGAATAGCAGATTTGCGTGAGAACTGGTATTTTTGAAACGGTATTCAATTATTTATTATTGAATTTGACGATATTCTTTAATGTAATCCTTTTTTTTTAATAAAACAAAATTCAGTTTATACTTATTATAATGCTTCAGATTCAAAAATGTGATCGATCTATAAGTAATTCCGTTTCCTCAAGGTAAATCATTGGTTGCTCTAAAACTCTAATAATGCATTCACGGTTTACTTAATTATTTACCTGATTGATTACAAATGTCAGGTAGCAATTTTGAAGTTATCGGACACACGTATATTCTGTATGGATATTTTTGTGAATCGCCATTCTTTATTTTACATGGAAAAGTCTACTATACTAAATATGTAGAGTTAATATATGATCACATACACTCAATTAAAGCAGCTGTATAATTCTGACAAATATCTTATGTCAAATTGTATGGGGAACTGTAGAGGCACCACTATTGCGGATAATTAAGCCCTCTGTTGTCAATTTGATTAACTATTGTGGTGGAAATAGTCAGAAGTAGTGCTGGTCAAAAATGAAAAAAAAAATTAAATTTGCATTTTTTCCATCATTTGATGATAAAATTAGCTATACATATTTAAAAATAAGTGCCTCACTTAATTGTGAATTTCAGCTTGAAAAAAATAGATATGTTATTGATGCTACATTTGAATGCAAATGTGGTGTCGGGCAAGTGTAAACATGTAGGTGCTGTTCTATCTTATATTAATTTACTTGAATAGGTACTTTCAAAGACAAGCCAATATCAAGTTTTGGAAACTCTTCGCATCGCCAATTATTATGATATGACAACGATGATAGAATGTCAAACTTATTTCCACGAGTACATTTACCTTTCAAAATATTAAGAAATTTAGCGACTTTATATAGAAGTTTCTACAAAAACTTTAGGAAAATCTCTCCCTCTCTCTAGTTACGTGCTAAAACTTGAAGAAAAAATTTAGTTATTAGTTAAAAACACATCATTTTCTGCAACGAAAACCTATACCTACGCTATATTGTAATACATTTTTTGGCCTGGAAACATTCAGGTAGATAGACCGAATGAGAAGGATTTCGGTTTTTATTATCATTAAAAGTGAGCACTTAAAAATTTTTACTGAGATAATTGAAAATATAGACGTTATGGGGTGCTACAATTAGATAATTACTGTTGTAGATAAATTACTGTCAAATTTTTAATAGTTTTCCTTAAATCAACTTATACGACATAATTTCAACATTACTTACGTGTTTGCGAAAACGATAAAACTCTACTTTTGCATCAACTCCAAGCTTACCACCAGAATAATTGAACAGCCTCGAATATAACAAGTCATTTTTTATAAAGACAATTTAAATACGTTTCTTATTCATTTAATTAAAAATTATAAATACTGTAACTGACGTTTGTGAACTAATTGACTTCCCTCACAAAGTCTGAGAAATTAACCGTTAGGTGGCATCATCTATGGCTTGAGGTGTTTTAAATTTTTGTGTTTGGATATCCTTTCTATAATACTCGGGTAGGAATTTGAGTAATACGTAAACAATTGAAATTAAGTATTTATAAATCAAGTAAATTATGAAATTAAGATAATTATCGATATAGATTCAAATGAACAATTATTTTTTGATGGAATTATTTTTAATAGTACTTTTGAGTGCTAGATAATGTTTTGGAACCGATGCCGTACTTTTTCAAATGACCCCCCGGACCACGGAAGAGAGGAGGTCGCAACCCTTGATCTTTTCCCCTTGTCGCATGATTTTTGTACGGCGTTGCGTACACAATCAAATGACCAAATTTACCCTGAAAATCGCCGGAAAATCAAAAATGTTTCCGACTTTGTGGCGCACTTTTATTTTACGGCACTACGCGTTTTCTCATTATTTTTCATGGATCGATTGATGGTAAGAATGCCGTAAAAAATATATGACCAAAATGTACCCGCTCTACTTGTGCTTTTGAATTCTCACCTGCACTCAGTTGGACAGCTTACAAGTGACGGCATAGTGCGTAATCTTAGTATTTTATGCCCTTCTACCTTTCTACATAGGTTTCCTGGTGGTTCAAATGACCCATCAATTTTTGACACGAGGCTGTAGTCTATAAATGATAATACAGCCACAATAAGGATTTTGAAGAGAAATTTTATAATTTTATCAGAACCTAAAAACAATTTGTAGTATATTTCCTAATCGTATTTGAAGTTAAATTTCGATAGAGAAACTGGGGTTTATTTTTGTCGCCGGACGAACATAAACATTAAAAATCATCAACATTAATATATTTTTATAGGAAAATACGATTTTTTGACATTTTTCTTAATCAAAGTAGGTATCAAAACAAACCACTTCTTATAACTACTTACTAAACAATTTTAGTAATACTTACTTGCCGTTACTAGTTAGGTAAGTACAAATTTAACTGAATTTTGTTTAAGTTAATTTAAAATTTATTAAAAATTTATAAAAATATCGAAGAATTTGTAATTATTTTTCATAGTTTTAGTATGGTTAAAAATAGTCAATCCGGTGCTAAAAATCTAAAAAAAAAATCAGGGAATTTTGAAATAAAAAAAATGCAAAACACTCGGTAACGTTGATCAATTTCTTGTTTCTGTTAATTCAAGCCCTGTGTGCTTATTTCAACCATACTTTTGTTTTCGACGAACTCTATTATTCTAGTTCCATAATGATTGTAACTTCAAAGTTGTAAGTAATTCATAAATTAATTTACTCCGGATTATTATTAATAAATTAACTTTATCAAATTTAAAGACAATGTCAGATATAACAAATTACGTAATTTAGGGGATGATGATATGTAGTTAAAAAAATAATTTTCCAAACACTCCGTTTTTAGTTATACCATTTTTAAATAAGAACTTTTGTAATTAGTGAAAAGTATTGTATCAAAATACTTTGTATTCAACAATTATTATTTAGCTGTGACGTCGTGCCGCGCCCACCAAGTGAGATATAGTAAAAAGTCACTCGATTGTACATTCCCAATAATATATCCAAATATGTAATTTGTAGTCAAGTTTGGTTATTTAATTAATTGTTGAAATATTCAAAACGTTTAAACATTCTAATTATACAAAAAAAAAGAAATTGAAAACATTTATTGTAGATCAAATTCACAAAATTATTATTGTGGATCTCTATCATGTTTATTTAGAATTTTAGATCCTAAAGTAAGTAATTTATTTCTATTTGTACACATTCTTTTAAATTAAGTAAAACAAATATTGTCGTAAAAAACGTATTCTATTCGTATATAATGTAAGATATTTCGTGCTTGCTACTGGTTTTTAATTTTTTCAGGAAATGTTAATTTTATACAGAATTTCATAAAAATCTGCATGCTTCAGGAAATATATTGATCTTCTAGGTCTAGATGTTCCTTTTATTATTATTTTAAGAACGAGAAACTTTTTATGGGAAAATTTAATTTTACGACTTCTATTGAACGTATCGATACTGCACTAACCCTTCCTACCCTGAATGTTAGAGATTAGTTATTATAATGTAATATACGCACTTAAAACGTACGTTTGATAAACTTTTCATAAGGGGACCAGACAATATCATTTGTAACATTTAATGCTGATCACATTTCTTTTCAAATGAAAGCTGTTTGTAATTTGATTATAAAAAGCTTTGTTAAAACATTCATTAATTATTGATCCGATGTGAAATTACCGAGATACGATAATCACGTGACATTTATTGATTTAACAATATCTTTAAGAATAAATGTTGAGGAAAAAGTTGTTGTAAATTAGTTTATCTATATAACGTATTTTCTGTTCTTTTAAATATCAAAATAATACCATAAACAATTTTTTTAAAATAAAAGTTGTTTTACTATACTGAAAACATAATCTTTCCACCTGATATGCATTTTCTGACAACCAACCGTAGTGAATTTTGGCAACTGGCGTTAATTTCGATTATCAGCAATATATACACCAGCGATTACACACAGAATCAAGTCACAAACGCTGCCTCCCGGACTTATAAAGCTCTTCGTTTTGCTTTTGCTCTATCATTGGAAACTGATATTTCCAATTAATTTTTTGTTTGATTAAACTTAAACTTAAAATTACTTTGCGTCAATTAAAATCGTTAATACAAAAACGACGCCTTCATCAAAGTAAATCGTGTAAGAAATTTTTAAAATAAGACGACCCAACTCAATGTCAATACATTTGCCTCCGAGCTAAATGAATTGAATTGTTTCGTTAAACTTCCAATTAAGGTTTTCTTGCAATTTGTCTTTATTTTCCAAACCAAAAAAAATGGAGAGGGCATTTAGTTAAAAAAAATTAATTCGACAGCTTAATTTTTCACCCGCACGCTCGCTATTATAGATACGTATAATGTTTTCTAAATTTAATTCACGTCAAGATGTAGCGAATAATCAGATTAATTAAGGGGGATTCCAGGTGCTTCTACTATTTTAATGCACAACAATTACAAAACCAGTTGTGTTAATCTTCTCATTATGTCAGATAAGATTTTATGTTAACTTCGTCGAGCAAAATGTACGAAACGACTGATGGATAATTCTAATTAAATTGGTTAAATCCTAAATTAAATTACAACTTTAATAGATCTCCGCAAAGTTTGACATTAACCACATACAATGGCGTACATGCAGTCATCCCAAGAGTTTTTACAAATCTAACACTTCAACAATTCAATTAGAAACCGTCAAAATTTTAGTTTTGTGCGGCATTTCCTATGGGAATGAACGAAAAATATGTTAATTATTGTTTCGAACGCAATTTATCTATGAAAATTCTTATTCCTATGTTAATTTAATTAGAAATAAATTATTGAAGCGCTGGGTTAATTTGTGATACGATGAACTCATTTTCAAAATATCACGTTAATTAAGTCTTTGGATATTGTTTAATTAATTTAACGTGTATGTAATTTTTGTTACACCCTTGTTTCACGTAAATTCCTTAGCGTGTAATGCCCAAGTTGCTAGCGATTCACAGAATTTATAGTTATTGCAGTTAACCCTTTCATGACCCCGATGTAATTCTACTTCGGGCCGGTTTGAGAAAGTTCTTCTTTCTCTTCTATATTACTTTGATCGGATTCAATGTATACTTGTATACGATCTCGACGATAGTCACGCTCGGGTGAACCTTTCACGTCCATCCAGTAGAGATTTTTGCAGGAATTTCATTTATTACATTCGAGCTAACAAAACTAGTACTTGTTGTAGAAATTCTGATTTATAGTGCTGCACAACACCAACATCCGACGTTTTACGTAAATTTTATTAAAATGACATACATAGTATGACACGTAAAAGACGTTAAAATAATAAACAGCTTCCATGTGTAATTTATTGCATCGCCAATTCGTTTATAATGTCTTAGGATACATTTGCATTGTGCAAATTTCCTACCAACATATGGGAAGTTATTAAATTTCTGAAGTAGTTTTAATAAAATTTTAAATAGGCTCGTTAACCGTACGCGCCAGTTTCTAAGTACTAAATTTATTTATAAACTTACCACTGTTTAGTCTGAAATGTACCATCTTTTCCAAATGGAGGTTCTTCTAAATATTTGCTCGCGGGAACTTTGTATACTTATATAAAATACCAACCGGTAAAGGAAACCGTTTGCATAATTTAGCTTATCCCTCAAAAAGAAAATAAATACGTTTAAAACTCCCTGATAGATATTATAATGAACATATTGTATACGTCGAAGGTAGGGATTTAGAGAACAAGATTATAAACTAAAATCCGTGTTAACAACACTATAAACCATAAATTTTCCGTTAATTCAGGTCTGTTAATAAAGGAGAAAGATAATTGCCTGAATGTTTTTTCTTTGTAAACGGAATAATTCCTCTTGTAATTAAGAAATGTTGCGAAAATAAATAAAATTTAAGATTCTTTTAAAATGAGCCGAAGCAGATTTATTTTAATTTGGTTAGAATTTGTTTCATATAAAATAGCTTTCACCTTATCAACTTCAATTTTGAGATATTGAACAATTTGTTTTGGAGATCAGATAATCTTTAGCCTTTAATCCAGTATTATTATTAGAGTATTGATACTCTTCTGTGAAGAAAGAAGGGGTTTCTCTAACGATGTTTTTAACGAGATGGGTTAAATTTTCATTTAAAATTAAAATGCTGTATTTTGTGCCTACCTAACATTACTTATTGTTTTTCGTTAACATTTTGAAACTATTGTTATAAAAAAATTAAATTATTATTATTAATTTATTGATGTTTAAATTATTATACAATTTTGCACAAGCCAAATATAAAACAAATTAGATGCTAATTGCAATTATTTTTAATATACTGCAAAAAAATCATCTCAACAAAAATACTCATTTTTAACTAGAATTCTTATTGTCTGATGGTAAAGAGTTACAAAATTTAACCGCATAATACCTATTTCCACTTTGACATGTTGCTAGTCGGTTATATTGAGGCGTAAGATTATTTTTCGTTCTCGTGTCGTAATCATCGTGGTCGTGTCTAATGAACTGGTTTAAATTAGTCTTAATATATTTTAAACATTCAAAAATATACATTCAAATATCATAAATTTTAA
Source organism: Abscondita cerata (assembly GCA_030710515.1). Classification (NCBI taxonomy): domain Eukaryota; kingdom Metazoa; phylum Arthropoda; class Insecta; order Coleoptera; family Lampyridae; genus Abscondita; species Abscondita cerata. The sequence goes on from JALBCR010004249.1 coordinate 1,087,681, forward strand.
TTCTATGAATAACTTCTTGCAGTCGTCTCTATAACCTATACTTCCTAAGTTTCAGTTTCTTATCGTTTTCCGATATTGAAAAACACGTTTTTTTACATGAGGCATGTCCCCAAATTAAAAGACTATAAGATAAATGCGAATTAAAAATGGAAAATTAGACTTAGCTTAGCAATGGAGTTGACAAGCAATTTTGTAAATTTCTAACCAAATATAGACATTTGTTTAATTTATCAATAACATGTTGTGCTGGATCCAAGTTAACTTATAATCTATATATGCCTAGGAATTTTATATTCACTGTAAAATCTTTTAAATCAAAGTCTCTTAAGTTTAAAGAAATATTTTTTTAACTTAGTTAACAGATTGTTAATGCTAAACCGTTTGTTGGCTTTTGATTTCGTCTCACTATTTATTACTTTGACTTGCTCAAAGGAATAATGCTTGCAGTATATCATAGTGCCATCTGGAAGCAAAATTGTTTTTTCAGGTTGAATGTAAGTAGGCAAATCATTAATTAAAAAAAAATTACAGAGGTTCCAATACTGAGGTATTCCCAGTGTAATTGGGACAACCTCAGATGCAATTCCTTCTTTCATTTCGCATTGTTGTCGATTAGATAGAAAAGAGGGTACAACTGTTACTACTGATTTTGTACCAAGTTAATTTTTTTGATAGTATATCTGGCGAAACGCAATCAAACGCTTTGGTAAGATCTAAGATCAAAGGACAAAATGCAATCATTAAAAAAACTTAGGTCTGCTCCAATAGTTGATCTTCCTTTCCGAAATTCTCATTGGCTGTTAAATAGTAAATTATTCACTTCGAAAGAATGGTTTTAAATACTTTGGATACAATTGGCACTCATGAAATTGGACGATAATTGTTTAATTCGTTTGAATCGCCACCTTGCATATTTTTAAAGCATCCGGAAAAATGGATGTGCAATACAAAAATTTACAAGTTTTGGTAGTGGTGCAACTATTAGACTCGACACCGACAGATTGTAAATATCTAAACTTTACGTCCGTTTTAATTTTTGAATCACGCTTCTGATATATGTACAAAAACCGTCTTGAACTTCCTATTCCTTTGCTGTATTTCTTCGACACTCGACGACCGTATGTTAGATATGATTTGCTTGGAATATGAAAGCGGTTTGAGGTTCGAAGTTACTGCATTCTTACAAGATACTGCATTGATAATTAGTTACCGTACTTTTTGTGACATTGAGTAAATATGAGTACGTCAGTTGCACAAATAATAAAAAAGATCAGCGTAGATGCCGTACAATGTACTTTTTTTTTTAATTTCCCACGAAAAATGTAAAGCGTACAAGGGAGTAGCAAAAAAAATTGTGGAAAAATTGGTATTGCGGTTGTCGATATTGACATTTTCGGAGTCAGTTAATATGTGAAAAACTTTTTTACTCTCCAAAATTATTATAAGCAATAAACTTAGAATTATTAAGTGTAAATTTATTTTTTATTTATTTATTTATTCAAAGGTTACAAACTAGAGCCACAGGTAAAATCTAAAACGGCCCTCAAAAATGAAACTACATATTAAGAACTAGACTAAAAATTATTAAACAAAATTTAAATATAAAAAACAATAATATTCACCTCCACTGATGCTCAGAAATGGTCCCCAAGATACAAGATTTGAAACAATTTTGTTTTTTAAATGAATTTTTGAGTTGTTGAAAATGTCGATGTCATGAAATGATATATTGTATAGATTTAAAGTATAAATAAAAATGAGTTTTTATAAGAGTCAGTATTGGATTTTTGGTGTGGAATAACGCAGGAGAACGAGAGTTTGTCCTAGGGATGCGGAAAGTGATCTCACCCAACAAGTGAGGGCAGTCAATATAATTGTTAAGAATTTTGTAAAACATCATTAAAGCTGCTACATCACGTCGTTCAGCTAAACAATCAGTTGAGACAATTCCTCTTAAGTTCATTGGTCGGTAGATCAAAAGGACATGGACTTTTATTAACTTTATAGTACAAATATCTAAGCATGTAATTTTGAACTCTTTCAATGTTTGATACATATTTTTTATTAAATGGTTGCCAAACTGTAGAGCAGTACTCAAGTCTACTTCTGAACAATGAATTAAACAGTATGATAATTGGCTTTATGTTGGTGAAATCGCTTGTGCATCTCTTTATGAAACCTATTAGTTTGTAGGATTTATTAACAATCATGCTGATATGAGTGAAAAAAGAGAAATTATTAGTAAAGATAATGCCTAGATCTTTTACTGATTCAACTGACTCAAGTTGAGTACCATTCAGATAATATTCAGCTACATAATGACTTTTTTTCCTAGATATTGATAAGACTACACATTTTTTATATTCAATAGAAGTTTGTTTTCATTACACCAAATATTTAAACTATTCAAGTCTCTCTGTAGCAATGATATATCTGAATTCGATTCAATAGACCGATACAATTTGAGATCATCGGCATATAATAAAGATGGAGAGTTAAATATATCGGGAGGTCATTTGCAAAAATCACATAGATTAAAGGACCGATCTTGCTACCTTGTCCAATCTCCTGATAGAGGGACAATACTTTTGGAATAATGATTTAGAAAATTTACCCTAAAACTGCGATTTTGTAAGTAGGAACAGAAAAGGATAAGACAGATTTACTAGCACCAAGTCTGTATAGTTTAGTCAAGAGAATATCATGATCCACCACATCAAAGGCCTTTGTAAAGTCGGTATAAATAACATCCACTCTTCCACCTGCTTCTAAAACTGAATGAACGTAGTTAGAAAATACAAGAAAATTAGATTCCGTACTCCTCTTAGGAATGAAACCATGCTGGAGCGGACTAAGTAGGATTTTATAGATAACATTTTCAAAGACCTTTGCTGGGCTATTCAAGATAGAAATGGGTCTATAATTTGTGACTTCTGATACTGACCCTGATTTAAAAACAGGAGTCAGTTTTACTGCCTTCCAAACGTCAGGAAAAATACCATTGGATAAAGATAAATTTATAATAAACTGTAACTGCGATACTAAAGCTTCTTTAAGTTGTTTAAATATAAATGTCGGAATTCCATCAGGACCACTACTTTTCTTACTTTTTAAATTATTGAAACCTTCAAGTACATCTTTAACTGACACAAGACCAAAATTAAAAAAGTTTTCCAATATTGTACTCGGGTGGTATACTGTTATGTACTGAGCTAAGGTACTCCGCAAAGGCATCAGCTATGTCTTTTCCTTGGTATTTTACCTCGTTATAATGCATTTTATCTAAAATTTTGGTTTTGGATCTTAACAGTTTAGTATATGACCAAAAATTTGCCCATTTAAATAATTTAATAGGGTTTTTTTTTAATTCCAAATTGATGAGATAAATAACTATTTTGTTATTTGTTATTATAACATTCAAAGTTGTCATTAGAAGGTACTAAAAGTTTTGGGTGTAATTAATTTTGAAAATAATATTCAAAATTAAATACAATTGACTCAGCATACGTGTTATCAGTGAATTTATGTTATTTATTTGTTTATTTTTTTCTTCTTAGCATTAACTTACGCATCTAAGCAAATTACAACCGAATACGTCCTTCACGATTAAAAAAACTCAGCAGATTCATCTTTTCTAACTGGGTCCGAAGCGAATGAATTAATTATGTAAATAATAACCACAATCACATGGAAATATGCTTTTATCATAACTTGTATTAAAGCAAATAAATTTTATTTTTTACAAATTAAATTGTTGTTTTACTGAAGTTCGAAGCAAAATTTAAAAATAAATTCGTGGCAAGATAAATTAGTTGAGTGCGCATTTTTTATTTTTTATTGTGCATTTGCAAGTTACTTATTTTGCGATAAAAACGAACGGCTTTGGAAACTGCTGAGTTTGATTCTTGAATCATTTACGAATGTAGACACCTATGTTGCATTTACGCAATGCACTAACAGAATGAATGGTTACTATATTAATCGTTTGTGGCAGCTGTTTACAAATTAACAGTTTCGAGATCGCGGGTGAAGGGGCAATCGTTGCTTGCCGGAGATGTAGTTGCGAAAAAATATTAAGGTTTGTGTTGGTCGTTGAGGAAGTTCCAGTCGCAAATATTGAGGTATTTATAAAAATTGTATACACCTAATTCGGTTAAACGTCGATATTTGGATGTATTAGTTTGAGGCTTTGTTTTAGCTTGTACTTCCAATTCAAGTTCGATTTCTAAGGGATTGGAAACACCTAAGTTTAGTAGTGCGATTTTAAAGACGTTACTATCGTAGTTAGTGAAAATGTTGTCTAAACTATTTTTGCGAGTACTATAAGAGACCGATACTTATTTAAATTGTTCCACTTTATCTCTTTCTCTTACTAAGAAATAAAAGCGAAACGTTTTCTTGGGTTTAGGGGACTTTGGAACGGGACTTGGAAAATGCATACCGGGGAGAAGTTAGCCATAACGTTCAGCTATAGATTTTGCAAACTTGAACACAGGACCCATGTATGAGAGAGCACCTTGTAACGATACCCGTCGCTATATTTTAATTTTTATAATTTTTATTGAAGTAAATAGGCATTATTAAATACATTTAAACAAAAAAGAGCAGTTTAAAAATAATAATTTCGCGGGGCGCCTAATTATGCTCTAGTCTAATTATTATAGTTTTTCTAATTTTATGAAAATGTTTATCAATGCAACAAAAGCAATCAATTTACCATATTGCTCGTTTCGAAAGGGGCACGTGAAATCTATTGTTTTGATAAATGGGGGGTCTACCTTAATATCCTTCTAATCTCACCCAAATCATAATCAAATTTAATTATTGGGTTGTTTTTTGTCAAAATGTTTGTAATAAAATAAAACTTTAATTTACAAAAAGCACCGAATTTGTAGCTCGTCGAAGTGTGTTGAATAAGTCTCGTAAAGATGTAGATCGTCGACCGCTCAATCATGTACAAGATATGTAGATATTTTCATAACTGAATCGACTTTTTGAAAACGTTTCATAACATAATAAAATCATATAAATAGCACATAAATTTTTCATATTGCTCGTTCTGAAAGCGGCACGTCAAATATATTTTTTTGATAACCCAAATCATAATCAACCGAAAGGTAGAAGTAATTGAAAAATTAAAAAATAAAAATTATTAGAAAATCTGGTAGATTTTTCTAAAATCTTTTGTGTATTCTGAAAGCACATTAAACACATGATACTGGAATCGTTACACTTTTGATTGAACCAAAGTATCTGTATGGAGAGTTTTAGCTTGATATACGTTGAACCCCTCTGTTTTAATTTGAAATTCGTGCAAAACTGTAGAAGCACAAAAATTGAAATTAGAGCAACTAATTAGCACATAATTAGCACTAAACTTTGCATTACATTTGAATCGTTTTTGGCTTGATGAGAGGGGGAGGATAACTTTATGGCGGAACTTGAGCTAGGAAAAGAGGATAGAGAGATTATTTCCCACAGAATTTTTTCTGTTTTTTTAAGTGTTTTTACTAGAACAGAAGTTTAACAGATTTAGGGAAAGAGAGCAAACTCTGTCAAAGATATTAGATTGATGTAGTACAATTCAGTGATAGTTTTAATACAATCTGTAAAATGAATGGGGAGAAGAGATTAACAATGTCCAAAGAAAACCATCTTAGACATTATAATTTTAAAATGTTATAACTTTTATTTTTAAAATGTTAAATGAGGGTTGACATTATTGCCAATTTGATCGACGTTATTCTTACCCTCAGTTAGAGTAAAATTTATACGGATTCAAACCTTATAAATGAATTCTGACAGTTTATAAGTAACGACAAGCTCTAGAAACCTTATTACAAATATCAGACTGTTTTAAATGTTTTATTAGAGAAAGTATCAAATGCTTCGTAATATATGATTGTATTTATTTCTAACCAAAACGCAGCGAAATATTTTGAAAAAAATACTTTTTAATTGAATACATAATTATCACTGCAGTTGTATATTTCGAAATAACCATTCGTTGTGCTCATAAACAGAAATTGCACTTCTTGTGGTACTTTTGATGTTAGTGTTTCTACGTGTACTTATGTACATATTATTCAAATATACCATATGTTAGAAGTAACTCTTTCTTTTAGTAAAAAGAATCACGAAAATTGAAAACAAATCTCAAAAATATGAATTTCCAAAAGAATTTGGGGTTCTGCTAGAGAAGTGTAGCAGCACCACATTTGTTCTGCGTTCTGTGCAGTAACGCGCAGTACATTTGTTGTTACAAATAATCTGAGGTAATTATTTTCAATACCACTTATACCACTATATTTAAAAAGAAATCAATTAGCTGTGAATGTTCGTGATTTCCAAACCAATCTAATAATATTTGACGTGCTGGAAGGATAATAAATAATCTATTTAACGATTTACATAATCGCTTTAGCCTTTAACTTACAAAGTTATGATTTTGTTTTATAGTAACCTCGACATATCGTTGACGATTTAAATATTCACAGATTTTGTTATTTTTAATTAATTTCGCTAATTATTTATAAAAATAAAAGTAGACATATTTTTTTGGTGGCAATAAAATGCATCAAGTTAGTAGGGTGTTTTCTACGAACGAGCCAGTTATTCAGCTAGCTCGTTCGTCGTATAATTTTAGATTCGTTCGATAACTATCATCTGGTAACGTATAAAGTATCAAGCAAGAGATAGTCGGTGAAGCCACAATATGGACAGTTGCCATGTACTCAGATTCATCAAAATAAATAATTTGTAGAAATCTGTAATATGTAAGATGCCGCCTTCAGTTAGGTACTTTTTTTGGAATGTTGAAAAGTTCACAGCTGACTTCTTACATATTACAGATTTCTTATTATTTATTTTGGTAAAAGCATTTTAATGTCACGTATATCGAATAACTATTTAGGTATTTGTTGCATCGTGGCTGATTTCTATCGGAACTAAATTCTATTTTAAGGAATTTCTGGTCTATTATCTTCTCGTAAAATACGTATAATAGCTGCAGGTATGGAATTACCTGATAATTTCAGTTTTCTTAAAGGAGGTCCTACACGATCAAGTAGCTTGATCAAACAGTTCAATCAATCGATTGATGCACGCTTTAATCAACTTCAAACAACCTTTCAATCTCTTTATCAAGACTCAGTCTTCGACTTGGAAGGTAAACACACACTTTGAACACACACTAAAAAACTTTACACTCTTTTCATTTTAATTGCAATTGGTACGTCCCAAAATCGAGAAAAAGGATACGTGAAGGGATTCCTGTAACTCAGATTTTCCATCACTTTAAGGTACCTAGCTTCTGGTATGGATTTGGAAGACCTGAAATGTTTCTGCGGCTATTGCTTCTCAGACTCTGGAACTTATCATAATGAAAACTTGCTCAGCATTTATCGAGACATTGAAAGACAACAATCAGGTATATATGGATGTATATTTCCTTTAATACTTTTTCTATTAAACATATAAAGTAAAAATAACTGAATTCGTTTTCTGTTTAAGGTTCCTAAATCTGTAGAGGGATGGAAAAATGACGCACAGGAATTCGAAGGTTAATGGAATTTCCATAATTGTATTGGGAGCGCCGTTGGCAAGCACGTGTCACTCCAAAAGCCCGTCAACTCCAGTTCTTACTACTACAATTACAAAAAGTCATTTAGTATTGTTCTTATGGCTATTGTTAATGCTGGTAGACGTGGGAGCGAATGTTCGAGTGTCGAATGGAGGAGTGATGAAGAATACCTTGTTTTGGCAGAATTTATCTAACTAACTTAATATACCTGATTCTCCTGAGTTACCGGGTACTGATAAAAAATATCCATACGTTGTTGGCTTTTTTCGACAATTTCCAATTCGTTATGCTCGTGGTTATCGGAAAGCGGTGTACCCTCTATGGTTGCCTGGTTGTAACCTTTTGATCAAAATGATTAACCGTCTACGAGCTACTTAACGAGTCATTGTAAATCACTTTTGGTTTTGCATTTAATTCACATTGGTGGATGTAGAACAATACATACCGGAAATTATCTCATTTAAAGGAAAAATTTTTTATGTCAATTCCTTCTTCAGTATTGCTGCAAAATGAACATTAATTTAATGTGATTAAGTTATAAAATCTACATTCTCCATGCCATCTTCAACATCTGGAATGAGTAAATATTCACACTTATTAAAATGGTAACCCATTAGCATTCTTAAAATTGCTGCTTCAGCATTACACCTTCGTCAATCCATATTTTGTATGTTCTAATAAACATCCAAATTGTATTTTACATATCTCTTCTCTTTCTCTTAATGTTAATTGTGCTAATGTGCTAAATGATTGTTGGTACTAATGAAGTTATCATCACATTTATGTATAAAGTATATCTCGTATCCTATCTTTTGATGTCAAGATATAAAGTGCAAATTCTGGTATCTCCCACTTAGTGGATGGAGAATAGTCACTTTATGGTAGATTTGGACATGGACGTTAAGACAAAAAGGATCAAAACCGCGCGGATAATCTGACGCGCCAATTGACTCCGAAAAGAACTATTCATCTCTCTAATATTTCAATTAATTGTTTATTGTATTTATTTGATTCGTTTATGAAAAGCATTTTTTTGTAACATTCGACTGGCACATTGTTTAACCGATGTCGGTGTTCTGCATTTGCACTCGACGTATACTTGCCTTTAATAAAGTATCTGAAGTACATATTACTCATGATTTACTTTGCGAATCTTTTTTTAATTGGTTTTCTTTTTGTCGAGATTTTTAGTTTAAGTTGTGATTGTGTTAGGTTAACAAAACTCTTTGCACATTAGTTTTTCACCAATTTAATCTTATAATCATAATTATCGAAAAACTTTATAATGATTTCTTTTAAATTGAACTTCCCTCAGCGTTCTCTTTGAGATGGAGTTTATAAAATATCGGTCGGTTTTTATCGTTTGTATGATCATCATACGTTAAAGGACAATTTGAAAGATCAAGATCAAATAAATATCGATATCTAAGACATACACGGGCATATACATAACTTAATATGAACAGCTATCTTTTCATTACACCAAAAATTACCAAAACATCCCCAGTATTTTGAGTACAAATAACGAGTGTTTTAATTAAAAACTGGACTGGGTGGACGGTGTAATTGGATTGCAAAATAATGCGTGGTGGCGATAAATATACCTAAAAATTCACAGAAACGACTGACTTCTTAGATTCTTTGCATCAGCGTACTACTTTGTTAAAAAAAATACCAAACGTCTAAGAAAATTCTAATACCTACCCGGTCCAGTTTTTATTTGAACACCCATTACGTATATTATTAGAGAATTCTATCAATTTTTTACTCCCACCGCCTCTACCTCAATTTTTTTAAAAATTAAATAAAATTCCTACCATTTATCAATTTCTGTAACTTTATTTAAGGCAATTTGTATTCGTATTTTTCTATTCTCTTAATTTAATTTTTAAAAATTCTCGAGGAAATATATTAACTTCTAGTGTGAAGGGATTAAGGCAGTTTTTATAAATTTTGTTGAAAATGACAACCTAATCTTACACGCGCTTTAAAAGAAGACAATTTAGATAAACTCGAAGAAGAAGTTGTTTAATCAATTATCTCTGATGTGTTGTTCTAAAATGACAAAGACTGTAACACCTTTTGAAATAAAACTTAAGAATTCTTTGGAACGGAATTAAATAAACGAAAATTGTTTTTTCAGACTTTTTATACAGAATATACAAAAATAATACAGTAATTGAATTGTCTTAAATTCGACTAGAGACCACCTAAGAATATCTAAGGGTTGGCAGGAAATTTAATTAACCCAATTAACCTCATAATATCAATATATATGAGTCGACAGTTTAGTGCAAAGGCACGCGGTTTTTTTTAACAAACATGAGTTTTACATTTGAAACTCTTTGATTAATTGGCTTACGACGGCGTCGTGACAATTTTGCTGATCGACATTAAAAAGGGAAATTTATGAAATTATTTATCGAATTTATTTGATCAGTGTACTGCCTAAAAGCTATATTTTCACTTTTTACAATATGCTAACAACAAAAATTTAAAATAGGTTTCAAGAGTAGTATATATTTTTTTGAGGTTTGTATGTGTCTTTCGTCTTATTGTTTTTCTTACTATACTTAGTAATTTAAACTTAGTAAGCGAAACGTGGGGCTCCTACGTAATGTTTATTGTTTCAGACGTGTTTAAAATAAGTAACGTTATCTCGAGTACATTCCGTAATTAAAAATTGGTTGTTTGTCATTACAAATGTTATCTTTCGGTATCTTCATACATGCATGCGTGCTACGTGTATGGCACGATAGACAATATGTTTAGCCCATCGAGATTCTAGATTACGCACAACAACGAATAATATATTTCAGTTAACAAATACATATATCATTATCCCGAGAGGAACGCGTTTTCATTTACATTTAAACAAACAATTCTCTCATTCGAAAATTAAATGTAATAATAGCTACATAAAGGCCAGATACGCACTAAATATTTGCGTGTAAATATTTTCTGTCTTATTATCGCTACCACTAAAATCCGTTTACTATAAAACTTAGAAAGGTGTACTATGAATTTCATATGAATTAATTGGAGATTAAAGGAAGACTTCCTTTTGAGAAAAAGCGAAATGTGATTGCCTAAGGGACCTATTTATGCTTGTCAAATATCAACATCATTTTGCAATCACTGTTCTGTCCCTTATTCTCTCATTACTCTTTTGTCATTAATTAAGATTTTAATTACTTCCTTTTTGTATAACTTAGCCGTTTTAAACAATATTTAATGTATTCTTCATTATAATCCATTTTCCAATGGTAAAAATGGATTATCGATATATTCTTTTTTATTATAGCAGTTTTCCGAAACATTCAACTATACATATAAATTATAAGCATAATTTAATTATTTTTAGTCTGATTTTAAAAGCTTACATTTCAAAAATGTCTAAACCAAATGTTCTAAAAATCTCCAATTTATGTTTTTGCGTTTTTTTGTGCCCTATAACTTCATTAGATTGTAACTGCATTATTCGGTAACCAAATTTAAAAAAAAAATGGAAATAATATGACTCACGCCTTCTTCAAGTGATTTGGATGAAAAACGTGATGCTATCGCCGTCGTAGTTTAATCGCATGATTGTGTTTATTATAAAGTGGTGATTATAGAGATTATCGGCATTAGTAGAAGTAACCCATGAGGATAAACATTAAGAGCCAAAATTATTTTATAAGTGAAGCAGAATTAACAAGAAATAAAAATTAGGCACTATGGTATGATGGTTATGTTAGGAGTGTTTACAATCATTTTTCGTAATGTTAAGAAACCTTTTTTTGTATCAGAATTGTTTTCATGTCTGCATCGGTCGACTTCTTTCTTTCTCCCTAACAGGTTTGACTTTCCATGTCTTTCTTGTTCATCTATCTTCGCTCATTCTACCGATGTGCTCCCAGAATCTTCATTGTATTTTTAATGTACGATAGTTATTATCGACTGCACTTTGAGTTCTTTGTTATGTGCCATTGCAGTATATTATAAATTGATTTTGGATTTTACAGCTGTTGTAATTTAGTTTTTCAGTGACGCAGATTGTTTGAAAACAAAACAACTAATAAATTTCTTTTACAAATTTTTTTTACAAATAACTATATTTGTAAAAAAATTTAGTTCAACAATTTATTTCTAAGGATTTATTTTTTTCTGGTTGGTACCCACTTGTGACTGCATATTTACTTGATTTTCAAATTTAAATTTAAATAAAGAGACACTTTGTGGTGAGCAATTTAATGTAAAACTAAGTATGGAAACACCAGCTCACATAAAAGATACAGCGGAAGCAGTGATTAATAATTTATTACCAGCAAAATCTGTAACTCGGTACTGGAAAGCGTATGAAGAATTTAAGAAGTTGTGCGATAGTAATATTACCACTAACATTTACAACAAGTATGTTCTTCTTGCATATTTTGATGAGAAATAAAAAAAAAACAATTCTGCAACTCTTTGTTACATATTTTCAATGTTAAAATCAACTCTGAATATTAAAGACATCAACATTGAAAAATATTCAAAATTAATCGCTTCACAACTCACCACACATAACCTAAAAAGTAATCACATTAGTTGAGGTTAATGGAAAGTATTAATTGGTACTTATATTAACGTTACGGTTACATCTGCGTGAGGATTTCACGTTTTCCACGATTCAACGTTTATTTGTTTGTTAAGCATTGGATGCTTTTCTCTTTTGTGCTCGTTTTGTTGGCATTTAGAAAATTAAGTAACAATGGTGGCACCCCGCTTTTTTGGGAATTTTACCAAATGTCACTTTTGTAAGGTCTAGTCCGGGAATTTGAGGTTCCCGGCCGATTTTGAATCCTACCAAACTGTCAATAATGACCGGAGGCATGAAAACGTTATTTGTAAGTTGTTTGTCACTGAATGTCATACTCATTTTAAATAAATGCTCTGTTTTTAATTTGTTTCAAATTTTTAATTAATTAATTTTAAGACATTAGCTGCATAAGCTATGGCGAAACGTCTTAATTAAAACAATTAAAAAAAATTTATTAGCTGTTTTGTTTTCAAACAATCTGCGTCACTGAAGAACAAAATTGCAGTATATGTACTGTAACGAGATAAAATCGTCATCACGCATATTTGCATTCTTCTAATTAAGCTTAATGCATAGCGTTAAATTCTGCGCTTGATTGCAGGCAACCTTCCTTTCGTCATATACATTGTTGACTCCGAAGTTTAAATTCATAATCTTATCAACGTTTTCGGCCGATAATAATTCAAAATTTCTTGCATAAAGTGCGCTTTGAGAAGCATTATTCGTCGTGGTGGTATTGTCACACGAGCAAGTTGTTCTGGGTTGTTTAACGCTAAACTTAATTTGCGGACTCAATCAGGAGTAGTATACCCTAGATTTAATAACAGTTCGCCCATAATTACAGCTTTTGAGTTTTACTAAGCTGTAACGAGAAATTTCCTCGAATTTGAAGCTCAATGTGCAGAATTAATTCCACGAGTGTGCCTTCTTTTATTTATAGAAGAGCAAACCTATAAGTGTGAAACTAAGTTAGGGTGCGGTGTTGCGTTACATTGCTACACAACGAAGCACTCATATGCTGGTGTCATCGTCAAAGTTAACATATGCGAGCATGTAAGGTGTCTGTCGTCAACATCGTCGAGTCCAACATCTTGTGGCGAGTAGAGTTAAGGTGCAGTCATACGGCGTCAATTCTATTCCGCCCAGGGATCCTACTATTTGAACTTCTTGACTTAAAAAGACCAAAATTTGTTCGTATCAGTTGAATTGTCTGTTTAATATCGTAGCAACGTAAAATTTCTAACTATAAGTTATGCGAAACCTAGTGACAGCACGCATTTGTACAGTGCGTTTCAAGGAACGTGATCACATTTCAAATCAAGATAACTCTGGAAGTTTAGAAGATAGAAGGATAAGACAAAAACTGACATCTAGGGTGCGTGTCTGACTTTTTTTTACACATTGATCAAGTTCTTTGATTGTTTTTCAAACGTAATTGATTATAATTGTGTGCTATATCGTTGCACTCAGAATTTAATGGTGCATTCGAAAATATAAAACTATACAGGGTGTTCCATTGAAAAATATACAAGTTATATTAATAAGTTTGACAGATGATTCGCTTTTGTTTTTCAATATGTGTAAAAAAGTTTCGACACGCACCCTAGAGTTATCTTGATTTGAAATGTGATCACGTTCCTTGAAACGCACTTACATTCGAGTTTCTCTCACTCCTGAAGAGTTCCAAAAGGACCGAAACAGCTGTCGAGTGATTCTCAATGTTTGTTAGCTATTGTACAACTCTTTTGCTAACTTACAGCAGGCGATTCGAGATTTTTATTTTTGCTAACACTTAGTTGGCTTATAATTATTGAAGGATCGACTTATGTAACTACTTTTACATACCTGTCGACAAAGTTGCTTAATGTGTAAAATTTCTACTTTAATAGATTTTCTTAAATTCTTGTATTCGTTGAGATAATTCAAGAATTTATAATTTCCGCAAGTACATATAGCCTTCTCAAGTAGCTATGCAATATTGGGCCAATGTTGCGTCAATATTTTTCTATATTGGCTCAATATACAGTTCAATCTTGGGCCAATATACGAATGAAACAAAGTGCAATATCGTACCAATATTGGTAAGTTACATTGGCTCATCATTAAAAATTATATTGGTCCAATATTACCAAATATATTGGTTCAGTATTACGCCAAGTTGTAAAATAATATTGGACAAATTTCATTTCAATAATAATTCGCATTAGTTTAATATACTCAAAAAATTAATATAAACCAGAAAAAGATATATTAATATTAGAAATGAAAATACATTAGCATGTATGGATAATATAAACAAAATTTAATTTACAATAGTGATTATGGTGTCTTTCTGTCTCTCCTTTATCCCACCCTCTTTGTCACCAGCGGTAGCTAACGCTGTGCCAATAAACTGTTATTACTCATTCTTCGGAGTTGGGAAATTTAGATTGCACTGCCACTAAAAACATATTACTAAATAGTGAACAATATAAAAAAATGTATTTACATTTAACCGCTTCAAACAATTTCAATTTATTAAAAGCATTTTTGCCTTTTCTTCCTTGGACGGAATACAATAGACTTATTTCTTTAGTCATGATTTTTTTCATGATTAATTGAGTGTACATTTTAACACTATCCCGCCAATTAATAGTAACTCCTTTACCTTAAAAGTAACAATAGGTACATTTTAAATACTTTTTATTTTAGTTAACATACCATAATTTTCATATCTTCTTCATTCTGTAATTTAATTTCTACCTGCTCCAATTCGGCATTATAAGTAATTGGCAAATTAAACTGCCTTGTAGCTAATTGTGTCACGCTACTTGTAGGAGTAAGCGCTTCCAAAGCCCTCAAAATATTTTTTACACGATCAAGCGTAAAATTGACTTTTTTAATCCCATTTTTAGGCGTAAAGTAGAACATTTTGCCAGCGGGCTTAAAAGTGTTACTTTTGCGCCCGTGGACTTTTGGTTTTTAAATAGTTAAAATTAATCTAATGTATTGCTGGATGCAATCAAATCGCCATTATTGGTGTATATTGTATTGACTATTCTGTAATCAACTTTAACAATATTGTAATGATTGATACGCTTGTTAAAGAAACCGTATTCTGTAAACGTTTATGTGCAATTCGCACTTTACACTTCACAGTGCTTCTATTTCACTGCATGAATGCAGCCATCCCTTCTTAAAACTTTAGTAGTGTAATCTCCTTAACTTAACCTTAATCATTTTTCTTCTACTTTTCCCTTCCTTTATTTTCTATTCGCTTATTTTAGTCCTGTTATTGCTTGTTCTCTTATGATTTTGCATTCAGTTTTATTATTTTCATCGTAATCCTACTCTTGTATGACAAAACAGTTTTTATAAGGTTAAACACATTTCGAAACCTTTGTTTCGGGTAAGCATAAAATAAGTGTGTAATTTATTATTAATACTCTGCTTGTAATTTAGATTAACAACATGTGGAATGCAATTCAAATAAGGTCGTTTATTTCCAAAACATAGGCCAGACTAGACCTTCACAATCATTAAAACAGACCCTAAATTGTCAATGTCGTCAATGGATAGCTGCGACAATTCCTCTCTGCGGCAAGTCCCAGCAATTCCAATGATTAAAGCCACCTAATTTTTTATATTATATTAGGTATAATTTATTAATCAAAACAATTTACTTACTTTCATCATTAAAAATCGGAGATTCTATAATAAATTTTAAAATTTGTCCCCTTGTTAAAATTTTTAATTTTTAGGTTTGTATCCGTCCCAATTTCTTTTAGGAATAGAGTTTACTTTTTTGAAATTGCTTATTTCTAGATTTTCATTAATTGAGATAGCGGCCTTCAACATTGAATAAATCGACCAAGGTGTTGATGATTTAAATACTTCTGACTTCTCAAATAAATATGGTAGAAGCACATTTTTGATGTTTTGACGTTCTTCCGAGACACCACTTAATATAATCAACGTAAGTTTTTTAGAAATTATCAGCGATTTTTGACCTCCTCAAAGGAAGCACGACTAGCGACCACTTCTGGTGGCGTACAAGATATTGAAAAATCTTCCATGTTTTTCTTAAATAATAATTTGATGCTTGCAATTTTACAATATGACAGTCACTGTGAGTGACAAATGAAAAATTATGTAAGGCACCTATGATGGTAATAATACAGTAGATTATCGCAATTTGTAAATGTTTTTACTTTTTTGTATACGAAAATAATGAAACATGTCAAAAATTATGTATGCAGCTCGGTCGTAAAGCTGTTTTAGGCCCTCGTCCTGATTGTATTCCTCTGGGCCTAAAACAGCTATTTTACACCCTTGCTACATAAATAACTATTTTTGACCATATTTCAATTCTTCCAAAATCGTAAATACTTTCCTTTTAAAAGATTCATCTGAGACAATAAAAAAAAATTAATCGAAAATTCTTGCTTGTGTTATTTAAGCACGATTACTTAATTACATAAATTACTCAATATGAAATAACGAATTATATTTTGTACTTGAAGTGGTGTTAGTGCTTGCAACCGACTTTGAGTATTCTTCTTGTCTCGTAGTTTCAGCATATGTCGAACATTGTTTAGCGTTTAATTCTGAAACTATACATACACTATAATATATATTAAGTGCAAACACATTATTTTTGGTTGCTTTTCGTTTTTAAGATATAATTTAAAAAAACAAAAATTAATATACTTGCATTGAAATAAAAATAATACTATTATCTATTATATTCAATTAGAAAAATTCATTTTAAATGAAAAGTCTAACTTTGGATTAATGCATCCCTATAAACAAAATAAAAAATGTAAGTCGTCTTATACCATTCGCATTGCTACACGATGGTACGGTTGATGTAGTTGGGCTCGAAAAACAAGGATTTCTTTGACGTCCTTCTATAGTTGAGTTGAATTATTCTCAGCATTACAAGAATTAAGATCTAAACTAAAACATGCACCTTCGGTTTCGTTACATTCATTAGATTCTAAATCAGTGTTACAACATTGTAAATCGGAATCACAAATTTCTAAATTGCAGTTATCAGTAACTATACCATCATCATTATATCACATCACTATATCATCATCATTAACATTTTTAGTTTTATCATGAGAATTAATGATCTCTTCATTTGGAGCTGTATCTAAACTAAAACATGCACCGTCAGTTTCGTTACATTCTGTATCAGTGTTAAAACATTCTAAATCGGAATCACAAATTTCTAAATTGCAGTTATCGATAACTAAATCATTAAGCAAAATGTGTGTCTTACGACATCTCGTGTAAAACATTGACACGTATGAATAGTATAAACTAAGAAAATGCCAACAGTTAATTGTAACGACATGTTACAATTGTCGTTACAATTAACTGTTGGCATTTTTCTTAAATCATTAACATTATTCGTTTTATCTTGAGAATTAATGATATCTAAACGATTAAAACAATGGGAAACACTAAGTTCTTTCATATGACCATTAACAGCTTTGATTATCTTTCTACGTTTAGTAGAGACATCTATAATACATGTAACCATGAAATCATTAACATATTATAATAAAAGATACCAAAGGTAGGTACTTACCTCAACTGTTTTGGGATGCAATTTCACAAATATTTTAAACACAACAGATTAAAAACTTTTCGGTTTGCGCGCGTCTTATAGGTTAGAAAAATTGCAAGTGCTAAAGGAGTGTTTGTCAGATAAGGTTACGAGTACACCTGCTGACTATCGATTTCAAGTCGTACGGCAAATTGAACAGCTAGAACAATTAAAATCGCAATTAAGACTATAAAAATAAAATTATATTAAAGCTAAGGAAATATAAAACATAAAAAATAATTTAAATGACAGATATAAGTCGCGGGGCTCACCAGATAGCACTAATTGATGCATTTATGATCTAATCATACAAATAAAACCAAACATATAATTTTTTACATTGATTCTACATATAAGTTCAACATTGGCTCTATATTTTACTTGTATATTGAACTAGTTTAGTAGTACTACATTCAGCCAATATGGGCTGAATATATTTTTTTACAATATTGGCGTTGTGTTGTTTGGTGATATCGTTCCAATATTGGCTCAATGTAAATAATCTTCGCCAACATTCAAACATTAGACCAATATAAAGCCAACGTGTAGCCAACATTTATAGCTACTTGGGTTCATCTGATCATAGTTATAATTTCTCTACTGTCAATCAAGCGACTGCAGCGGCTACAGCCGCGCTGCTGCAGCCGAGCGACTCCTGCGTCTTTGCGTCGATTATTGGTTAACATTACAATAAATAAATGCGTTGTCTATCACGCGATTTCAGCGTGACGACAGAAGCGTCTGCAACGACTTTAGCGCGTCTGCCAAAATAGTAGCCTAGCGGCTACAGTCGTGCTTCTTCCATGACAGTTTTTTGCAAACTGAAACTTAAAAAATGTAAAGCGACCGAAAACGCACAATTGACACCGGGGTATGGGCCGCTACAGTCGTACTACAAAAGTCGCGGGGCTGCAGCAGCTCGACTGTAGCCGCTACAGTCGCTTGATTGACACTCCACCTTTAGGGTATTCCCGGTTTTTCTGACGGAACCGCGGAACAAAAATGTCAAATAAATTATAGTGTTGTGTAAAATTCGGCACATGCTAAGTTTAATCAATGTAAGATAAAGCATTATATAATCCGAGAAAATTAGCTTTTTTAAAATTTTATGACCGTTGCTTTGGATTAGTAGAAATGTGTGTTAATATGTAATACAAAGGTTTGGACATTGAAATCACCAAGTTCAATTAGATGCCCCAACCCGTTGCAGACTTGTACAAGTTCAGAATAGTATATTATGATACTAGTTTTATAAAGAAGCATTTTGACGTATGCACACGTTTAAGGCACCGAGTGCCTAAAGGAGTAAGTACAAGGCCTATTTACACTTACTGAAAGATATCAGATTTCAGTGCACCGTTTGTTGTTCCCTCTCGCTACCTCCTGCCACTATGCATTTGCCACCGTTTCATAACAGGTTCCACAAAATTAGGTCCCAGAACTGAACCTTTTAGATCTTCGGCAGCAATTTCTATCTGTTTATCTCTATCATGATTACTCTGTCACTTATGGTCGATTCTACAATAGAAGTATATACTAAGAATAAGCTATACCGAGAATATATATATCATCAATCGCGTTCTACAAGCACTGGATAAGTGTAATCTCGGTATAAACTGAAGAATAGTTTATTCTCGCTAACAAGAGTAGATATACTTCTGATAAAGTTATTCTTAGCTTCTATTGGCTATAACTGGCTCACAGTACACTCTACTGTATGTGATAAACACTGTTTAGCTGTTTTATTTTTAAAATGCTAGATCCATTGAATTTAAACATTGTTGATTCAGATGAAGATGAGGATGAGATTATGGAGGAGGTTGTTTTACGTCGACACCCAAAGGTTTTTAAAAATCGGTATGTTTGTAAAAACGAGGTACATTACATTTTCAACACATACATTCATTTGTTTTCAGCATTCATTATTTGGAGAATATGATGAATTCGAATTTTTTAAGCGCTTTCGAATTCAAAAGCAGATTTTCCGAATATTTATTATGTGACACAATTGCAGATAGAATACAATCAACAACAGAACGGAATAATGCCATATCTCCAGAATCAAAATTATTTTTAACTTTAAGGTTTTATACTACAGAAAGCATGTTAATTGCAGCTGGAGATTATGCAGGAGTTAGCAAAACATCTGCCTGTTATATAGTAACTGAAGTAACGGAGGCCATAGCAGCCTTGAGTGGCAAATTCATCAAGTTTCCTGAAACTGTTGACGAATAACAATCGATTAAAGAAAAATTTTATAGAATTGCTCGATACCCCCATGTAATTGGTGCAATTGATTGCACCTGTTAAAAGACATTCTTTATTTTTGTATTTTGGCGGCGATTTTACGGGCATTGGTGGGGTATGCTATTCCGTTAATATTTTTGTTCATTCGACTTTCAACCTTCAACAAATAAATAGTTCGTACGTAGTATGTAGTTTCAATCTTATATAATAAGTACTTACCAACAAATTCTTTATGTTTTTCTACCAAATCCACTAATACTTCTACTTCATCGTGTCGAAAATTGGTACACTGTTTCTTATCCATTTTGGAATAAGATAAATAATTAACAAAATTCACAACGTACGCAAAGAACACAAACTCATAACCTCATAATCTTGACACATTCTATTCTTATTATTCGATTTCTTTATTCCACCAGTTAGAGCTCAAATATTCTGTTCTCTCATGAATTTAGTATCTTCTAGCATTCTTTGATTAGTGAGGTTAAATATTTTAAGGACTACGCACAATTCCATTCTACCCTTAATTGTTTCTGTGTAATTAAAATATTTAATTGAATTTAAATAATTTATCTCATTTTACTTATAATTTCAATAAATATCAAATAATTTCAATTCGTTTGAAAAAATGACTTTGCTGTATTTACAATGTTCAATTCAAACAGAAGTTTATCTAATTTATTATCCATTAATTTAATTGAAAATACAAGAGAAAGCAAATGTTTGGTAAAGTAAACAGCATTAATTAAAATAATGATGTATTAAATAATTGTTAATTTTTCTCAATGATCTTAAGAACAATTTAAAGCGATTTGTAAATAAATGTTTAAAGTGTATAACTCTTAATAATTTATCAAATTAATTCAATCCAAATAAAGTCATGTATTTTATGTCATTCGATCTATTAAAAAGATTCAATTTCAATTTAAAAATAATTCAATGCAGATTTGATTCAATTGTCGCACATGTTTTTCTTTGATATGAAGAATATGAGCAAATGAAGACTTAAGATTTAAACAACAAATAGTGTATAGGTAAAGTGGCCTCCAAAAACTTTATTGATATTGTATGTAATGAAGACTTACGATAAGCGACCAGGAACTTTTGACCTTGAACATTTAAACAACAAATACTGTATAGGTAAGGTGGCCTCAAAAACTTTTTTGTTATTATATGTACTCTATAAGAGCCCTTCTAGGTGGAGGTGGGAAAAATACTCAACTCAGTAAGTTGTAATCGCCGACGTTTCGCCCACCGTTATGTGGGCTTTATCAAGGCTTGACTACCAACTCGATTTTGTAAACCAGTCTTGATAAAGCCCACACAACGGTGGGCGAAACGTCGGCGATTACAACTTACTGAGTTGAGTATTCTTCCCACCACCACCTAGAAGGCTCTTATAGAGTACATATAATATTAAAATAATGTATAGTTTTTGACCATGCTCAAAGGACTTTAATGAACCAAATAAAATTATAGAAACTGCACGTTTGTTATTTATCTAGTTTTTTGGTCAATTAATTAGGAAATTCGCCTACTACTCTTTTCTTAATGCCGTTGCTCTAATTATTACAGTTCATTGCAGGTGCATAGATATGACTAGAGTCGGATTCACCGGGTTTTAGGTATGACTCATCGCTACAAATTGTATGGATCAATCCAGGCTCGTATGTCGTAACTAATAAATAATTCCTACTGTAAATTTTTGTGTAATCTGTCAATTCAGTTTGATCAGCTGTTTCAAACTAATTAAAATAATCATAAATATGTTTTCGACCAGAAATGTTCTGATTTTCTCTTCATTTTTTAAATTGTGTCATTGAATAAAGGTTGTGGGAAGTTATAATAATTATAATTTATTTATATATTTGTACAGTTGGAAATGTTACATTAATGTATGCAAACAAGATGTCCACGTATAAAACTTCTTAAAATAATTTTACTTTAGTGTTAAATGCAACGTTTAGTTTTGAGGTACCTATTTAACTGAAATTTAACAATTATTTGATTTAAATACAGTTTTATCTACTCAGAGTGGTTACTGTATTGTGACGCAAAATCAATCAACGTTAATAAAACTAATTAAAAAGGATCCGATCTAATCAGATTCATCTGCCCCATATTCCGAATTTGAACTTTGATTACAACCTATACTAATAATTAAGGGTTCCACAAGTTCAAACCGCTGCTCAATATCCCACCACTTCTTCATTTCTTTTTCAGCATGTTGAATGCATTTCGTCCATCTATTCTTTCGAGGGATTGTTTCCACACTTCTCGTACATGTTCATCGGTGAACTGTGAATTCAACTCTCCAATTTTTTATTATAGTACTCCTTGCAATTAGCCCAAATTAATTTGATTGGGTTAAATTTGGATTTTCGTTAACTAATTGTAAAAGTTCTCGTTTTAACATTTTTTGATCATGCATTACATTATGCTTTAATCAAAATGTACACAAATCATGTTTGGTCGAGGAAGCATTGGGTATTTTTCTTTTAGTGTTGAATGGTAACTGGCGTTGTCTAATATAATTAAACTAGGTTTTGTTAAATTTAGTATCAAATCATTTTCAAACCATTTCTTAAACAAATCTCCACACATGTCACCATGATAATCTTCTTTTGGGGATTTAGATGAAAATAGAAGTGAAGCATTAGAAATAAAGCCGTTCAGTTTCCTGCATGTACAACAATAAACCTAAAACCAAATTTTAATTTATTAGTTGTAAGTATAAAATCAGGGTCAAACATTTTGCCTTCTCCAAGTGGCTTTTTCTTTATGCTTTGTTTAGAAGCATCATGTCAACTCCTTTTTGGTGAACCTCTACTAAATATCCAAGTTTCATCCATATATACAGGGTCATACAATGCAAATCCTTCTCAGTAAAATATTCTCGTAAAAATCTAACACGACTTGCTGCAATGTGGTTTTGTTCAAATAAACCACGTCTGCTATCATCAAGTTTAAAGGAAAATCCAATATTATGTAAGAGTTTTGTTAATCCACTTTTGCTAAAGTTGAATACACCAGCGGTAGCAATTTCATGTTGCAATGTTGCAACAGTAACATGTTTTTCACAAAGTTATCAACGTCACAAGACGTTTTGGCACTACAGGTTCTTCGTTCTCCTTCACTTAATTTCTTTTTTTAATCGAAGATACAGTATTTATGTTAAAGCCACATGCTTCTGCAGTTCGCTATAATGAATCAAGCCGTAAGATGAAATAGTATTTTTAATTCATAAAATACCTGCATAACTGACGTGAAAGGCAACAATACAGCACCGTTGTCACGTTCTCGCATAAAATAGTCCATTACTTTCATAATGACTGCTTCGGTTTCCAATTTCTTTGGCATTGCAACTATTCCTATGCTATCATAATAATCATTCATTTATTGTTAATACCATGTACTTACTTAATCTGCCTCTATATAATAATTGATTAGTATTGAAAAATACTGATTTGAATAAAGGAAAGATGAAAATATTCGAAAACGGTGTGGCAACTTGAAGTACGAATGTAAGGTTATGACAATGTAAACAAAGAAAATTATTCGACGTACGTTTTCTTGCTTGCACATAGAATAAACGGCACGACATACGTTTCTCAATTGCATTTTGCTGATATTTTGATTTACAGAAACAGAAAACTGTGTCACGTCGATTATCATAGTTTACTGCAATGAGTCATACCTAAAACCCGGTGAATCCGACTATACTCATGAACTTTTATTTAATTGATCACTGCATAATTTGCGAAACACTTTCTGAATTCCTTATTACAATATTATCTTAATATCAAATTAATTTACAAAATTAACTTTTATACTGAATACTCCATAACGGCTGTTTGAAAACTACTAAAATTTTATCTTCATAAAATTTAATTAACGCGTAAGTTTGTATCAACATATTAAATATCACATAAATAATAATAAAACGAAAGTCTAGACCTTTGGCACAATCCGAACTTTCAATAATTTGCGATCATAGTACCCAAATATGAATATGCATTTGTTATAATTACCACAGTTCCATTTATAATGTACATTATGTATTTATTTACATTGCAAATTCAATCAATTACAAATATCTGTGGATGGACGAATTTTTCATTTCCATTCTGAGATTTCATTGCCCTTATTTATGTTTAAATATTTTTATGTCAAATATTTTGTATTGCTGATCCATCTGGCAATATGTTTTTTTTAAATTTATGTAAACAACCAGTTGTTTTCATGTAATATTTTTTAAAAATGTCTGATTCTCCAGCCTCCTTAATTAACTAAGTTGCTAAAAGGATTCCTCTCATTTTTCTTAACAATAAATTTATATTCCCAATAAGACAGCAAATGTAATACTGCAGTACACTTGACCAATTTATTAAAGTTTATATGTAAACATTATACCTATATTTATTCGCCTTAACTGTATCTTTAATATTAAAATTTTGCGTTTGTTTACTATAGAAGTTCTCTAAAACCGAATCAATTATTTACCACATGGAGGAAGTTTGTTTATCTAGTTGACCTGGTTTTACTTTGTCAACTTCACAATTTACGTTAGTTTTTTAATTAGCAGTCGTACGAAAAGAAAATGCCATTCAAAATGACACAAAATCTTTTCTACAATATATTAGAAAAGCCGATTCGAAGCTTTTATTTATAAATTTCTTTTTCCCACAGAAAGTTTGTAACTTTGAAAACTAATATTCTTCCGATTCTCAAGAGAAATTGACAGTATGTTTTATTTAACCATTTAAAAGAAAGAAATAAAATTGAATCATACGTGCCCATCCTTTCTTTCGCGTAAAAATATTGGGCGTAAGGAACCAGTTATATTTAACAAACTCAAATACGTTTTTGCTATATAAAAGAGTTGGTACAAATGCTATTTCTTTTATAATATATATTTTCTGTTTCAGGTAAGATGGCGGGATTGCTTTTATCAAAGTTCTCAGTATGTATTTCGTACACTTTCATGTTATGAATTTAAATCTGCTTTTTATGATATTTAAGAGAGTAACTGATTGAAAGGGAATATAAATAAAAGTTTAGTGTGTCGTTTTCGATTTTACTTCCATCATTTTTTCATTTTTTCACTTACTGAATAATCTCTATAATATGTACGTAATATGCAATACCTAATATGTTTATATTATCAATTTATCAATATTTTACAAAGCATTTGTCTACAACATGAATAATTTTCTTTGAATAAATTTGATAAATCTCTGGTTTTATTGCCTCCAAATACAAAGTGAGTTGCTGCACCCAAAAACTCACTCTTTGAACGAATGTATAATAAATAACTACGATTTTAACAAAATTATCGTAACAGCTATTAAGATAAAGAGGGTGAGGTTATTTATGAAGTTACTTTTGCCCCTCGCCGGATAGAAACTTTTGCGAGATTACAGTATGTCTCAATTTAATTAGTCAGAATTACTTTGCGTTAGTCTTAATTAAAATTTATACATTTGTTGATATTTTCCTATGTATACAAAAGCTGTAAGTAACCCTAATGGACGATCGATTACTCAGAACGAGAAATACTACTACGTTTTATCGCAGAGATTATTAAAATAATCACACCATGATTAATAGGATTACGACTAAACGTTAGACTAAGCATAAATTTAAACTGTATTTTTTTAAATTTCAAATAAAAGTAGGACTTCAAATAATGGTTTTGTTTTCCGAAAACAATTTCGTTTACTTTAGAAAAGGGTCGACCAAAAATTTTTGACGATGAAATTACTTCTTTGCGGTTGTTTTGTATGTATTAGTGTTAATTTTCAACTTTGTACAGTTTCTTCTTGTTTACGGTCGTTTGATAACGAACTTAAAAGGGCTTTCTTTAAATTGTATGTTTTTTAACTTTTCTTTTTAATGCGTTTTTTATGTTATTTTTTGTAAGTACAAAAAGTGTTTATAACAAAATTTTAAAATTAAAGGATGTTCGTTTTTTTAAAATGGAAGTTTATATCTTTAATGTTTAAAATCCAATTTTCTGTCGTCAACTTTCGCTTGCTTATAATTTTTGATGTTTTGTTTAAATTATATTTATTATGTGTTACATGCCATCGCGTATCTTGCCTAAAGTAGATGTATAAGATCATCAATGTTAAGTTAGATAGAAGGTGATATAGATCCTGAAAAGCTTTTAAAGTCACTTTTTACTATAACGTTTTCGCTTTAAAATTGCCTTTTTATCGCCTGGTAATAAAAACTACACAATTTTTAACTTTTTACGAAATTACGATTCTGCATGATTCACAAGAAACGCAGAAAGATATTTATTAAAATAGAATACGTAGTACATAGATGAAAGAAATGTGTTCGGAGGTGGAATATTTGTATCTCTTTATTTCTTATTTGATATACTTGTGAGTTATTGTTTAATTTTTATTATAGTGGGTTATTTGAGTAAAAGTTAATAATTCAACAAAAAGTTTTCAATTTTATCTCTATATTTCACTATTTGTATTCATCCTAATATTTGAGAAATTAAACTCTTCGCAAGTTGTATTTTACTAACTACGTAAAGTATACGGTCAACCAAAAGCAAGATTTTTAGTGAATTAATTTTGGATAAGTAAATGCCATTGTACTAATGTTTCTGTCTTGGGATCTTTGCTAAATCTTACTTGAAGAACCAATTCAAAGCGGAGTGCTTACTATCAGTAGGAGTTACCTTCTAAGGTAAACAATACGTGAAGGGTACGAGATTCAATAGTAACTTTCTAGTATACCTTCATTAATTAGTATGTATTTTGCTGCAAGCTTGTTTGTAACGGAATTTGTTTCGGTACGAATACCTATTAATTCAATAGTACAAGCTATGAATTAGTATATTACATAACGAGAGAAGTAAAGAGCATATTACATACGAGTGGAAAAGTTTCATACGAGCGACGAATGAGCGAGTAATGTATTTCCACTCGTACGTAATTGCTTTACTACTCGAGACATGTACTATACTTTTTCTACGACATCACAATTTGAATTACCTAATGATTAATGAAATTTGTATAAACTACAAAATAGATTTATAAGAATATTTTTGCCCTTCTTTCAATAAATTTACTAAGAAAAACACAAAAAAGTGAAAAATAGAATGCCGGCACTGAGATATGAACCCTAAAGACCTATTCAAAGTCACCCACCTTAGCAACTCCACATTTGTTCTGTTCACCGAATTGTTATGTGCACAATGCTGATCGACTTGATTAATCATCAATAAAACAAATTGGAAAAAATGTGTAGTCACTATCCGTTGGCAATAAGGAATTTGTTCGATGAAATAGTTTACCCTGAATGTGCAAGGTTTGTACCGCTCTGTGGCTGGAAAAATAAAAACAGTAGTGATATTCCCCCATTAAAAAACAAAAATAATAAACACAGTAACTTCTAGTTGCTTTTGGCAATTCATAGCTACTTTATACCTATAGTACCTACTTTATACCCTGTCAATTTAAACCTGCCAACACATTTTGCACCAGCCATATGGTGGTAAAAGTTTATTGTTTCCCATTATACTTGCTTTAAAATTCGGCATAAAATTAACTCGAATAACTTTTGTTTTCCCAAATGACGTCATTTGAAACCAGTTGCTTTATTGCTGGATATGAATAAAAAAATTATAGAATTGGCTCATTTCCAAAAACCAATGGATCTAATGAAATAATATAGAGTTCAGTGATGTAGGGACTCTGGTGACAAAAAATCAGTGACGTCAATTTCACTTAGCCACTGGCACAACACAATCAAATCATTTTTAACCTGAAATGCCTTGTAATGTAGACCCACAACGTCCAATATCAACGATTTGTAGTCGATTGCCACTTTATAATTAAATGGAACTCTATGGGGATTAAACGCAACATTTCTAAATTGTTGATTTTATTTCATCGATTTCGTTGAACTTCATTTCGCGCTTCGGGTTGCTCGTCGGTTTGACTTGCAGCATTCCTAGTTCTTCGATATAAGTTGGTAAGTCTAATTGGTGGAATTTTGAAGAAGTACAATTCAACTGGTAAATTAATATTTAGGGCCAGTTCCATCAAACTTGGTTAATTTTAATAATTAATATCAAATACAATCGTATCCAACGAATAAACGTAGCAAAATTTGCCTTAATCAATGACTAAATTTAATCAGGCTTTGTGAAACTGGCCACAAGTTGTACAAGTCTGCCAATAAATTCAAAAGTTAAAGTTCAATACTAGGACCGCTTCTGTTCATATTATACATCAACGACCTGCTGCTACTGTGAACTGAATGTGTTATAATATCAGAAAATTTGGTAATTATGCAGATTCTGTCTCAAAATCAACTAAAATTAAGATAAATGGGATGCATTTAAGAAGAGTTTTGTTCAACAGGTATCTAGAAGTTACCTATGATTACAACATTAAGCGGGATGTTCATATTAACGGAATAGTTAAAAAGACTACGTATTTAATGTACGTTTTCTTTACTGAAAAAATACTTTATAAAAAATCAGTTATTGCAATCTTATATATATATATATATATATATATATATATATATATATATATATATATATATATAAACGATAAGTTTTTCGACATCTAGTGTCGACTCGTGAAAGCGTTCACGTACGTAAATGTTAGCAACTTTGCCGACAGGTATGTAAAGCAGTTACATAGTCGATTCTTCAATAATTATAGCCAACATAACAGTTGGCAAGTATAAAAAATTCGAATCGCCTACAGTAAAGTATGCAAGAGGTTGTACAATAGCAAACAAACACTGAGAATCACCCGACAGCTGTTTCGTCCTTTTGGGACTCATCAGGAGTGAGAGAACTCGAGTGTAAGTTCACTATTGTACAAACGCGCTGTCGACTATATGCCCTACTGGAGGGATCACAATATTTAAACGATAAGTTTTTCGACATCGACTCGTGAAAGCGTTCACGTACGTAAATGTTAGCAACTTTGCCGACAGGTATGTAAAGCAGTTACATAGTCGATTCTTCAATAATTATAGCCAACATAACAGTTGACAAGTATAAAAATTTCGAACCGTAAAATTTACAACCGTAAATATGACAATTGGTTTACAAGGAAATTTAGAAAAACATAAATTGGTTTGTAATAAAAGGTTTTAAAAAATATAAACTAGGTATGTAAAATGTTTGAATCTGGAGTTAATTAAAATAAAAAATATTTTTCTAAATTACTTAAATAATTAACATCACAGAATTAATTTCACTTTATAAATTTTTCAAAACAATTGTCTTCCTTTTCTAGATACGTATATTTGTATCGATTCAAATAATTCTATTAATTTTGACATTTATAGAAAACCTACAACTACAGTTCAAACAATTCCTTTTTTCTTCAAATCACCATTTTTCACAAAACTATCAGCGTTCTACTTTCTCTTCAACCGTTTATTCAACATACCTCTATCAGAAACAAATTTTAAAAAAGAATTAGACACAATTTTTTATTTTGCTCATTTAAACCAATTTCCATTCAAAATTATTTTAAACATTTTTAATAAATTTAATTATGTACATAATTT
This sequence comes from Abscondita cerata, assembly GCA_030710515.1. Classification (NCBI taxonomy): domain Eukaryota; kingdom Metazoa; phylum Arthropoda; class Insecta; order Coleoptera; family Lampyridae; genus Abscondita; species Abscondita cerata. Next base: position 1,117,231 of record JALBCR010004249.1, read on the forward strand.
AAAAACATTAATTCCAATTAATGAAAAACCAAAAAAATAAATACATTCCTTTTATTCCTGAAATTATTAACATAATTAAAGTTCTGAATAAATTAACTGATTATAAATTTGTCTTCAAAGCTCCTACCAATTTAGCTAACATTTTTCACAAAAATTAAATATAAATAATAGTCTTTAATCAAGCGGCATATACCAACTACTATGCTCTTGTAACAAAATATATATTGGTAAAACTAAAAGAAATTTTACAATTCGATTAAAAGAACATCTAAGATATCTTAAACAACCAGAAAAATATTCTTATAATTTAGATGCAATTAAATCAACTTTCGCTAAACACATTATCCAAAACAAACATAAACATTTAAATCATTCACTCATACATCCTTTTAAAATAACTAATTATAATAGACAAATTTTAGATAAATTAGAAATAATATACAACAAATCCAATTTTAATAATCAATGATCAAACACATTTTGACGATCTTACATTAAATTATCAAACAGAATTTTTATGTCCTTAATATATTTAATTAACTCCAGATTCAAACAGTTTACATACCTAGTTCATATTTTTTAAAACCTTTTATTACAAACCAATTTATGTTTTCTAAATTTCCATGTAAACCAATTGTCATATTTACGGTTGTAAAATAATTTTGACAACTTCTGAAGATGACTCACGATAATTTTTTGAGTTGAAACTAGTAAAATAAATAACAAATAAATAATATTGGATTGCTCAAAGCGTAAATAGTTTTTATATAATGTTTATTTGACTAGTTTGTAAATTTAACCCTGCACCAAAAACCAAACCAGGAACGTTAAAGAACCCACCGCAGCAGTTAGCGCGGAGAGTGCCGGGTGTAAAAGTTACGGCACAAAGGGCGTTTTCACTGTCTCGCATTTGCATTCTCAATTTTTATTTTGTTTTTTATGAGCTTTGCTTTCTGTTTACTCAGCAATTTTGCGAAAGTAAGTAGAAATAAACTTCAATCTTTTTATTAAATACTATGAGATCAATGTTTGTATCATTTATTATAACATGATTATTTATTTTACTGTTAGTTAAATAGTATATTATACACCAAGGTTGTGAAGTCTGTCATTATTGCCTTAGCACCAGTTTATTTCGCGAGGGGCCGTAGCATTTTTCTTGTAAAAATCAAGTAGCACAGGAATGCAAATAAATCAAAAAGCATTAAAAGCTAGATACGTTGATAAACCAACTGCAACTGATTCACTAAACACTTGTGTGGTATATTTCACCTTCATTTTCTGAAAATTATTCGGAGTAATATGTAAATTAGTTGATTTAGGAGCCAATCGCAGCGGTTTAGATTTGTCTGACATGTAGAAATTTTTAATGTCTTTCCAAGATGCTTTTTGTTATTAAAGATTATATCGTATTTAATCAAGTTATTTTGCACTGACTTCCATAAATAGGGGACATCGAAGAAATAATAGATTTTCCTATCGTTTACGAGAAGGTATGGTTTTTCCGGTGATACATTTATTCTTTTTAATTAGGTTTCGAAAATTTTACTACTGCCCTAACATTGGCACCGCATTGTAGTTGTAGCTTTTCTATGCAGTTTAATACTATCGACTTCAATTTGTCACCTATGCATATCGTATTAGTAAAGATGTAGCACAAGGGTTGTTTAACTTTTTATATATAACTCTAACCATGATCACGTAGCAGTTTGAGCTGGCAACAAATTTAAAACCTACTTTAAAATTAACATTTTGGAGCTCGTAAAATATAATTTTAGTGAAAATTATTTGTATTCCTCTGTATATCTCCTGCTTCTTAGTGGTTTATTTTTTAAGTCTACTTGGGCTGTCACAATTTGTGCTCTGCTTTCGGGAAGTAATCGTTGGGAGATGTTAACTTCAATTGAAGTGCTTTCTTTTCACGTTACAATTTAAGAATGTTCCTCCGTAATTTTCTTTACCTAAGAGTATTTGAGCTGCAAGCTTGAGTAGTTTTGGTATAGCTAGAGATGTTAACGGGCATTTATTGCTTTGCCAATATACCTTGCATCATTTGAATATTGGGTTTCAGAAATTGACACTTGTAATTCATTTAGGAATGGCAAGTGTTCGCCACATACTCATTAAGTTTTTAGAGTCGACATTTTTATGCAACAGATCGGACCTTCCAGATTCTGTTAACCATTCAAAACACCTACAACAAAATGTTTGTAATTTACTTAAAATTCTTCATGTAACTTAACTCGCCTGGTTAAATCTCCTTTGGGAAACCTGAAAAAACTGATTCTACCATCATATTTAATAAATAAATAAATTCAGGTTATGTATTTGCGGTTATGGGATGGGGCGCGAATTTTAAACTAATGGCATTTTTTATTCAAATAATTTTATCGTGTTAGGTAATTTTAAGCAGCAAATACGTTAGAGACAATCTCCTGGATATACAAAATTATGTTTCACTCGTTTTTGTTAAACAACTATTCTTAGATTCTAAAAAAATTGAAATTGTCCATTATTAACCTCGGTCAACAAAAGAAAAAATTATTAACCACTAATAGAGAAATTCAACTTCTCAGTTGGCTAGGAGACGCAATAATTGTCCACTTCACAGCTAGTAGTGGAAAAACGAATTTTTCATGATCTTTAATAAAATCTCTACTGTAATGACTTTAAATTAAGCTTATAAAAGCCATGTGTGAGGCATCTGGGCTTTTACAATTATATTTCTTGTTTTTTTTAAATTTTTTGATTGTTACTTGCATCACTAAAAATGTAAGTTAGATAGTGCAGTGTGCAAACCCATTATTGTATCATACCGTACTTTTTGTTAATTTTATATAGTCCACAAACTTATGTCTCTTGCGAAAATTGATCCTTTATATTCCAGAGAGGTTGGTTTTCCAGTTTCTTTCTAATGTATTTTTAATGTTTAATTGTAGACATAGCATTAAAAAGCTACAATATGTGTAGCCATTTTGTCAATTGGCTCGCCAAACTTGTCGCCAACCGAACTTGGCGCAAACCGAACTTGACGCAAACCAAACTTGGTAAATACTGACAGCATCCCAATTAGGATGTTACCGAACTAGCTTTCACTTTCTTCTTTCTTTAAAGTATGGATTCAATTTTTTTTAACAAAAATCGGTTATAGGTTATTCGTAAAATAACATATGGTCCTCGTTTTATTGATCATTTGCATACTCCCTAATGCATATATTTTCAAAAAGGTTTGTTGACGAAGTTGAAGTTGGAGTGCCGTTAGTGTGTATAATGATAGTAATAACAAATAATTTTTTTTTGTAATTTTTCTTTTGTACTAAAATTACATAATTGGAGTAAAATATGTTGAATGAAACCATGGTTGCTCTAATGATTTGGTTCCAAGTTATCGTTCAGCCAAATTGTTTCTCCACCAAGCTAAGGGCGCCAACACACCTTATACAAAAGATGCGACTTAGATTATGAATTAAATGTATCGCATTTCTTACACTTTTCTCAACGAATAGAGTTAGTAGATTGTAATTAAGCAAAAATAATTAACTGTCCGGGGGCCGACTATCTGAAGTACGTCTGTTTTGATAAAATTTGGTGTTTAAAGTTTTTGTAATTGTGGCACTTCACAGAAGATCATTTACAAATTTTGACATTTTTTGATCCGATCTTATCTCGTATATCCTTTACTTAAGAACATCTTTGGTAATATTAATTAAATAAAAAAATACGGACGTAGGTTGTTGCAAATTTTATTATCTACAATTTTTTGTAACCCAGTTTTTTAACTTTTTGTAAAAATTTGAATTTCTTGAAGGTAACAAAACAGGTAAGTACTTATGATTTATACTCGCATCTTAGGGTTATTTTATGCTTTGTTACAAAACGGATAATTTTTAAGTATGTATTGTCTAATCGTTAATGTTTGGTGGCATAATCTTACACGAAAAGGTGTTTATTTAGTTTTTTGTATCAATGTACATAAACATCAGGTTTCACATAAACTCTCTATCTTTATGTATTAGAAGATACGTGTTCTACATTTATTTTAAAGTGCCTGTATTTTTTAAAAATAATATAAGAATTTAGTTTATATGGTACTCTCGAGTGTTTTTGTTCCGTAAATCTTTGTGTATTACAAATAGGAGTAATTGGTTGAAACATTTTGTGCATTTATTATTCTTCCCAGACGTAGAAAACGTTAGACAGACGACATATTTTATGCTTAAGCCAATAAATGCTCCACAGTTTAACGTACTCGAATAAAATCCGAACAATAACTGAATATAAATGCACTTGACAATACGTCAGCTGCAGGTGTGAATATCTAGATATTTTACAGGTTGAGACAGTATAAAATTTATTAAAATTGTATGCAATTTCGATTGATTTTATAGCTTTCGATGTCACCGTATGTTTATCTCGCTGAAGTTAATTTTAGTATGAAATGGTGTCATTTTGAAACCCTACGCGGGAAATTAAATATCAAGGCAAAAACGAGTTCTTTCAAGTGTTGTGTATAATTTTATATTAGTTATCGATATGAGTGAGTGGTAGAGTAGTCGATCAAACGAAAAGTGGCGTAAACAGATTTTACCGAGATTGACAGCGATCGCTTTTATCCATTATAAAGCACCTACTTTATTGAATAGTAGGGATATTGACTATACGTCGATCACGCGAAGTAAGTTGAAGCGTATATTCTTCCAGTTTTCCACGAAGGCTGTAACTGAACATTGGTAATTACCTTTGCGCTACTTTTCGTAAATGTTACAATTTGATATTGCATGTTCGAAAACCTTACGTTGCACGCCATTTATTGACCTCTTATACCTGCACTTAATTTCAGTCGATTTATTGAGTTCATGTCAATACTTGAAATTGACATTTTCGTGTTCATTCAAATTAAAATTATTATTTAAAACCATTTTATTGTTTACCGCGAAAGGCTGAAACTCCGAACCGATTTTAAAGGAAATAAAAAAAAATAACTCTCGGATTTTAAAAACATCGACGAAGCTTTCGTTTGTATGGATTTGCTTCCGTAACACAAAATATTAAAATTCTGCTTGTAAAACTAGGCTTCTGAGCAAGCTGTAGAAGATTATTAAATTACACGCTTTATCCTCTTCCATATTTTTCGTTTACATTGGATCGATATTATTTACTTTGGTCTTTAATTTTCAAGTTTCTTTAATTTGTCCGCTATCAATAAATTTTACTTATTCTTTACTTAACTGCTATTATTTATCTTTCGTAATGGTAAATTTAACGAAAAGAAAAGAATTCTCGAAAAGGGTCATTTTAATTGCAAATCCTTTAAATATAAATTATGCTGATACAGTCTATTGTAGACATATCGTTAGACAGAAAATTAATTATATAGTAATGAACTAAAAGCATTTTATAAGCTTTATAATCGTAAAATTATTTAAACTCCAAGGAATAAAAGAAAATTTACGTTTGTTCGTTAACTTGGAATCTTTTCAAGAAGTAGCATTATAACAATTACTAGCGTATTTTTTTTTTCAGTTTTAAAATGTAACTATAGATTTAAAAATTGTCGAAATGAAGACCGTTAGTTGATTAAGGAAAAGATCTTAATTTAAAATTGGAATTAATTTGATGTATTGACGAAGGTTTTTTTATTTTTGATTACACGTCGACTATTCGATTGCAACAAATATTTCGCAACTCATTACAACTAACTTTTTGTAACTTGTGTTACAAATGTTGAAATCAACAGATATCGAAGAAAAATACAGCGTGAGGTTTGAACCTAAGTTGTCACAAACTAGGTATGTGAATCATTAATTCAACAGTTGTAAAATAGTCTCTACGAGCTTTCCAAGCATTTTTTTGTCATGTAATAATTTACCTTTCAAATTTTTATTTAACAACGTAAGTGTCGAAAATGAATAATCATGAAATATATAACATATTGTTGTAAATTTTAAGATTTGTATTAAAAGAAAAATTAGAAAGGTTTCACATTTTCAAGTTATAAAACGAATTTATTTTATTTTAAAGTAATTGAAATTCAATTTTCTAGAAACAGTATGTTTAATTTATTAGAGCCTGCTACGTTCAAAATCAAGAACTCGAGTAGAATTATTTAAATTGTCAAAAACCTGAGCACGTACGGTTTAATCTCCCAAAGAACCCCATTTCTGTATACGTACAATAAAAATAATAATTAAATGAAATAGAATTTATTTAACACATAAAAGTAATTACCCAAGGCTAAATATATTAAAAGTAAATTAAACGACTGTAACACAAGCTTTTGTTCCTGTGGCCTACTTAATGCGAAACGTTTAACAGTAAAAGCTTTATGTCACTGTGAAATTCGATGTACAGAATAGGGTAAAGTTAAAAGCTGTTTAAACCGAAAGTCTACGATCAACTTTGTTTTGAAAAAGTATAAACGAAAGTTTATAAATTATAAGTAATTATCTACAGAGTGTGTTATTAATTTGTTAAAAATCGATTGCTCTTTTGAGCGTGTCGCATTTTAAAGGAAAGTGTAGCGAGAAAAGTTTGTTTACGAATACCAGTGCAAAAGGAAGTGAATGTTAATCGGGGTAACAATTCTTAATATTCTTTAATTTTATAAATAAATTAAAGTAAACCTCTCGAGGTTGACGGTTGTTTTCTTTTGGGGATGATGTGCTACATTAAGTCCACAATCATTCACATTACATTGACGTTTACCTTATATTAGAATGGATCAACAATTCGCTCTTTTGAATTTTAAATGTTGACTTTAACCTTCAATTTAAATTCTTACCGTTCTCGTTAAGGGGTTAATTTAAGTTTCGATTTTACAAAGTTTTAGTTGAAATGTAAATGTTTTAATTTTACATAACAGGGTTTGGTTTACAACGTCTGTTATAATATTAAATTTTATGTTTAACAACGTTTATTTCTTTTAGGAACTTTGTACTTTAAGTTTTCTTAATTTTTTAAAGTAAAAAGTTTAAAATCTTAATTTTTTAATTTAAAGTAACCGTTTTTGTTAACAAAGTTTCTATTAAGCTTAAAATGGTTGACAATTACTTTTTTGTTTTAGCGTAATTACATTTTCGTCTATTTATTTTTATTCCACATTTATATTATGTATAATGAGAAGCATAACTGTTTCTGAACTGAAATAATTTGAAAAATACACATTTAAAGAGGGACATTTTTAGTTTTTATCTATATTCTTTTCAAATAAGAATTATTTTGTATATATATATTTGCATACGCTTTATTTATTAGACAGTTTTTTGTCTGATAAATACAGTAATCGCCATCTAACCTTTATTTTACAATATCTTCAATTACTACCTAGAATTTAAAAAATGTGAGTATGCTCATCTCTACTTTCTGGCATACTTTCAAAAAATAACTACAAATTTTGTTCCGAAATGATCTTATAATTTATTTATTTATTTATTTAATCGTATGGTACATTTTTAATATTTATTGTAATGTAAGTGAATATCAGTATAAAGCTGTATAGTGTGGTGACAAAACCGTGTGCAATTGTGGATTGGTTCGTCTTGGCAAAACCTTACTTCAAGGTTTAGGAAAACTACTAAAACCTGAAATAATAAAAATATAATAATCCTTCATTTAAATTTGTTTTTTTTTTGTAATAGTTTTAGCGGGGAATTCATCTAGAAAATAACTATTTATGTGACAATGACAAAAAGTTATCTTGCGTTATGTATTACAATACAAGACTCCTTTTCGGGGTCATAAGCTTCAACTTTTTGCTTTCGCTTTGACTTCGGACTCGTTATCGAAGGAGTACCTCAGCATTGCAACTTTCGTTTAATGTACTGCTATGCTCACTTCAGATTAGAATTGATCAGTTCCTTTAACGAATAGTAAGCTTCTGGACTGGCAGATTACTAATATCCTATTATGCCTTTTATTGAGTATTTTATTGGCAATTCCTTCCCTCTTCCGTGTTCTTGTGCTTTTGTTTTATCTATCAGGGACCTTTTTGTTGCTCTGCAGTCTGTTTATTTGAACTGGTATTAACAGATTCTGGTCGTATATATTGTGTGACGGATCCCAATTAAACCTAATCAGTCTGCTATTTCTTCTCGCAGTGTATACCTGCTTCCATTCCGACAATATTTTTGTGCCTATAAGTGTGTAAAAGACCAATTTGTGTTTGGGTTGCTTTTGGTTCTTTTTCTTTCAAAAATGTATAACATTTCATTACTGACTATTTCGCAGAACCTTTGTGATTTTTTTTGACCTTACCATCAAGGGTATTAGTCACGAAATATTAAATTAAGTTATTTTTTATTAAATAGATCTTTTAATTTTGTTTAAGAATTGAAATATTATTTTATATAGTGCAACTTTCTCTGTTTTGAGTATATCGGGTAACCAAATTGGTAGGGAAATACCATTTTCTATTAACAATTCAAAAAGTTGATTAATTAACGGGTTGTATATTTGACAATTGAACAATATATGACAAAGGTTGCCAACTGCTCCACAGTCACAGAAGGGATTGTCTGTGATTCCAATTTTATATCAATGAGAAGGAAATCTTCCATGATTTAGTTTTAGCCGACTAAGGGTTAATATAAAATACCGACTAAAGGTAGGATTTTTATTGTACCAATGATGAACTGGTATATGTGAATGAATTTTATAATAAAATGTTTTTGAACTTTTACCATATTCTTGCTATCTACGTTCCCACATAATACGACATTCATTCTTAATATACGAGAAAACATCCCCAAGCAAAAGGTTATTGTTATGTTCCCAGTTGTTAGTTTGATCTTTAGCTGTATTGTCTGCTATAATGTTACCTTTAATATTGCTATGAGATTTAACCCATAGAAGGCATATACTAATGTTTTGTTTAATGCTAATATAAAGATATTCTATAATCTCACAAATAATAGGATTTGAGAATTTACTACTATCTCGAAAGTTTTTGATGCTTTTAAGCACCGATTGGGAATCTGAACAAATAGCTACGTTTTTAATACAATTATTTAAGGTCCACTTAATTGCATACAGGATAGCCGCTGCTTCAGCTGAAAAGATACTTGATAAGGAGTTAAGCCTAAATGAGTACTTATAATCAATTAAAGGTATATATACTGCACTTTTTACTAAAGATGGGGTTTTGGAACCATCAGTATATATAAATACTGTATTTACAGAAATATCAGATTTTATTTCTTTAAAAAGCAGGTTAGCGTTTGTAGATCGATAGTAATCCGGTATAATAATACGAGGTTTGATAAATAATGCTTCATATTGTAGGTTAAATATCGACCCTTCCGGATAGTAGTTTAATAAGTGAAGACGATTGCAATTATCAAATGCTTCTGCCAGAGGCGGCCAATTTTTCGTGATCCAGTACACCTCTGTTAGATTTTTGACCAATATGTTGTAAATTTTAGTAAACAGTTGGGGGTTTTTATATTTCTGTTTTAAGAAGAACTTACATGCTAAAAAGAGTCTTCTATTCCATAGTGGTGGTTCTAAACTTTCAACAAGACAGGCTTGATTAGGGGAGGACTTCATAACGCCTAATGCAATTTTGATTGCTTTAAATTGTACCCTATCTATTTTTTCAAGATGTGTATTACTTGCCGATCCATACAAGGTACAGCCATAATCTATAATGCTCCTTATGTAAGCTTTGTAAAGAGAACTTACACACTTGTTTAAGTAAATTGATACCTCTTTCGGATTTATTGTTAATGTGTGTTATATGTTCTCTCCATAGTAACTTTGAGTCTAAAACTATACCTAGATATTTAACACTTTGTGGCACAGGGAATGTAGTTTTATCTAACATAATAGCACGTTGTATAGGTATTCTTTTACGAGTAAAAAACATCACAGCCGATTTTGTTGTCGAGATTGTATACCCATTTTGAATGCACCACTTATTGAGTGCACTAGCTACACAATTAAGTGAGACAATACTCTCTTGATAATCTAATTTGGTTGAGTATATGACAAAATCATCTGCATATTGGATACAAGTTGTATCTGATTTTATTAGTTTATGCAGATCTGCGGTGTAGATATTAAATAGAAGGGGACTCAAAACTGAACCCTGCTGTAATCCTTTTGAAGCGTATCTAGGTCCAATAATTTTATTATTTGATCTTATTGAAACTTTCCTATCAATAAATAGATAACTACAGCTGGTAGATTTAAGGCAAATAGCTTTTTGCTTAAAATAGATAAATTTACATTTTCATAAGCATTTGCAACATCTAAAAACAAAGCGCCTGTGCAGTGATTGTTAGTAAGTACTAGTTGCAAAACTGTAACTAAGTGAACTGTCGCATCCAATGAACCAAATCCGGGTTTAAAACCATATTGATTAAAGGGTAATATATTATTTTTAGTTATCCAATATTCTAACTTGAACTTTATCAACCTCTCAAAAGTTTTGGTTACACATGATGATAGTGATATCGGTCGGTAACTGCTAACTAATTTACGATCTTTACCAATTTTATGGATTAATATGACAAAGCTGTATTTGAACCATTGTGGAATACAAGAAGATGTCCACATATCGTTAAAAATACTTAACAACAAATTTTTCGCTAAGGGGCCTAAGTGAGACAACATTGGATAACAAATGTTGTCAGGACCAGGAGACGTATTATAATTTTTTTCTAATAGCGTTATGTAATTCAAGAAGTGAAAACTTTTGTAACCAATATTCATTATGGTTTTGTGTGTCAGAATTAATTCGTAAATATTCATCAACATGTGGTGGTGCGAGGTTACTTAAGATTTTAATTTTGACAATAGTTATGTAGAAGTAAACAATAATATCGACTGAAACGAATGTAAATTCTTCGCAAGCAAATTCTTGTCAACAAATAAAAAGTGATCCAGAATAATTGCTGGTTCACTAACAGCACCTACATACATGTTAGTACTAATCGAGGCTCATCAGTAGAGGACAGGTCAAACGTGAATGTACAAAAATAAAGATGTGCAAAAGTTATACACGTAACTATTATACTTGAGCGTGTATATTTTCACATTACGTTATTCTAAAGTCACAGTCCAATTACGTTTCAACGGTATTATTTCTACGCAATTTCACCACATTGCTTTAGCAATAATTGTCTTTATCAATTATGTGCTACAAATAAATAAAATAGAGAGATAGCGAAACGGAAGAAACATTATTGTTGGTCTTGCACTAGAATCTCGAAGGCTCTTCAATGGTTCTTTGTACCTAATTTGTAAGTAAGCGATTAATTTGGTAACATTAAAAGTTGCTAGCTGTTTTTGTTATCCTATTGTGATGACTTTACTGTTTGTTAAATATTTCCAAATTTGCTCAAACACCACTTTTATCACTTTTAATCTGCTGCCAATACGATGGTAGGATTTGCAAGTTTAAGTAAGCTTGGACAAACGTAAATTTGCACAAATTTCGGAATCGAAAATTTAAACTTTTGAAAATTTTTGTATTTGTACAAAACTAAACTTATAAACTCGGTGCCACAAAAGAAGATACTTGCGTCATTATCTTTTGATGTAAGAAATAAGGTACCGTTCATTGTATGAGTAAGACATAGGCATGTGTAAAATAAAGAGGAAAGATTTACTATCTGCGTTATGAATAAAGTCGCTCAATTGACTTCAATTTAAGTAGACGTTCTGTCAATTTTAACTGAATTTTAATTATCCGTAGTTGTCATTTTCGCTATGTTGTCTTCGCATTATTTTACTTGAAATTGTTCTTTTCAGAACAAAAACATTTCTAGCAAGGTAACGCGACAAATGGTTTTTAATTTGCTTGCGTACTTTGAACAAGAAAAGGATAATGGGGGTCTTTTAATTCTATTGACGTGTGTTCAAGAGGTAAAATAAAAGTTTAACCTTCATCACAATAACTATATTTACAGAGAGTCGCAACGGCATTAGGTATAAGCATAGCTTCTGTTAAACGTGTAAAATCTGAGCACCAGTCAAATCCGACTTTATCAAGTCCAGGAATGAAGAGACCACGAAAGAAATCAAAACCGAAGACTTGCCAAAAGCTTCAAAAATGTGTATAAGAAACACATTGTATACAATGTATACAAAAAGTAAGTTTTAAGTGAAACATATTTTACACACTTTGTAACGATAACTTTTTGTAGAACATCATGTGACAACCGACTTCTTAAACAATGAACTTTAACATAAAAACATCTTATTAAGTAATCGCAGTTTAAATAGGACATGAAATTGGCTTTAAATTCAAGAAAGACGGTCATGGAGAAATCGCACATAGCTACAATGAGGATTAACTTTTAAAATGTATTTAGTAAATGAAGTATGGGTAGATCATGGCAAGATGACTGTTCCAAAAGTGTTTGGAAACCTGAGTGCTATGATGAAAAACGATTTATTGTAGTACATGCAGGTTCAAGTTGCTGGTTTTGTAATAAATGCGTCAATACTATTTGCATCTAACTCTCAGAAAGGGGATTATCACGGTGATATGAATGGAGAAACGTTTAAGAAATGGATTACGGAACGATTAGTTAACAACTTGGAAAAACCATTCCTTATCGTATTAGATAATGCATCTTATCATTCCACTTTACTGGAAAAATGCCTTCTACAAGTTGGAGCAAACACGATTTAATTTCTTGGCTGAACAAAAATAATACTTCACAGAATTCTATTATGTTTAAAACTGAATTACTTGCTATCACTCATACTACAATAAACACATTGGAAGAGATGGTTATGGAGATGAAAAAGTAATTTCGATGTGGGATGAAGCACTACAACAGTGTACTACCGACGTGTGGAAAAAATGTGTTCTTCATACTGAAAAATTAATTTCAGAATGGTACGATAGAGGAAAATTATTAGATATTACAGTGGTATTAATTAATATTAACTCAAATGATACGAGTTCATCTGAAACTTCGGATAGATAGTGATTATTAGTTAATACCACTAACTAACATACACAATTAGTTAAATTCAGATGTGTTATTAATTATGAAGTTGTTTTGACAAGGTTTATGTAGATTTATGTTCTTAGACAATAAAATTTACAGCATTATTTCTGCAATTTTATTTATCAACTATGATGTAAAAAAATGATTACAAGCAAAGTTTCAACTGATACACTGAAATAGATGTTTATAAAACTACACTGAATAATATTCCACACTAAAGCAGGAAACGTGAGAAATCATTTTACATCAGAAGCGCAGCTCTCTGGTAAATTTGGTAGCAGTTATTTATTTCCAATTGCATAAAATTAACGGAATTGTATACTTGAAACTTGTGCTTCCTATGATTAAATAAACGTTATTAAAGTATATAAAATAATAATTACAAATTATTACCGTATTTACACAGAATGTTTTATTTTTAATGAATCCCTGCGATTCACCAATCAACATGTATCATTATAACTTGTCAATTTTTGCCAATCTGTATAGAATACCAAATGTTGTTGCTTATATTGTGGATGTCTTTGAAGCCCTTTCAAATTTAAGTATCAAATGATTCCATAAGAATCTTCTTTTTTTCTTTGGTGTATCACAACGACTAACTATAAACATATAAACGTTAAAAAGTTAGCAACTGTTAGGGCCAGTTGTACAATCTCTGCTTAAAGTTAACTATGGTTTAATTTCTAAGGATACAATTGTGACAACTATTATTGCCTAGGAAATTAAACCAAAGTTAACTTTAAGCGGAGATTGTAGAACTGGGCCTTAGGGTCATTGGACTCACCGGAAACCTAGTTCTTTATATTTTTAATAAAGATTTTTGGGACTAGAATATTTATTTTTCTTCCCCACGATCTTGTAAATTATGAATTCATAAGCATTATGTTGTGTCGAAAGTGATTTAACTTTAATAAATTTCAGCAATTGTAAGGTTACGTTACGTTGGAAACGAACTCACATTACCAACTCTCTTTAGTGATTTTTTAGTTCCAACTACTAAAATGATCGTAATTTTACTAGTGTGGTTAATCTTGTTTCATACGAATATAATGATAACGCAGGCATCTTCTTTCTTGGCACCAACTATATAATGCATGACGCTTGCTGCGACGGAAATTTGTACGACTGCGCAGAGAACGCGAGAAAATTCTCCTCCTTATTTTTTTACCAATTATGACTTCAGTTGTGTTTTTAATAAATTTTCTCTGTTTTAGCGACCTTGTGTCCGACAATTACAACGATCATAACCTGTCATTTTACTTGTATTAATTGTTTTGGACTATCTTTTATTGTTTATCAGTTTTATTCACAAAAACAGTTCTTCTCAGAACTCATACTGCGTATTTAATTGAGGAGCTATGTCGGCTAACGGTAAAAATTTACGTTCCCAAAGTTAACAATTTGTGTTGAATTTTCTGAAACGGTGGTCAGCATCCAGTGTACAACAGGCAATGTTTAAATTAACACATAACTTATTTTGTATTAGTAATTTCTTAATCTATAGCGTGTCGCAAATGCATAGGAAATTTCTCATGCTACGGTTAAGCGAATAGTTTCTCGTAAGAAGCAGAACCCCATACGAAGTTCTGGTAAAACATGAAAGACTTACACGAAGGGGAGTCGTATGAAACTAGCTAGCAATGTGTTAAGTTTAGATACAGGGTGTTTGCATCCAATAACTTTATATGTTACTTGTAAATAGTTGTAATTAGTGAAAATAAACAATCAGGCGAAGTTTCTAATAAATTATTTTTAAAAGTTCACTAAACCTTAAATGAAAAGGACCATAACAATTGGTATTTGTTTCTAAATCACAAAATAAGTATTACCATGGTGAATTAAATACAGAACTATTTAAGAAATCGCTTGTTGATCGTTTACTGTGCAATTTACAAGAACCATCTATACACATAAAATCGTGGCCCGGTTTGTCTATGTGTCTGTATGTTCGTCTTCTCCTCCGAAATCGGTTCATTGGTCGATACATCAAATTGTTCAGGAGGTCCATGCGCTGATCTTAGGCGGGGTCACAACTTGACCTCTGACCTGGAGTAGTGACCTCACGTCTTTAATTTCAGGTTTCTCTAGATTAGGCCCATTTTCAAACGGGTTTGGTTACTAGTAATTGATAATAATTTATAATGCTACATATCATTCGACACTAATTGAAAAGTTTCTTGACCTACCGCTATGGAATCTTATACTCCGCAACACTATAAGTTGTAATAAATAAATAATTTTCTTCGAAAATGAATTGTGTTTTGTCGTTGGTTGTACATGTAAATATTTATTTTAAATTTACATTGAAGTGAATTGTACTACGAAACATCTACATATGAAAACTACCGTGGGTGCGATAATTTTACTGCAATGTTGCAGTCTAACCTAGAAGTGACAGTTTGTATGTTTTGATAGCTAGACTGTGTCCATTATACTGACGTTTATACGATAGAATGGTTATAGTTTCTGATTTGATTTTAGTTTTTAATATTAAATCATACGCATTTGCTTGATGACATTTGGCTCACCTTTCCTGATTCAGATAGTAAGTATATCGATACGTGGACGGCTGCCACTACACTACCCCGTGGAAAACTTGACGCGTATTAATAACAAATTCAAATAAGATAACTGTAGGTAGTCTAGTGATGGCTGTAAATTCGTCAGAAAAGGAAATGTATAAAAATTTGATTAAAAGCTATGTTCGTTTAATTAATGCAAGCACGTCGAATTCTTGCAACCGAATAATTTTTTTTCTTACAAAAATCAGAGGGTAATGAATAAAAGCCACTAGTCGAGGTATTCGGTACCTAAACTGTACCAGAATCTATGGTAGTGACATTAAGCAACGACAAACGTTGAATGATATTTATTTTAAATCTTAATCAAGTATTTATATTATATATTCAACATTTAAAGTAAAGTAACAATTATTGTTGTGTAATGGCGACCTATTGTAATAATGCAAGCTTGGTTGAAATGTAATCACTCGCATTCATTATGGACTATGTCAATGTGCTGTTAATTACTGATATCAATTTATGCAAGCTTGCTTGCGAAATATCTTAAAGAATTAAACTGTTAAAGTGCTTTTTTTATGTTTAACTATTTTAAACAGTAATGGTAATAGAATTTTAACAACTGTTTTAATGTTTGTAATGGTTTCTGCTTTAAACTCGATTTGATTGCAAATTAATTTGTCAAATCTATTAATTTTGCTTATCAATTAGATTTTATTTTGTTGTTCAAAACCTTTAACATATCATTATTTATGTTTCTTTTCTTTTTTGTGTAACAATTATTCTTTTGAATTATAGCAATGGTTATCCCTTTCGAATTATTCGGCTCGCCGCTCCCATGTGTATCTCCGCTAGAGCAAAACTCAGGAACCATTAGTATATGTACGTGTACAAGTACTTTACTATTATGCAAGTTCTCTTTGTATTGTGCCAGTTTCCTTATTTTTCCTATCTACGTCCATGTTTCGTGGATGCGGTCTATGCCTGTTTCCGAACATTGTTTCAGGGTTGAGGATGCCGCGCTATGTACAGTAGGTTTATTCAGAGCGTACAGTTTTCGTGTTTAATCCTTTGCTCTAAGATGCCGAAACAGTTATTTACCTAACGAGTTCGGGAAGATAAAGTTTCCGCCTGAGCACTTTGCGCGTCAGCGCGAATGTGGGAAATTTCTTCTCGAAAAAGTTAGCTATATTATATTTTGTAACGAGTAACTGTAGTAATAATTCATAAATAAATAAATTCACAGCTGCTTAGTTCTTTGTGTTTACAAGAAATTTGAGTTGGTAGCACTGTCCCGCCGATTGCTTGACAATTTGCTTTGCGTTGTCAACTAATACCAACCTAACAAAAATTTCCCTATTCCCTCGGAAACTAAAAAACACCGCGGTGCGGGGAATGGAAGTTCCCGTGCATCGAGAATAACCGGGAAATCAGTGATCTTATGAGTACCTACAAAAAATATTTTCGCACGTGTGTTTGGAATGAGAGGACGCATCTCTACCTACGATTACCTGCGAGATTTTAATGAGCACTTTACACGGGCGACCTAGGGTTCGTCTTCTGTGACCTTATTCTTTAATTGCCCGATGACCGTGTGCTACTACAAATTTTGCAGATTTTTTAGAAGGTTGGTTTTTTGCCCGCATTTAATTATTGTTACAGGTGAGCGACAACTTGGACATGGGATTTCTCCACTCTAGACAGTTCTTCGTGAACCTGAAATTGTGCAGGATGTGAAGGTAGTTGGTGCCTCAACAGTTGCTGGATGTCTACTTCTATTTGCAAGGAAGTTTGTACGACTTCTTCACTAGAATATATTCATATAGCTCAGAGTATTTTCGGGGATAGCTCACTAAAGATGGAGGCGACAGATATTTTTCTGGTAAATTGTGTAAGGGGTGTACTAGAACGTATACAACTATTATTAGCTATCCGGCCAACCCTTCGGGTAAAACGTATAACTGAACCCCAAAATTCGTAATTAAAAACAAATCTTAATTTTTGATTAAAATGAGCCAGTTAAACGTAATGGGAACAAGTCAAGTACAGTGAAATTGTAATTAATTAGGACTATGTTAATTTGACAGCATAATGTTTTTGTGAAGAATTTTTTTTCCAAATGAATAAACTAAACATTTTCGGAGAGAGGGAGTTTTAATTTTGGGATTACTTGTAAAATAATCAATGTAAATCTCTATAATGTCGTGACAATTAGTTAAATTTTCATCAAATTACCAATAAATGCATTTTATTCAATGTGGAACAGAGTATATCGCGAACAAATAATTAATAGAATTTATTTATAACGTCGCGTGCAATATTATGTTTGTATTTCTCCCTTTTGATTTATGAAACGCGGTGCCAAAAACCGTTTGTAATTTAATGATTCGTTTCGTTTTGTTTGTTTTTCTACGGTTTAGCGTCTGCAGTTTATTATTGTTTCAATTATGTACACATTCCTTTGATGTCTGGCAAAATCAGAGTTCCAACTACTAACCCGATACGCGGAGTTCAAAATTTAAACTAGCTGCCCGTTTTCAATTTTGCATCGTTCTGTTGGGCAAATTAATTAAAAAGCTCGGAAGCTTTTATGAAGCAAAAGTACTTGAACATTTTTTTTAAATAACGTTAAGCTTGTTACGTTTATTGCAATTTTCATTCCTTTCTTAAATTTTCTAGTTAAACGAATCGAAAACTTGTATATTCGTTTTACACTTAATTAATTCACTTCAATGCGAACGAAATTCGAGTAAACATTTGTACGCATTTTATTATTTTATAATTCGAAACGTTTTCTTTCAAAAGTTTCAAAATGCGACGTTTTATTGAAAAGAATTTCAAACGATTTCGATTAAAACGATTACTTACTTCCGCCAAAGTATCATATTTTAGAAAGCTTATCGATTTTGCTTTTTATAGGTGTATTTGTCGGTGTCTTTTTGGAAAAATGTTTTATTGTATTCAAAAGGGGCGCAACGAAATTATTAACCGTTTCAAATTTATGTTGTCGCCATTAAATTAATCTTCGCTAAAATTATGGTGATTACATGGTGCATATTTGGCTTTTCGCCAAAAATACTCTTACAAGTTTCCTTAATTTTTTTTACTTAATAAATTTGTTTCGATTCACCGCAATTGATGTTTCTTTATCGGTGAAATGCGCTTGATGTCAGTACAAAAGAGATGCGTAGAAACCTTCTAGGAAAGTTTTTACGAGGTTAATAATACCGTTCGATTTTTAGATTTTTCTAAGAAGTTTTAATGGTCTGCAATTTTTGTAGTTTTTTTATCTTGGAACTCTGTCTCGCGGCCGAGAAGCTCAAATTATAAGTTGTCGCCCATCGACGGATATTAGGGTAGCAATAGTTTTGTAGCTTCTAGAAAACGTATAAATTATATTTCATCTTTATTGTACGCAATAAGTTCCAGCTGGTGCCAAGTCGAGTGACATTTATTAAAGTAACCGTACAACATCTCAGTGGTTTTCTTATTACATTCACCTATTTTAGTATCTTTTTTTTAAGTACTAGGATGGACATAAACATTCTTATTTCACTTCTTGCGTATTTTTTAATGACATTCGTTGTTTGATACAATCAAGTGTTTCCAATTAAAGAATTCGGAGTATTGAAAATGAGCGAAACGAAGTAAAAAAACAGTTTCATCCAAACGAATCTTTATTTAATTTTAATTTTTGTCATGCTTTATAAAGCTCCTCAAGCTTCTACTATGAAATTTAACTTTATTTCATAACAAGTTGTTTTGCGTCAGCCGTAAATGATCGCTGTTCTCTTGAAAACATAAGAAGAAACTTTATTCAAAAATATTAAATTGAACTTTGTCAACCTTACTCTTCCAAATGTAAATAAAATTGAACTATTTTTACCCACTATTTAAAAATTTTCATCTAGAAATTAACTCTAGAATTAACTCCTGTTGAGTTTTTGTGTGAATACAAATTTTCAGGGTTTTCTACCAATTAAGGATTATGCTTTATTTTTGTTTCATTTAAATATTTCTTATTACATTAGAGTCGTTTTAACTTAATTTACTTGTATGACTGTATGTAATCTATTTAAAACAGTTTACCCTCTAATTAAAAAACGTAATCTCTAGTAGCGCCACAATATAAAAATTTAAATATATGTATTCTGATATGGACGTATACAAACGTCAACAAGGACTAGCTTCTAAATTATTATGGAATATACAGGGTCCTAATTTTCCAGAAACAGGCTTTCTTAGCGGCTAGCCCGTTAAGTTAAACATCCTTTTCGGACTGCTAGTTTGTGTTCTTCTAGCAGTCCGAAAAGGATGTTTAACTTATTCTTTAGCTGAACATCATCACCAAACAGGACATAAAATCGATTTTGAAAATACAAGAATGCTAGGAAGAGAAAAATATTTATGTAACCGCCTCATTAGAGAACAAATCAGGATAGAAAGACGTCCTAGTTGCATTAATAAACGAGATGATTGAAAAGGTTTACCTAACACTTGGAAACCGTTATTAACTTTACCTCAGGATAGAGGATCTCCAAATATCCAACAAGTAGTACAACAAAATATACAAAGCAACATTACCATGATACCGATACGTAATGCTATTGGTTACCCTGGTCCAGCCACACGTTCAAGGTCAAAATCGCATAGAAACTAAAATTGTTATTTATTAATTACTTGAAAAAGCTGCGTGTTAGCGTGGCGAAACGTTGTAATTATTTAATAATTATTACACGTGTTTAAACCTCAAAGATTTTTTATTACAAACATGTTACACGTGAAAGAATAAAGCATTATATATATATATATATATCCGAAGACGCTGCCGGCTCTTCGGCAGCTGCAGGCTTTGGACCACTTTTTTGTAAGTACTTCCGGTAGGTTGTTGATAAATCCCAATCTATTGTTTTTGTCGTTTTTTGTGTTTTCTTAATGCAACGAATCACCGATCAAATTAAAACTATAAATACTATAAATTTCATGTGAACAATTTTTTCCGGTAAATATCATCGACGTTTGTTGTTTTTGTCCTTATCTAACATCGTAGACAAAAAGTTTAGTTTAAATATAAATCCACATTTTTTCTATCCTTAGTGGAAGCCGAGTTTTGGTAAAAAAAACCTTTTCTCGAGATGGCGAAATAGCCACTATTTCGTAACTCCTAAAAAAGAATTTTGGACTGACATTCATTTGTTGTTTGTTGTTTTTTGGGTTGATTGACACATTTAGACGACTGTTCGTAATTTTATGGTTAGGAGGCAATAAATTGTAAGTTTCAATCTCTCCACGCTTTAGGGATTAGATCGCGGCACTAGTAATTTTACTAAACTGCGTATTCATAATTTTTAATCTCTAATAAGATACATTTACTTTAGAATGGTAACATTCTGGATAATTTTCAATTACAGAATAGTTAGATTCTAAAACACTGTGCAAAAATATTTTTGCACTTATAACGGACATTACCATCTCGTGGCTGTTATTATTTTCATTTGATGACAATTATTACAAAGTATTTCATTAACGATGCTTAATTGAAGTTATACCTATTACAAATAATATAAGATACAAGAGTGGTTCGAATCAATACAAATGTTTTTCTTTTAGTTTATTGAACCAAAAATTACAAGATTTGTTTTGTTCCAATATGACGGAAGTAAAAAATCATCGACTATGAATTCACAATATTTATACATATCTGTAAGTACGAACAGCGAGTTTTTAATTTAAGAACTAAATACGTTCTTCTCTACTCTTTAGTAGTCGAAAAGTTCAACTTTATTGTTTTTCTTGTACAAATATTTTGTTTGCACTCCTTACCTATGAAACAACCAAGAGCGCATGCAAAGCAAGCACCGGAACGCTGTTATCCCGAACATGCGTTTCAAAAACTACCAAAAAACACTCCACATTAGAAGCTTTCCAAGAACAATTTGTTGATTTATTTACATCGTTTGTTATCTATAATGTAATTCACACACATTTTATTTGTTGTAAATGTTGTAAAACAATGTAAATCTTCAAATAAAAGTTTGACAATTAAATAGGTTAACTAGGTATTAGATGACAAATGTATACATTATGTGCATATGCGTATAGCCACAGTTTACTAATTAAATGTTGTGATTTACATATCACAATAATAGAGATTTGAAAATGCAATTATAGAAAAAAATCATACAAAAATAGCATACGCAACTTGTGCGTAAACATTATTCGGGAATGCGTGCCAAATGCACTCACGGGCACTCATTCCCGAAAAGAATCTGTTTTGCACATGTTACGTAAATAACGATTGTTAATTAGAAATTATTGTCACCATAAACACAATGAAATTTAAAGTTGAATACACATTTCTATTAAGATTGATTGTAAAGTGTAAATATGAGATTTTGTCACTCATCTACGGTATATAGACATATGATATAAACAAATAATAAATGATAATAAATAATAGTGTAAATATGAGATTTTGTCACTCATCTACGGTATATAGACATATGATATAAACAAATAATAAATGATAATAAATAATAGTATAAAAGCTTTTCCAAAGAAAAATTTGCAACAGTGAGTGTTTGGACCCATAAATCGTTCAAATGAGCGTTCTATTCATCTTGTTAGTTATAATACATTTTTTCTTTGAGCTGTAGTTTGTATGCTACAATTCTGAATGCAAGAAAGTGGGGTAAACTGATTATTTGAGTTAGAAATATAACTTTGTTTTAAGACTTGAAATAGAAATAGATATCCAAACCATTTTTGTCAATGAAGAGAGGAAGAGGTGGTGTTCTTTGTGGCTTAAGAGTAAGTGTAACTAGATTCTTGTGAGTGTTTGGAAATTTTTAAAACAGAAGTTTTCTTATGAATTATGATGATCACGATCTATTAGGATTTTCGTAATTATTGAAGCTTATGTAAGAATCAATGAGGTGTAACGATGCGTGGCACGCAGATAGTATATATAAGTTTTCTATTGTTTTTATTTTTAGTATCGGTTCCCTGATGATGATAGCTTAGCTGTTGAAACACGTGTCCTAGTATAGTTTTTTGTGCAGTTTTCTCTTTTGTTAGAAATAGACGTCGCAGTTTAGAGTTCTATTCCTTTAATCAGTAATTACTTGTTTGATCCAAAAATATCTTAAACCAAAGTTGTGTATAATTCAATTCCAAACAACTTTTACTCGAAGAAAATTTGGAAAAATCAATATTTTAAAAATATTCTACAAATTCCAAAATCTGTGTAGGTTATATGCTCTTTTGATTCGACCGATTATACCCAAAAACTAATCATATCTGCGCAACTAGTGCAAACATTAAAAATTTCAAAAGTGATATCACGTGACCCGAAATGTGACGTTTCAACAATGTCATTTCTTACTTACAATGGGCATAACTACCCGCTGTTAATAAATTTCAATATCGTAGTTCAGATAGTTTTCGCGATATGAACTGACCAAAATATCATGAGCATCTTGTATAATATATGGAGTAAAAACCTGAATAATGACTGACTCAGTTAGAATGCAAATATGAAATATATTGCAAAAATTATTTTTAGATGAAGTGGGAGAGGAAGTAGTAAACATTTATGGAAATGCAACAACGACTGATTGTGCATCTTTTTGAAAAGAATAATTGTCTAAAATGAAACACATATCTAACAATAATATTGAAACCAGTGTAAACAAGAATCCGTAGATATAATAATGTCAGTTCAAGTAGGTGAACTGTAGGTTGTAGTTTTGAAGGTAATAAGAAGCTTAAAAATGCATAAGCTGCAATCAGTAAAAATTTTCTTACGTATTGATGTTTCCTTATTTTATATTGAATGTGGGTCATTGCTGACACGCACTCCGATAATGTTTGTCGATAAAGAAGGTCTATCAATAATTGATGGATACAGTTATTTTTTTTTGTTTGATCAACATAAATAGAAGCTAAAATGTTTATAATATTTAATTAAATGCTTTAATCGTGTGAATATCAAAATTCAATTACTGTTTTAATTGATTTGATGATTCATGTAGTCCAGAATATATAATTACCACAGTAATCATTCGGAAATATCTATTTGTGTAATTAATTACAGATATTTACGATCTATTAATTATGTGCAATTGTGACGTTATTAAAGGTAGCTGGATGATTGTATAGTTCTATTTGGATTGCAGAGTGTTGCTAAAAATCGTTTGTTGTCAATTGCAGTTTACGACCATTGTCTAAACAGAATCAATTTGTAACTAAAATATTTTGTAGACTTAGAAATGTTAGTCAAGGTTACAGTTGTCTGGAATATATTCAAATACCAAAGTCAAGATCGCGATTGCGCCTACAAAACTATTTAAGTTTAACTATACAACGCCGTCATCTATTTAAAGACCTGTAAAGTTTAATTTTAAAATCTACTTTGTAGGTATTTACGACAACTTTTGTGTTACTTTGTTGTACTGAAATAATATGAGTCTGTCAGTATATTGTAGTAGTGAATCCTCTTTAACAGTATGTATGGTTGAAGTAGATAAATTTTTCTTCCGGTCATAAAACTGCACATGCAATATTTTTATGCAGGACTTCACGTTAATCAAGCTGATATTCTAGATGAACTATAAGATCTTTCAGTTTATTTTACGTGCACTATTTTATAAAATTTTTGATCAATTTAGTTAAACATAAAAGTTTCATAATCGACACTAGTGACGATACTAAATAAATTTTGTTTTCTTTGAAGACAATACATTTCTAAAACTATATTGGTCTAATTAATTCCTTATATTTTATTTATAAAATCAAAATATAAGTAATAATACTGTAGCTAAGTAAACAATCTTTGTGAAGTTGATAACACATTTATTTTACAACAAATTACATAAAATTTATTCGTTATGATAGTTTATTATAAGTCAAATATTTTGTAGTAGTGACTCAAAAAAAAAGGTTTTTTATTACTTATTTTTATGAAGGCACTTTATGATGAGAACAGAAATTTAAATAATATTCTGTAACTTTTTAATTAGAAGAACCCTTCAAGCCTTGTCAAATTATACAGGCCTGGGTCTGGCATGGTTTTATCCGTACATAAAATTATGTAACTAGAACAAAGTAGTAGAACACTAACTACAAATACAGTTATCCATAACCGTGGTCCTAATAACAATTTTAATAATAATAATATTATTAGTTGGAATTGGTCCACTTAAGATGCACTTTGACAGTAGTATTTCTTCTCTTGCAACAAACCAAATAAAATTAGATTATTGTGATTCTGGCTGTGAGATTTTGACCTCAGCCTTAACGTAAGGTCTTAACAATCATATTTTGACAATGCAATAATAGAAAATTAGCAACCGATCTGTATAACATTAATACTTTGTTGTTCAGTTTGCTTTGTTTGTATTTTTGGAATCTAGATTGTCGTCGGCATTTGTAACTTTTCTGCGATTTTTGGACACCATGTATAATTACGATTCATTTTAATCGCTTTTGTATATAATTAAAGTTTCCGACCTCTTTCAAATATATTAAATTATTTATTCAGTTATATATTGTAAATAATATGTATAGGGTGCAGCAGATAAAGCTTTGGTTAGACGGACCTCTATAACTAAACGTAGCTGAAAATTGACATAGAAGGGTTTTGAAAACATTAGCATTCCATTGCCAGTTCTGGTTATACAGGAAACATACCATAAATTCGATATTTTAACTGGGACACCCTGTATATTTTTTAAGTTTCTGAATGTTTAGGTCCATCTTAAACAGTTTTGAGTTATAATTTTTTTTAAATCTAAATTTCACTTTATCTATGTAGAAAAAGGCAAATATCTTCTAATGAGATGTGGATAATAGCTTACATATTTGAGAAACTATACACAACATAACTCTGTATCGATGGTAATTTCTAAATTGTTATTTTTATTATACAGGTGGTTTATAGAAATGTGGTGAGTAAAGTCCGTCATATTAAAAAGTCACATAACTACATTTTTTCAAATGAAAGCCCTGTATACGAATTATTATTTTACAAGTATACATTACTCACTATTTATCTATATTAGGTTTACCGACACCTACCTCATATAGATTTCCGGTAATTCCACTTTGATCTTTTTTTGACTCTAAACCTTTGTTTTAAATTGGGGGAAATAGAATGACAAGAATGAATAAAGATCCAAAAACAATGACAATATTTAACAATTTAGTAATGATACTAATACTAATGCAACAAATGTTAATGTTAAATAATAAAACATATACAAGGTGTTTCATTTGAAAAAAGATAGTTATGTGGACAAAAACTGTTCAAGACAGATATAGGGAATTATTAACAAAATTTGTTCCGAATAACGTAAACATTCAGAAAATTAAAAATATACAGGGTATCCCATTAGAAATATTGATTTTATAACATGGTTCCTGTATAACGGATATTTTATTTTAATAGTTATATATATATATATATATATATATATATATATATAAGAGGATATTTTAAATTTTCAGCTAAGTTTAGTTATCGAGATCTGTCTAACCAACGCTTTATCTGCTGCACCCTGTATACTAACACAAAAAGTACACATACTCAGGACGACCTATTTTAGACAATGTTTTAAAATTACAATCATTTGTTCACGAATTTAATTATTCAAAAGAACTTCCAATTCAATAATTAATGAAAATTAAAGAAGTGTTTGGATATGTCACATTTGAAACACACAAAAACAACTGAAAATCGATTTAGATTTACTGAGTTTTCTTTACTCGCTTCAGTAATTTTGTTTCTACTTTGATAAATTTCGTATTATCAATTAATAAAGAGTTGGACGTGATTGAATTGTATTTTTATCACTTGTTTGTGTGTTCCGTTACGACATTCTTCATGTGTGAAAGTGATCGATGAAGATGAATGTATAAAAACACGAATGTGTTTCTAGCGGTTGTCTTCTGTTGGTATATATTTTATCATTACCATTTTGTTTCCTTCTTATTTGTTGCACAGTAAAATTGATAATTTTGTATACTGAGTCGATATTTCCAACAAAATTTTTTGAGAATAGTATTTTGGATGTGTTTTTAAATATAAAGTGAAAGTGTTAGTTTTTCATTTAAATAAAGCGTAAGAAGATGAATACAAGATTTCAAGAAGACTGAAAATTCATATTTTATTATAGTTCCATAAATGGATGCTTTTATTGATTATACAATTCATTTTGAATAAGTTACAAAATGGTTAAAGGTACAAGAGAAAAAAATTTCAATTTTTTCTTGAAATGTTGATTTAGCCGAACTAAGAAGTATGTATATAAAATTTTTGCGTTATTTTGTTTTTTTTTAAATTGTAAATGCGAAACACGAAAAACTTAAAACGCAGTCCAAGCGTTATCTAAATAATTTTTCCTTATGCGTGCATAAAACTAACGAGTTTTCCAACGTTTTATGCTCTTGAAATCTCCCATAATGTTAAAATTATGCAAAAAGCAACATCATTATTTTAAAAGGAAAGAAATATTAAAATAACCAGTAATGAGCGAGAAAATATATTTATTGGCAAATGTTAAAAATGAACAAAAGCTTTTTTTCTCTTATTAACAAATATTTATGAGCTTTATCTTTTGATTTTTAACTCCGTTTGTGACGTGCTGTGCAGCATGTGCTCTGGTGTGGATAAGGTATAAATATTTATAATGTATTGCTTTCGTTCTTTTAAGGCGCCTGGTAAACATCTTAAGCTTGAGTATAAACCCTTACAAGATAATCTATAGGTACATTCCGAGTTTTTAATCATTAAAACGTTAAACTTAAGTTTACATCCATCATCGTGGGAGTTTGGGAAAATTTCTGAAGCTGATTAATGCATTTGGAATTTAATTGAATAAGCTAAACTTGTTCGACATCTGCAAGATCAAATTTTAATTTAGGAAAGAATACGTAACGAATGCAATAATTTACCTAATTTACCGAAAAAAAAACGTGTATTTAGATTTTCTGAAAATTTGTGCATAATTTCCTGCCTTAACGTTTTTAATTACCTTCATACTCTTACATTGTTTCAAATTTTAATGCACAAACAAGCAAATAATTAACAACAAAAGGGTTATTTGAATTTTACTTTGAAAAGTTTCCTAATTTTCCTATAAACGTGAACTTTTATTGGTTTCAAGGATCTAATTAAGATACCCCTAATTATACTTTATTAATTTAATTGTAGAGAGTAAAAGAATATCGTTATAATTAGTGTTCTAAAGATATGAAACGATAAGTCGCACTTGTTTCCCATAATTGCTTTCGGGGTTAGTTTTATTGCATTCTTATCGATTTAAAATCTATTCAGAACAACACATCCCATACCGATATGTTCTATAAAAAACTGGAAAATATAAGTTTATTTCACTACATCTTTTATACAATCAATGTAATTGAAATTGTTAAATAAAGGTTACATTTACTGAACATTACTTTTACTTGAAACAAATGTGATCTACAAGAAATAATTGTAGAAAAACTAAAAATGTCCCCCTCTAAAATAGATATGGCTTCAATTCAATATAATGAACGATACAATGTCGAGTAATAGTGTACACTGTGTCGCTTTTATAATTGCGCGATTAAAACCACGTAATATTTAAGTGTTGTGCAAGTCGTTTTTCTTAAATTGCATACGAATAGATAAAATAAAATGAGGTGGATTTTGCTATTGCATTAAAATTTTTTTAAAGACATTAAGGAAGCCGATTTGACGAAGTTGTTATTATGTGCGCGACGTTCAGCAAAGTCTGTTGGAATAATTAGTTTTAAGAATAATTTCCGTTCATAAACTTTCGTAACATAACTAAATTTAAGAATTAATCAGTTGCTTATGGCAAAATGGATTCATTCACTAATTAGTTAGTCAACATATTTCGCAAAAACATTTCAACGGCTATATATCAGAAAGGTGCGCATTCAAAGTATTTATTTTTGATCAATATTAATTTTTGAAACATTTTTTTTATAAGAGTAACTTTATTGTTTTAAGTCTTCCCGCAAATATGTCGTTAACTGTTTATTAAAGTATTCTAAACGAATTCTAATATACCTAATAATACAATCCTCCTCATTTTAAAAAAACTAGGAAAAAAATTACGATGTAATCTACATAACACATTTATTTATTAACAAGAAAATTAACAGTACAATTATTGAAAGTAGGGTTATTTAAACCAAACGTACCAGATG
Organism: Abscondita cerata; assembly: GCA_030710515.1. NCBI lineage: Eukaryota > Metazoa > Arthropoda > Insecta > Coleoptera > Lampyridae > Abscondita > Abscondita cerata. Next base: position 1,145,933 of record JALBCR010004249.1, read on the forward strand.
TACCAGCAACAGAAAATTGATTCTTCAGTAGCTTCCATAGTACCTTCTGTTGTTTTAACTTGTATGCGAATTTTTTACAGGTATTTTCCTCGGCGTTAGTTATTTTCCTGCTATGTCGATTTTATTGGTCAGCGAATCTTTTACATAACTTTCTGCCACAGAAGAAGAACGCCAACCTCAATGCCGTTTAAGTGTTAAAATATCTGCCGAGGCATTAGCTAAAAACGTTGCCGATGTTCGGCGAAAACAATGTCCCGTATATAAATGGGGATTTTTCAGGTTTAAATAGTTCACTATCAAACTTGGTATTTTTGCTAATGTGTTCATACCTACGGTTGCGCTGTACATTTCCCCAAACGATAACACAAAAAGAATCTTCCTTCACCAAGAGCTGAAGGGCGCAACGCTGTATATTTGCGATAAATTTCTAAACCGTTTAATATATCTTTTCCTTCACCACTTGTTACAACAAACGAACGAGACTTGTAATTTTTGGTTTTTAAAATTTTGACGACCAATAATTTTCCCTTATCTTCTATGTCAGTTGTTTTGAGATTGACTAGTTCATCGCACCTAGAGGCCCCCATAACTCCCATTATAGTAACTACTTTCATAAACAAGAACGTCTCATCGGCAGCTTCGTTGATAAACATCTCCACATCTTTTTGATCAAACGTCTTCGCCTTTTTAGGTTGATATCCTTTCGATTTACATTTCAAAACAGCAATCAACATTTTAAACTTACCAATTATTCACATGATTACATTAAGTAATTTTGAAAATTTAGCTTTTTGATACTTATTTGCTAATATCTACTTTCTCAAAAACACATAAGGTCGATTTCAACATCGAGTATGTAGACCACAAAGAAGGAGGCGCCTACTTTTGTATTAAACCATAAAAATAAGCCAAATAACTTCCTCCTTAACAACAATACATTTCTTGATTTCATCCAATCACGAAATTTTTCTAGTTCTTTTAAGTACCTTGCTTTAGATTTTGCAGGCAGTATATTAAATGTAACGACATCAGCTTCTTTCAAAATGTCTTCAGCCACAATAATATCGTCTTCTCGTTCCATATTTTCAAATCTAAAAACGATTTAACTTTACAAATTATTTTTGTTTACACAAACCATAGCAACGCAATATATACTATCTACCTTGATTTACATATTTATATTAAATTAATAATTTTTATTAATAAAATTTAATAGTTTTTAGTAACGTTTCAATGGCAGGATCAAACAAAACGCTATACAGCACTCGTGAAGAAACGAATTGCTCACTTATGAGCTAGCGCCTCGTGTGTAAACTGACCCATGCGTCTGTAACTTAATCGAAAATAATTTTACATTTTTTTAATTTTTCACCGAACGAGTATATTTGGAACAATTGGAATTTCAATATGATTTATACTGAAGCAATTTTGCCGAGAGATGCGTTTTTCGATTATTATTGGGCAACCTGGTCTTGCACAATTGTGATTTTATACTTGAGTTTTTTCATTCTTGAAAAGTTTCAAAAAGACGAAACAACTTTTGAGTAATGTTTGCAATTGTTCAATCTCTTACGAATTTACAGCAGGCGATTCGACATTGTATTTAAGCTAACGCTTAATTGGCAATAATAATCGAAGAATCAACTTTGGTAACTGCCTACACACCTGTCGGCAAAGTTGCTTTAGTATTCTGTAGGCGCCAGTAGATGTAGCAGCAAACTTGTTAATATTATTTATATGAAATAAATGAATGAATTATTCATTAAAGTTGCCGGTTAAATTGTTCATACCCACCTAATTTGTAACGGTTGTAGTTCACAAATAATAAAAACAAAAAGAAAGTGACGGCTCTAGCGATACAACCTAGAAAAAATAAAGCGAAATAGCGCACTAAATTTATGGAAGATCCCGTATTTGTAAGAGTTAACACAGCAGTGTCCGACTTAGTCGGTGAGTTGGGGAGGACCTTGAGGAAACTGAAAGAAATAAACTGCTGCGTAACGGAGCGCCACGTACTGGGTAATAGAAAGAAATAAAACCGACCAACAGGAATTCAATAGGTTTTACTTAAGGTCTAATACGCTAAAACCAACACAAATCAGAGAGACAAATAAACAAGCAAATACAACTTAAAATACTAGGAGAATATGTGAGAAGTAAGAGATTCTGTCACATAAGACTTACGGGCGTTAGCAACAACAAATTAATTGAAGTTCGCAATTAAATATGTCTAAATTCAGTTAAGCTTTTGTTTGTTACATCCCAAATTAAAGTTAGCGTTCCAATTGAAGATTGGTTGATTAAGGAAACTCGACGTACACACGTCACTTACTCACGGTGACTTAAAAACTAAACTTAAACTCGGACTAGCACGGTAAGTAGCTCCCGCCAACCCAAAAAGGCCTTTTGTTTTAGCTTCACACACTTTATCTAAAGCGCCCAAGCACTAGGGAGCTGATGAAAACAAAACCGAACGTCTGTGGAGCAGTTGACAGCTATTAGAAGATCGGTAGCCACAGGGTTTCCCTTAGGAGGGCTAGACGACAAAGCTCGGAAAGCAAATTTGTTCCCTCGAAGTAGGCACGCAGCGTAAACGAGTTCATCGGCCGTTGGCAACTTCGATGTAGGCGACCCCGTGGTAGTCGTCACGTTTTTAAAGCGAAGGATTCTTAATTAATCGTTCCAGCACCCCCAGGAACTATCCAGATGGTAATACACGAGTAGAGTATGAGGTCGAACTCTAGTCTGAGAATTTTCAGAATTGAATTTGCACTACCTTACTACTCTTACTGGCACTTACTAACACTCTGTATTCTTCTGCAATTGAAGTACTTAGCTGTTGCTGCCGCCACTGGTACTTCCTTACAAGTGTTAAAGGAGTACCTTGTGGTCTGTTGCCGGCCAAAACCCGGGCCATAATTTAAAAAAACTATACTTTGTCCTTAGTTATCGTATAGAGAGAATATTTTATCCAAATTTCTAATTAACGATTCCATAAATACTAAAGCTACTTAATTTCTTAAAATTTGAAATCCCAAATTGTTATTAGTTATTTTCAAAATGTTTGCTCTGTCAGTTTAAATTTTTTATTTTCAGAATCAAATTAACTATCTGCCAAGGCTTTCAACATCCATAAATATTTCCCCCAAATCCGCTTATTTTGTAAATATTTTGATTTGCCATTTTCAGTTTCTACTTTTGAGTCAAATTCTTTCTCAGCTCTCACAGAAATCTTCTACTTCTACTATAACAAGAAAACGCTATACAGGGTGTGTCTCGACGATAGCATGTTAGACGAATAATGAGAACAAAAAAACCGATTCAGTTGAAAACTTGTAACATTATACAAATGGACATGGTCTATTTACTGAAAATATTTTCATGGCTGTGTCACTTCCGGTTATGCAGGAAGTTGATACCAACTTTGTTATTTTAAATATAATGTCCTAATTTTTATTTTATTATTGGTTTCCGCATAAAATTTTACGTCTTCTACTACCAGGTTTGGCCTACTTATCTCTTACGATCATTAAGAAAAAAAAATAATTTACTGAAAAATGAATATTTCTTGACATATAAATGGCAGATAAGCAAAAATTGTACAACGATTAGACATGACATTGGACTATGTTTTCAGTATTAGACATTTTTGAAATTCATTTAGAGGGCTGAAAATGCTCAGCTTCATAACAGAGTTATTTTCCAAATTTCACTAACTAAGAAATGTAACTTAGAAATGTACCTACAATCTCGCGTTAATTACGAACTAATAGCTTCTAGCGTGACATTGAAGAATTTACAGCTGTCATTTTTCGAATGACAATTTCCTGTTTTTTTTTCAGTTTGTGATATTTTCCAGGACTGGCATACTCATTACGGTAAATTTTCTAAGAAAGTGTAGATTTTGATTCCTTCATTTTATGTTTCATAATTGAATATACGCTCATTTTGTTAGTTTATTTGTAGAAATACAACTCTGCAGTTTTATTTGGTAAATTAAATCTAATTCCATTCATAGACTGAGAAGAGTTTTTATGTTAATGAATTCCTGAACAAATAAAAAATGTTATTATTCTTTATTTATATTACTACTTTTGAACTTTACAATTAAACGTCTTTGTTTAATTTAGTTTTTTGTTAGGGTATTATTTGAAATTTAAGAGCTGAAGCGTAAGATATGAACAATGACATTATTTATGTCACTAAAACGGCATTGTTTCCGTGTATTTTTAACACAAAAGCTATTTATTACCTTTTCTAAACATTCGTCCGGCACACTTTTTATTAGCCTGTGTGTAAGTAAAATTTAAACATTTATAAAAATAATGTGTATTGTACGTATTTAGTTTTATTTCTTTTAACACACATTTTAACGTATATTATTTTGGAGGTGGTTCTTAATTTAGATCGTTGACAAGACGTATTATTTTAATATCTCCCAAACGTCTTGCTCATAACAAGATTAAGCTACAACGAGATTAACAAGAACCCTTACAGTATTCCATAGAACTACCACTATTTTCTCTGTATGTACAGGATGTTATGATGTAATTAACACATCTAATATTTATACCTTTATTAACAACATTCTTTTCTCATTATTTTTTTAAAGATCTTTAAGTAGGTTAGGAAATAGTGAAGTATTTTTTTGTGCAGAATGTCATTTTTAGTTTAATTTGGAATAGAAGTAACAAAGATTAATCGTTTTGTAAGACGCTATTGAACCTTTTAGTGAGTTTCTTACAAAATGACTTTTGTTTTTTACGAAAAATCAATTTTATTGTGACTCTTTTATTGATTTCTTATTTGAAATTGCGATATATCTCACAAATATCAATGTATGTGAATCTGCATTACCTATCTACTTAAAACGGCTGTCGTCAACTGAAAGACATTCGATTTAGAACAAAAACATTTGAATTAATCCATAGTCTGTATGTAAACTGATTTAGGTGGTTTTGTTTTTACAATGAAATCGTTCGGATACATCGCCAACAATGTTACATTGTTTGGGAATGATTTGAAATCGTATAATTTCGTTTTTTTTTATTTCCCCAATTATACCAAAATATTTTGTTATAGGTACATCTTTTGTCTATTTTTTTTAGTTAGGTAATAATTATTATTTAGGTATTTATTTTGATTTGAAATGGGTTTTTATTCATGCTTTATCATGTGAGCAAATCATTACTCTTTTGCGATTTCAAATAAGCTAAATGTATGTTGTGTTAGCTTACTCCCCCCCCCCCCCCATCATACCAAAAATGACTTAAAGCCAACTCAAAATTTAATTTAATTAACAGTTTCACACAATACTTTATAACATATCCTGAAGTTAAATGTATACCAATTTAAATCAAAGAAATGGAATTCTAAACTGCAGCGTCTATTTGTCCCTTTTGTTACCATTTTAAATAATAGTGTCCAAATTCCATATTTATACCCTAAAACCATTCTATACACAACCTATAATAGATATCGACTAAAAAGTAGACAGGAATACCTTTAATTAACTCCTCTCTGTCTCTTCTTCATTGTGTAAAATTGTGTGTGAATGCGTGTGTAGTTTTTAATTATAATTTTTTCAATTCTTATTTGTTTATCCTATGTAGTGTTTGTTACAACTAGGACAGTTAATTTGTAGGATCGCATTTTATTTGTTTTTTTTTGTTTTGTCTTTTAGTTACATGTAAAATTTATTGTTATTTATTGTATTGTTTATTCTATTTCTGTTAGAATTAAAATGTGGTGGTGATACTAGTATTCGCATTCATAGGAAAATGTTATAGTGAGGTAATTCTTAAGTTGACAACAAGTTCTAGGCAACAATTCACAACATCTTTAACTTTACTTGTTCTAAAGAATATCTTAATGTGAAGTTAGCCAAAAATCCAGCCATAAAAATGAATTTTTCTGTAACGTTATGTAAATATTATCTATATTGAGTTAAATGTTTGTAACTACTAAAACAACAATTAATCAACACAAATAATTCTTATTTTAACATTTGTTTAAACAAATTTGCAAAGTACACTTATACTTATCGAATTTTAAGAGCTTCTTTCATAATGTTCGCGTAGGTTAATTATTAAACAAATTTAGTAATAAATAGTTTTTATAATTATAAACAACATATCAAAGTATAAAAATGCTAATACTTTTTAAAACAAAAATATTTGATTTCAAAGTTATGGCTACGCGCGACATACTAAGGGTATGTTCGAGGGCGAATTTGAACGTGTTGGCGTGGATAAATGTTTAGGCAAATTCAGCAATAAATTTTTTTTATAATTATTAACAACATATCAAAGAATAAAAATGCTGATATTGTTTAAATCGAAAATAATTAGTCTTAAATTTATGGCTACGCGCGACATTATAAGTCAAATACGTGGAATACCAAGGAGATATTATGTGCAAGGTTGCAAAGGCTGGGTTCACATTTGTGATTCAAGAAGTGATCTATTGTTCAATTACATATATCCAAACAAAAAAATTAAAACATACTAAATATATATAAAATAAGTACTAATATCATGATACTAACGTGTAGTTACTCCCTTCTATTTTGTATTGTTATGCTACTGGAGTTTCTAGAATAAATTAGAATAACCGTTGCTAGTAGATTGATTACTTGTGGATGGGGTAAAAACGAGTGTTAAAAGTTTGATCGGTTAAGGAATATTGTAGATTGTAATAGTAGTGATGACGTGTTCCTTTTTTGTGTATTTCGGTAATGTGGTTTCAAAAATAGAGGGGAAGTTAAAAGAAGAATTTTGTACAGGAATGGGCTAATGCAGGAAAGTCCTTTAAGCCCAACGTTGTTTTCAATACATATATAAGAGATATGGAAGAGGATCTACAGAAGCAACAAATAGGAGGAATAAAGATCGGAAGGAAAATGGTAGTGTAATTTATAGTAATTTTTGCACAGAAGAAAGGAGAGATGTAATAAGCGTTGTGAAGAAGTGTTTAAAGAGGAAAAATCTTGATGCAAATGTAGAAAAAACAAAAATTCTAGGAAGAGAAAGGGAGGAGAGAAAGAAATGAAATGGTAGTGAGGAGAGGAAGAAATAGAAAGGAAGTGGATAAATTTAAGTATCAGGGATATCTTATAAGATATGATAACAAAGATACAGATCACATACAAGAACTACAACATAAAGAAAATAGAATATTAGGACAAGTATGGGAAATTGAAGAAAGAATATTTGGGAAAGACATAGTTGAGAAAGTGTAGCTGTTTGAAAAAATCAGTCAAAAGCGTGGAGCGAGAAGCAGAAAGTTTAGGCGTTTAGGTGTATACTCTAGACGCCGGGTCGAACTAGAGAAAGAATTCGGAATCGAGTCGGTTTTTACTAGCGTTTATTATAGTTTATTTGCTGAAAAATGTAACATAAGAGATTAAGTCGTAAAATAAAATCCACTTAGAAGGCGACCGATAGTTGTATTCAATATGCACCTGAAATGCAAAGTAAAAACCAGTTCTATACGGGCGAAAGTTGGTTAAAACAAACCTTATGGAAATTTGACAACAATAGAACAATAAGTTTTAACTACCTAAGGGTCAGCGGTTCTCAATATTTTTTAGTATTTTATTTGTTACAAACAAAATTTGATTTATTAAAAGTCATAATGCATGCATCAATAAATAGATAATTTTACCGTAAGTAAAGGATAATACAAAAAATACACAATAAGATTTCAAAGCATACTTTTAATATGTAATTAGGAACAAATATAATTAATTATTGCTCACAAATAATGAAGGAATTCTGTAAATGATGTTAATAGGCTACGAAGAATTTAGGAAATCCATTAAAATCCAATTAGTGGAATAAAGAAAGGAAAGTTTTTCCAAATATATATTCAAATTTAATCACTGCGCCAGCTTATTTTCGTATGGAACCCATGCGCAATGGATGCTACTGAAGCTAAACGTAAAATTTTGTTGAATGTGTACGATTATTTTGAAAAGGAGAAGAATCATGGTGCGAAACTTACTTCAGTAATGGCTGTTCAGCAAAGAACGGCGGATGCGGTACAAGTAAGCAGACAAACAGTGGCGAGGACATGTTCTATGCGAGAAAGTGCAAGTGATTTAAAGAGAATTACATATCGCCGGCCTAAAAATGTACGACGAACCTACCAGAGACCACAAAGAAAACCATTCGAGACTTGATTTATGATATGTATGCAAAGAAAGAGCATATAACTCTGGACACATTGTTAGCCGTATTAAACTTGTACTGAAGCAAATGGGTTTTAAATTTAAGCAGACCGATAACAGACGAGGTTTATGCGAGCAATTCCATGTGGTTTCCATGCGTAATGTATTTTTGAGGAAGTACTTAAAAAATTTACAGTCCAACATTCCACACGCGTTCGTCTTTTTAGACGAAACATGGATTTTTAGTAGAGGTGCAAGTAAACGTAGTTGGCAACATGACAGTGCAACCTACTAAAACTTCCGATGGTAAACGTTATATTATTGTCCATGCTGGTGGCCGAAATGGTTTTATAGAAGGGGGCAGTTTAATATTTTCTAGTACTAAGAAATCCGCAGATTACCACGATAATATGAATTCGGTATTATTTGAGAAGTGGTTTGAGGAATGCTTCCTACAAAATCTTAAACAGCCGTCAATCATTGTTCTTGATAACAAATCCTACCACACACGCAAAAGTGAAAAGCGTCCGACAGCTTCTTCAACCAAAGACGATATTAGAGCGTGGTTAAAAAGTAAAAACATACAATTTGATACTATGATGTTCAAGGCTGAGTTGTTACAACTAGTGCACGAAAACCATCGAGGTTCCGTAAATAAATATATTATCGATGAAATGGCATTAACGTACGGCCACGAAGTTCTGCGTCTGCCGCCGCCATATCATTGCCATTTCAATCCCATTGAATTGGTGTGGGAAATTGCGAAGAAGTTTTACGACGACCATATAGGCGCTACTTCAGGAAAAGAAGAAGATGTGCTTAAAACTTGGAACAACGCATTAACTAAAATAACTCCAGACGTGTGGAATCGCTGTGTAACTCACACAGAAGAAATAATCAAAGACACCTACAAGCGTGAACAAATTATAGACGATGTGCGACCTTTGATTTTTACTGTAAATACGGATAGTGACTTGAAGACGATCACTTTACTTTTAGTGATAGTGACAACGATCTCTAAATAGTATCCAAGTGTAGCAATAATTAATTATATTTGTTCCTAATTACATATTAAAAGTATGCTTTGAAATCTAATTGTGTATTTTTTGTATTATCCTTTACTTACGGTAAAATTTATCTATTTATTGATGCATGCATTATGACTTTTAATAAATCAAATTTTGTTTGTAACAAATAAAATACTAAAAAATATTGAGAACCGCTGACCCTTAGGTAACCAACTTTCGCCCGTATAGAACTGGTTTTTACTTTAAGTCTTTTAGCAGGAGGGTTGTCAATGTAATTCCAAATTGGTAAGTTTTTGTTGTCAATTATCTCATTCTCGTTTTAACGCAGCTTTTCGTCGAATGTTCGATGGAGTAATATTACAAAGAACAGGAAGTCAATCGAGAGGAGTAGATTTAATGGTTCCACTAATTATACGCATAGTGCAATTCAACTGGGCATCTATTTTTTTTGTATGATAACTATTCAACAAGACAGGAGCACAATATTCTGCTGTAGAATAAACTAATGCCATTGCAGATGTACGAAGTGTCTTTGAATCTGCTCCCCAAGTTGTTCCACCTAATTTTTGAATGACATTCTTTCTTGTTTTCATTTTTTGTTTGATTTTTTCTAAATGATCTTTGTAAATTAAAAACGTATCTAAAGTTACTTCCAGATAAACTGGGTTAAAATTATGGTTTAACTTTGTATTATTAAAGATAACATTAAGTTTTTTACTTTTTTCTCTATTACTTAAATGAAAACAAGAAACCTCTGTCTTTTTAAGATAGGGGCATAATCGCCATTTTTGAAATAATTTTCCATAATACGCAAATCATCAGATAGTTTATTTTCAATTTGGAAAAGTCCGAATGTTGAAATGAAATTGCCTTATCATCGGCGTAGACGAATTTTCGACATTGTAAAGAAGGAAGATCAGAAATACATACATTAAAAAGAATAGGTGCAAGAACCGATCCCTGTGGAAGACCATTATTTAAAAATCTAAATTTACAGCTTTTATCTCCAACAAAAACTCTAAACTTCCGATTAGACAACATATTTTCAATAAAAGAAAGAATTTTGGAACAAGGAATGACGTTAAACAATTTAAAAAGTAAACCTTCTTTCCACACTTGTAAACTTAATATCTAATTCTAATCTAATTTAATGGATTTGGATTTTGAAAGATTCTAAGGAATATAATGAAATGAAACACCTCATTATTGACTGATTGTGGAAGTGAGGGACCTTTGTTTCTTTTATTTATTATTGAATATTAATGCCTATACAAAAACCACTTTAGAGTGGTTAATTCCACCATAATATAATAATTAAAAGTGTAAATGTAAAAACATTGATATTAATTGTGAATAATTTTTTATAATACCGTGTTTTGGGAGATTCTAAAATATTCTTATTTAGCTTAGATTGTAAAAGCTTCGCGTACAAATTAGGACCGACCCTAAATTAACTCGATTAGTTTTCAGTGTTTCGTTGTCTGTAGAAATCTATATCTTCAAAAATGTATTAGAAAATCGTATTTTTAATGTTCCAAATTAGTAATAAATTAACTAATTTATCATTTGAGTTTTTCTCGTTTGTTTTTTTCGTTTTGCATAATTTGATAAAGCGACAATCGCCAAAACCTTTTATCATTACAAAAGTATTCGAATCATTTTTTTAAAAGGATTTTTAAGAACCATTTTTGTATTCATTGATGATAACGAATATTTCAGTGTGTAAATGTTTCATCGTTAAAATTCAATTGTGCCTAATTGTTTCTGAATAAGGCTGAAGATTTTCGTGTCGTTTTCTTCTTTTATTGTTTGTAAAATTTCGATTGTGTGTAAAAGCATCTAATTGTTTTTTTTTCTAAACTAAATTATCTTTTAATTCTACCTACATTGTGTTTGGTTCGTACAATTAGTTTTGTTGGATGGTGGAGCATGGCTGTCGCTTCAATTCAATCGACAATACCATCCCTTATTGTGTTCCTTCCACGACCTCTTCCACAATTCCTTATTGAATAATAGTCACCAATAAAGACGCGTTCTGTTATACTCGAACAGTTTTTTTAATCGAAAATTTTTTGATATTAAGTCTTATTTAATTGGACTTGGCGCAATTTTGTAAACGTTTGATGTTTCTCAAGAAATAAACTTTGACATTGTCGTAAGAAACATTCGAAAGGGCTTTGATTTGCATTTAAGTTGTAACTTGGCTTTGTAAACTTTGTGACTCGAAAAGTCTACTAATTTAAAAGTTTATATATAGTTTGTGTACTTCTTGTCCCCATTAGCTACAAACTGCAACAGAAATGCTATTTCATTATTCATACAAGATTGAAATGAAAGTACTTAAAAGCTAACTAAATATAGAAGAATTTGATTGGGAAATACAGAAACTTTAACCTGATAAGACGTGTGACTAAATGAGGAGCTTCAGATTATTTTTTGAAAAAATCTGTTAGTTTTACGTACCTAAATCTACCATTGTGCGTGAATGAATATTAAACTTAAATCATCTAATTACATCAAGTTTTCCCTTGGGTAGTTTAATTTTAATTTATATATTGCGAGGTCCCTTATAGCGTTCATAATATATAATTGCTCTATTAACTTAATACTACATTTAAGTACGTTATTCTTGCGGGTAGTTTATATTTTTTAATATGAACTACTATAGTTTGGCATCGGGTATGTAAGAAATTTAATGCCACGTTTCTCTATGATTAATGATCTCAAAACGAGGCGTTCGTAGTTTGCGAAATTTACAATTGACGTGTATAACAGACGCAATAGATGCATATTTTAACAACGATAGAGGTGAATAAATTCGATACGATATACCAGATTCGAGTAAAATTCTGTCAAGTTAACCCTAACGCTCTTTTCGGAGCAAAAGGGATGGCGTAATTGAACTTATTTTATCTATTGAAATGGGTATTCGTTTGACTTTGTCTACATATAAATATGTTCATTATCTTTGTTATCAGTTACGCTATTCCCATTGAACAGTACTGTTTTATAAGGGCGTGAGAAAATGTTATGCGTTTTAAGTGTTTTTAATCGTAATTCAAGTTTTTATTGTAACATAGGTTGGACTACAATTTCACTGTATTAAGTTTTACTCTTATAATTAGATTTGCTTCGAGCGTCAACATTTTCTTGCTTGCGACATTATAATGTAATCATAATTTGCATGTTTGCTGAAAATCTAACAGAGTTGCGAAATTATTCTCTTACTTTTGTAACGTTAATAATAATAATCTTTCTCTTTGCAGGTTCGTGCATCATTCGATTCAAAACGTAAGTTTTCATTTTTTCACTTAACGTACCAACTTTCAAAAAACGTTTCAGTTAGGTACGCAATATTTAACAATTATGCTTTGTAAGGTCATCCGTAAAAGCTTGTACCGATTAATGGGGTAACAAGTTGAACTTTCGAATGATTAGTCATGAAAGATATTCACTTATTCATTCTTACATGAAAAGAATAGGCACAAACCACATTGTGTACCTAAAAGTTGTAGAAAATGTTACTTTCGCCAAATGAAAAATATCTATTTTTTTCCGTTTTGAGGCAGAGATAAAATGTGATTTGTTCCTCTATTCATTTTTTTTCGAATTAAAGTTCTCGAAATGAATTACATAACAATGTTATGTTTGTTTTGGTAGTTTTTTATTCTGGTTGTAGTAATGGCATTTGATATTGATATTAATATCACACAGTTTGAGTAATTTTAGCTTTTAGAAAATCAAACCCAAATAAAGTAGGAACATGGGTTACTTACGTAAAGAAAATGGTAAAAATTGATGACATCTCTTATCAGAAAATGAGAGAGCATCTGGCGTTAAAATTATACAAAATCTAAGTGATATAAAACAATTCACAAATTAACAAAAATAACGTCACTATGATAAAATTAAAATGCGTTGTGCCAATGTAGATAAAAATTCGCACATAGTGAAGACCCAAGAGTTAATTGGGAAGCCATTATAATTATGTTGTAATTAATTAGAATTGGTTAATTAATAGTCATTAAAATCTATAGCTACCATGATTTATTGAAAACAACAAAAAACCATCAATAACAAAGCTTTTGTATTTTGTTTCTTTGAATAAATCGTGGCAACCTACATTTTTCATTTTAGTATATATTTAGTATTACAAGTTAATTATTCTTAAAAATAATGTATCCTAAACTATACAGGATGGTTCACCGGGAACCGCCGCGATTGTTTATGGATAAACTGTACGTAGGAAAATTCTGGGTCATTCAACCAAAATATTTTAAAGATGACCGAACTTTCGGTTTTACCGGAGGTATGTATCAACTTGCTTATTTTAAATGGAACACTCTATATATTACTAAATTTTAGATTCTACATCTAATTCTAGGCATATTTTAGTCCAATGTCACATACCTCACCTCAATCGTTTCTGACTTATTTAATGTCAAAATTGGCGTTTGCAGACCAAAAACTAATTTAAATTAAAAACATTTTTTACTTGGTTTGTGTATTTTTTATTTTAAGCTGGGCCCGTTTGATAAGTATTTGTTCAAAATTATCAAAAAAAATTATAAAGAGTGTTTGAAAATTGACCACGAATAAGATAAAAATCTGTATGTTCCATTTGAAAAAATTGAACTTTGACGATTTTCGAAACTATTTTGATAGCAATTTTTAAACACTCTTTAAAATTTTTTTTGACAATTTTGAAATAACAAAGTTGTCCAATACAAAATCAATTATTCTGTTCCAAAATAGCATTCTAACTACCAAAAACAATTTGCCAATTATTTATCGAAAGTATACGTTACTTACCTCGCTTACTTCGCTCGCACACTCGGCTATATTCTCAATCACTTTACCGATTTGTTATAACCATGCTCGCTCATGTTTTTTCTCTATAATCCTCGACCAATTGAAGCTCGTGGAATATAATTAGTCAAAAAATGTGTGTCGGTGAGGCCGGCAATATTTCTTCGTATGTAAACACGATATCTTAGAAACGAACTTGCTATTTAGAGTTTTTTTATAATACCGAAGATTTGATTAGAAATTGGGCAAAATTTTTATATTCTCTTTATGTTTCAAATAATAATTAAATTTAATTTAAATTTTAACATTTATTTCAACTCTGTTTTCAAAATAATAGGCTAGTAAATTTTCTTTATTTAAATATTAATTTCTACTCGAGATATAATTAAGTATATTATAAACGCTGTGGTTTATGGCCGTTTTTGAATTTTGAGAGTTCTAAACTTTGGGGGTTTTATTACAGGCAATTTCATTTTTAAAAGACAGAAAATGATAAATATCGTAAGATTTGATTGCGCATTGGTTTTTGCATCCCGATAGTCATGGGACTCACAAGTAATAATTTTAATTGTTCATTGGTAGTGGTACATTCTTTGTAAGTTTTTTGAACTGTCAATATAAAATTAACTGTCTTTTGGATGCCTAAAGTCGGGACATTTTGTGCGGGGTGTATACAGTACAGGGTGGACCGATTTCGATGGGATTGCAGGGTATTTCGGTAACTATTACTGTTAGAGCAAAACTGTTCACGTAGCATTATGCCAACTTTTTGAGACAAAATAAACGGCGAAAACAAAAGTTTGCTATCTTTTTTCATTTTTGATACAGGGACCAAAGCTAAATTTTTCCAAATTTCCATGAGGTTCCATATCTCATCTGTTAATAAAAATTCAAGAAAAAGTGTAAAGACATTTCTTGTGTAGTTTTAAGCGTAGAATCAAATGAAGTAGTCAATTTTTAACTTTGGTCACCAATAGTCGAGATGCCACTTAAACTTAGTTTTTTTTTTAATGGAAACCATAGTTGGCTTTGATTTCATTAAAATTCTTATTTTGTAAGTTTTTCAACAATATATAGTTTATACAGGTTCTTTTTAGAAAATTACGGAATTACAAGCGAATTGTTAGTTTGCACTTTTGTAAGCAGGCGATGCAATAATTTAAAACAATGAATCACAGCACATCTGTCAAAACAAAGTGAAAACTTCAGTTGTACATTAAAACACAGATAACACAAGTTTATTGTTGATAGTTAAAATGAATCGTTATGAAAATTATGAGAAATATGATATGTGGAAAATATTCATTCAGTGTAGAGAAAATTCGGAAGAAGCGGAACGTTTATACTTGGAGAGTTTCCCAGAAAGGCATCAGCCTAATAAAAAGATATATAAGAGGTAAATAAACGTTAAAGACTATAAAGCCGCTTTTCTAATATGATTATTCTTGTGATTGCAGGCTACAAAGTAATTTAAATAATTTTGGGTTATTTACTCGACCACGTCCGAAACATTACGATATAGCAAATCGTGAACAAGATGCCTTAAATGTTTTAGCATGTGTTGAAACCAACCCAAATACTTCTAGTAGAGAAATTGAACAAGATGTTGGTATTTCCAAAACAAAATCGCTCAAAATTTTGAAGCAGTATAAATATAAACCTTATAAGATTCATATAAACCAATACCTTTATCCAAACGATCTTGAACAACGATTACAATTTTGCCAATGGTATATTAATAGATGTGCTGCAATGCCTAATTTTCATCAAAATATAATTTAGACAGATGAATCTCATATAAGTAGTGCTGGTATTTTCAATCGTCACAAACTAAAGGTTTGGATTTAATATTTGGTGTTGCTTAGAAGGGATAACTTACAATATTGCATTTTTGAAGGAAATCTTACCGCATATCGATATTTAGAACTATTACGTATTGAGCTTGACCAATTTTTGGATGATTTGCCTTTATCAGAACGAGTCGGTCTTTTTTTCCAGCAAGATGGTGCTCCGGCACACAATGCTATGGTAGTGAGAAATTATTTAAATGATAATTTTCCAAACTGTTGGTTAGGTACCTTTGGACCAATTCCATGGCCACCAAGGTCGCCTGAACTAACAGCTTTGGAGTATTTTCTATGGGGTTTCATAAAAAATGAAATTTACAAAAAACCAAACAATACTATGGCAGAATTACAAAACAATTTACATGCTGCTTTTCAAAAAATTAAGCCGCTCCAAATATCAGCTGCAATTACATCATTACGACGACGATGTCAGTTATGCATTCGACAAAATAGCTGCCAGTTGGAACAATTTATGTAAAAGTAATATTGTCATTTGTTTGACAGTTGGTTTATTTTTGTAACCTTGTTCTTAGAATTAAATAATTATACCTTCTATTTGACAGATCTGCTGTGTTTCATTGTTATAAATTATTGCAACGCCTACTTACAAAAGTGCAAAATAAGAAATTCGCTTGTAATTCCGTAATTTTCTGAGAGAACCTTTATAAACTATATATTGTTGAAAAGCTTACAAAATAAAGATTTTAATGAAGTCAAAGTCAAGTATGGTTTCTATTTAAAAAAAAACTAAGTTTATCTGGCATCTCGACTATTGGTGACCAAAGTTAAAAATTGACTACTCCATTTGATTCTACGCTAAAAACTGCACAAGAAATGTCTTTACACTTTTTTCTGAATGAGATATGGAACTCTATCGAAATTTGGGAAAAATCAATTTTGGTCCCTGCATCAAAAATGAAAAAAGATAGCAAATTTTTGTATTCGTTGTTTAATTTGTATCAAAGAGTTGGCCTAATCCTACGTGAACGGTTTTGCTGTAACAGTAATAGTTCTCCTCAAATCCCATCGAAATTGGTCCACCCCGTACGTGGTACCTTAGTTAGTCTTGGTCTTATTTACTTTTTTTGCGCAGCTTGGTGTCTCTGGACGTTGACTTTACTCTAGGTAAATCGTATTGAACGAAAAATTGCATTAAAAAACCAAATAAATAATCCCACAAGGAATTTTTTGAAACTTAAACCCCATTAAAAAAATAATTTAATTCAACAATCAGAGCAATTTGAGCATCTAAATTAAGAAAACAGCTTATTTGATTATGTTTTAAGCATTTTATACCAGCTAGGAATAGTATAAATTTATTTTTATTATTTATTTTTTGAGGAGGGGGAAATTTTTGAATATATGTATAACGCCCTTGAATTCAAAATATCAAACTGAGTTACTTACTACGTTCTTCAATTGCATACACATTTTTTTGAGAAAGGCTTCTTTTTCATGTACATCATCCGTAGCTTTAACGCTCAAAGTAATAAAAATCCATTCGGTTGCTTTCTAAGATCAGTCTTAACCTTGTCAATAGATGTTTAAGAAAGTAGGCACTTCTTAGGAGTAACACTGAACACCTCCCGTGACATGAAAAGTATCGTTGCCACTGAGTGTTGTGAGAACATAGTTTTCAGAGACCACTGTAGAGCTCAAATTTTATCACTTTGCTGTATAACATACTGAAACGAATGGACGAAAGCGTGTCCACCAGACGTATTGAGCTATGCTTCCTATAGAGTTGAGTTCAACCCTTAGAAGGGTTTGGTCTCTGATATCATTGAGTGGGCATGACATGTATCTTTTGTTATTTTGTCGCTTTTCCTTTTGTTATTATCGTCTTCCTTTTTTTGTAGTATTTGTTATGACGTCCAATTTTATTAGTTGGAAGTTTAGTGTATTGGAAATATGGCTTAAAACAACTGACAAACAACATTAACCATTAATAGTTTCCTGATAGTCGCATTTTCTAAAAAAATGGTCTGATGATGCCTCCAGCTCAAGAACTGCACCAAAATGTGACACGTTGTGATGTATTTGTTTCTCACTCGTAGATTTGTTTTGAGCTGGAAAAGCCACAACATATCAAGACGAATATGAACTTCATCGCCGAAGATAATTTAGTTTGAAAAACCATCCACCTATTGTTGTTCCATATACTGCATTCAACGAAATCTTTATTTGTTGGGGGTGATCCAGTGGGCTTTTGCTTTTTGGGTAGAAATGCAAATCTTTCAGATACTGCCGATATGAAGAAAAATGATCTTGTGATGCCAGTCTTTAATCCTCACTAAACAAATGGCTCGTTGAGGATACATTTCTTTCTCAAAAGGATCAAGTGAATTTTGTGACTACGGAATGTGACAAAAGATCGAGGTTTTTTTATTTATATTCAGTTTACAGTTATAAATACTGTTAACACTTATGTTGTTTATTGCAGGATGTGATGGTCTGCATCGTGGTAATCTTGTGCATCATAGAAAATTTCATGAGTTTTCCTAATCAGTGTCCTTCCTCATTGTTTGAGGAGTAAATTGAGGAACAAATTTCTTTAAAACTTACATTTGCAGAACACACAAATGTTGAAATTGAACCATTTAATACACAATTGGAAGAAGAGACTATCTATACGTTAGTGCACTTTTAAAATGAGAGCTACTTATTCTTTAATTGTAAACTTAATATATAGATACAAGAAAGAAAAACTAAAATTAGATTTAAACAAAGCTTTAAGCTTGAAAGTATTATACACATTTAGAATTTGGAAAAGATATAGAAAATAGATCCAATCGTTGAATAGTAAAACTAAAAATTTTTAGAATTTTCGTTAAGCGCTAACTATTAGATAACTAATATAAATATATACTAAAAGATTTTAATAACATCTAAAACCACATTTGTCTGTTTACCTTGGCTTGTTATTGCTTATTTTGAATTAATCCACAAGTCTAGACTGAGACTTATTATGTGATATAGAATTGAAAGTGATTCCTGTAAAACTAGTACAATTTACGAATTGATTTATTATTTTGTTGGGTCCTCATTAATAAGCGTCATTCACATTTTTGTGCTAAAATATCAATCTCTTTCGTCTTCGAGTGTTTATCTTTTTTCATGCTTTGGATACAATAGATTTTACGTTTTTTAGGTTGCTTTAATTGATATCGTAGAAACTAAAGAAAGCTACTTCTTTAAGAATGAATTGATTTATTTACACTTTGGAAATGTAGTACACATTTTTGCTTTCCAGTGTGCCTTTAAAATAAAAAAACATTACATTCGTTTCGGTACTCTTAGTGTTAATCAAGTTATTATTTTGAACTGCGTTTAAATGGTTTAATGCATGATCGCAGAATATACCCTACAAGGAATAGATTATAATCAAAATCCTTTAGAGAAATACATACATATCCAACAACTGTTTTTGTCATTACTCATCCTATATGCATATAGAATTGGGGTTTACTAAGTCTACAGATACTGTTACGGGATTTGTGTTTACGATCAATATTTGGTTCAACAAAACTATTGGGTATTCGTTAGCGGTTTAACACTTAGAAAACAAAACGTGACGGACACGTTTCGAAAATCCTTGATAATGTTAATCTTCCTCCGAACTTCGATTAATTAATTTTCTAAGTAACAAGTTTCTATTAGAAAATCGAAACGATATACGTGCCAATGGAATTCGGTTACCTAATAAAGACATGTCGATGTTTTAGTTATTTAAATTTTATATTTTGATATTGTTTGAATTTGAAAATTGGATCGTAATTAGGGACGGCGCCGACGATTTTAGTTAACGTATATATATGAAAAATAAATACGTATAGGATTAACACTTGCTTAAATATTAATATAATGCTTAAAGTAAATATTTTCGTAGAAGCTTTATAAAATTGAATTGCTTTTAAATGACTATTCAATTAAATAATATGAATGAATTAATATCGAATGGCACTTTTCTTTTTGATTTTCCTCTTCGTTAATTTCTCGAGTAGCTAACAGCTTTTGTTTAATTACTTTTAAAGAATTATTCCTTTTGAATTAATTTTTTTTTTGCTATTTTTGTTCATCCCATCGACGCTCCTTTTCTGTTGTTGTTTCTTAAAAGCATCTACATCTAAATATAATTTAATGTATTAATGGTGTGTATTGATTCATTTTGAATACAATACTGCTTTTATAGTTTTAAAATTGTTTACAAAATGTTATTTACTTGTACCTACAAATAAATTTTCTTTTAATAGCAACGTTTAAACTAAAATTTTCTTATAATGCTTATACAACTGTTTAGACACTATTAGTTTTAATTTTATTTGACTATAGTCTGTTTTCTCAACTGAAATAGTTAAGCCACCCTGAAAATGAATGCTTGCGTTTCAAAAATCATTTTTACACCTGCTAAATTAAAAAGTTTGTCATTTTTTTTAATTATATCCGTAATTAGTCCTAGGAAGTGCAAGCAAATTCTTCGAAGGTTTTTTTTGAAAAATATACTAAAGAAAAGATCCCGTGTGAGTCGTCATTACGCAAAACATATCTGTAAGAAGAAAAAAATGCACAAATCAGAACAGCTGTTGAAAGTGGAAAGATTTGGATATTGGTTAACGAATCTACGGACGCTCTTGTTCATGTAGTTATAGATTCTATGAAATTAGATACCCCATGGAAAGTATACCTTCTGACTTGAGAATGTATTCAAAGTGTAAATCACAGTACAATTGCTTAAGTTTTTGTGTCTTCGTTAAGTATTGTATGGCCTGAAAGAATAAAACCTCAACAAGTTTTTTTGTTAATTGTCGGCGCAGCAGAGTACTTGACGAAAGCTGGAAATGCACCGAAAATATTATTAATAAAATGGGCTCATCTGCAGCCTCGTAATTAAAATTTCTTTTTCGGGAACGTTGGCGGGTAGTTTGATAGAATTCAGTTCCACACTTCAATTCCTCTGCAATTAATTTTGATTCAAATAGTAACTGTTCAAACGCGATGTCTGTGCGGTTTCTGGCTAAATCTCTTCTAACCTGATTTATCATTTTGACAGCCTTTGACTTTTGCACACTTTTACTTACTATATTAATTTTTGATAGAATATTGTACCAACTTACTACTGAACATATAAGCTTAAAATCCTTTAATTTCAACATTAATGAGTTTGCTATGTTCCTTGCGTCGCTTTTTGCGAAGCGCTTTTAGACCATTAATTCTACTTTCCTATCGAGTATTTCAAAGTAGTTTTAATGTCAAAGTGGGTATCTGCTTTATAATGACATCCCAACGTGATGTTGATGCCGAAAAAATACGTAAATTTTCTGAACAATTGAAAAAAAGTTTGTTATTTCCAATGAACTTTTATTAGCATCATTTACTACCCAATTATGACTGTGGGCCGCACAAGGAACATAAAAAGCACGAGAATTCATCTCTAAAATTCTTTTTTGGAGCCTTATATTCTTTCCTTTCATGTTTGCTCCATTATCATACTTGGCCTCGCAAATCATCTAATTCAATATTTAATGATTTCAAGAAACTTAATAAATAAGCTGCTAACTCTTGTCCAGTAGTATCAGTAACAGCATTGTTTTTATATACTTCCGCAATGTAATGCTAAAAATGTTACGTACTTTAATTAGTTCACAATAATGACATAGATGGCTAACCAATAGCATATTTGTATTATTGAAGTCCTTGTTTATGATGGTTAGTGATAATAATTGTTACAACTACCATTTACAAGAGGGCGATGTGGTTTATGATACTTCTGACTTAATTGTTTTTATATTATATTGTTTTAGTAGTATAAAAACAATGGTATTTTAGTACTATTACAAAAAACAATGATACATATACTATTTTGAATAGCGCATTTTTTTTTAAATCTGTTATGAAATGAACGAAATTAAGCTTTCACCAGAAAATTTTGAATCCCACCTATATGTTAGAATTGTAGATACAAGTTGTTGTTTTATAATAAATTGCAAAACGATATGGATTGATTGAAAAGCAATTTAAACGCTATGCACAACCATTACAACGGATTAGATAAGCATTTAACAATGGCATTAATGACGTAAACAAAATTGGATAGCAGAAAAGTCAAGGTTGGCATTAATATTGAAAATATTTAACTTATTATTGTAACCCCATATATTATTCAAAACCACGATTATTCTTATCAAATTAATATTTTAATAATAACATTTTATAGTTTTTAAGAATTTGCAATAATAACTTGAATTTTAGTTCTAAAATGGCACGATTACCTAAAAAAATAGTGCTTGTTTAAGGTGGTGAAATGCCGCCAATTCAAATAACCAACGAACTGCAACCAAGTATAAAGCATTCAATTTTGATAAAAATATTTTTATAGTGGGATTAGGTCCTCTGTACTGTTGAATTTTATGAAAATTTTAATTAAAATAAATATGAAAATATTGACAAGTTTTATGTTTCATTTAAGACAATAAAAGGTTGAAATTAGATTGCTAATAACTTCAAAATAATACACTTGAATTTAATTTATTATACATATATCTTCCTATGCTATAAACAATTAGATATTATTAGCTATCTACATTAGTAAAAGAAACATTAACATAGGCGATGTTTTGTGTGCAGTGGGCACTCCATCAATTAAATATAATATCAAAAATTATTTAGATTTAAAATTGTGTTGTTTTAACATTCGTGCATTTCGTACACAATGTTTATAAATGCTAACTGTAATAAAATGTTTGAGCATATACAACAAATGTTCTTCGCAGCATAAATAATTTGCATTATTAAATCTAGATGTAACAGCATTCCACATTTTGTTGATTAATTTTTGACAAATATTTAATTCATGTTTACATTTATCAAATTGCTCATCAAACACCTTTAAACAAATGCCACAAATTTATATTAAAAATCTGAAGGAACTTGTAGCGATTGTGCGGTCGGAGATTTGCTATCAAACATCCTATGCACTATAAACATCTCGTCCAAATTTGTTAACGTAGGTATCCTGGAAAGTAGACTACTGAGCAGGTATCTAGGGAGAAGCTTTTGGTAAATTCATTACTAGTAACTGATGATTCTATAGAAACATTATCTAAGTTTGATGTATTCTGATCATTAAAAAATAGCTAAAATTAGAATCGCCGACATCCAATCTTATTGGGTGAGAAGTTACTTCACTGACTGCGTTATCTGTTAAATTTAAATATATATCCTCATCATCTTCACAGTTTTTGTTTACTGGTTTCATCAAATTTATTATTGTACAGATTCTGAAAAAGTACGAAGAATGCGTGAAGTTGGATTATGATTGTATCCACCTTTTTGTCGAAAAATAGAAAATAAATTCTCTAGAATGTCTTGGTTTAATCGATTTGTTAAAACATATTTTTACCGTTTTTATTTCGCTATTAAAAATAACAAAATTGAGTTTATAGTCATACACATACCCTCTAGACAAGGAGGTCTACTAACTATTCCTGTGTAGCTTATTTTTGTAAATTTTTAAAACGATAAACATGACTCTAATGTTTCAGTTCCTTTTTATTTTGAAGTGACAAGGCGCACTTATAAGGATTTCGATCATACAGAGTTTTACTGTTCAGAACATCGAACAATTTATCCATCTGTAAAATGAATTCTGCAGTATCAACTGCAGAAGGTGTATTTAATTCATCTGTAAGAATTGCCGTGCGCATTGCTGCAGACACTCGTTTACTAAAAATTTGTAATGCTAATTTGCAGCTTAACTTTTCAAATGGGTTGGGATTTAAATAAGTAGGTGTTATTTTTAGCATTGATCTCAATGAACTACCCCTGTTATCAATTTTGTATGTTTTAATTACATCTTGAAATGAATAGACTTTGTTATTGAATTTATATTGCCCGTTTAACCAATTGTTGCGTAAACTTTTAAACAAATGAGGAACATCATATATGCAAAAAACTTGTTTTCCGTTATGAAAAAAATAGGGTTGTTCTTTAGAAAATGCTCTACTATTATTGCTTCCCTGGTCGCAAAGTAAAATTTTTACTTCTAAATTACTCTTAAAAGCATAATTTAACACTTCCTTTATAATTGGAACTAAATTCTTGGATACTGTAGGACCTGCATATAAATAGTAACACAACGGTAATTTCCAAGAAGAATAAATCCCACGCGCCATATAAACTAAAGCCGTTTTTTGTTCTACCTAAAGATCCAAGATCTTCATATCCTTCTATAAAATCCATAGATTTGGAATACTCATCAAACTTTTTTATATACATTTCATCAAAAGAAATTGTGCAAATTTTTTTATTTTCATTCATTGTTGATGCTTTTAATTGAATTTGTTTGAATAAAGAATCATTGCAACCCGTTCTAAATTTAGATTTCCCTATCCAATGCTGTATAGTTTTTTTTTGTGAAAGAGCTGCATATTTACAAAAAATTTAGCTTCATTTGTTTTGAAGGAGTGCGTTACAATTCTAAATCGCATACAGTACGTAATGAGTATACTGTTTTATTCAAATTACGAATTTTTGCAGATTTTGATTTTAAAATGTGTGATTGTAATTTAATTTTTTTCTGTAGTTTAGTATGATTTGCTAGTTCTGATTCTATAGACAACCGACGTTTACAGGATGTTCCTTAAAAACTTCAATTAATGCTGTTCTTCTTTATGTACAATTTTTTTGCTTGCAGTTTAAAATATATATTTAATATTTACAAATATATAACATTTTTTTATATATTTCCACAAATGCTTAGATAAATATTAACTGAATATTTCTAATGTGCAGGCAAATCGATCAAATTTGTTATCCACTCACTTGATTTGGGGCTCGTGATTGCTGTTTTGTCATTATTATGATTATTTAACTGTAGAGTATTGTGACAGATTTTATTTCTGGCATATGTTTTAGTAGGTATAAGAATCGTATCTCTTAGGAACTGCTCCATTTCTAAGGCGGAATGGGCCTTGTAAGTCGGGCTTATTAAAATGCAGATTACACAAGTACCGATTTCGCAACTAGTCTTCATCTAATAGAGCTAAAGATGCATTACCTGAAACATAAAGATAATATTTTTATAATAAGCCATCTTCAGTTGTAATCTACAAAATTCAACTCCTTTCGGTAATTATGTTAAAGTACATTAAAAACCATGATTCTACAGGGTGTTTCAAAATTCAGTACAAATATTTTAATGGCGTATTTTTGAGATGAAAGTAAGACTTTTTTTTCTATAAACATGTGTCCTAAAATACATCCTCTTTGAGCTACAGCCATCTTTATTTGCTGTAAAAAAATCGATTTTTTAAAATTCTGACTACAATTATTTATTATATTTCTTTAAAATTCACAGTCCACTGCTGATTTAAACGTTCTACTGTATCTTATCTCTAAAATGACATAACAATAAATTCAAAGGGGGAAGGAAGGGGGTAGACACATTTAAGGAAAACATTTTATGTTTTGGTTTGTAAATTTTGAAAAATAAGAATTTCAGCTGTTTCGGGCATTCAAAAATTTAAGATTTCGGTCTTCAACATTTTTTGATACAATTAATTTTTTCTTAATTTTATTAAAAACAAAGAAATTGATGTCTTTAAGTGCTGGAAATGTCCTCCGCCAGCTACAACACATCCCTACATTCTTCTCAACAAAAGAAAATTAAGATGGTTGTAGCTCGAAGAGTCTCAAAAGTACGCCATTAAAATATTTGTGCTAAATTTTGAAACACCCGGTATATAAAGCAAAAACTGGAAATTAGTTTTTTTTTCTGAAATCGTCACTAAAGTTACAAAGAATCGTCATTTAAGTATTTGTAATCGGCACCAAAGTAATTGAACTTTAAAATATGCAGAATAAAAAAAATGAAAAAGTATACAACTCATATTTATGTAAATGTAAAATAAATTTAGAATCAATAACAAATGAATAAAAGTAAAATAGTATATTTTACAACAAGAGATAAAAGTTTTGTTTTTTTCGTGAGAGAGAAATTTGCTCACGAGCGACAGTGAATTCATCTCGAGTAGTAAATACTATTTTTTCTTCTTATACACATGAAAGTAGGCTTTTTTTATCAGTTGTCATAGTGTGAAAGTTGCATTTTCATCTTTAGTAGTGAAAGTAACTTACGCTTCAAATTATTGTAATAAAATTGATGATAATCTGTATTACCGATGTAATATTGTCATTTTCACTAATATTAAACTAAAGTGAGAGATTCCGACGTATTTGAAACCAATTTGTTTTTTTTTTAATTATTCTAGGTTTTTATTATTTTATTCTCATTTCGTAGAAAAAATAGTATTTACTACTCGAGATGAATTCCATTTTTTCGTGAGAGAGAAATTTGCTCACGAGCGATAGCGAAACTTTTATCTCTTGTTGTAAAATATGCTATATTCTACGAAATGAGAATAAAATAATAAAACCTAAAATAATAAAATAATTTAAAAAACAGGTTTCTTATATGTAAAAATAAATAGTTTTTGAGGATGGTGTACTCTTAATATTAGAAGATAACCTGTTGAACCTCAAGAACAACCTTCACAATTAATCAATAATGCAATTCTAACATTCGTTCTAAGTGGATGCAACGTCAAAGTTTGAAATATGTTACGTTTAAATACTTAGTAAATATTTATGCAATTACGAATTAAAATTATCAAATATTTGCAAACTTGTTTTAACCAGAAAACAAAAACTACAGTACTTTCAGATCGCATGTCTAGATCTAGACATTTTTTTACAGCACATATGTTACCTGAAGTCTTTTCATTTCTATCTAAATCTTTAGATAAATGCTGCCAGTCTTTGAAACCAGTTTGACCATTCAAAGCGGTAATATTAGAATTGAAAACCTTACAACAAAAACAAAATACACAATCACTAGATGTGGAATAAACAAGCCAATCTGGATGAATAATTTCGTTGGGTTTTAATGTTTTTCTATAATATGTATCTGTAAACGACCTGTTGCAATCTTAAGGATAGGTAGATTTTTTAATTTTAAGTGGTCCATCTTCTGTTAAAAATAGACTTTCAGTAGGCTTTAATTCCTCGTCAGTGCAATCCAAAGGTTGTGCCTCAAGTTTTCTCTTGAACGTCGAATCATCACATAGGGTTAAAATGAGTAATCTAATATGCTTTCGTCGAGTGTACC
Source organism: Abscondita cerata (assembly GCA_030710515.1). Classification (NCBI taxonomy): domain Eukaryota; kingdom Metazoa; phylum Arthropoda; class Insecta; order Coleoptera; family Lampyridae; genus Abscondita; species Abscondita cerata. The sequence goes on from JALBCR010004249.1 coordinate 1,172,951, forward strand.
AAATGCAAGGGTAGTCCAGGATTGTGTGACAGAGTCCTTATCAGATTGTAAGAGAAAACTGGTGGTTCTCTGTGGACTACTACAATTCCCTGACAAAAGTTGTTTTTATCAAGATATGCGCGAGCAACATTTAATCCACAAACATAGAATCCCGTACAATTTTCATCCTTTTTAAAATTTCTAAAGGAAGAAAAATGACTGCAATTCCAATCGCCATGAGTTAAATTAATTATTTAAGGTGCCATACTACAGATGCAGCGTACCTAATGACTTATTAGGTAAATTCGCAATATAAATTTACCATTACATTAGGGAAAGATCAGATCCCGAAGTTCCAAACATTAGACAAGATAGAAAGCGACGTTTCGGTGTGAGAAATGTTATCACATATTCGGTAGGGAGATTGGACAACGCGCTTGCCTACCATAGACTTGAAACTTTCCATTTGCATAAAAATCTGTAATCCATTGATAATTTTTTGATTTATTAATTAAAGCGATAGTATTAGTGACAAAATAACTTAATTAACTGTTGTTAAACAGGAAAACCAATTAATTCGTAATTTACGAGAACAACTTAAATACCAAATAACACAAAAATTAAAATTCGTTACAAAAATGACTTTTAAAATGATTTTTTTTATGAGAGCTGGGTTTATTTCTGTAGAATTAATAACCGTTCCAATTTTTAAATTAAATTTTGCTCTCCACCTAAACACGAACATATTTTTACATTATTTAAATGTTTTAAGTGTCTTGCCGAAAACGTTTGTAAAAATCTACAGGGTTATTTTATTTACTATTCGCGAATTCATTGAATTAGTCCTTAATAATAAATTAATCGGGGAAAAAGAGGTTTGACTAGTATTTTCTTTTCAATTGTGTAAAATAAAAAATTCAAATTCTCGTTAAACTTACATGGGACTAAGGTACTTCAGAAGTTAAATAGTTATATCCTAAAAGTTTCTCGGTTTGGCTTGCGAACGTAATTAAATAATGCTGAAAGCAGATCTTTATACTTTTCCGAAGTTGTTACTTTTACGATAGTTATTTATTGGTTCTTCGATTCCGGATATTTTCATTGCCCTGGAATCGCTTATGGAATAATAAACAGCAAAAATCTCATATTCATCAAGATTTTACATAAAGTTGTTAGTAATTTGAAAGGTACGATAGAGTACATCGAGCTTTAAGCTCAATAGGCGTATCGGATCATTTATCATCGAGTTTTTATCAGTTAAGTCCTCTTGACAAAAGAATACTGATTGGAAACAAATGCTTTCCTTTCACGCCAACAGAAATTGATTTGTTTTATTTTGCATCAATCTTTTCTATCGAACTCTTTTAGAATACGCTTAATTGTAATACCTTCCACATTTTCTGTTTTGAAACGGATGCGGAAATTACGAGAGAAATTAATTGCTGTGTTTGAACTGCATGTTCCGATAAAGATTGAACTTAGATGAACTCTTTAAAAGTTATTAAACCATCATTACAATGTTTAATGTTCTTGATGGTTACGCGAAACTAAATTACGCTGTAAAACTTTTCGCTTTATTATAATTTCTTGTTGGAAATTTGAGTGATCAAAGAAAATTTTCATTTCTAGAATAACTATATAAAATAAACGCCCAAGATATGTGTAATTGTTATATTTATTCTTTTGCGATAGCATTGTCTAGTGTCATAAACTTTCGAACTACTAAGTGCAGGTCAAGGGGTAATGTTCAGAGGTTTATGAAAAATTCAACAGGAAATTGATTAAGTGGTTTTTTGTGAAAACATATTTTTTCTAAGCACACACGTTATTTCAAAAAAGATATGGATTTAATCTTAAATATATCAGTTACACTAATGTTAAATATTATTAAAATAAACTGTTTTATTGAGAATAGGAGCAAATTGTTTGTTAGAGTACTTTACATTATAAGGACACCCTTTAAATTTATGACGTTTTGTAGGCCAACTAGAATTATGGGCATCAAATAATTCTCGTTGTATTGTGTCGTGCGACATCTCCATTTCCATTAACACCAAACTTCATCACAACTAAGGGCTCTTCCCCTAACTTCTAAGTAGATATGGCACCAAATAAAAACGTTATCCTGTCAGTTAAATTCCCATTTTACATTTAGTTGTATCAATTATACTCGTATTAGTTGGTTGCTAAATAACTTTGTTTAAAATTTTCACACGATTGTAATTTTAAATGATGCAATTGTATATACTACAACAATGCTGGAAATTTGCATATATTTTAGCTAAAGTTGAATCACAATGAAATAATTGTAAAGCTTCCTGTAGATAAAAGCTCTTCACATTCTGATGAAAAATCGAAAATAAGCACAGCCTCTTTATTTCCATCATACAAATGCATTTTTTACAATAATGTAAAAGCAGTGGGTGAAGTTACGTTAATATGAAAATTAACTACGTGTCCGACAATACCGGTATAATTAGTGAGTATGTTCCTTCTACATACATTTCAAATAGGTAATCCATATTGATTTTCATGTAACATTTTTGGCATACGAACACATATTGAGATGGGTCATAATTTCAATTTTGATAACCATACGATTTTATATGTAGAAAATAATTATAAAAAACGTCTAATAGCTGAAATGATATACATCATCAAACACAACAATAACATTAATTATAATACACACAAAATTTAAGCAATATTTATAGAAATTTAATCACGAAAATAAAATAGAGGAGGAATTATCTAGTCATTCATGTTTGTTCGTTTCTACGTATAGAGTGTGTGTTTTATTCGATATATTTATTTACATTTAATTATTAATTTATTTTGTGTTTGTTGAATATCTATGTGGTTTATATACTATTTCAAGTGGCGGTAGTTGAGTCAATAATCTATAATTGGATTAATGTATTAAGGATATGATGTATATGTGTATAACTTACCTTTTAAATGTATTCCTTTTTTAAAAACACAGGTCTGAAGAAGTGCACATTCTGTTGCACGAAACGTTGCGTGAAAAAACGACTTAGTGGTTTTTTGGTGCCCCTCCTCAACGAAAAAGAAATCATTTAAAAAAATTTGTACCTATACTTTATCTGAAGATAGTAGATCAATAATACAGTTCGGTTGATAGAATAATTACAATTCAATTGTTAACCCTTTAAAATGTCTTTGGGATGATGTAATGTTCACAAGATTAATAAATATTTAACAGACACGCACTGTTAGAACGTTCAACGTTCTTCTAAAGTGTTTAAGTCAAAAAACCCAAGGATTCAAAACTAGTAAAAATGAATAAAAAGTCTTCTTAAAACGAGCGACAAGATTATGGTGTCTCGCGGTGTGAAGGGTCAAGAGGGAGCGGAGTCTGGTAGTGGGGACCACTTCGAAGCGAGTAAAACACGTTTCAAAATTTTTATTCCCATAAGCGCCAATATTAAGTTAATAATTCATTATTTTTTTAAATACATAAATCGCACAGAAAAAAAACTGAAATTTCTGTCACATCTAGGTTTTATTTAGAAGTTTCTGTTGATGTAAAAAAGGTCGAAAATTTTGAATTAAGGCCTTCTGTACAGGACAACTTTCTGACGAACTAGTACATTTGAATCATAGGGCAGCAGTAGCAATATCTGAAGGTTGTAACTTTTTACATTTAACTTCCCACGAAAGTCACAATTAAAGTTATTAACTCTACTATTATTAACATTGAGTTTTAATACATCTGGACAATTCTCGGGTTCCTTACATAAATTAATAAGGAATCGGGGCTTGTTACCATTCTTCTTTACTTGCTTTATTACTTAGACAGTGTGTCCGTAAAGTATGGAACAAATTCATTTTTAGCTAAACAGACCGTTTTAGGAAATAATCCTGAAACACGTCGATTTTGATTTTAATTTACCGTATTTTAAAATAATAATCTAATATACAGGGTGAAGTACTTTCGAGTAATAACGTCACCGTCATTTTCTTTTAAATGGAACACCCCCATTTTGTTTCAATTTTCGGATAACTCTAGCTGAGCTGATTCCAAAAATGTATCACATGTTGATTCCAATTGGTACAGGGTGGACTTTATTAGTTAAATTAACAATATTATCCAAAACACTTATTGTCTAGCGGACAGAATATGATGAAATACATGACTTTATAAATCTTCGAACTTTTTAAATCGATAAGAAATAATTTCTTTCATATTCTCTCTGCTAGACCACAAGTACCAAACATGTTTGGAAACAGCTCATTTTATTAATCTAAATATTAACAAACTACAGGGTGTTACATTTAAACCAATTGCCTCTAGACAATAAGTATTTTTGATAATATTGTTAATTTAACTAATAAAGAATGTTATGCGTTACTTTATGAGCAATTGTATTTTTGTCCACCCTGTACCAATTGGAATCAACATGTGATACATTTTTGGAATCAGCTCAGCTAGAGTAATTCGAAAATTGAAACAAAATGGGGGTGTTCCATTTAAAAAAATTACGGTGACGTCATTACTCGAAAGTAATTCACCCTGTATATTAGATTATTATTTTAAAATACGGTAAATTAAAATCAAAAATCGACGTGTTTCAGGATTGTTTCTTAAATGGTATGTTTAGCTAAAAATGAATTTGTTCCATACTTTACGGACACACTGTATGTTATCAGTTGGTAAATTTATATTTTCTAATGCGCTTAAATGTTTAGACAAACTATCAAATACCATCAGGTATGAGACTTTATAACCCTGCATAATTTAAAAATTACTTTAATATTCGTATTAACAAATCATTTTTTTGTTTTTATAAGGATCGTTTAATAATTTACACCTTACCGATTTATTTACTAACAAAATAATTTAAAGCAATTAAACTATAAAAAATTTTGTTGAAAGTACTTGTAGATTGTTAATTCAGCACGAATAGAATACAATATATTTAATTATAAATAGATAAAATTAAATTAAATCTACAAATTCTTCTAAAAGATCTTTAAATTTACGGTAATGTTTCTATATTTCTTGATCTTTTATCTGAGTATGTTGATTTTTCACCAACATTTAAATAAGATGTATAAATATTTTATGAACCGCTATTAAACCAGAAAGCATTGTTATCAGTTCAACGATTTTCTTTAAAACACTGATAAACATTTTCAAATAGAACACGTGCACATCATTTGGGTAGGTTAAATATACAGGTCATTTGGCCTCGCCCCAATTTTCACTATAAAAATTTTAGTTCAAAGTAGTAAAAGTGTTTCTAATTTCTTTCGCTATTTATAGTTCTAATGTTGACTATAATCTTGTAATAAGCAAGTCGAGAAACTAATTATGTCTTCAATTTGATGTTGAATAACATTTTTATGCACCAAATTTTCAAATAAACGAAATCGATTCCCGCTTTTTAAATGTCTCCAAATAATAGGTTAATCAAAAGGTTAGAATGTTTATAGAACCCCCCTCGAATTTTCGATGCAAATTTAGATGTTTAATTTTGTTGACAAAGAGAGAACGACACTCTAAGGAGAATGAAAAGAATATCTTCATTTATTTTATTTTATACTGGCATAAAAACGGTGGAAATAAATAAGACAATAATAAACAATAAAGTCTGCAACATTTCGTGGTTTAGAATTTAATTTACAATTCAACCGCACGAAGTCTCAAATATAATTTTATTATTTAAAAAAATATTACCTTTTATGTAACACGAGACGATTTATAATTGATTTTCTACTTTTTAGTTATTTCGACATGGAAGTTTTAATTTGTCTACTCTTGTAGTAATTACCGAGTGTATGGTTTGTGAATCTGATTAAATTGATCTAAAATCGGTACAAAATTAATAACAATATTTATTGAGAAGTATTGGGTAAACTTATACATATTGTAAAGTTTGTCTAGACCAACTTTCCTGAAATGTAACCTGAAGCAATGATTTAGATATAAATTGCCTCCTCCTCTTCGTTATCTACCTGTGCCCAGGCTGACGGGTGTAGTATTCTCACTACGGTTCAATAATAGAACAAAGCTATCTCAGTGTTTATGACAGTTGATAACACAGTGATTACGCGTGCTTTGGCGCCTCAGGTCACTTTAACGACTACGACACCTTTTCCCAGCGTTACTAGGAATATAATTAACGAACGTACTCATGACGATTTTACTTTGCAGACGTAATTTTATAATTTGAGACTTGGTAATGATTTTCGATAATTTAAATGTTGCCTTGTCCATCGTATTTTAGGAACTTGTTGAAATTCTAGGGATATTATATAGAAAAACGAATTTTTTAATATTTAAATATGAAAAATGTATGCTTTTAAAAATGTCTTTGTTCGAAACAACGTGCTGTTTATTTTTTGAAACGTGACTTTAAAGAACAATCGTTTCATATTTAATGTGATGTCATTTGCTTTTTAAAATCAATAAGTTGTTCTCGTAAAACCTAATTACCTTTTTCGAATTTATTCTTAGTTGTGTTTGAATTTTACATTGTTGAATTACCATAACTGCACGTTTGGTTTTATTGGTTTCTGTTTAGTACTGCTTTTATTCAATTGAAAATGCATAACAATCCGTGACTTGAGGTGTGTAAATTTTAATTACACATGCTCGAATTAAAAAAAATTATTTAACTTTTTGTTTGGTTTTTATTGTAGTAATCTTTTTTGTGTTTATTTTGACCAAAAAAATTGTATTGATTGGAGTACTAACTGAAGTAGGCAAGCAGACTTGAGGTATACTATCGTTTAATAGTATATTAAAATACAAGACGAATTCGACATGTAATTTAGAAAAACCGCAAGAAAATTTTATACGAATTTTATAATTGCCTACATTAAGACTAAGTCTTACTTTTATCAGTTAATTATATGTAAAAATTATTAAAAAAGAAAAAGAACGGGAGAGGTAATGTGGTACTTCAACTTCGGTTAAATTAATTAATTAATGCCCGGTGCGCCACCCCTTTAGAACATAAGTAATGTTACAAATCGAATCGTTAGCTTCTCTTTTTACATTCACAACGCGAGATAAACACAGCCGTATCGTATTACTCAATAATCGTTTTATAGAAGCTAAATAGTCTCGACCGGTGAGGGATACGGAGTTCTAGAATGCCGCGAATCATTCTAACTTATTCTAGTAACTCCAGTGGTGTAACATTAATGTTTTAACGGATACAAATTAAAAGTACTTATGTAGCTGGCTATCGTTGTAGTCGTTGTGTTAAATCAGAATTTTGAACACTGTTCTTTATTACTCCATTTAAAAATGTTTTTGAATTAAAATTATCTCTACAATATTATCCTACACATTTCACTTGACTCCTTCGATGACTATTCAGTTTGGACTAATATTTTACAACTAAAAGATAAAATCCAATTTTTTGATATTTAGGTACGGTCTGTTTTGGGGGATTAGTGGAAGCGTTTAAACGTAGCGTTTAATCGCATCAATAGATTCAAAGGCATATCGTAATGATGATCTGGTTTAAGCGACAAGTCGGATCAAGTCGCTACAAGACGACGTGTCTAACTTCAAAATTGGTTGTCAGGCAAATTAAACGCGCACGTTTACTAATCGCGCTCCCCAAGTGTTATGCGAGAATGAGTTCCCAAGGAAATATGCTCTTAACTTTTTAGAGAAAACCAGGTGTAATATAATGTAATATAATTTTATTCACATAAATACGTCGTACGATATGCTTTTTTTAGAACGCTAAGCAATGTCTTAGTAGAAGAGGAAACATACGCAGGCAATCCACAAATTACAAATGAAGCAGCAGAAGGTTCAGAAGAGCTTTTATCGGGCGATGAAATAGAAAATATTGGAGAAGAAGACGAAACAAATACGGAAAGAAGTTCTGTTCAAACACAAAATCTGGATGTAAACATAAATGAAGGCCCACCAACAATGAAGAGGAAAAACTTGATACAAACATAAGTGAGGGTCTATCAAGGAAGAGAAAAGTGAATAGTAATGAGCAATTTTTAGAAACAATAAACAAGAGACAAAACGAAAGGCAACGTATATTTAAGAAAATAGAAGAATCAGTTGCTTCTTCAGACAAAAACCATCCACCTTACGGTTTGGTATACACTAGCATCGATGTAGTCACCGTTTATTCATTTGATGCGAACTTTCAGAATATACGAACAGTTACATAGACTTAAATTTTGTAGCGATTTCTCACCACTAGATGGGACAGGTACGTTTTTTGCGTAGTTAATTGAATACAAGGGGAGCATGAAATTAAAAATGTTTTAAAAATTTATTTTAACAAAACTTTCCCTTTGTAGGGACTCTTCCGAGTTGGAGTTGAACTAGCCGACGTTTCGCACCTCAAGCTCTACTTCAGTTCAACTTAAAATATTGATATTTTCAACCCAACCTCCAACCCCGAAGGGTCCCTAACAAAGACAAGTTTTGTTAAATTAAAATTATAATTCGAAGAAATAACTTACTTTATCTAAAATTTATCAATATTTTGCGATAGCATAGATTTATATCTTCAAGTATGATGTAATATTCTTGTTTACATTTGTGCTCATAGACCTCCTTAATAATTTAAATTTTTCTATTTGGTTATATGAAAAAAGTAATATAAGTTTTTAAATAATCAATGTATTCGAAAAATTAACAGTCTCCTATGACGATTTGAAACATTATTGTCGCTATAATTCCTACTTGCAACTGCAGGATATACGACGTTCAATGATGCAATTTGTAATTTATTTAATGATGCGTTTCCTGATGGTCTCCCAACGAGCAAATTGGTTCTCACAAAAACCCTACGAAGGTTCACTGAAATTTGGCGCCGCAAAAGATCTCAAACGTACAATTGATCCGTAGGTCAAAAAGTTTCCAAAAAAAAAAACAAATACCATGTCCCCACATTATATGCAAGAACGATAATGGTATAAAGATGGAGTTTTATGTAAGGCCTACGATGAGTTGGAAAGGTACCTAGTAAAACTAAATGTTTAGACTCGAATCGACTGCCAGAAGTATAGAGAATTAAAGAAATATTAGCTAGACCGCTTCAAAATATTTAGAAGTTCTCAAAAACAAGACTATTCCAAAAATTAGCATTACTTTTTTTAAATCTGAATGTTAATTTTCAACAAGGGCACGCGCCTTCCATTTTAGCCGATCAGTTATGAAGTTTTGCGGGTAGGTGTAATTGGTAGACAATGGATTATATCTGTTTATGATGCCATCATTTTAAGATGCAAAGTCTTCGATATATTTTTATTAATAGATCAACTGTTTTTTCTATTGTACAATCGCCTCAAACAAATTTAACACACTATTAGATGCGCACTTGAAAATAAAAACGAACGTGCCCGAATTTTTTTTAAAATATCTTTAATTCAGGAAATGAGGAATTGATTACGTACATTTTCTTACATTATGTATGACAAAAGGCCCATAATAAATTGTACAATAAAAACATTATGTGCACAGTGTAGAAAACATATGAAATCATACTTTTCTAAAGGAAGTTGTTTTCAATTTTATATTAATATTAATATTTTTACGGGTGTCTGCATATTATAATACATTTGCAATGAATAATTACCTTAAAATTTATATTAGTTGACGTTATTCTTATAATTAATCGTAGACACATAAAATACAAAGAATTTTTGTTCCTGTATTAAGAAAGTGACACAATGGATGCATTACTGTACGTAGCGAAACTTTGATTAATGGTGAGAATTTATACATTTAATTCGAGACACCTGTAAAACGATTCACCGGACCCGCTATTTTTTTTAAAGAAACAGGTCGATTGAAAAGAAATAATGCACAACACGGAAAAGTTTCTATATCTATAGCGAGCGTAATTCATTTATTAGAATTTGACAAATTCGTTGCGATAGAAATTTTTCATTACGGTTCAAATTTAGAACCAGTAAAATTGCGACATGACATTAATATCTAATGTTCCATGAGTAAGTTAAAAATTGAAAACCAATAGAAATGCACCAATGCGTATTACACTTATCGAGTATTGTAGCATAATTGCATAATACAGTGATTCCAACTAATACCAGCCACCTCGAATAATTCCTTTACTATTTTGTTTTACGCAAAATTTAAAAACAGGGCAATTTTTGCTTTTAGGGGGACATCTGTTAATGTCAAATTTGACCTTGAAACATCAATAATACTTTGTCCCCAACGGGCTCCATCTGAAAAATTTTAAATGGCAAAAGGGGTCGAGTTACCTCTCATTTTGAAAGTTTTTATAACTAAGTTATTTCAAAATTTGACTGACAATTTTTCAGAAAAACATTTTTATTAGTCAATGAAACTCTTTTTTTCTAAAATTAAATAGCCAATTAAATTATATTTTCAAAATATTATAAATATTATTTATCGACTTCCAACCGAGCTTCTACAGCTCTTCTGATATTTTGAAGAGAAACTCGGACAAAGGACAGAGAAAAACCGCAGTTAGATCACTCCCGAAGTCTTTCAAAATGTAGGTAGAGCTGTAGAAGCTCGGTAGTACTATTGTATGGAAGTTGATGGAACACATTTTAAACTTTTATTTGAAGAAAAAATGTTTAAAATGAATAGTTTTGCAAATATTGCAAGAATGAGAAAATCTGTGTTGGTTAACAGCTTGTTGACTCAAAAATCTCATAAGATGTGCAGTATTATAAATAAGAGATGTCGTTACTACATACAGATGGACAGACAATTTATTTTTGCTTCAATGTAAGGTACTAAGCCTAATTCTTCGGACAAAGTGAATAAAAAAAGGGCGTTAAAATTGTCGGCTTGAAAACGTCGCATAAAATTATTATGTAATGGCAGAAAGACTTGAGCGCATGTAGCACAAATTATATAGGGTGTTTCTGAAAGGTGTGTACATGGCTTGACTAGAGGTTCTCTGGCTCAAAATAGAGCGTTTGACACCAATTTACCTATTACCAAAAGTGCACCTTAAGGGCGCCAAAGGGCGTCAAACTTTTCAAAAAATATTGTGTATTGGGAATAACTCAAGAACTGTTCGACAGATTTTGTTCCGATTTCGTATGCTGGTTGTCTGCTGCCGAAGACGTTTTTCTGTGTAACATGGACAAATTTCTGATGCCAGGAAAAATCCCGCTTTCATACGGGCACTATCAAATAAATGATAATATTTTAACAACCGTCAACGATACGAAACCAAAATAATTCTGACAAATAAAACGAACAATTTGAAAACTTTTTTCTCTCTTGTTAAATAGCGCTAATGTTATTAGTTCGATCAGAAAAAAATTAAAATCATATCCCTGCAAGGCGCATTCACACGCTTAGAAATTCAAGTAGACTGCTAGTAGGCTATGCGATCATGTCAATCAAACCTATCATTTGTGAAATTCATTTTCCGTATCTTCCCAAAAACCGATTCTAAGATTACTCACTTAAAAACGGGCTACACATTTGCCGAACAGACTGATATACTGTTGGTGTTGGGCTTTTGCAGTGACAATTGTCGAGAGAACGTGAAGGTTTACGCAGGAAGGTTCCCAAATCGGACTGACATGATCACATAGCCTACTAGCAGTCAACTTGAATTTCTAAGCGTATGGATATGATTTTAATTTTTTTCTGATCAAACTAATAACATTAGCGCAATTTAACAAGAGAGAAAAAATTTTCAAATTGTTCGTTTTATTTGTCAGAATTATTTTGGTTTCGTATCATTGACGGTTGATAAAATATTACCATTTATTTGACAGTGCGCGTATGAAAGCGACTTTTCCTGGCATCAGAAATTTGTCTACATTACACAGAAAAACGTCTTCGGAAGCAGACAACCAGCATACGAAAGCTGAACAAAACCCATCGAACCGTTGTCGAGTTATTCCCAATATACTATATTTTTTTGTAAAGTTTGACGCCTTTTGGCGCTCTTATGGTGCACTTTTGGTTATAAGTAAATTAGTGTCAAACGGTCTATTTTGAGCCAGAGAACCTCTGGTTAAGCCATGTACACACATTTCAGAAACACCCTGTATATTATTTCGAACTTGACTGAGAAATTCTGAATCATTTAAAGAGAGAAATCATTTTTACTTCTCCCAGTTCTGAATCTTAATTTTTCGAAAAAATTATTATTTTCAGGTTTAACTGAACTGAAAATACTTTTTATGGAATAACAGATCTCAAATTTTCAAAATATTTTATAAATATTGTTTATGATTCATTGTATTTGGTGCCTGTATGTTTTAAAATGACAACGTTTCTATTTAATTCTTCTTTATGTGCATCTGTATATGCCATGGAACCGCACGCTATTACATTACTCAGGGAGTGTATACATGCAATCAATTGATTCTATTTGTAGTAGTCAATTTATTAAATACTTTACTAGCAAAGACTTTTTGTCACGGATTAATACGTTTAAAGCTAATTATTTTCCTCTACCATAAGTTTGTAAATTCAAATCGAATGAGCTATCGAAGTTTAATTTTATGTAGGTTAAGAATATGGGATTCACTTCACTCACCAGATGGATTTGGACGGAACATCACTTTGTCGGTTTGGAAACGTGTTCTCTTTACTTTTTCTCAAAACGTTTAAAAATGTAGACTATCATGTAATGAATTTTGATTTAAGTACTTTCAAACACGGTACTCTTAAATTTTTTTTCGAGTTATTAATCAAAAATGAATGGTTTTGGAACCATTTTTTGGGAAGAAGTTCAATAAAAACTTTGTAAAAACGCAAAATTCTCTTACAGTGGTGGTAAACATTCACTAGACGGCAGTATAAGCAACATCAACTGCATAGGCAACATAACTAACACCGTAGGCGTATCCAAGGAAAATGCGACAAAATAAGTTATTTACCTGCACGACAATGTAGACCATCTAGCGACTTCTCTAACGATTCTTTCTAATGATATTTTATACTGCGCTTATTGAAATTAAATTTTTTTTACTACAATTAACTAATAAATGTAAATTGACAGTAAGTGTAAACTAAATTGGTTATTCCTAATTGAATTGCATATCGACATATAGTTTTCAGATTAAAATAACTTTTTTAAGGAATTCAATAATTTCAGGTCAAATGCGCCAATAAAAATACTAGATCTATTTTATTGCAATTTTTTATATGAAATAAGATTGAATGAATTGTCGATTTCCGGTAAAACTAAGGCAATACAAACAAAAAAATAATATAATAATAATAATATAATGTATTTACGGATTCTCCTTTTTACCAAAAGAACAATATGAATATACATATAATACATCTACAATCAAGCATAAAAAATATCTACTATAAGCAAGTACATACAATCTCATGAAACAATGATATTAACAAAACGGATCAAAAGTAGTGTTTATATTAGCTAAGTTTTTAATACGAAAAAATGTACTATATCGAGCATAATTTGTATGAAAGCGGTTAGTTAAATAAAATATTGGACGATTTCTGGTAATAAATTGATAACTCGATGTATTTAGCTCAATATTTTATAGAAGTTCTGAGCACAACAAATTACCAGAAATTAATCTACGAAGTAGCAGCATATCTGCTACCAGAAAGGCCAAGATCTTGTTACGATATATTATCATCCAACCATGTTTCTACAATTATTACAACATCATGAATACTGGCTTCAGCACATATCGTAATATTTTATATTCTTGTCTTGATTATCTGTTTTTCCATTATTTTGTTTTGCTATTTCTTTAACCTACTTTTTGTTTTCGTCATTGTCGTGACTGGCGCTTGGACCAGTCCATTATATGTCGTCATGCAATGGCTGTGCTGTAATGTTTTATGTTTTTCTTTACCTTATATAATGTTTACACACTTAATTAATATTATTACATGTGAATACAAGGGTGGGTAAGGGTTGGCATGTTTAGGTTTAGTGGTTTTCCTAAACCTTGAAGTAAATGCTTTGCCAAGACGAACCAATCCACTATTGCACACGGTTCGTCACCACACTATGCAGGTTTATACTGATCTGGGGCACCATACATAATACTTACATCACAATACAATATTTGTATAATGTACCATACGAATAAATAAGTTAAGTTTTTATGCCACTCATATTTTGATAATAAAAATTAAAAGTGTGGTGTCTTAGTTTTTGAATTAGGTGTAGCATTTTGAACAATAGCTGGTTTTCCTTGAATATACTTAATCGAGTATTTGTTAGCATTACCAATATCAGCATTTGTTTTTTTAAGATCTTCTCTCAGAGACTGAAGATCCAGTTGTTGATTTTTGGTTAAATCATTTTTTATCTGTAATAACGCTTGGGATATTTTGGTTTTATCATCCCAAATCTTTTCTGACACCTCCTTTTGAGAACTTTCAGAAACATTATAGATAATTTGATTATTTTCCTTGCTTTTCCTTTCCGAAATTTCTTTAACGACACCACTTAGCAGATTATTATCCTGATCGGTATTTTTTTGTTTCAATAATGCTACTTCTGCTAGAAGTTTTTGATTCTAATGCTTCTAATACGTTCATTCGACATTTGATTCATCTGTAATCGTATTGATTACGTCTTCTTTAAGTTTCGAATCTAATGAAATTAATGTATCGTATTACTTGACTGGTTTACACAATCCCCAGTTTCTTCAATAATAATGGCCGATGAAACTTCGGATGTAATGACTTACATATCTATCGTGATTGTTTTTTTAATCTTCTCTCACGCAATTGAAATTGAGCCCCGTGTTTGGTAAGCCAGTACAATTTAAATGAAACCATTTAGAGCAATCACCACTGCAACGAATAAAATTCGATGATGGGTGAATAAGATCCATGCAATTTCCACAAAAGATCGGCATATTATGTTAAACAATAAAATCACGATATAATTTTAAATTTGAAACACCTGATTATCACCGGCACAAGGACGTCAACAAGTACACAGTATTTATCGTTCAACGCAAACGTTTAAAATAATAATTAATTGAAGCATAAACACGAATTTAAATGTATGTAAACGATAGTAAATAATATCTCTAATCAACCACAAAAATATCTTCGGAAGCTACAACTTTTGAATTTACAGTTTATTCGCAGAGCTCAAAACAAACGCTTGCATGCGAATTACGGACATAATCAAATAAATAGGCATGTTTATTGTTGTAACTGTGTCATCTTTATATAATGTTAAGGTAAATCGTCATAAAGCAAATAATAACTTTAAGTTTAAAATCAATAATCAAATTAATTGTGTGGTAACCTTAATTGTTTTATACACGAAATATTGCTGGTAAGAGGATCAATCGTGTACTTCAAACTGACATTTAATTTATCTACCATTTCACAGATAACCATCATGTCGGGACCAATTTATAGAGTTCGGAAAAGTGCAAGGATGTTCTTTTTGTTTTCATCACCAGTTAACAAAATTAGATTTTATTATGAACGGTATTGTTACATATTAATATTAGCATTATATAAGTTTATTCTATTCATTCATTTACTGAAGAATTTATTATGTTCCAATATCTATCTAATTTTACTGCTACTACTTAATTTCTGAAATGGCAAAATGAATGTTTAATGACAAACAGGATATAACCAATCAAAATTGAAAAGTATGTACCTTTATGAAAAACATCCTAGATTGATGTTTCACATACCTGTAACTGCGTATTTTGCAATTTCAGCTACAAAACAGGATGCTGAACAAATACTTATTGGGCACTGATGCGTGATAAGTTCGATACTATTGGTTAATTTTTAATTGGTATCGTTTCGTGTAAACCAGTTATTTTATTTGAACTTTGAGAACTTGAACTAACTACCAACATTAATTTTTAACTATTTTGCTAAAACAATTTATTTATTTATAATTAAAAATGTAATACTTTAAAAGGAAAAAAAATAATCATACGAAAATTAATGTGAAACTTACCTACAAAGATGAAATACGTATATAAGAAAAAAAATTTTCAGTTAGTGATTGATCTCTCTTTGAGTTACAAAATCAATCAATTCATCTCCGTCGTCGAACATTTAATTCCGTGGATTTATTATATTGGTTTATTTTACAAATATGACCTATATAGGTAGTGAGTTTTGTTGAATTGGTGCGTTGTACATTTTGTATTTTAAAATTTACTTGATATTTGTTTACCACAAATGTAGAAATCATTCAACCGATATTTTGGTGCGTATAACTGAATTGAGGGATTTAATTAATTGGTTTGATCTCATTTTTTGCTACCAATTTGTTTAATTGCTCTATCGACGATTTTAAGTTATAATTTATATTTTTCGAAATAACAAATATAATACGTTATACAAAATTAAATAGAGTTTAATCTGGTTGAACGGTTTTTTTCCATTTCAAAAGATAGGTATTACAACGGAATAATTTTAAATTGGATTGATCCAAATAAGATAAAAAAAAGATCCACTCGTACAACATACGTATCCGTCGCGTTTCCATGAATACGCTCGAGCTACTTGACTTTATGTAATGCAATCATGCAAATGCAAAAACAAAATTGTAACAAAAATAATTGTATTAGGGTAAATCAAGAAGGGTCCTTATAACTAGAACGGTTTGTTTTCAAAGAAATCTAATTTATTTTTATTAAATTGTAAAACTTTCGAGCCGATTTAGTTAAAATTGATCTCGCATTGACATACTATTTTCAAAAAAAAATTCGTTTTGTAAATTCAGCGGTTTTGTAAAATTTTCTTTTCTACGTTTGGAGGATGCCTTTCCACGTTTCCACTAGTTTAATGTAAATAGCGGTCCAATTAAATGCGTTAATAGCAAAACTTTGTTTTTATGCTGAAAACGTTATTAATTACTTCTACAAACACTCGTAAACTGTTTGGAATGAAAATCGCATTTGCATCATTTTTATGTTAGTAGCATTAAACTTGAAGTGTTAAAATTATACACATGTGCTGGTAAAATATTATGTGGTATGGTGTC
The DNA here is from genome assembly GCA_030710515.1 of Abscondita cerata. Classification (NCBI taxonomy): domain Eukaryota; kingdom Metazoa; phylum Arthropoda; class Insecta; order Coleoptera; family Lampyridae; genus Abscondita; species Abscondita cerata. Next base: position 1,189,879 of record JALBCR010004249.1, read on the forward strand.
TAATAAGAAACTCTTTTTACTCTCCACTCCCATTTTTAAAACGCAAAGTATCGTAAATGTTCCCACAAACGGATTTTAGTAACGGGCTGAACTTTAGGTTCAAATTAAGTATGTCACTTAATTATGTTTGTTAATCTATAGTTACCTCATGAATTTCCTAATTTTAATACTTTTATGTGATCGTAGAAAAAGTATAGCTATAGTATGCATTTCGTTTTATAAAATTTTTAGATGCTCATTTATTAGACACTCGTGTCTAAAATTATTAAATTATGTCCATACGATACTACTTTCCGCCGTTGATATCAAATGTTTAGTCTGTCGTTGAAGTTAAATGTAAATGTCAAATAATTGAAAATGTCTACTTGTCTGTTTACTGCTTAACGAATTTACTTCTTTCTACGTTTTATGTTTTTATTAGTTTATTCTCTTAATTACTACATTAAAAAAGGCTTTCTTAATTCCACATTGTTTTGAACGTGTTTGTAAAAGGTAATTGAAAAAACATTACTGTTCTTTTAAATTAAAATTTATAGATTACTGTGTAATGCCTTATTCGTTAGAAGAAAACCAATTTGGAAACTTACTTTCGGAATGGTCAACACAACCGTGATGCAGAGTGGATTTATTATGTTTGTGTATCGATGAAGTTGTTAACCAATTTTCTAATCAGGAATTTGATCTTGTTAACCTTAACAGACATGTGAGACGAGTCGTTGAAAAATTTAGAAATACAGAGAGCGTTGGCAGAGAAAAACAAACTGGACGACCAACAGTTTTAACTGAGAATGTGTTAGAAGATTTTTGAACTCATATGGAACATAGCCCTAAAAAAACATTAAGACAGTTATCGCAACAAACAGATATTAATGTTACTAATTTATTTAATGGAAATGTTCGTTACAATCTGTCTTTCAGATTTAAGCTACTAGATTATGGACTTCGTATACAACTTTGCCATTTGTTTAATAATCACTTGAGGAACGACAACATGTTAGATATTACGTTCTTTAGCGACAAAGCATGGTTTTATGTTTCGGGTTATGTAAATTCACAAAATTATAGAATATGGTCTACGTAAGCACCAGGTAAAATCATAGAAGCTCTATTACATCCTGTAAAAGTTGGCGTTTACATTGCAATGTCCAGATGACGAATAATTAAACCTGGGTTTTTTGAAAATACTGATAGTTACCTACATAGAATTTTTAGAAATCAATTTTATGATGTGGAAATAAGAAGAGAGTACTTTCAGCACGACAATGCTACTGCACACACGGCAGCTAGGACACGCCAACATCAACAAGAGTTCTATGGAGATCGGATTATTAGTAGAGCTATGGCTCCCTCCGTCACCTGATCTTACACCACTCGATTATTTTTTATTTGAGTACTTGAAAAATACTGGGTACAAAACACGACTTCATACTCTGGAAAATATTTGTCGGGGTACAAATCTTTGAATAGTCGGATCTCATCATAAAATTGTATTCCATCAATATCTGACGAACTACCATTAATGCTTGTCAAAAGTTTTGCTAGGTCGTTATAACACTTTTTTAAGTGTTTTTCAAATCTACACAAAATTTGCAACTGTACAGTAACCGAAACTCCTTGAGAGTCTCCCTAGTCTCATCAAACCTTATTGTGAGAGCCATAAGAGCCATATCAATTAAAGGCAGAAAAAAGTCAATTCTAAACTAATCTTTAGGAGCAGTGACTATAAGGAAAGACCAACATCTTCTACTTATTCGTTTTTAAGGAAATTATAGTTCGGATGCATGTATCCCTAATTTCTCCGTTAGTTTATTAGTAGACAAACAAGCACTAGCCAAACCATGTTCTTTGTTACTTTGTCGAAATTGTTTCGTACTATCCACCAACTTCATGGCATCAATAATATCAATCGACTCAGATTGGAATGCTTTACGCGTCACATTAACTCTGCGTAATATATCATGTCATGCGCAAAGTAGTACTAAAACTAATTTATTCCTCTATTTTCAAAACTAGGTTTTTTGTTTCATATTTACAATCATTATCAAATTTATCGGACACGGATATTGCTTCTAATGCGTTCCGTATATTTGTAATTTCTAATCGAAAAATTTTGGTGCAGTCCAAATTACTTGACCATCTAGTGGCGCAAATGGCCAGTTCTGTCTTTCACTTTTACAAAACCTATAAATCTGTCTTTTGATTCAGTCTCATTTCCTAAGACGTATCGTATAGATATAGACATTTGCTTCTAGAGTGACAATTCAGGAGTGCAGTCCAACATGCGAGCAAAATATTTAGCTCGCTGAAGTTTTTCCAATATGGTGGTAGAATACGTAATGATATCAGTTGAATAAATTCATTTTTTGTCTGATGACTTAGATATTGAATCTTTCCATCAATTCCCACAGTAACATCATTTAAATGAGTTAAAAGGATGGGGTCAAATTTTGACAACAATTGGATTAATCCCAAAAAATTCCATTATTTTTTTCAAATAATTTCTCAGAATTGCAGTGAAATGCCAAATTCCTTGACTCTACAACACGTTTAAGAATTTCTTTCCACTGTTGTCTTTCTTTTTGTTGAGAATCAACACCTTTATAGTTGGTTAAACTTTGTTTAGCGTTACCCCAAGCTGCCATTTATTTACCACACACACCTTCAACGGAGTACAACACCCATGATCTGTCAATTGTTTCCTCATTTTGATTTTGTGAAGAATAATGAGCTTTGGAGAATTTTCTTGCTTTAGTTAATCGTAACATAAAGTTTCCATGTACCTTTAATAATAAGTCTGTCCCGATACGATGGAGGAAGATGCTGTGGCCATAAGGAAGGGTCATCTGCGATACAGAATTAGAAAACTTCAGTTGCTTTGTTTTTATTCTCCGTAATGTTGAAGATGTTTCCTTCCTGAAATGTGCAAAGACATTCTATAAAACCAAAAAAATCTTTATTAAGAAAGGTGGTGCTGTGTTTAAAGACATTAAGTTGTTGGCTTTTTTTGCATTTACATGTAGTTAATTGTTTTAGTCATATAAACAGTCATATTGTTTATCTGCGAAGAGTGTGGATCAACGCAATTAAAATAATAATATCTACCTCCGAATCGAATACATTTCAAAATTCAAAAATATTTTTTAGCTATACAGGGTGTTAGGTAAACATGCGGCAAAAATTCAAGGGGTTTTTCCTTGGCGTAATCTAAGAATATTTTGTCCTATGATGATTTCCTAAACACCTCTTTATTTCGAAGATACAGGGTGAACAAAATTTGCGACAGTAACAATATTTAATATCAAAAAATAAATGTAAAGTTGATCAATGTACAATAAATGTTCGAAATGACTTCCTCCAGCCTGGATACAAGCATTCAATCTTCTCGTCAATGAATGTCGAACTCGTTCAAATACCCCAGGGTCGTTTTTAATAGACTCACACCCAGCAATTATCCGATTTCGCAAGTCGTCCAAATCTTCCACAGGAGTAGCGTAAACTAGTGATTTCAGATATCCCCATACGAAAAGTCCAAGGGATTTAATTCTGGGGATCGAGCAGGCCATGCGTGTGGCCCACCTCGACCAATCCAGCGATCTCCGTATGTTGCTGTTAAAAATTACCAGCAACCAAACTGAAATGTGGTGGTGCACCATCGTGAATATACCACATTGCCATTCTTGTCGCCAATGGTACATCCTCCATAAACTCAGGTAGTGTTTCTTCCAAAAGTTGCGATAAGATTCGCCAGTAAGTCTTGCTGGTAGAAATACCGGTCCAATTAGGTAGTCACCCACAATTCCAACCCATACATTCAAGGAGAACTGATGTTGAAAACGATCTTCACATACCGCATGCGGATTTTCATCTGCCCACACATGGTTGTTATGAAAATTTCTAATTGCAGTTCTTGAGAAATTAGCTTCATCGGTAAAAAGAATCTGTGTCAGGAATTGAGGGATTCGAACTAATTTTTGCAAAAGCCATTGACATAATGCAATACGTGGAGGAAAATCGGCTGGTAGTAGTGCCTGAACGCGTTGGATGTGGTAAGGATACAACAAGTTGTCCTTAAGAATTTTCCAAACTGTCCAATGACTTACATTCAAAGCATTGGCAATTTTCTCATAGAACTACTTGGATCTTCTTCTATCATGTTTAGCACATTCTGTTCCAGTTGTACCGTTCTTACTGCCATTGGTCTTCCTGGCCCTCCATTTCGTTTCAATGCCCCGGTTCCGTGAAGACGTCGATGAATGTTTTTGAAGATTTTTCGATCGGGGATATTACGGCCAGGAAACCGTTCAATGTACAATCGTCTGGCTTTTAATGAATTTCCATCGGCAAGTCCATACATGAAGTGCATGTCAGTCATCTCGGCGTTCGAATAGTGATTCATAATAGCGGACTTTACTAACTATTAAAGACACGTAAAAGACCTAAACGTCACTCACTTTAAACAAATCTGACACATCAAACAGCTAAACGTCACTTAATTTTTTTACTTGACAAACTCATTGGCGTACGCCATACTTTTATTTACATTAATATTGTTACTGTGGCACATTTTGTTCACCCTGTATCTTCGAAATAAAGAGATGTTTAGGAAATCATCATAGGACAAAATATTCTTAGATTAGGCCAAGGAAAACCCCATTGAATTTTTGCCGCATGTTTACCTAACACCCTGTATATTGAAACTTACCGTTTTCTAAATTGTTAGACGTTGAACTGGAGATAGTTTACTTATCACTATTATCGTCTTTGCTATTATTATTATTGGTATCCCTGGCATGCTATCGCAAGAGATTTTAGAGTTAAAAAACTGCGTTATTTTGGTGGGCTTTTCTAGTTTCTTTATTGTCTCGTTTTGCTCTCCGTTTTTTTTTTAATTTTCAGCACCACTTGGTTTATTCTTTGACACACTTTTAGCACTTGCACTTCTAGTTTTTTTAAACATTTTGATAGAAGTGGCAGAGTCAAATAGGTACATTGTCATTATTGACATTGTTTGTGTCAATTTCATTATTATTTATATAATAATCTATTATTTACTATCAAAGTACAATATTATTAGTTTGTTCCTGACCGTAATGTGAAAAGTCTGTAGGTAATAGGATCTATTACAAAACAAGCCGAACTATTGTTTTGATCCAATACATTGTAAAATTAGGCTATATGATAAATTATAAACATACTAAAATAAAAAATCAGTTGTAACAAAATAAGTGTAAAACATTTCAGGAGGTGATTCCTCATCGAAAAAGAGGTAGGGTCATATCAAGAAACTTCATTGGAGCATCCTTTGTTAAGATACAGCCCCAACACTAAAAAGTTAGAAAAAAAACAACATACAATAATTATTAATTCAATTTTAAAAATTTACAAACTGACAGCGTGCTACCAATTTAATTGTCACTATCACTAATTTATTTTAAAAAAAATGAAAAATGGCGATCAAATGTAAGAAGTGTAATGAATTTCTTAATAGATATACATTGTCAAACTTCTTGTAATCAGTTTTATCATGTAAATTGTGCAAACTTAGATATAGATAACTATCACTCTTTAAGAAAAAGTGGCGAAATAAATTTGTGGAAGTGTGAAATGTGTGCAAATGTTAATATAACTTCAGACATCACGGTAAAGAAACCAAATGTAAGTACGTTAGATGCAGCTCAAATAACATCGGTAACAAAGCAAGCTATCAAGGATACGTTTAAAATATTGTTTATGCCTGAAACAACAAAAATGCAAGTTAATCTTGAAAAAATATATCATGAAAATATGGCGTTAAGAAAACAAATTAGTGATTTGCAGCATGAATTAAGTAATCAAAAACAGGCAACTATAAGCTATACTGCTTCGGCTAAAAGTATTGTACATCAGACGGCGCAAACGAGTACAAATGGTAAAAATGATAATACTGGCGAGCAAAACATTGAGGTCACCTTATAGTTGTGATATCTTCGTGGAATTTTCTGTTTTAAATTTATATTGGACAGTTGTAAACCATTGTACTATAGTTTGTAGGCTAAACTAAAAATTGTATGTTGAATCGCAAAGCATCTTTTTTAGTTTTTACGATTTATTTTCAAAGAGCAACTAATTTACATTTTAAACGAAATTCGACAGTTTGTTATTAGGACTAATATGAGACTAAAAAATTAAAACAAATAATCACTAATAACATGTATTACCTCCTCTTGCGGTAATGACTACTTGAAGTCGACGAGGCATACCTTGAACTAAGTTAAGTATTACATTCTGGTCGATGTTATTCCATTCTTCCAATAGTAACTCCTTCAGCTCCTGGGGAGTTCTTGGAGCTGGTGTATGCTTTCGAATACGACGTCCCAACTCATCACAGACGTGTTCGATGGGATTCATGTTCTGACTGAGGGCTGGTCAATCGAACCGCATATTTCCCACCTCATTGAAATATTCTTCGACAACTCTAGCTGTGTGAGGCCTAGCATTATCGTGCATAAAAATGCCACGTTCACCCATAGTGGTCATGAAAGGCATAACATGATCTTCTAGAACCTTGGTAATGTACGTGTGAGCTGTCAGGGAACCATTCTGTATGAAAACCAACTCCGTCCGTGCTTAGGAACTGATTCCTGCGCAAACCATAACAGATCCACCGCCAAATGGACGTCGCTCGTCAATACAAACTTGAGCGTATCTTTCTCCGAATCTTCTCCATACTCGCCGACGTCCGTCCGACTCTGTAAGGCAATAACGCGACTCGTCTGCAAACAGTACCTTGCTCCAGTCCTCATTATTCCACGCAGCGTGATTCCGCGCAAAAGTCAATCTTGCAACTCGATGCCGACGCTGCAATTGGGGACCTGTAGCCATCCTTCTACAAGACAAGCCAGCAGCACGAAGTCTTCTCCTTACGGTCCATTCACTAGCATTTACATTTCTAACTTCTTGGAGTTGATTTCGTAGCAAAACTGCAGAAGCTGTTCTATTCCGCAAGCTAGCGGACACCAAAAACCGGTCATCTGTTTGGGTGGTGACTCTTTTTCGCCCAGATCCTGGTCTTCTGGTTATCAGACCAGTCTCCTCATAGCGTTGGTACACCTTTTGTACAGCACAAAGGCTCTTACCAACAATTCTTACAGTTTCACGTTGTCCTCGGCCATCTTGTATCAACGCTACAATTCTTGCCACAACAATAGGATCTAAAGGCATTATTAACAGCGCAATAAATACCGCGAACACTACACTGTGAGACTAATACGTTCTTCAGAGACAAATTAAAGCTAACTTCAAACAAGACACCGAAATGAGAATTTGTAATTAGAGCGAATGCATGTTATTTCATAGAAATCACAAGTACGGTGATACTACATGACAGATAACAAATATGACGGACAACATTTCTCGAGAAACAGCGCCTGCCATGATTTACAATTGTCCAATATAAATTTAATACAGAAAATATCACAAAGATATCACAACTATAAGGTGACCTCAATTTTTTGCTCGCCAGTGTAGTATCAACAGCAAAAATCATAACAAAACATATACGGACAAGGGCAATGCCCCAAATGCGCAAAACCAAAAATAACAATAAAAATAAATCAAACAGCAGACCAGGAGTAACGGACAATACTATTGATTTATTGAATCCAGTACAATCTAATACTGGGTCCGGCGAAATGTATTACCCATTTTTAAAGAGTTCTAAACATTTATTAACTTGTATAAGATTAAAAAATAATACGGATTTTTAACGAGTAGGTTTTGGAAATTTTGTGACATGTTTTGACAGTTGTTAAAATAGTTGGTCAGTGGAACATCTTGTATTTTGTGTTAACAAATTTATTCAGTTACTTTAGTTGTTGTTGTTCAAAGACAATTTCGTCGCCATTTTAACATTCGCCATTGCCCTCAAGGTAAAACCATTATGTCCTGGTACCGTAAATGGGAAGAATTCGGATCAATTTTAGACAAAAAGTCAAGCGGAAGACCAAAATCTGCTTGCAATGATCGTAACCAGGAAACAGTAAGGGCAGCTGTAACTGCTAGCCCAACAAGATGTATTGAGATCTCTAGACCTTCGATTTCTTTCTCTGGGGTTTTTTAAAAGGTAAAGTTTATGTAAATAAACCTAGAGACCTTAAGGAACTGAAAGCTAACATAAGAAATGAAGTGAATGCTATTCCAAAACACATCCTTCGCATCGTAATGCAAAGATTTATCCCGAAATTGGAAGAATGCATTGTTCAAGAAGGCTGTCATTTGCTAGACGCTATTTTCAAGAAATAAGAATCACCCGTACTTTGTTGTCTTTAAAAATTTGTATTGTTGTTAAATTTTATTAAAGTAATTAAAGCGTTATAACTAGTTAAAAATGGGTAATACATTTTGCCGGACTCGGTATAATGAACGTAATTGTGAGTGAGAACACTAGAAATGTTAAATCAATTACTGAGGACGACCTAAACATTTTCTTGCCTTCAAATAATGAGACAAACTACACGAATGACGTGAATAATGATAAATATAATCCTGTACAAAGGTTTCGTCGCAAGAAAATAATTCTTTCGGCGTTTTTCGATTTGACGAGAGTTTTCGATGTTCTAGATTTCGGTTTCATTTTGCAGAAATTTAATGTTGTAGGTATAAGAGGCCCTATAAATAAATGGGTGGATTCATATCTGCATTATCGAAAATCTGTTGTTAAAATAAATGGTCGATTTTCGGAGAGCTTTGAAAACTTGTTTGGTATACCTCAAGGTAGCACTGCTGGTCCTTTAATTTTTTTACTCTTCATAAATGATCTATCGCAATACATTGGAAACAGTGAAATTTGTATATTCGCCGACGATACTACCACTATTGTAGAGTCAGGTTCTGCTGAATAGTGTAACTTTAAAATTAATCAGGTGTTAAATGAATTATCAAAGTGGTGTAAACAAAACAACATGGTTATCGAGTTCTACAATAAATACATACAATCATCACAATTCCAAGTTACCTTAGAAAACATTCTATTAACAATTTCAGAGAGTGCAAAAGTCTTAGGTGTTTTGGTAGACAAACATTTATCATTCGAGCCTCACATTACCTACATCTGTAATAAATTAAACTCATCTTATTATTATGCTATTTGTAACTTGAAAGACAAGCTTCATATATCCAATCTCGTGTGCACATATAATGGTCTAGTAAATTCTTTTGAATTATTGTATACTAATTCGGGGCAACGCTAGAAATGTGAATAAAGTTTTAGTTTGTCAAAACATTTTTGGTCTTAGACAAACTGATTCTTGTAGAAAATACTTTATTAAATACCAAATAATGACCGTCATTGAACTTTGTATACAGGGTGGCCCATTAGTGCGAGGAAGGTGGATATCTCGGAAAATATTAAGGTTAGAAAAAACTTTCGTAATGAAACACATTTAAAAATTATTTTCGTTTATACAGAGTGTTCTATAAAAGTACGACATACCAAAGTTACGTTTTTTTTTAAATAGAACCATTCATTTTTTATTACAAATTTGGATTTCTTGGAAAATTCTAATGTGACTTTATGCATTATACATAGTGTCTAAAGTTGAGGGTTTTGTATTATTTCACTTTTTCCGGAAAAATTGACTTTTCGAAAAAATTATATAACTCAGTTATCCTGGAATTTATCCAACTGCGATTTCCTAGCTTTAATATGCATTACATGTGCTAACTAAAGCTAGTTGTTCACCTTTCTAACCTTGCTAAGTTTTGAGTAATCAATAAAAAATCAAACAGATAAAACATTTTACAAAGTAATCAAGAAGATGTTGCAGATTAATTGTTTTTATAGCATTGATACAAGAATTTAAAAACTAGTTCTATTAACTAAATATATTTTTAACTTAGTTATACTTATATTTTTCTGACGACTGTGTCGTCATCATAAAGATTTTATTTATTTATTTATTCGTATGGTACATTTTAAATATTGTATTGTGATGTAAGTGTTATATATGGTGCCCCAGAAGATCAGTATAAACCTGTATAGGGTGGTGACGAAATCGTGTGCAATTGTGGATTGGTTCGTCTTTGCAAAGCATTTGCTTCAAGGTTTAGGAAAACCACTAAAACCTAAACATAACTAATACTATT